>CM060945.1:414934558-415645558 GCA_030765085.1 Allium cepa | reverse complement strand
ACATGCTTCTACCACTCCCGACAAGCCTACTGCTCCTGCCCCTCTTGATATTTCTTCCGACTCTCCTGCTCTCGGGAAGGAGGACATCCAAACAATAATAAGTAGGCCTAAATTTCAAGTGGGGCCCGGCCCAGCCACCTTACAAAGTCGCTTTCCCCAATGGTGCTTAAAGGGTGTGAGATTCGATCTCGACCTGGTTCCTATCGACAAGCCTGCTATGCTGCGAAATCTTGACGCCGTCAAACTCGACATCGAGAGGATGTCAAACTGGCAGAAGCTTGTTGATGAACTTCAAAGAGTTAACCGTGCCAACTTAGAGGCTATGCTCACCATGGAAAACGATAAGGCTGAGTGGCAGAAGGTCCTTGAGCAGCATGATACCGAGATGAGAAGTATTACTTCCTACAACGAGGAGCTCGAAGCAAAGGTTGAGAAGTTGAAAGACGAGCTTGCTGCTTCCTCTACTTCATACTCTCAAAAAGAAGAAGTGCTTCTCAGACAAATTAGAGATGCTCATGCCAGTCAGAGAGACGCTGAGGACAGGCTTGAAGTACAAAAAAGAATCAGTGACGGCTATGTCTCTGATATTGCCGAGCTCCGAAAGAAAAACAACTCCCAGGAGGCGGAGATGCAAATGCTCAAGCTTCAGCTTGCCAGAACTGAAAGGGAGCGCGATGAGGCTGTCGCCGGCAAAATCGCAGCCGAAGAATCTCATGAGGCGACCAAAAACAGCTTCGGCTCAACATTATTCGACTTCTACTTGCATAGCGTCTTGGGGCGTGGAAGCCTCGCCTTTCTTGGTCCCAAGTACGAGATCACTTTAGCTGAAGTGTGGGAGGCCGCCCTCGATATGCTTGGTGCTGAAGGTGCTGGTTATGATGAGTCAGCCCTGGAAAGGCATTATTTTGATGAAGACGCTCGCGCTGCTCTTGCCAGGGGAAAGGGACAACTTGCCAAACTAAGAACCGAAGTGACGGAAGGGGATCAGCTGGGGAAAACCACTTCAACTACTCTAGTCCAGCCACCTTCTTCGTCTGAAGTCGACATTATTGGTTCCAGTTCCCATCTCGCTTCTCCCACCAAAGTTACCGCTGATATTACAAGCACACAAGGTGGAGACGAGGGTGAAGAGAGCGCTGATACGCAAGCTTATGAAGTCGATATCAGGAAACCAGCTTCTTCAGGTAACTTCACTGTTAATTTCGCTACTGTCAATTCTGCTCAAGCTGGTTACTCGCTTATTTCACATGAGTTTCACGAGCTCCTTGGCTATTTTCTCAACCTTGACGAGCCTTCATCTCCTCTTTTTACTGACTTTAATCTTTTTTCTTCTGTAGAGAGAGTACCAAGCACTGCTCAAACTTCTACTCCTCCGGTCATCCTTCCTTCGTCTCTTCCGGCGGTGCCTCCTTCTGCCTCGCAACCTGGATCACAGGAGGAACAAATAGAGGCTCTTCACGGCTTGGATGATCCCATCACTTCGCAAGAGCAGAAAGATGAGAGACCTGAGGGAGGTGACATTTCCCCGGAACGGACTCCTTCTGACGACATTGTTCTATCAAAACTTGTCACTCCGGGGAGTGAGTCTTCCTCACAGAGGAGAGAGAAGCGTGGGACATCAAAGAGGAGGGGGAAGAAAATCACCGCCACTGAAGAGGAGCCGGAAGTTGGGCCAGCTGCGCCTACCTCTCCTTCCTCCCTTATACCCACTGGTCGACCTGAAAAGCTGATCATTCGGCCGGGTAAAGGGTCTAAAGGCAGCAAAAAGAAGTGAAGATCTTCAGTTTCTAGTTTTTTGTGTTTTGCATGTACTGGCCGAGAATTGTGCGGGTACCGGCCCCCGCTTTTCTTTATTTTGAAACCTGTACCTGCGTTGTAATTGAATAAAATGATTCCTCGTTTGTACAAACTTTTGTTTGAATTAAAGAATACATTTGTTATTCGTTTTGGCATGAGTTTATTTGATATTGCAGCGAGCTTATGGTATGTTACTTGAGCGTTACCTTTTGCTGGTTTAGTTATACCATATTGTGTGTAATTATACTATATTGCCCCCATTCCATAAGTATGCTGCAATATTCTATACCTCGAGGGGACTTACACTCTTATTTGCTAAAGAATAATTATTTTAAAGAAAATTTTATAGAGTACAACTCCCTTCGTATAAGTTTTTACGCTTGGTCGTTCGAAGAAATCACTTTTTTCTTTTGCTTATGTGCATATCTCATCAAGTGAATTCCTCTATGTGGTAAAGCGGACCTCTGAAGGGTACTTTAACTTCTTTTCTTTTTACGATCATTTCCCACAGTAGGCAAATTATTTTTCCTTTGAAAGTTAAAGTACGCTTTTGATGAGGATTTTTTTTTTTTATAGAAAGTTGTACCTCTGAGGAGGGATTTTTTCACGTTTCAACACTTGGAAGTTTTATTTCAATCTCGGTGAAACGTGTACCTCCAAAGAGTTATGCTTTAGAAATCCTTTTCACGTTTCAACACTTGGAAGTTTTATTTCAATCTCGGTGAAACGTGGGTTTCCAAAGAGGTCTTTTTTCTTAATTGTGTTCCCGGGAGGGGGTTGTACCTCTGAGGAGGGATTTCTCACGTTCCAACACTTGGAAGTTTTATTTCAATCTTGGTGAAACGTGTACCCCCAAAGAGTTGTGCCTTTGAAGAAAGCCTTTTCACGTTTCAACACTTGGAAGTTTTATTTCAATCTCGGTGAAACGTGTGCTTTCAAGAAGGTCTTTGTTTTTACATTTCAACTTTGGTGAAGTGAAATTCCGAAGGGCGGTTGCTACACTTCAACTCCTGGCGAAATGTGCCTCCGAAGAGGGCTTTTATTTTGTTTACATTTCAACTCTGGTGAAGTGAAATCCCGAAGAGCGGTTATAACACTTCAACTCCTGGTGAAATGGGCCCCCGAAGAGGTCTTTATCCTCTGAAGGGTTGTGCCGTTGAGTAGGGCTTTAGTTTAAGCTTCAAACATGGGAAGCGTGCCTCATTGGAGGGCTTTAGTTTACACCTCAGACTTGGGAAGTGTGCCTCATTGGAGGTCTTTAGTTCGCACTTCAAACTTGGGAAGTGTGCCTCATTGGAGGACTTTAGTTTACACTTCAAACTTGGGAAGTGTGCCTCATTGGAGGACTTTAGTTTGCGCTTCAAACATGGGAAGCGTGCCCCATTGGGGGACTTTAATTTGCGCTTCAAACATGGGAAGCGTGCCCCATTGGGGGACTTTAATTTGCGCTTCAAACATGGGAAGCGTGCCCCATTGGGGGACTTTAACTTGCACTTCAAACTTGGGAAGTGTGCCCCATTGGGGGACTTTAATTTGCACTTCAAACTTAGGAAGTGTGCCCCATTGGGGGACTTTAATTTACACTTCAAACTTGGGAAGTGTGCCCCATTGGGGGACTTGTGCCTCCGAAGAGGGCTTGTGTGTTTTCTGTCTGCTTGCCCATGCCTCTTCACCATCTGCTCCTTAGCGATTCCTCGTTATCTTTTCCACAGCCATGTTCTTTTCTTTGCCAGTTATTTGTCTTTTTTCCAGAGGAATGCTTCTCATTGTTAAGTGAATCCATAGGGTAGACCCAAACTACCTGACTAGATGTCTGTTTGTACAAACGAACTTTGTCGGTTAGTGAGGGCCTGAACTCTTCGCGTTGGGAAGGTGCCCTTTTGGTTGTATCAACTGTTCGTGAGGAACATTTCTTATGCAGGAATTCAATTTGGAACCTTTTCTGGCTTGACATTTATTTGCTCATTGACTTATAGGAATCGTTTTGCTTTGCGAAGTGCTGACTAGGTAAGCTTTGCTTTGATTGCCTGCAATATTAAATCGATATTTTAGCAATATATTCAAGATATTTGGCATATCGAAATGAAACAGGTCTTTTATAGTAATAGAAAACACAAGGTTTATAGTTCCTATGTTTCATTTGCAATGCTTTTACAATGACTTTTAATATGAGAATGATAAATCCATCATTCTTTTACAATTTGTAACAAAGCCTTAAAGTAAAACATGGATGCAAATCATTGCTGCCCCAAGCTTCCTGGGATCGAATCTCTGGTGTAAGAACAAGAGCATTCTCTCCCTTCGGGGTTTTTCTTAGAGCACGAGCGTATCCTTCCATCCCATCATGATTCTTGCCCGTCGGGTGAGAGTCTCCCCTGATTGGATGAGGATGGGTCATTCCTGTCTCTTTTGACATATTGCCGGAGTTTATTCTGTCTCAATAGTTCTTCAATCAAATTCCTTAAATGACGACATTCGTTGGTGTTATGACCAGGTTGGTTGTGAAACTGACAGAACCTCCCATTGCGCATAGCATTTTTCCCAACCTTCAACTCAGGTGGCTTAGGATAATCAAAAGTATCCTTAGTTGTGAGAAAGATGTTTTCCAGAGTATCAGTTAAGGGGGTAAAGTCTGAAGGTTTAAAGCGGCGAGCTTTCTTCAAGTCTCTCTGCTCTTTTCCACCATCATTCTTCCTTTTCTGACCTCTAGATTCTCTTTTATCAGAAGTAACACTGACATTCAAGATTTTGGCCTCGATTGCTCTTGATGTCGCAGGGAAGCTTTCCAAACGCATAAATTCATCAGCCTTCTCATAGAATTTCTCAAGTGAGTTTGGCTCCTTCATTTTTAGCCATTTACCGAATTCACTCGATTTATCGATAGCCCGCATTAGATAAGTCAAAACCATCCTTGGCTCTGCGTTCTCGACTTCAGCTAGGGCTATATTGAAACGATTTAAGAATGATCTGGTAGATTCTCCGGGGTTTTGTTCTAGACTCGAGAGGGACATTATATCCTTGGCTTTTGTAGCATATAGCCTGAACTGTTCCTTGAACTTCCGTGTTAAGTCAGAGAATTGATCCACGGATCTAACTGGCAGCTTTGTGAACCAAAGTAAGGCCACTCCCTCTAAGTATACCGGAAAGTAACGGCACTTGATCTCATCAGTTGCACTTGCCCCAGTCATATGCCAATCATACTTGTACAGGAAATGGTTAGGGTCGCTTGCCCCTCGATAAGCCGGGATGGTAGGAGGTACAAACTTCTTGGGAAACTCTGCCTTCAAGATTTTTTCGGTGAAAGGTGTCTTACTCGGGGCAAATCCCCAATCATTTTCATCCTCTTGCCTTTGCATGCTTTCTTTCATAATTGAGCGAACCATCCCTGATAGGTACTCCTCATCGTTCAAAGGTCTTGCCGGGCAGACGTCTGCGTCCGCTGTTCTTTCGGAAGCTTTCCTGGGCAAATATTCGCGAAAAATTGGTTGCGGCCTTGAACCTTCAGCTTGGGAAGGTCCCCTTGCGGTGGTGTTGTCCGCTTTTTGAGGAATACCTTTCTCTTGGGGGTCACGGGCATCTTCAGCATAGATTGTTTCATTATCCTGTCGTTGGTGATTTGCCTCAAGTAGGGCGTTTAACCTATCCATAATCAGGGCATTCTGGGCATTCTGGGCTTCCAACTGCGCATTTTGAGCATTCAATTGCTGATTCAATCCCAAAACTATGGCGTCCAATTCTGCTCGTGTAATTCCAACACTCGGAGCTGCTTCATTTGGAGCAAGAGAAGTGGTAGTATTTTCATGAGCATCACCGGATCTATCAGATCTAAGCTGTCTTCCAGTAGCCATTATCTCGGATAAACTTCTAGTCCCTAGAGAGATTCTTCCAACAAACTTTCGCGAAGCAACGGTGAAGGTATTCCTGAGTTCAATTCTCAGTGAAAGCACCAAAATGTTAACGCTCAAATTTAAACGCTAACACCCTGGTGTATAGGATGTGATTGTGAAAGCACCACCCGTTCGTACGGGAATCAGAAATAAGCAGTAAGTATGCAGAAAAACAGTAAGAGACACAGTATTTATAGTGGTTCGGCTTATAATCAAGCCTACGTCCACTTTAATCTCTTTATCACTAGTTTGATTACCATTCTTTACAAGATCTTTCAATTACAACACACTTCAAGTGATAGGATATGTAAAACAAGTAGCTCAAACTTTGATGTTGACAATCATCTTCAAATCCATGGTGAATGTAGATGATATCTACATGGAGTTCCTTTATAAGTTTGTTGGATCTCAAGAGCTTTGAAGTAGTCTGGAATTCGGCGGAGTAATGGCGCTTGAAGAGAATGAGCCCCCAAAAGTCTTTTGAACGTTGGAAGTGGTCCTCTATTTATAAGAGTTCTGGTCTGGAAATTTTGCTAAGTTCTAAGTCGCCACCGACTCAGTATAAGTCGTGACCGACTTAACCTATCTCATTGCCGATCTAACGAGCTAAGCCCGCGACTTAATGGAAGCAAGCCTGTCTGAATTGAGTTGCGGCCGAGATAAGCTGAGTCGTAGGTCGGTGCCGAGACAAGCTGGGCAGTAGGTCGTCTCCCCCTCTTTAATGCATTGCTCCCGACTTAACTGGGAGTGCATGTTTAAACAGGTCATGAGTCGGTCACGACTCAAGCGTAAGTCGTGAACTTGTTCCATTCAATTAGGTCGGTAGGCATGTTAAGCCGGTCCCTTAGTTAAGTCGGTGACTTCATTGGGTAGTTAGGTCAGCAACATGTTAGGTCGGATCCTTCTGAAGCACTAGGTCGGCAACTTATTGAAACCTTAAGTCGGCAACCTATTGGATCTGTTAGATCAGCATGGCCTTAGGTCGGCAACTCTTCTGGGTTGGCATCGAATTGGGTCGGTCACCTTGTTAACTAGTTAGGTCGGCCAACCTGCTAAAGCTTTAGATCGGTCTTCGTGCTTGCGCTGTTGAGTCGGAACTTCTTTATGCCTTAGGTCGGCATCTATGTGAAAGTATTAGATCGGCATGTTTCTTAACTAATTAGGTCGGCAACTCTTCTGAGTCGGCATCTCTTGAGTCGTAACCGAGATAGGGTTAACAGTTAACTTATATTTGGCAAACTTAGCATATACAATAAATGAATCAATCAAAAACAGAGTAATAAAACAATAAACAGCAGAATAGATAAATAGTAGTTCACGAAACTCCTACAACATCAGAGTTTGAAACAAAATACAACATAAATCTCAGATACAGAGTAGTCTCTAATACGAAAACAAATGACAAGTCTGAACATCAACTGGTGGAATAAACTAAAAGTAGAATAGACAAAGACAGATCTTCAAGCAAAGCTCCAAGCTTCAAAGGTGAATCTCAAATGTTGTGACACTCAGTCTGACCTGAGCATAAATCAAAACACAAAACACTCGAGTCAAGATTAACATTATTATACCAATAAATTCAACTCAAGTGAAATATCAACTGAAACACAGTATAACTTAAAGGAATTTTGGGATTCTCATCCTCTAAGGATCTGTTAAACTATCTACATATGTATTAAAATACGCTACATATATAATGTCTACAGTAAAGTAACTATTAAAATAGCGTTAAGGAGTTACCCATATCCCCCTTAACACATTTTTATATATTCCCGTACTTTATACAGTACCACAATTCCTCTGTAACCTGAAAGGCTATTAGAGGGCACTTTATAGGTAAGGTACAAACCGAATTCGTAGAGGCATGATAAGGCATGTGACAAGGCATATGAGGAAAAGGCCAGGGCAGGATACTATCGTTTTGCAGATTCGGACTAGTGGTAATGCATAGCAGCTTCCACCGCCCACCTCGAGACACACTCCCAAAATCAAAGGTGCACCCAATCAAATCACAAAGTAATAGAATGGTATAGAACAAATGTGCCTGAAAGGGGGAGCGACCCCACTTGGCACAGCATGGCCTCTGTTTTAGTCACATCAAGCTGGCTCACAGGAGTCAGGGGTGCACTAATACCTCATATAGACGTCACCGAACCATCCTACTACGTTTTGGATTGTACACCACATACATATTTGTTAAAGTGGTTTTGGTATTGACAGAGAGTATGACAATATCCAATCCCATTCTCTTTAATAACCAAATGCTTATTTCACAGCGCGATTATTTTCATTTCAAACAGTCTATACTTCATATCAAAATATAATATTCATTTCAAAATCATATCACTTTCGAAAACATATTGATTTTCGAAATCATATCACTTTTGAAAATCATAACCACAAAATAGTTTAAACCATTAAATCAAAATATTCGCATTTAAATCCATTTAATCTAATTTATAACAATTCCAACTTAAATAGCTTAAATATTGAATATAGTCTATATATATTGAAAAGGTTATAAATTAAAATATTTTATATATTAAGATAGTTTCAAATTAAAATTGTTTCCTCCTATTTCACCAATCAATTCAAGTGAATTTTAGTTCCAAAATTCAATTTAAATCAATCTCAATTAAAATTCTCATTAAACCATTTTTAATCGATTTCAATTCCGGGTTCGAACTACAAATCTAAACCACTTCAAATTCAATAGCTTTCAATATTCAAACAATTTACAATAACTCAATTTGATAAACTTCATTTATATTTCGAAATTCAACTTTAATCTTATTTAAATTTTCAAAATATTCACTTAATCATCTTTAACAACCTTGAATAAATATCAAAATTACCAATTTAAATAAAATCAAAATTTAAATAACAAACGTCAATTATATTTAATTCTACAATAATCACCTAATCACTTTTATAGACATTTAAATAAATTTTGATTTACATATTTAAATCAAATTTAAACATTCAATTTCAATTTATTTAAATTCAAAAATATTCATTTAATCATCTTAAATCAAAATCCCATTATCAAATTATAAAATCGTACCTTTAGAATCTCATAATCAGTAAGTTCAAATCAATCCTTATTTAAATTCAACTATTAACCGATTTATATTTCAGGTCAACTTTAATTTATCTTCCAACCTCTATTTATTAAAGTTATTCCTGAACCTATTTTTAAAATATTAATATAAATTTAATTAAATACATAAACATATTATATACTAACTAAATTAAATTTTATTAAATTTATTATATTAAATTTTTAATGAAATGAATCTTATTATAAATTTATTTATATTAAGTCTTATTTTATATACTTAAAAATAATAAAATTATAAGTAAAATCTTAAAATTTACATATTAAAAATTAAATTATAAATTTAAAATTCTCGAACACATAATTTAAAATCTAAATAAAAATAAAATATTTTTATTGTATTTTAAAATCAATATTTAATAAAAACCAAATATTTCCTTTCAAACCCTTGGAAATCATTTTCAAAAATAGACCAACAATGTCTATATATAGTTTTCTATCCTATGGTCAAGTAATATGGATATTTATCATTTCAATCCGCAATTTTAACTTTTATATTTTCGGGTATATGTATCATTTTAACTCGCTATCCTGAAAATTCAAAATTCGATAAAATTGCTTGGGTTTATCATTTCGACCTATAATGTTTTTTCCCTAATATATAATATCGTTCGAGTATGTATCATTTCAACCCATAGGGAATTTCTATACTAACAAGGAACTTGCAGAGTGAAAACAATAAAATAATATTATAAAATGCATGCATATCAATAGAAGGCATATATCATCATAACAATTTGAATATAATATATACAACCGGTTATGGTGTCATATGTCATAGGTAAACAATTATAGATAATGACATATCGTATTTAACAATTAAATAACTAACAATTCAAATTTAACAACATATTTCAATCGTCATTTCATGTGGATTAAATTTACTAAATATAAGAATGCTAACTGTAAATGATCGCTCACCTTTAGAGGCTAGAGAAAGTAGACAACGGGACAAGCTTCGAATCCAACTACAAATTCCAAAGCACAGCATGATGAACAAGAATTTGACGAGCACAGCTGATAGCTTGGGATCGATGAAAAAAAATCAAAACTAGATTGATATAAACTGAAACAAAATATACATTATATTAAATTTTTTCTTCAATTCAATATTCAATTTAAAACACATATTAATATATATATATATATATATATATATATATATATATTCAAATCATTATTTCTTAATTCATATACCAAAATCATTATATATAATATTTCTTTCCAAAATTTTCAAATGATTATTTAAAAATATTTTATACATATTAGAAATACTATAAAAATCTATTTTAAAATTTATAACATATAAAATATATAATTTATAACATATAAAATATATAATATATAACATATAATATAAACGTTTAAAACATATAATATATAACATATAATATAAACGTTTAAAACACATATACATATAATGTACATAAAGTAGGCACGGTAAGAGGGTATGGGTGATTTTTGTGTTCGGCTCTGGGTAGCTGAGTGGTGGTGGCTTGCTGGAGGCCGGTGAGAGGAGGATGGGGTCGATGACTAGCGATCAGGCTGGTTCTGTGTCGTACGGTAGGGGCGAAGGGAGACTGCAACGTGGCTGAGCTTGGGTGCTGTTGACAGGTGGCTGCTAAAAGTGGAGTTCGGCTGGGCTGATGCAAACAAGAGGGGAGAAAACGGGGAAGCAAGGTGGAGAGGAGAAGCATGGCTTGGCAGAGCATGAGGGGACGTGGCCGGATGGTTGAAGTGGATGCGGTTACTGGCGGCAGGTGGAGACATTAGGGCCGGATGTTGGGTTATGATGTTGGAGAGGTGGCAGTAGGATTTTTTGGCTATGTATGGTGATGGAAGGTGGGAGGTCGAAAAGGCGGAGCATGGTGGTGATTGTCATGGTGGGAACGAGGTTGGCTGTAGCTCGATGGCAGGGGTTCGGGTCTGAAAGGTTGCAGGACCAAGGGTGATGGGGCTACTGTGGTGAAACGGTTGTGAGTTTGGTAGCCAAGGATGGAGAAGGGGAGATCGACGTGGCTGCTAGAAGGTGGTAGGTTAGGGGAGGAGGCTGCTTCGGTGATGTGGTGGAGGGTGGTACACGGAGGAGTGGCCGAAGAGAGAGATGGCGTGGGAAATGGTGCAAGCGATTCTGGCGCGCTGCTAGGAATGAACAGGCGGCAGCTGTTTTGATGGGGAGATGGGAAGCTTCGGGCATGGAGAGGCTTGACTTCGAGCCAAAATGACAGCAACAAATTAAAATATGAAACTTAATTATAAAATTTATTCAAAGAAAAAATAATGACGACTGGAGACAGAGATGAGCAGTTCTTCGAGCAATGTGAAACGACATTGTGGTACGTTTTTTTCTCAGAACAAAGAAGATGAAAAATGAAAGAACGCATGCAAATAAATATTGAACCCATGGAATGGAAAGATTCAAATGTGGATTCAGAGATTACTGAAGCAACTGGCTATTGATTTTATACAGTGGATAATGAAAAGACACAAGGAAGCAACCCTCAAATACAAAATCGATATGGCTAATCGTTTTGTCGATTTCATCGCGTATCGGATACCGATTTACAGTAATGAATATACTACGGAGATAAGCACGACGAGATGAACATAATGTTACACAAATATGAAAGATATGACCATCCTATCATAGTCAATATTTCACTCCCAAACTGCTGTAAATTTACCGTAAATAAGATAAACAGGGCTAGAGAAGTCCAAATTTAACGAAACGGATTATGACGTCTCATTTAGAAAATAGTTTAATTTTTAATATATATATAAATATTCAGATTTCGTAAATATTTAATTTTCACCAAATTAACTGATTTTAAATTGAAACTGAAAATTACATAACAGAACTAACTTTCATATTTTCCAATTGCTATGTTAAAATAGACGTATTCTAAATATCAAATTTTTGTTGTTCAATTTAATTATTTTATTTTCGAGAAAAATCCATTTAATTATGTTATTAAAATCGTTAAAATTTAGGGGCGTTACATCAATTGTTACACAAGTTATACAATTATTTAATCTCAATTACCTCATATAAGCATATTCACGGATTTCCTAAATGAGATAAACTGAAAAGTCAAAAGTATTTATCTCCTTGCTAGCCCAAACATCCAAAGGTCAAATTGTCTTGTAATCTGAAAAGTTTCGGCCTGACTCTAGCAAAATAACACCCGACTAAAACTATCTTTAAATATCCAATATGGTGAGAACAAAATATAACACACGAATAAACAAGATATACAGATGTCCATGAAATAATGATTCATGTGAATTAATTTAATATAGGGTCCATCACAAGGGACATGGTTGTACATTTAAGTCACGAACACATATGATTCAACAAATACTGAATTCACAGAACAAAACACAATATATCTAAGCATACAAATATAAATTATTAGCTCAGAACAGGGTTATAAATTTAAGTCACAAACACGAGCTAGTTCCTAAACACATAATAACATAATTAACTTAAAAACTATCACAAGACACAAGAACATATATTTATTTCACGAACATATGATACATCAACATATATTTATTTCACGAGAAAAAGACATAAGAATATATATTTATTTCGCTAACACAAGACATAAAAATATATATTTATTTCACTAACACAAGACACAAGAATATATATTTATTTTACGAACACAGAGTAGTCACAGAATCCAAACATCTGAAATCCTAGAGATATTAATCTAAACCGATAGTAATGATCATCCAAAATAATCACAATGATTGTACTCAATACCCATGGAAAATAAACAAATAATTTAGTATCACTTGAACTGATCCGATACCAAGGATCGTACTCAGACCGGTAGCACAAAATCACTTTATGATCCTGAGGATAGTCCATATCGATCAAAGTAATAGTAGAAACCATGACTTGGTAAATTTACGTTTATCTAATATTCTTATATTATTACGTTCGAAAAGAAATCTAGAAATAAACATCTTAAGGATCTAGCAGCCACCTGCCACACACTAAAAGAGAGTAAACTCTAAAAAGCCAAATACTATCACCTTCAGTAATCACTAGAAAATACACCAATACGTCCCATACCGTATGGTGAAATCCAAGTATTTACTGAAAGCTAGTATATATCACTTATTACAGATACCACAGGAAAACCAGAACTACATTCTCTTAAGAATCTAGCAACTATTTTTCACACACCAGAAGAGAATACAACTCTAAAGTGTTTAGTGCTTTCCCAAATACGATTACAAGAATTTATCCAAGGTATCCCTTAATACCTGGTGGAATTCGATTATTCACTAATGGGTTAGTAAATTCCACTCAAACATTCTATTCAATGGGTTGTGCCATATTCAAAGAAGCATGATTCGAAAGCATTTAAACCAATCGATAACACTAAGTCGATTATTAGTATTACCCAAATTATAGAATTTAGGTTCCCAAAATGTTTATTTAATTTGTCACTCATTAAAATTTTCCATTATTCCAAATTATGCCAATTGTATTTATTCTATGAACTGATATTTTCCATTTTCCAAAATCTTGTTAATACTTAAATTTTCATAAAGCTGTATTGTTCACCAATAATATTTTAAAACCAAGTGTATTTAAGTAACTACTTATTCTAAAACCATATTTATTACTCTAGATATGTCCAAATTAGTATTTAGACGTTAGTACGAGACAACTTAAGTTTATACTTCGAAACCATGTTTCTAAATCTCATAACCAGTTTATTTAAAGATAAATTAAATTTATATTTCACAAAAAATATTTCTGAATCCATAATAGTTTATACCGGTAATAGTTAATATAAATATAATTATTTGATTAAACAATTTATAAAAGAGATTAGACCAGTTTATAAAAAAAGTTTAATATTTATAACTTTAATAAACTCTCCTTACCAAATAATTAGTGTTTATAACTATATATTATCCCTATAAATAAATAGATATATCATTATTTAATTCCAAAGCTTTGAATAAAATTATTCAAAATCCACAAATACATTAGAATTCTTTATGACTAAATATTAGGTTACCACGAAATTTTAGTCATGAACTAACTTCATTGAATTCTAACTCTTAACAATAATCCAATTCAAAGTTATAATATAAACTTTATTATTCTAAATATATATATATATATATATATATATATATATTTAAATATAACAAAGAACCAAAATAAATAACCACTCCAACACTTGGATACAATACTACAAACACAACAACACACAGACAGTTCAAATAATGGTTCGTGAATGTACCGGTCCTTTCAATCGCTTCAGTAGTTACAACTCAGTCACGAATTCCAATTTTAGAACGCAATTTCGACCTTTTAAAACACAAAATTTTCAAAAGCTTACAACATGAAAGTTTTTCCTTAATGTCTCATCTTTCCAACATAAAATGTTTTGCACATTTTGGGTTTATGATTAAATAGGTATGGCGATTATAGTTTTAGGTTTCAACTCAAAAAATTGAAAAAGCAGAGCATGTATATCAGTTTAAAACCTAATTTCGACCCTTTAAACCGTTGAATTTAAAAAAGTGATTAAAATATAGATTATACCTTATTGAAATAGCTTTCTACCATAAAATATTAAACTAATTTTGATCATTCTACACTGAGATATCGCTGTTTTTCATAGCAATTTTCACAAATAAATTTTAGAAACCAATATGCAAATTTCAACAATTCAATCAAATTACTCAAAACATTCAACTATTTAGCGATGCTTATCACACAATTCAAAGAATTAAGATTTAATAGAATAGATATGTGAGTTTTCAACTCATCTTAAGTCCATAATAAATTAGCTAAGAGGTTCCATTCCAATTTTGCTAAAGCTTCCAAACCCTAGGCCTTGCTCTTATTTGTTTCTCCATTGGTTTCTTGCTAATTTAAAGAATTTGATTTTGGTTGGCTGAAAAGAGGAATTAGCCCTTATTTCTTTTGGTTTTAGAGAGGAGAAAAGTAATGTATAGGATTTATAAAAGTAAGAAAAATGAGAAGACTATTCTAATTCACTTAGAAATGGATATGGTTATACTAATGGGATTGTACATCACTAAGGCCCAAAATAAAATAAAATGAATTCCTTCCTTTAGCCTAATCAATGATTTAATTAGCCTAACCAATTAAATCACTTTAGCTAAGATCGATTATCTTTCTATAAATTAATTCAAACTTTTACAAGTAAATCTATTTAAAAAATTAAAAATCCAATAATCGATTTAAATAATGTTTCGACTAAATTGAATTCCATAAATTAAATCAATTATTCACACCAGATTGAATTTCATAATAAAATGTTAAAATTAGTTAAAATAATTCAAATCAGCTATTTACAAAACTGGATTTAATTTCACAATTAAATCTCATAAATTATATAGAATTAATTAAGCACAATTAAACTTAATTAATAATAAGGTTGTTACGTTGGAGCACATCAAAAGACCCAGTTCAAACTGCATTGCCACAAAGACTTTGGACTGCGCCACATTTAGTATTAAAATGACATCCAAACAACCCTAGCATTAAGCACGGTACTAACCTATTGGGTTTTGTAGGAAACCCTAGCAGCTACTAACCAATTAATTTGCCAATTCTAAACACGTCATTTCAAATTCAAATCATCCCATCTCAATTCAAATCATCCAACCTCAATCATACCTTGTGACGACTGCCCTACGCCTCTGATGCTCATATAACCCATATAGTGCACTACTGGAGCATTTGATCGATGTAGGATGATTGTCAAGAGAAAGAAAAGATGTAAAGAAGAGATATATGAGAGAAGAAAATAAAATAGAAGAGAAAGAAAACATTAAATAATCAAACTACCAGTTGTATATCTCACAGTGCTCATACAGCTATGCATAAACCATAGATATAAAATAGGCAAGACAGTGATAACCACGTTAACCACATAATCAGAATAAACAGGCTCACACAGTTATATAATAATAGAGTTAACACAACTAATAAATAAACTCTACTAATAAACTGTCTCTAATAATAGCAAGTCAACATAGTTAAGGCTCCACAATGTCACATAGCGGAATATGCAATAATAAGTCAAAATATTAATACGAGAAAGCGTCGCCAACTTCTAGTCCATTCATGGACTCCATGTACCATTTACACCTTTCTAATCTACTCATTTAAGAGTACCCAAGGCAATAAGAAGCAAAGCATAAAACCTCGAGTCAGATGTCAGTCTAGTGTGAACGATACATAATCTTAAAATGCTATAAAAGACAGCATAGTGCATGGAATAGAGGGTATGTAGTATCATACATGACATGTCATTGCATCCAAAGAGTTAGCACATAACAAAGGATAGATGCTACTTTATATCATAGTCACCATGAGTGTATTATATTATACGTCAAAGTACCATGGATGGATAGATATTTGCATCAACAACATTTACATCCCTAAGGTGATAAACAATCAAGCAAACATAGCATCCATCTTCACATCCACTCACTCAGTGCATTGGATGCATGATACTCGTATGACCACCCCCAATAGAGTCAAGGACTACTCAACGTTCTGGTATCTTGGTACTCCAATCCATGCAACTCAATAGCCTAGTAACTAGACTTCATGCCATATATCGTCCAAGGTAAATGGATCGAAACATTATGTGATCTAGGCTATGCTCCATAACCTAAGTGAAGTATCTTGGGAATACTCCATGACCAAAAGGATATCATCACACATACCATTGCCTTACAAGTACACATTGAACCTAGGAATATCAATGATCCATTTGCAAACATCATCCATAGCAAATCTCATCCTGGAATTGTTCTACAACTCCCATTTGAAGTCGTGGTTATTGGGAACTATTCTAGATAGCCATCATCAGTCATAGAATGTCTTCGTGCGTCCCATAACCTTCTTCCATAGCCCTTCAATTGAACTATTTTGAATCCTGAAGTGCAGCTATCCATCGTCGAAGCCATCACTTCCCATTATGGAATCATCATCGTCGAATCATGTAGTCATCGCGTCGAAGAGTCACATCTTCATTTCACCGCTAACTACTAATCGAAGATCCGTAACATCAATCGAATGTCGAATGAACAAACAAACAAACCATCACATCATGCTCTTCCAAGCATCTCCATCGTCCATGTCAAAATTAGCCAAATTGGCCATCCTTAATAGTGGTAGGTACCGACCACTCCGAGTGGTCAATCACGACCACTTTAATTATGTACTTATCCAAAATGGATAAATACAACCAATTCAAAATCCTATCCTATGGGATATTTTCTAACAATATATTGCATTTGATCGACATTTTCAATTAAATCTAGCAAACAAGCAAACATGCAAGCAATAAGCATACAAACATTTATAATAGCCTACATACATCTATAATAATACATAAACAATAATTCCAACCAATCATTGTGGGATTGATGTAAAAAATATCCTTAGTCTAACAATATCGTCAAAATAGTAATAGGAAAAATAGGATATTTGATCAAAACATTTCAAAAACAGTTGTTATTCTTTTATAAAATAAGATGTTAGTCTATATATTTTAGAAGTAACATTTTAAAGTTAGAAATGATCTCAAAGTGTCATTTTAATACTATACTAACAATCAAATGGTGAGAGAAAATATCACTCGCCTCAACAAATGCTTTTGAAACCAAATCATAGAGCTCCTCATCACAAGCGCAGTGCAAGAAACCATACCCAAAACGTACCTCTTATGCAAAAAATATACATAGTGTAAGAAAGAAGATTAATTATATAATTAATTAATCACTAACAACATTATTATAGCTTAATACTTTTAATAATCCTTCTTCCTTAAACATACATTCCTGTACATGTGCATGCATAGTGAAACCCATCTCCTCCACACTTCCTCTCCTCCCTAAATCGAGCTCTAGTCCATAAAATGATGCGTTGTCTTTGCCAATGCGTCCCTCTAAGCACAAGCTCCACGATGCGCCCAAAGAGAAGAAGCTCAACCCCCTATCAAAGTGCGCCCTAGAGATTTATTTCATGATAATGGGAATGTCGCATTGTTCCCTAGGCGATTGGACAGCCATATTTTATGGAAAGGTGTAGTTTGCGAAGAGAAACCCAACGACAATCTCTGTTTTTCCTATCACACCCTCTTCAACCACCTAACCCAAACCCCATTCATGTTAGCAAGTATGGCCTCCACTCCAATCATCGTCGCACAATACTTTATTACCAATAACGCGATGCTTTCTCCTATTTGATCTCAATAAACACGGTTATGTCAATTTTCGTTGAGTAAATCGCTTGATTTAATTTTTGGAATGGTTTAGGGAAGTGGCGATCATTTCTTTTATTTACTATCAATTGAACGGTAATATGAGAAGATGGAGGGGACTTGGTGTGTGTTAATCTATATAGATTTTAACTTATTTGTTTGATTTTTGAAATAAACCATTGTATGTTTCGAGCTCGTATGATCACACCATGTGTCTTTGTAATGAAACTCGTTAGCATACGTAACTTTATTTTTCCGGTCTCAATAATATAAATTCATCGCTAATTGAGACAGCGCTTCAGGATGACAATTTTATGAATTTTTAGATTGTTGGCCATCAGATCATTTGGTCTTCAAGTATAGCAATGCTTATGCTAATTTAATTTGCAACATTGATCCGAACTCAACAGAAATGGTCTCAAGTACTGATTCAATAATATATGAAAAATCATATTTTTAGACCTTCAAATAACTAATCGTCCAATATTTAAACTAAATATTTAACTGTTCCATAGTCAAATTACTGGTATTTACATTCTTCACTCCTTAAAGAATTTTATCCTCATAATTTACAAAGTAAGGAGAATGTCTCCTAACCCATGGGCTTTCAAAGAACCTCATATTTCAGAAAAATTTGGTAGCACCTCCTTTACGCGGTTAGGTCTGGAAAAAATCACAATACAACACGCATATGCATACCCATCTTGTATCTGAGGCTACTCATATCTAAGGTATCTCGTTTCCAAGGATAATCAAGCATATATACCCAAATCTATAATACAAATGTCACTTAGCTCTTTATAGAAAAGCATACCACTTAGATGCAATGAAAAGTGAGTAAGCATCCAAGTAACCAACACTAACTTCCATGCACCTGAATATATACTCACCATAGAGGATTAAAAACAATAGCAATGTCTTCACGTATTTAAACATACTAAATCATATATATAGAAATTGTCCCAAATAATACATTATATCAAACCATAACTATCCCACATGTCTAACTAACATATAAGCTTAAGCTATCATATCAAAGGCCAATAGTCAAACATGAAATTGGCATATAAGACCAAATATCAAAAAGTAACATCCATGCTTATCCTAACATGCATGATACTAAATTATCTAGTATAAGACGTCAAACATGATATCCAATATGAAAATTGGCAAAAAATGGAAATCACCCTTAGTAAAGAGCTCCGAATAAGCCATCTTTATGCTTTCTTTGATCTCATATATGTAATCGCTTTTAACTTTCACTCAACTGAACCTCTACTACTCCATCATCTTTCTCCTAATACATATCGTATTATGTCCTATGATATGAATAGGACTACAAGGTATTTAACTATTAGGTTCAATTAGATATCATCTAGTCTATTCGCCGCCAAATTTTCCAATGCCTCTTGTATGTTCTCCCAAATCCCACCGGTGAACAACAAGTTTCAGCCACTTATAATGCTCTTGGCACACAATAAAATAACACTATCCATACCACATAAAACTCGACAAATTTGGATATCGTTCTACTAGACTTAAAGAATATAAATTGAGCACTCTTCGTTAATCTATCGATTGTGACTCAAATGCTATCATATTCACCTCTAGTCCTTGGATTCCGTGGATGAAGTCCATTAATATTTATTCCCATTTCCATCTGGGAATCTCAAGTGGTTGTAACAACCGCTTGGCTTATTATGTTCAGCATTTACTAGTTGACGATCCATTCATTTCAAAATAAATGGCTTACATCCTTCTTCATCAGTTCCCAATAAAATGTCTACCTAGTATCATGGTACATTTTATTGTCATCGGTATATAGTCAATCTCAAATGAGAATACTCTTGTAGAACCTTACCCCTCAACCATCGACATCAGGAACAAACAATATCTCATACTTACGAAGCCAACCGTCTTGGTCGGGTCTACACTGCATCAACTCTACAGACGTCACTCGTTCCACTAACATAGCCATGACCACTGCTAGTCCAGCTTCATGCCTGTAACTAACAATAATCCTAAAAAGTAGGTCTAGTAGTCAAACTTGCCATCATCTTCGGCCATAGCTCATATCGAATTCTGAAGACATAAGCAGCAGTGAACTCAAGCAATGTCCACTCTAGGAGCATCGCTCCCAAACTAGTATGCCTTCCACTAAAAGCACCAATAAATACATTTCCCTTTTGCATATAGGAAATGTTAAAGTCAAAGAGGCCAAAAACTCTAACCATTGTTATTAGTGAATGTTAAGATCCTTTACGAAGAAGAAATACTTCAATGTTGTAGGATCGGTAAATAACTTAAACCCCTCTCCTAGTAAATAGAGCATCTAAATCTCCAAAACAAGTACTATAGCTGCTAACTCCAAATCATTAGTTGGCTACTTCCTCTTGTGCAGTTTCGGTGGTCGACTAGCATATGCAACAAAATTACCTTTCTGCATCAATACTACACCTAGTTAAGTACCACAAGACTGTGTGTATTATCAACTATCCATTCTCACTCGGAATGGGTAACATCAGTGCACTCATCAACCCCTCTATCAGATCAGTTAACAATGTCACTACCTTTTGAGAAGTTCTTGGTAAAACATATACAATATCTCGTTGATCCAAGGAAACTTATCATCTGAGTGCTCTTGGGTCTGCTCAGATCCTGGACTGCAGTAACCTCTATAGAATCTACATCGATGTCCTACTTCAAAATAATGTGACCCAAGCATCTCACTTCCCTCCTTCAAAAGTGGTACCTTGAAAATCTCATCGTCGGTTGGTGTTTTCTTAACACCTCCTATACAATCATCAATTGTGTTTTATGCTCCTCTTTCGTCCATGAGTAGACAAAAGTATCATCAATAAGTACAAGCACGGACTTACTCAAGTGATCCCTTGAAACAAGGTTCAATAAATCAATAAAGTATGTCGACATGTTGGTTAAACTCGAATGGCCTAACTAACTAATCTAAAATCAAAGTAGCATATGAAACACTATGTTCGACACACTCTCTGTAGATACTCTTAGTGGATGAAACCCAGATCTCAAGGTCCAACAAAGAGAACACCTTCGGGCTATAGTGCTAATCAAACAAGCCACCAATAAGCGAGAGTGGATACTTTTTTCATCTCATTTAACTCACAGTAATCAATATATAACCATAATAAGTTATTTTCCTTAGTAGCAGAGATTATAGGTGCATCCCACTCAAATATGCTCCTATGAATGAACCTTACCTTAATAGGTCATTCACTCGCACTTTTATTTTCGTTTACTATTTGGGCATCATATGCATTAAAGGAATAACTACTGGTCTAGTATCTCTTACCAGATCGATATGGAACTTAATCCCTATATGGTGGTAATTCGATCGCCACATCGAATGTGTCTGAACACTCTTAGTTGCATGCGTAGATGACAATTAATCGTATGGGATATCGAGTGAATATAGAAAACTAACCATCACCTCATCATCGGGAAGGTAGCCAAACACTACCTTCCGCTCATTATTAATCCCTAAAGTCACCAACAGCTTTTGACAATCCACCACCATATCGTATACTTTCAGCCAGTCAATTCCCAAGCAATAATACTAAACCCAGATAAACCTAAAACAAATCACTAACAAATAAATATCCATGACATGATAAGTCTAAGTCTCGACAAACCATGTTTAAGGTGGTTGAACCCCCAATAAGTTTCATCATAATTTAAAGGTCGGTTAACTATCTTAGGTCTTAATCCTAATTTGCTTATCAAATCACTAAATATGAAGGAATGTGAAACCTCGATGTAAAATGAAACATGTATGGAATCGCCACAAATGGAAAACTTGCCTTAAGTGTTGATGCCATTTCCCTTCTCTTTTGTCGATGGAGCACTCGATGATCAAAATGACATTTAGTGCATATGCCTCCATGGTTGTTCCCTATTTATTTAGTTCAGGATAATCTTTCTACACTGAGTACAGGCTCTCATGTCTTAAACCTTTCTCGATCAATTTCTCAAAGCTAGCGTTAATATGACGAACCCATCGCCTCCTAAGATGATCACTTAGCCCATGATAAATTTTCGATCTTTTTTTAGTAGAGTGCCAATGGAAGATAGATCGTACTTCGATAGAACATCGAATTCGGCCACATACTCCACCACAGATAAAGCCTTACTTCAAAGTGACGAACTTCCTAACAACGATAACATTTTAAAAGTCGAGATAAATTTTCTTTGAAGCGAACTATGAATCAATCCTAAGTAAACCGGTCCTTGAGAGTCCAAGCTATAAAGGCACTCCACTAGTCCAAGCTCATCCTTGGAGTTATCTTGAGGACAACTTCTACCTCATTGCATCATCTAACTCAAGTCATCGAAGATTCTTTTGCAAATATCCATCTCTTTTTGCACCTCAAATGTCGACTCTATTCCAAGAATGGTCTATCTTCTAAACTCATATGGTCTTTATATAGCTCAATAAAGGCGACTTTAGGCATTTTCACTTGAGCACAATAATCATTTGGAGCAACTTGGGCATTCCGAAATAGTGTTTCGCACCATCTTAGCGAATATATTATGTAAATCTGGGTTAGTGGTCCCTAATCCTGCTCACTTCTCTACTCCAGAGATGGAGTTGGTAACATCATTTCTTATATGACAGATCGCTCTTAATACATAATAAGAATGATCAACCTCCTATACAGAAAAAATGCATCAATGGTACTTGTGTGTGCAATATAATTTATATTCTATATATGTTATAACGTAGTTTTAAAAATCCAAAAAAATACACATTCTATCGTATATAAGTATACTCTAGATCCACTCTATGGTGACAACTCCTACCCTATCGGATCACGGTATCAACTCAGGTTAATCATGTAACCTAAGAACTGGTACCAAATGTGATGACTGCCATGTGCCTCCGATGCTTATATAAACAAATAGTGCAATGCAAGAGAATTCGGCCAATGTAGAATGATTGTGAACGAAAAGAAGATAAAAAAGAAGAGAAATATAAGAGAAGCGAATATAAGAGAAGGTAAAGAAAACATCAAACAATCAATAACTTGTCATACATCTCACTGCGCATCAAATAAAATATAACATTCATCACATATATAGAACAAATGATATGGTAATAACTGCATGAACCACATAACTAGAGTACACATGCTCACTATAAAATAGTAATAGAGTTTATACAACTGATAAATAAAATCAACTGGAAAATTGTCTTTAATAATAGTAAGTCAACAACGTCAAAACTCCATAGTGTCACACAGCAGAATATGCAATAATAAGCCTAAATATAAATATGAGAAATGTAAATCCCCACTCCCAGACCCACTCTAGCAAAGAATATTACGAGGTAATACCGTCTGCTAAAGCGGAGAATGGAGTATAATGGAAGCGACCATGTGTAATCAAGCTATAACTATCTACTGAATACGTTGAAATGTGGTATCTATTTTTTTCTCAAGTGGTTCGACATATCCAACAAAGATTTATAGCGAAATTACAATGGCTAAAGATCTATCAGAACAAACATAATAACTAAATGATAAAATCATCACAGAACAGAATAACATAACAGAAACAGAGTCTCAGAACAATACATAGTCAATATAGATCCAAATATATCATTAGTGGGTACAAGCCACTGCTCACACATGTGAGTCAAAAAGATGTACAGATAAGTCTGAATAACAAAGTAGCATAAAGCGGACAATAAGAAAGCTATCTAACAACATAGCAGATAAGTCTTGAGCGGAAGCACAGAGCAAGCTAAGTCCAGAGACCTAACCTGAAACAACTCGATCTGACCCGAGCATAAAACACTCGGGTCAGGCTAGCTAAATAATCAGTTAGATAAACTGAGATATAATAATGCGGTAACAAAGAGGATAATGTACTTCTCCATAGAGAAGAGCGATGTAAACCACATAATATAATAGAAGATCACATAATCATCAACCAATAATAAACTCTCCAAAGAGATAATCAACACCCAAGTGTTGAGTAAACAATAATGCCTCATATCATCGGCATAGCAAAAGCTATAAATAGTTGCCTATAAGAGATAACACATAATATAGAATCTAACTATAAATCAATGCCAAAGCAAAGATATATCGCCAAAGGCAAAGGGAACATACCCCCAAAGACAATACAATATAGTAAAACACATATCACACGAGAGGTAACGAAGGACCAACTCCAAAAGTGACATAGAAATCATCAGAAAAATGCACGTGCACGACCAGAGTCGTTATCGCCAAGTACTGTAGTTTTGTGGTACCACACGCCCAGGGGCAAAACGCGCGATTGGTGACACCCCAGGGGGTAAATGCCCAAAGGCACGCACCAATAATACTGCTCACATGAGCAGAATATCCAGAGACTGCCAAAAGGCAAATGACCCAGAGGTCCAGTACTGGTCGTCAATAGGAAAATGTATCGGAAGCATCTTGAAAGGAACCTAAAAATGGTTAACACAATGTCTTATACCACTGGTTCGCCCTAATCGGTTTACTTACCTTCTGCCAACTCCACACTCAAAACAGTAAACAAACGTTTATCTCATATCATCGATAAACTGCGCCAAAAGGCAAAACGATCAATCGAAAGGGTCGGGGATTAACCGAAAGGAAATACGCTCGGTTCCATAGGTCGGGGTTTTTCCCAACCGTTTCTCCACTTCGCTTGAAGTGCACAAAAGTGAGTGTGGAATTTTATTCTAGAAAATAGTTACAGAAAACGGATTTTTATTTGGATTGAAATCGCTTTTAAAACATCCTTTTAAAAATTCTCCTATTATGGAGTAATTAATTTAATAATTAAAGTAATACTAAATAATAGTTTCGAAAGCCATTTCGAGTGAAAAATCCTTTTAAGACATTATTATGAAGTCCGTGCGCGAAATCCAGAAACAAATCTCAAGAAATAAACGGGCTTTAAGCATGGAACAACAGCCCTAGCCCATTCGGTCTAGTTAATTAAATTCCGTTCCATTAAAAATAATGCAAATGGAATTATCGAAATCGCCAAAATATCATCAAAAATCTGGAGATTACACGTTATACTAATTTCACCTCTGCTGTAAAGAATTCATATTTTAATATAAAAAACTTCAAAATCAAAAAATAGATATTGAAGGAAAGTTGTTCTACTAAGTGTAAGCTTTTCAACAATATGAAGTTCATCAAAATCGGACTTAGTATGAATGAGATATGACGATTACAATTCTCAGATTTGTAAATTCACTGTCGCTGTCGTTTATTCTCAAGACAGCGACAAATAAATGTGGTTTCGACTCCCTTAACATCAGAATTTTTGCAAAACACAAAACATGAAAGTTGTAAATTAGTTTCTAATCTTTTCAGAAAGTCCAAAATCATTCAATACTGACTAGCAGCTCAAAAGTTATGACCAAAATAGTTTCAGTTTCATCCATAGAGCTAATATGTGTATCACTCTTGGGAAGATAGTAGAAAAATCAATTTTTGACATAGTTAACTTCAAAATTACAGAAAAATCACAAAACAAAAATTGTAGCATATGTTTTACGATTTTCGGAACATCCGAAATTATCTAATTCGGATTAAAAACGAGAGAGATACAGGAAAAACAATATCAGATTGAAACTCAGGATAACTTGTTAAAGACAGAATTGCGCTTCTGTCTTCGAACGCATTTCTGTTCATCTAAATGGCAAAATATCAAAATATAACCTTAAGGTACAGTGTTCCTTATTGAATCTAATTTGCAGCACAGAAAACCTGACCAAAAACGGATGAGAAATGTGTAAATTGTTGTTGCTGTCAATTTACTCTCGGGATAGCAAAAAACAAGCATGATTTTGATCTAATAAATGGAAAAATTTCAGAAACATATGTACATAAAACTTATAGCACTATGTCTAAGCTTTCCAGAATACTCAAAATTATTGAATTCGACCGAGAAATGAAGAAGTTATGCCTGATTTCGTTTCAGCTATAATTCCAAACGAAAATTACAGAAATGATCTTTAAATTTTTTGGCAAACCTCTCATAAGCATGAAGTAAAAAGGGATTTAGCTAGCAATTTTACCTCAACCAATGCAAGAAAAATATGCACAAACACTTGGTGTGCACTCCAAAAGCTAGAGAGAGGAGATCAAGAGGCTTCATAACAAAAATAAACCAAAAAACCATGTATTAACAATTAATTTCAGAAATTAGAATGAAGATTAGATAGTGATTAGAGAAGGATTGCTTTACCTTTTAGCTTGTATTAACCTAGATTAGCTATGTGGAGAGGAAAGTGGATCTTCTACCTAATGGAGGCCATTAATTAGGTTTTTAGAAGGTGTTTAGGGTTTGAAGAAATTATGAAGAGATGGGTTAGGGTTTAGGGTGGGTTTAAAATAATATATAGAGGTGGGCAATGAGTTTGGTTTCACTAATTGATCCAATAAGAGAAGTGGCATCCTAATGTTCACTAAAGCTATTTAATGCTTCATTAGCCAACTAAAACCCAATTATAAAACCACCCGTTTTTTTTCTTTTCTTTTTGTCATATTTACTTGAAAGAGGAAGAAGAAGGAGGGTAAAAGAAATGTACGTACAGGAAATTGTTTTTCTCACTTTCTCAATAACAGCTAAGTACTAATAGGCCAAATGGACTCAAAGATTGAAACAAAAACAAATAGGCTAAGGTTTCTATTTAATTCACACCTATATCAAAATGTATTCATATATACACTATACACAAAACAAAATGTTATTACCTTTCAAATTTTCACATAACAAAGTATGTAAATTTACATACTTATGAAATAACATATTTTATACAATATAAAAAGATAAATTTTAATTTTTAAAACATTTGTATTATTAAAATCGCTTATTTTATAAAAATGCACAATTTTAACAAATAAATGGACAAAACATTATTTTTAACTTCTAAAATTCCATAAAAATATTTTTCTTACTTAGAAAAATTTAACTAACCATTCTAAACTCAAATTTATAATTAAAACTCATTTTTTTACAATAATTTCCACCTTTTTATTTAAATAAACAGCCTTAAAAATCAAATACTTCTTTTAAAAATTATTAAAAGATGTAACTGACAGTAATTAATAAAATTATTTCTTTTTCCCAGAATAAAAACTATTTTTCATTTATTATTAACCTAAACAAATAAAATAAAGTTTCAACTTTATTTTCTCATTTTATTCCAAAATTCATTGTTTATTCCAAATAAACAATTTAATTTCTTCAATTTTATTTTAATTTACAATATTAAATTATAACTACCATTATAATTTAATATGAATAGGTAATCTCCAAAATTAGGGTAGCTACAGACTCCCCTCCTTAACAAAATTCCGTCCACGCAATTTCTATAATGGAAGTTATCTATAACATTTATTTCATAACAACAAGATCCAAATCAAAACATAGGATCATAGATATCCACCCTCAATAGAGGATGAATGGATCAAGACAAATTTTCTCGGGAAATCCTATGGTTTACCAAGTACAATACTTAGGGTTAGCGGTCCATGGAATTTCATAAGGGGAACATTCTTATTTCGAAGGTGTTTAATCTTCCAAACAACTACAGGAATAGAATTCGGCACAATACACAAGTCGGTGAGGATCGTGATCATGCAACACAAGGGAATTAATAGTCGAAATTAAATCTCGAAGATACAACAAAATTGGGGTACCTGGAACATATCATGAATACCCAAAACTGAACAGAAAATGATGCATGAAAGCAATCAAACCAAGGCGTTCAGTAATAGTAGATGGTCCTATATAACTAGGAGCCAACTTTTTGAATATACTGAAATGCACCTAACTCTTTTGAAGGAGTAACACAAATAAGCACAATCATCAAAAGAGGATTCAACCAAAGATAGGTGGTATTTCAAGCTACCACCATAACACATGACTGCATGAATGCAAGTCATCACAAAAATCGCACTAAGGCAAGACACACAAGAAAGGATTACAAGAAATTTTCTCAAAAAAATTTTTATAAGAGTTTTCACTCAAATCCATTTTCTTTTATACACAAAACTCAAATTTCAATACTTGAAAATTTTTAAAGTCTCTTACTTAAATTTTCAATTCAATCATCTTTACTTTAAATTTAAAGTAAATTAAACTAGAGTTGTTCCATACTCTAATTCAAAAAATAAATATATTACAATAAGTAACATATATTTTTCTTTCCATTAAATTTATCAAATTTTAAACCATTTTACTTTATAATTTAAAAAGGACACTTATTAGACCCTTTATCGATGGCTCTAAATATTCACTGTTTAAATTTTCTCATAATTTTTCTAAGTGTTTAATTTTTTTGAAAAAATCGGCGGAGTCTCCTTTGAATGGAGAGCCCTTTACAATTTCATAAATATGAATTATAGATATACATCGACCAAAAGGTCGAAACACAATATACATATATATAATTCTTAACACATAAACACTTAGCAATTTATACCTTTCACTTTTTTAGCGTTTGAAATGCGAGCATGCTTACTTTTATACTTATTATTTTGCTAATTAATCATTCAAATATCCTCTTGCACCTGCAATTAACTTATTGAAACATACTAGCATGCACTTATAAACATATGAAGTATTAAAATCATAGTTTAAATAAGACAACGGCTCAAGACTTCAAAATTTTCAAATTCAGGCTTGCTACAAAGACTCAGGCTTTTGACACGGTAAAACTTATAATCTAAAAATACTCATAATATAAAATTTATTTTACTCAGTCCAAGCTTTCCAACGATATAATGATCATAAAAATTGGATTTATGCTTTGAAAGTTATGCCCAATTTACTTTCAGCTTTAAACCCAGAAATTATAAAAGAGGACAGAGATGTCCATCAGTTTTCAACTCATTTTTGAGTAACCAAACTGAAAATTTTTCAAGAGTAATACAAAGATGATTTCTAGCCTACTGAAAGCACTCACTTTTGCAAAAATGATGGACTCATTTGGGTTTGTAAATGACAAGTTATCGCTGTTTTAAAACAGCACTTTTCAATCAAAAAATTTCGACACAAGACCTTTTATTGTCAAAATTTTCAAACCATTATCAAACCCAAACTACATAATTTTAGATCAAAAATCATTTCTTTAAAACATTTATTACATGATCCTTTTCTTCGGAAAACCAAGACATCTAGAATTACACTATAATACATACATCAAGCTTTCAAAATGGTTTACAAAGAAAACTTTTTCCTAATTAACAAACAAGTCTTTTAAAAGAAGACTCGTATTTTAATTAAGATAATTACTTTCTTATATTAGTAAGAAACAATTATATATCCAAACTAGACTTTGGAATTACATATTGATTTTTTTTGCCATATAAATAAATTACCATAAGGTAATATTTTCCAAAAATACTTTCCCTAAAAGCTTACTTAAGCATTTTAAATTTTCCATGTATGTAAACTTTCACAAACATGTAATAAAACTAATAATGAATACAATTTATTTAAATGAAACCATATTAAAATTTTCCAATTATCAATTTATAAAATGATAACATCTAACTAATATATTTATAGTGAATGACATTATCAGGGACTGCAAAGTTGACCAAGGTCAACATTGCCTCTCCATTGCCCTCTATGTCACACTATTTTCATGCCCTTAAATATATATAAAATACTTATCTCAAATGGCAATTTAGAATTTTCAAAATCTTTGCAATATCTATATATATATGCACTCAACATCCATACTAGTAAATATTATTTATTGCCATTTCAAAAGCATGTATCACATCGCCCTATAAGTGTTTAGGAATCCCTATCGATAACGCTGATCAGACGCATCGACCAGAATTCTTAAAATACTTATTAGCCAATTGACACAAGAAATTATAAAACCTATATTGATTTCTTAAGAAATATTAAACTTGGTAGTAACAATGTTTATTTTCAAAACATAAAACATTTTCTAATTATACAACCATACAATCAATTCATAAAACAATCAAGTAATATACATAAGTATATCTCTTGCTAGAAAGATTTTCCATTCACATGGATGCTTTTTTTTTCCAAAAATTCTTTTACTAATTTTACTTCTTTAAAATGCATCCATGAAATACTTAGACATTAAAATTTTTATTTCATTTTAACATTTGGTTAAATACCACTTATGAATTAAATTTCATTTTCAAAATTAAATCTTTCCAATTATTCTTGCGGTAGCTACAACTTGAAGACACTGCAAGTTCTAATCATTTACATTGAGTAGGTTTCTAACTCTCAGTTATACTCAATATTATTTCAACAATTACTATGCTAACACACATTCATGCAATTATCAACCAAACAAGCATTTACTAACAACAAAGCATTAAATGTGCCCAGCGAAAACGGTCAAACCATTTCCGCTGCGCAACTCTAATCACTAAGGATCAAAATACATAATCTAACTCTAAGCCATCTGAGGTCTAGTTTCTACTATTTTAAAAAATAGTGATATTTAAAACCCTTATAATGTTTTCAAACTTATTATCCATTCAAAGGAAATGAAAAGACTAAAGGCAAGATTGAGGAATATGATAGTGGAAAACTATGTTATCACTTGTATTATACTTGAATGTACTATAATATGTTTTTCTATTATGTGTTTATCATATTTTGTTCTGAGCTCAGCTTTGATACCAACGGTAACGCCCCACTCCCAGACCCACTCTAGCAAAGAGTATTACGGGGTAATACCGTCTGCTAAAGCGGAGAATGGAGTATAATGGAAGCGACCATGTGTAATCAAGTTATAACTATCTACTGAATACGTCGAAATGTGGTATCTATTTTTTTTTCTCAAGTGGTTCGACATATCCAATAAATATTTCTAGCGAAATTATAATGGCTAAAGATCTATCAGAACAAACATAATAACTAAATGATAAAATCATCACAGAACAGAATAACATAACAGACACAGAGTCTCAGAACAATACATAGTCAATACAGATCCAAATATATCATAAGTGGGTACAAGCCACTGCTCACACATGTGAGTCAAAAAGATGTATAGATAAGTCTGAATAACAAAGTAGCATAAAGCGGACAATAAGAAAGCTACTAACAGTATAGCAGATAAGTCCTGAGCGGAAGCACAGAGCAAGCTAAGTCCAGAGACCTAACCTGAAACAACTCGATCTGACCCGAGCATAAAACACTCGGGTCAGGCTAGCTAAATAATCAGTTAGATAAACTGAGATATAATAATCCGGTAACAAAGAGGATAAGGTACTTCTCCATAGAGAAGAGCGATGTAAACCACATAATATAATAGACGATCACATAATCATCAACCAATAGTAAACTCTCCAAAGAGATAATCAACATCCAAGTGTTGAGTAAACAATAATGCCTCATATCATCGGCGTAGCAAAAGCTATAAATAGTTGCCCATAAGCCATAACACATAATATAGAACCTAACCATAAATCAATGCCAAAGCAAATATATATCGCCAAAGGCAAAGGGAACATACCCCAAAAGACAATACAATATAGTAAAACACATATCACACGAGCGGTGACGAAGGACCAACTCCAAAAGTGACATAGAAATCATCAGAAAAATGCATGTGCACGACCAGAGTCGTTATCGCCAAGTACTGTAGTTTTGTGGTACCACACGCCCAGGGGCAAAATGCGCGATTAGTGACACCTCCGGGGCTAAATGCCCAAAGGCATGCACCAATAATACTGCTCACATGAGCAGAATGTCCAGAGACCGCCAAAAGGCAAATGACCCAGAGGTCCAGTACTGGCCGCCAAAAGGAAAATGTGTCGGAAGCATCTAGAAAGGAATCCAAAAAGGGTTAACGCAATGTCACATACCACTGGTTCGCCCTAATCGGTTTACTTACCTTCTGCCAATTCCACACTCAAAATAGTAAACAAAAGTTTATCTCATATCATCGATAAACTGCGCCAAAAGGCAAAATGATCAATCGAAAGGGTCGGGGATTAACCGAAAAGGAAATACGCTCAGTTCTATAGGCCGGGGTTTTTCCCAACCGTTTCTCCACTTCGCTTGAAGTGCACAAAAGTGAGTGTGGAATTTTATTCTAGAAAATAGTTGCAGAAAACGGATTTTTATTTGGATTGAAATCGCTTTTAAAGCGTCCTTTTAAAAATTCTCCCATTATGGAGTAATTAATTTAATGATTAAAGTAATACTAAATAATAGTTTCGAAAGCCATTTCGAGTGAAAAATCCTTTTAAGACATTTTTATGAAGTCCGTGCGCGAAATCCAGAAACAAATCTCAAGAAATAAACGGGCTTTAAGCCTGGAACAGCAGCCCCAGCTCATTTGGGCTAGGTAATTAAATTATGTTCCATTAAAAAGAATGCAAATGGAATTATCGAAATCGTCAAAATATCATCAAAAATCCGAAGATTACACATTATACTAATTTCACCTCTACTGTAAAGAATTCATATTTTAATATAAAAAACTTCAAAATCAAAAAAATACTTATTGAAGGAAAGTTGTTCTACTAAGTGTAAGCTTTTCAACAATATGAAGTTCATCAAAATCGGACTTAGTATGAATGAGATATGACGATTACAATTCTCAGATTTGTAAATTTATTGTCGCTGTCGTTTATTCTCAAGACAGCGACAAATAAATGTGGTTTCGACTCTCTTAACCTCGGAAATTTTGCAAAACACAAAACATGAAAGTTGTAAATTAGTTTCTAAGCTTTTCATAAAGTCCAAAATCATTCAATACTGACTAGCGGCTCAAAAGTTATGATCAAAATAGTTTCAGTTTCATCCACAGAGCTAATATGTCTATCGCTCCCGGAAAGATAGTAGAAAAATCAATTTTTGACATAGTTAGCCTCAAAATTATAGAAAAATCACTGAAAAAAAATTGTACCATATGTTTTAAGATTTCTGGAACATCCAAAATTATCTAATTCGGATTAAGAATGAGAGAGATACAGGAAAAACAATATCAGATTGAAACTCAGGATAACATGTTAAAGACAGAATTGGTCTTCTGTCTTCGAACGCATTTCAGGTCATCTAAATGGCAAAATATCAAAATATAACCTGAGGATAAAGTGATCCTTATTGAATCTAGTCTGCATCATAGAAAACCCGACAAAAAACATATGAGAAACGTGTAACTTATGGCAAATACAATTCGCAAGCCTGAGATTGTTGTTGCTGTCAATTTACTCTCGGGATAGCAACAAACAAGCACGATTTTGATCTAATAAATGGCAAAATTTCATAAAAATCTGTAAATGAAACTTATAGCTCTTTGTCTAAGCTTTCCATAACAATCAAAATTATTGAATTCGGCTGAGAAATGAAGAAGTTATGCCTGATTTCGTTTCAGCTACAATTCCAAAATGAAAATTACAGAAATGATCTTTAATTTTTTTGGCAAACCTCTCATAAGCATCAAGTAAAAAGGGATTTAGCTAGCAATTTTACCTCAACCAATGCAAGAAAAATATGCACAAACACTTGATGTGCACTCCAAAAGCTAGAGAGAGGAGATCAAGAGCCTTCATAACAAAAATAAACCAAAAAACCATGTATTAACAATTAATTTCAGAAATTAGAATGAAGATTAGAGAGTGATTAGAGAAGGATTGCTTTACCTTTTAGCTTGTATTAACCTAGATTAGCTATGTGGAGAGAAAAATGGATCTTCAACCTAATGGAGGCTATTAATTGGGTTTTAGGAGGTGTTTAGGGTTTGAGGAAATTATGAAGAGGAGGGTTAGGGTTTAGGGTGGGTTTAAGATAATATATAGAGGTGTGTAATGGGTTTGGTTTCACTAATTGACCCAATAAGAGAAGTGGCATCCTAATATTCACTAAAACTATTTAATGCTTCATTAGCCAACTAAAACCCACCATTATAAAACCACCTTTTTTTTCTTTTCCTTTTTATCTTACTTACTGGAAAGAGGAAGAAGAAGGAGGGTAAAAGAAATGTACGTACAGGAAATTGTTTTTCTCACTTTCTCAATAACAGCTAAGTACTAATGGGCCAAATGGACTCCAAGCTTGAAAGAAAAACAAATAGGCTGAGGTTTCTATTTAATTCACACCTATATCAAAATGTTTTCATATATACACTATACACAAAACAAAATGTTATTACCTTTCAAATTTTCACATAACAAAGTATGTAAATTTACATACTTATGAAATAACTTATTTTATACTACGTAAAAAGATAAATTTTAATTTTTAAAACATTTTTATTATTAAAATCCCTTATTTTATAAAAATGCACAATTTTAACAAATAAATGGACAAAACATTATTTTTGACTTCTAAAATTCCATAAAATTATTTTTCTTGCTTAGAAAAATATAACTAACCATTCTAAACTCAAATTTATAATTAAAACTCATTTTTTTACAATAATTTCCACCTTTTTATTTAGATAAACAGCCTTAAAAATCAAATACTTCCTTTAAAATTATTAAAAGAAGTAATTGACAATAATTAATAAAATTATCTCTTTTTCCCAGAATAAAAAATATTTTTAATTTATTATTAACCCAAACAAATAAAATAAAGTTTCAACTTTATTTCCTCATTTTATTCCAAAATTCATTGTTTATTCCAAATAATCAATTTAATTACTTCAATTTTATTTTAATTTGCGATATTAAATTATAACTACCATTATAATTTAATATTAACAGGTAATCTCCAAAACAGGGTTGTTACAAGAAAGCGTTGCCTCCTGCTAGTCCATCTGTAGAACTCCATGATGCACACGCTTTCTAGTCTACTCATTTAAGAGCACCCAAGGTACCAAGAAATAAAGCATGGTACCTCGAGTTGGACAGCAATCTGGTGTGAGTAATAATTAATCTCAAAACACTAAAAAAGTCGGTGTACTATATAGAATAGAGGGTATGGATCATCATACCTGACATATTCCTGCATCCAAAGAGTGAGCACATAACATATGATATATGCTCTATATCACAGTCATCATGGATGTACCACATGTAAAAGTACTAACGGGTGTCTATATATCTTCGTCGATAATATCTACATCCTAGTGATAAACAATCAAGAAAATATAGCATCCATCATTCATCCTCACATTCATTCACTCGGTACGTTAGATACGTTATACTTGTACGACTAATCCCATAGAGTCAAGGACTACTCAACATCCTAGTTTCTTGGTACTCGAATCCATGCCACTTAGTGGGCTAAGAACTAGACTGCATACCCATAACAATCCATGATAAACAGACCGAAACATGATGTGATCAAGGGCATACTCCATAACCCAAGTGAACTATCCAAGGCATAGTCCATAACCCAATGGATATCACCACATATATCTTTACTTTATGAGTATTCATCAAAACCTTCGAATATCAATGGTCCTTTCGCATATGCCATCTATCGCAGAGTTAATCTTGGAATTGTTCTTACAACTCCCATCCAAAGTTATAGCGGTTGGGAATAATTCTAGACTACCGTTGTCAGTCATAGAATGTCATCGTGCATCATATGACCTTCCTCCGCAATCCTTTTAATCCAACTACTCTACATCCCAAAGTGTAGCTAATCATTGTCAAAAACATCGCTTCCCATTGTGGAATCATCATCATGGAATCACGAAGCCATCACGTTGAAGTGACACATCTTCGCTTCACAGTGAACCACTCTTCGAAGAGCCATAGCATCCATCAAATGTTGAACAAATGTATGAAAAAATCATCACATCTTTCTCTTTGAGGCCTCTCCATCATTCACATCAATATTGGCCAAACTAGCCACCATCAATATTGGTAAGTACCGATCACTCTACAGTAGTCGACAATGACCACTTTGGTCGTGTACTTAGCAAAAATGGCTAAGTACAAACCAAATGAAATACGTCCAGCATCTATCTAGAAATTCAAATCATATCCCCAAGTCCATGTTTCACCTTCAGATCAATCGACACGCATGAAACTCTATACACGAAATCATATCCTATGAGATATTTTCTAATACTATATCGCATTCGATCGACATTTTCAACCAAATTAAGAAAACAAGCATTCATGCAACCTAGAAGCATACAAATGTTCATAATAGCCTGCATGCATCTATAATAACACATATACAATAAATCCAATCAACCAATATGGTATTGATATCAAAAATAGCCTAAGTCTATCAATATCGTCAAAATAGTGTGTTAATAGAAAAAGCATGATATTTGGTTTAAAACCTTTTTTACTTTTTATTATACAATAAGATGTAGGTTTGAATATTTTAGAAATCGCACTTTAAAGTTAGAAATCATCTCAAAATGTCGTTTTAATACTATACTAACCATCACGGTATGGTGAGAGATAATATCACCCATCTCAACAAAAGCTGACCAATCCAAACCCAAATTATAAAGCTCGCTATCACTAGCGCAATGCAAGAAACCGCAACCAAAATGGACTTCATATTCAAAAGAAATGCATAGTATAAGGAACGAGATTAATTAATTAATTAATTAATCACTAATAACATCATCATACCTTAATCCCTTTAATAATCCTTCTCCTCAAAATGTACATTCCTGCACATGTACATGCATAGTGAAGCCCATCTCCTCCACACCTCTCTCCTCTCTAACTCGAGCTTCAGTCCATCAAATGATGTGTCGTCTTTGCCAATGCATCCCTCTACGCATGGGATCCGCAATGCACCTGAAGAGAAAAAGCTCGTCCCCTTATCAAAGTGTGACATAGAGATGCACATCACAACAACAAGAATGTTGCATTCTTACAAAGGCTACTAAACATAACTATATTTTGTTAAAAAGCATAGTTCATGAAGAGAAACCCAATGGTAATCACTGTTTTGCCTATCTCACACTCTATTGTCGCCTAATGCAAACCCTAACCACATTTGCAAGTATGGACTCTACTCCAACCACCATTGCACATCACTTCATCACCAACAGCGCGACACTCTCTCCTATACAATCTCAACAGATTTGGTTTCGTCAATTTTCATTGAGGTAATCACTCAATTTAATTTTTGGAATAGTTTAGGGAAGTGGTGGCAATTTCTTTTGTTTACTGTTGATGGAACAGTAATATGAGATAAGAGAAGGGTTTTGGTATGTGTTACTTTAAATAAATATTATATTTATGTATTTGAATTTACAAATAAACCATTGTACATGTCAAGATCATACGATCACATGACACGTCCGCTCATAACGAGACACGTCCATTAGCAACGAAACTCGTTGGCATACATCACCTCATTATTTGGGTCCCAACGGTATAAATTTCAACGCGATCTGAGATAGCGCTGCCAGATGATAATTTCATGCCTTTTGAGATAGTTTTAGCCATTGGATTGTCTGATCTCCAAATATAGCGATGCTTGTACTCGTTTTAATTCGCACATCGATTTGAGCTCAGCGGAAGTTTCCTCAAGTCCTGATTCAATCATGTGCGAAAAATCGTATTTTTCGACCTTTAAGTAGTTAATGATCATTATTTAAATGTTCTATCATTAATATATAGGTCATTATAGATCTTCTTGCCAAAAGTAAACCTTCTTGCCTATAGTCACCTCAACGATTTTTGCACATTGCAACAGTTAATCGATGGAAGACATGTGGCAACGTCAAACGATGGTGAAAGAATATTGAGGGACGATGTCAGCAACCCGCGAAAGAATTGTGTGCTATAAGTAAAAAAGTAATATAGTGGAGAAAGAGACTTTTGATTAATTCTCTAAAAACTAATTTATATTCATGTTCTCTCTTCTTTCATCAAGCTCAATGTACAAGGAAGAAGAATGATAATAGTGGATTTGACCTGGAAATGTTGGATTCTTTGAAATCTGAACGAGGTAAATTTCCCAATCCTTTACTTTGCTGCATTTTTCTCTTTCCATTGTTTCTAGTAGATTTTATTTTTCTTTTACATTGTTTAATTTGGCATCCAAATTCAGCTAAGCCTTTTAAAAAATAGTTAAAGTGGCTTTTCATAATTGTGTAAGCAAAAATTGACATAATTATTACCTTAAGGTAGGTTTAATACTAATTAAATTGGTCAATTCATAATTATAGAAGTAATTAGCCCTATAATTACTCTATAACCAATGGGTGTGTGATACCAAAAACCTCATTATCATTTTTGGCGCTTGAAGTAGGGCCCTTCCCTGCAAACCTTGATCGAAGTCATAAGCTAACCTAATCTTCAAAATTCCCTAAGGAACTGAACAATACAACCAAGAAATTCTTTTACTCCCCTGATATAAGAACTTGTGCGTTTAGTTGCAAAGTTGAACAAACCCCTTGCTATCTCGTCAAAAACAAGTTGTTCACCCTAAAAAATAGCCTCAGTCCCCATCGTTGACAAACTCGACACCTTTGTAAAGATGTTTGGTATCAAGCGGTTAGTAGCTCAAACTCTAAATAAATCTTCAAACTCCCATAACTCCATGCCTATTGCCAAACTTCTTCTAATGCACGGAAAGTGTAGGTGGGAGGAGGATGTGACACTCTCATGAATGAGAATGGTGGCACTAGAGTACTTAGCTTCAAAACAAAAGCAAAAGGCAAAACATCAATAAACCAAAATATTAAAGGAAAACTTGCAAATATCTCTCTATTATTGTTGGAGAAAACAAGAACCAAACTGTGCACGAAAATGAAGACAATTAAGCCTATACAAGTGCCTTATCATGCAGTAATGAGAAAGATGAGGAGATTAAAAGAACCAAAATCTCTCATAGAATATTTGGCAAGAACGTGTGATCAAGGAAGCAAGCAGGATGCAAATGAGAAGCGCACCTCTTCGTTCAACAAACCAATTGTTCAATCAAATTTCCCAAATAGCTTTCATCTTTAACCATTAAAAAATACAATGGGTTAATGAATTTGGTTGATCAATTATGCACTATTTGAGTACTATATGGAGATCTTGAAGGTTAAAAAGGCGGCTCGCTGCATATTATTCCTAGCATAACATACAAGGTTAACATCGAGATGGTTCAGAAGATATACCTTGGGAGAAATCCTTTCTTGCGTGTAGTTATCTGCAGATTTCCATTGACAACTTCATATCGATCAAAAAAGCTTGCAAGATCCTTATACTCTATCCTTAGTAAAGTAATGGGAAAATGAAAGTTTACAAAGCTTCATTAAGCATATCAAAGAAGAAGCATTAAGAATTGGGGTTGCAGGTGAAGAAGCTCTTTTAATGGAAGTGCATTCTGAAATAAGAAGATATATTGATAGGTGGCACAAAAATAGTAGAAAATCGTGAAAGGGCATGATAGCCTTTTACAGAGAGCCAAAGGTTACATACGGACGGAGAAAGCCAAAGCTTTTGCGAATGTTTTAGTTGAAAGGACAATCCAAACTGCTGGAGAAAGGAAGTGGGAAGAAGAAGTGTATAACCACCCATTGGAAAAGAGACCACGGGTACTTAACTTCACATCCAAGACTTTGCTTTCTCATGCATCAAGACAAACTTATGAAGTAGTCAGGATCAAGTTAGCTTATAATGTACCTAATAAGAGAAAAGGAAGAGCCTAACAAAGAAGGCACATATTGCAGATTCCACAGAGTCAATAGACATCATATCAACAATTGTCTCCATATAAAAAAAGACATAGAAAGGAACCTATTTGAAAGAAGGTTCCATTATCCCAATGCAGAACTAGACCCTTGACCTGAATGATAGTTTGACAGGAAACTCGACTAACCTTATTGCATCCATACATGGAGAACCTTATCTAGAGGGACATACTAAAAAGGCATAAGAAAGGTACATGCAAGAGGTTAGCATAGAGCATCAAACCATATGCCACGTCAAGAAGAAAGCAGTTCTAGACATCACTTTTACCTCTTTAACTCGACTGGGGTGATATTCCCACATCAAGATCCTCTATAATAACCATGTAGAACTCTAATTGCACAATGAAAAGACTTTGTAAATTTAGGCAGTTCTATGAATATTATCTTCAAAACAGCTTTTAATAATATGGATTTACTAGGAGAAAATTTGAAATCAAACCCTGAACCGATCTATGGTTTCAATAACATACCAACAATCCCAATGGACAGGGAAGCCTACTCATGATAGGTAGAACTTCCCATCTTCATAAGTCCTTCTATGTATGCATTTTGTCATTAACCGGCAGTTACCATACAATTGCTTCTTAGGAAGATCTGCAATAATAGAGTTCGGCGCAGTCATCTCGTGGTAGGATTTTCTAATAAGTTTCCCCACCTTAGTTGGGATAGAAAATGCGAGGGGAACCATTATTAGCTAGGAAGCTTTACAATGTAACCATTAATTCTAGCAATAAAATTATTCAGAACCATACTGTTATGCCTTCTGAGCTAAGAAATAAATAAAGAAAAAATGAAAAGCCAGTTAAAATAACTGCACTGGAATTAGATCCCAGGGCAGGTACTAAAACATATCATTCTATCACCATAGAACCTACGATAAATTCTAAATGGACCTATATGTGCATAATTGAAAGAGATGAGTATAACTTAGTGTATACATGGTATCAATCAAGTAATCTCTCGGCAAAAAGCACTACAAATTCACCAAAAGTAGATGAAGCAAAGAGTGAAACAGATCCAAGATTAAGGGAGATAAGAAGAGAATTAAAGCCATTGGATGGTCTTAACTACAAAATTGCATTCTAGAATTTAAAGGATTGTCTGATTAGTACTCCTATTCTATAAAAATAGGTTACATGTGAGGAATTATGTATACGTTTAGCTATAGCTGATCAAGCTGTTAGTACTGCAGTGGTTTGAGATGATGAAGGAACCTAGAGGTCCATGTACTTCACAAGCAAGAGCTTGTCTGGAGTAGAGCTCAACTACTCAATCACTGAAAAGTTAGCATACAACATGCCCTCACAGCAAGGATACAATGGCCATACATCAAGTGCATTCCATCAAAGTCATCACAGACAAACAACTAAAGCAAATATGACAAAAGCCAAAAACGTTGAGTCAGTTGCTAAAATAAGCAATGAGCTTAGTCCGTATGATATTTCCTACTAAGCCCTAATCTGAGGAAGAGACTTGCACTCCATAGTTTGGCAGTTACTCGTGGATGGGGCATCAAAGGAATAGAGGGTAGGTATTGGATATGCACTAATCACTCCAGATGATCAGAAAATGTATGGGGTAGTGCAGCTTAGATTCCAAGCTATCAATAATATGGCAGAATATGAGGCTCTCCTTGCCGGCTTAAGGATGACTTCGGTAATGAAAATAAACCATATTAAAATTCATAGTGATTCCCGATTAGTCGTAAATCAATTGCAGGGAAGGTGCCAAATGAATAAGCCAACCTTAGCCAAATATGTAGAATTGTCCAAAAGGTTGCTAGGGCAGTTTGATCGATTTGATATAGAGAAAATCCCACCTAAGAATAATTCCTCTATGTACTCATTGGTTAAAATTGCTAGCACCAAAGTGGCATAGGAAATGAAAGAAATAGTAATAGGACATTCAACTAAGCCAAGCAAAGCATAACTATAACTAACCAAATATTGGTCCTAACTATGGCATAACAAGTGCGGTCGAACAAGCTCGTAACCAAGAAATGGCTAAAAATCAAGAGTCAACTCCATTTGTGCCTATCCCTCCACATATAAATGAAGGCTCATGGATAACCCCTATCAAATAGTTCTTGGTAAGTGGAATCCTACCTCCGAATAAGAGTGAAGAACGAAAAATTAGATATTAGGCTATGTATTTATCCTTCTTCGATGGCATATGTAACAACTCGACTTTTCATAGCTATAAAATTTCCATCGAATGAAAAGCTAAATCATTATAAACATTCGGATAGTTAACAGAGAGCTATATAAACGAGCTATAACTTTAGAAACTCACAGCGGAATGGATCAAAATACAATATAGAACATAAACATATTTCATCAATAAACACCATAAGATGCATGAATTATATATACACAAAATGTCACACTATATATACAATATATATGGACAACGGACAACATATATAAATATGTCTTTAGTCTCCATCAAAAACCGCACAATCGCGTTTATCTCATTTACCTATATTTTATAAGGAGAGGGGTCGGGTACAAATGTATGGTGAGTAAAAATATTACCAAGTATATAATGGTACACGATTTCATAGGTGTGGATGCCAATACTTACTTACCTCAACCTTCTCACCTGCATCCATAGAGTTAGTCCATCGCAGTAAACGTAGCATGATAACTGCTTGTATAGTTATATAGTAAATACTAACATGAGTTAGATAAACAGAATAAATATCAAATCATATGATTTGAATAGACAGAACCAACTCATAAACTATGAATAAATAGGACAAACCCGCTGATATGCACGTAAATGTGCATATATATATAAATCCATATTTTATCTATTTTAATTTAAATAAATGTCATATTTGGGCATTTTAATATGTTTAAAACCAAAATTCAATTATTTTCAAATCATCGTATATTCATCTTCATTCAGGGGTAAAATGGTCATTTTGTGCATGTGTCAATTTGAGAATTTTTACTTTGACATTTTTATGATTTTTATAGGAATTTGGATGCATATGAAAGAGGCTTTTATGATGATATATGCATTGCTAAAGGGCATTTTGGGAAGCACCCTAAAAATTGAATTAAGTTTTTATGCATGTATAAATAGCCATCTTATGTACATGTAAATGACCTTCTTACCTTTCATTTTACTTAGGAAAATTACTAAGCAAGTTGTAAACTAAGCAAGTTGTAAACAAAATGTTTCATGAAATAAAAATGGCATCCTAACCTCTTTCTCTTCTGTTTTCAACTTGTTTTTCTTTACTTTATGTTGATGTTTATTTCTATGCTTTCTCTCATTCCATATTTATAGCTTATATTTACATTCATGCAAGTAGTGTAGCTTTAATTTTGATGCAAGTAGTTAGTAGTTAATCTTTTTTTCTTCCTATGCTTAATTTCATTTCTTTGGTTTTAATTGTTGAAATTTACAAGTGTTGATTTGATAACATAAATAAGTAGCTAAACCCCTTCAATTTAGGGGTAATGACGCACTCTAACTTTATGTAATTTCAACATTTCTATGATTTATGATCTCTTTTTTTGTGCTTCATGAGAGTATATTTTGATGTAAGTTTATACAAGTGAGTTTGATAGCTTATGTTGCATTTGCAAATGAGCTATTCTTATTCAACATATACACAATGTACATCATCATTTCCTAATTGATTTTTGATTTTGAAATGAAAGTAAAAACAAAATTTGATGATCTATATTACTAATTACAATAATAAATAGATTATATTTAAAATAGCTTTTGCTTTGCTTCATTTTCATGAGATTTTATAAGTGGTTTATTTGTTGTATTATAATTTGATGGTTTAAGTTATGTTAATTAATAACATAAATAAACCATACTTATGATGAACGCAACAATTATTTCACTTAATATCAAAAATAGATATCATAAATTATTTTTTGATTTATAAAAATATGAGAGTGGATTTGCCTCTAAATTGTTCTCTAATCTCATAGTTTTAATCTCATTTTAATTCTAGTTTTATCTTCATTTTTCTTGTAGTTAACAAATTCCTATTCATTTAGCATAAATTGATCGAATATATTTTTAAAATCTAATACTTCCTTACGGATCGACCCATACTCGCCATGTACTAACTTTTGTAAACCATGAGTTTGTGGTTAAATTTTAATTTGAAATTTATCGACGATTTTCTAAACTGATAGAAAATTCGTCGTTAACCAAGTTTTCGGAGCCGTTGCTGGGGAATCAATTTGATTTTATTTTCTATTCTTTGAATTATTTTCATTTTTATTGTGTGTTTGTTTTATGTATTGACTTGCATTTAAAAAAAAATTATGTTGTGTGTGTTTTATTTGTCTTGCATTTGTTTGTGTGTTTATTGCTTTTCTATTTTGCATTGTATTCTATATATATAAAAAAAAGACATACACAATTTCAAAAACGAAAAAAAAAATGTTTTTAATTTTTCATTTGCATTTTTCATTTACATTTTACATTTTTATTTGCATTGCTTTAAAAAAACAAAACTGTGCATATCTTCATCATTGTGCACAGCCCCAAACAAAAAATTGTGCTTTCATCTCATATTTGTTGCATATTGCACATTTATAACCAACCTCATACCATAATACATTCAATCTGACCACTGCACTTCAAAACAGTAGATACATCTCCACTGCGTCATCATAAAACAAAACAGTTCATCTCCTTGTTGCAGTTTCACATTCCCCCAAACCACACCTATTTGTCCTCATCACCGTCAAACACCGTCCAAACACATTACTACCCCCAAACTCAACCAGTGCAACAAAAACAACCCACTACTGCCAAAGAACCACCGCAACCCATCTATACTACTTCCCTATTAACACATAACATCCACAAACTTCTGACCATCACCACTGTTCATCCTACACCCTACACCCTACACCATCACATACAAATCCACCCAAACCCTACCACCGCCAACTAATTAAATTTCGTTTTGAAATATATGAGAGAACGAGGAGAAATACTTTCGGCTTTGAAAGATACGAAAATCGTTTGGGCTTCTAGTGCGTAGCGGGCTTTGCAATTGGGCTTGGCCTTCTTTTTTATACAAAAACAGGATCTATGAGGTTTGAAATCTCTTTTTTTTTGTTATTTAGTTGTTGAAGTGATATAGTTTTTTTCATTGATTATTAAAAAAAGTTTTCTTTTCTTCATTTGTATTATTTTTATTTTTATTGATTTTAATTGTTTTTATCCTTCATTTGTTTTAGTATTCCTTTTTCTTCAAAAAAATTTCAATTTTTTTGGTATTTAATTTGTTTTGTTTTCACTTGTTTGTTTTGTGTTGATTTAATTTCTTCTTGATATAAATTACTATATATATACCTTGTTTTAGTTTCAAGTTGTCAAAGCAGAAAATCAAGAGTAATCACTTTGCTTTGCTTGCTAAAAAAACTGCGGCTAAAAAAATTAAAAAAATGCTAATATCTGCACGCTCTGGTATCATGCTTTCATCCCTTGTTTTTATTTGAATTACATTGTTGGTTGCTTGCATTAATGTATAAAAAATTCAAAATCGAAAAACAAAAACAAAAACAAAACTCATTTTAGTTGCATTATAAATTCACGTTCAATTTCTGTTTTGCATTCATCTCATCTTTTTTTATTTTCTAAGGGCAACACCCCAATTCACATAAGGTGAGGGATTTCATCACCGTTTCCTTAGCTGACAAATCGCATTTCATCGTAGAATTTGACAAATAATAAAGGTTAGACATTTGACTTAAGTGTGTCGCAAGCTCATCTAGGGCTTACTTGTATCTTCATAATTTTTTTCTTTGAACAATTTTATTTCTTGGTGTCTAGGCTACGGCAGAGTAATAACCATTTATGAATATTATAGTGATTCGTAAACATTATAGTGGTTGTTCCTCTGAAGGTACTCAAACCTTCGGCTGCATTGCTACGTTGATTCGTGTTACACCGATAACTACTGCACGTTACCTAGCTGAGATATATTTTTGTTGATTTAAGACAAAGTGTGATATGCATTTTGGGTTGCAAGCTACTAAGGATAGAAAATTTTAATTAAGTCTTTTGCATTCATTTAGTTGCATTAGTTCATGCATATTTAAAAAACAAAAAAAAATCAAAAATCCTAATAAATTTGTAAAGTTTACCGAACTTCGTTTTTAATCCAAAAAAATCCTTTTTCCTTTCCTTTGAAAATTTTCAGCCAAAAAAAACCCAAACAAAAATATTTAAAATCTTTTCAAAATGAAAAAAATTAAATTCAAAAAAAAAAAATCAAATTCCCCATTTTCTTAAAATAAATAAATCCTTTTGGTAAATATTTGAAAATTCCAAAAAATTACAAAAATATAAAAATTTTGAAAATCAAAAAAAAATTTCAAACTTCTTTTTTGAAAATAAATTTCTCTTGGTAAATATTTTTCTTCCATTAAATAAAACAATCAAATTTTTCACTTCATTTTATTGTTTCATTCTCAAAACTTGATTCTAACATCTTTCTCTTCTCGAATTTCACTTGTGCATGAGTACTTAGACTCATGACAGAACAACAAATCATTGGACTTGCGACTCAACAACTAAGCGTTTAATTTGAACAGACGATCCTCCCGAAATGGCGAACGAGAACTCCCCTCGAACTATTATGGATAGAATTTTTCCCGATAGACTTTCTATTCCATCTTGCATCACGTTACCCGCCCCTACCGATAATCATTTCGAAATTCAATTGAACCATATTGCCATGCTTTTGAAACTTTCAATTCTGAGCATGATGATCCATACATCTTTTAGAAATGATGTAGCGGATAATAGAATACGTCCATACGATGATGAAGATCTCCAGCTCTCCTTTGGAAACTCCAACCGCCTTCAACTATACCTGAAACTACTCGGATCTGACCCGAGTGTTAAAATACCCGGATCAAGCTTGATAAACTAGCATGAGATACTCAAAATTTAAAATGACTATATTATCAAAACCTTTGAAAAGAAGGGTATCTCATAAGACCACGCCTCATAAACATGAACGAGTTTATACCTTATGATAAGAAAAATACTTTATACCAAAAAAACACTTGATATTATTTTTAAGACATTATTTTGGAAAACACTTTTCAAATAAACTTACTCAAATAAGGTATCAATACCTGGACTAAGTCTAAGGTAATATATCCAGACTGGATCAACGGAATATACCGAATGAAATATATGATACCAAAAGGGGTAGCTGAAATGTTTGCAAGTCATTTCAACTATTTTGGGATTACAATCGAAATCGTAAATCTCGTATTGGGTTTAGATTTCCAACATGATAGGGAACTAGTGGAAAGATCAATCTATATCCATGGCTTACGTCCAAGACTCAGACGCCGTTATACAACAATACAAATGGCTAAAAGGGGATACAATGTGCGAACAACATCCAAGGATTTGGACTTCGCGCATCCATGCCATGAGGCCCAGACATATATGGTACCTATGGCTTAGAACATCTGATAACCCAAATCACTACTATCCAAAACGCGAGCACACATCTAACCATATAGAACCAATCATAACCGAGGTGTAAGGTGCACGTGGCTATGCTCAATTTCTTCAAAGCCACGCTTTTCATATAAATCCATGCTTTGATCATAACAGGTTCCACTTTGAATGCCACACTACCATTCCTTTGATCACTATTTGACTCCTACAAGCAAACAACCTTTAAGCTCATTTGTGATGCCCGACCTCTATACCCACGCTAGCCAAGGACACTACGGAGTAATGCCATCAACTAGCGTGGAGAATAAGGCTGTTGAGTAGCGATCATCCGTGTAATTACTTGGTGCGAGCACCGATATGTCAAACAGAACAACATGCATTTCTTTTCAAGAGGAAATCTGACATATCAAATACAAATACAAAGCTACTACACAGAGGTTATTTGGCCTTCAGAAACAAATATAGAAATGAACATAATAAAAATCAGTCACAGATATCCATATCATAAATGAGGAAGTAGATATGAACATATAACACTTAAAAGTGTTCATCAGAGTTGTGGTCAAACAAGATCCACAATAACGCAAAAGAATAGATACAAGTGCCAGACAAAAGAATAAGTGTACATCAAGGAGTCACTATCTCGAATGTATCAAAACAAAAACTACGAATCAAAGTAGTTAGCCAAAATCAGGCGACAGTCCCTGATAAGAAGTCAAGCAGACTGTATCATCTCGGCCTGATCGAGTATTATTTAATAAGAAAATAATAAACGGATCAGTCTAGCTATAATTATCAGATAAGATGAGATATAAGAAGAGATATGAGAAAAACGTATGATAACAAAAATGCCATACACTAAAAAGTATACATTAAAAATCAACAAAAATCATACTATATCTCGAGAAATCTCAAAGCACTAAAAAGAATGTCATATTCTTTATTTTATTTACCAAGCCACGAATATTGACAAACTTATCGTTGCCTATCGCAAAAGGTGATGAAACATAAATTCCAGAAATCATCAATTTGAAATTCCAGAAATCAAATAATTCGAAGCAACAACGTCATACAGCGAAACGTCCGGTGATATAGAAACGCAATAAATCGGAACAACAACGTCGTACAGCGAAACGTCCGATGAACCAAAACACAAAAAAACGAAACAACGACGTCGTAAAGCGTAACGTCCGATGAACCAAAACACAATAAAACGGAACAACGACGTCGTACAGTGTAACGTCCGGTGAACCAAAACACAATAAAATGAAACAATAATTTCGTACGGCGTAACGTTCGATGAACCAGAACACAATAAAATGGAACAATGACGTCGTACAGCGTAACGTCCGATGAACCAAAACACAATAAAACGGAGCAACGACGTTGTACAGCGTAACGTCCGATGAACCAAAACACAATAAAACGTAACAACGATGTCGTACAGCATAACGTCCGATGAACCAAAACACAATAAAATGGAACAACGACGTCGTACAACGTAACGTCCGATGAATCAAGTCAAAGAGACATCACGCATTGCTAGTCTAAGCCATAAAATGATCATCATCGATCATCAAGAAGTGTCAATTACACTATGCTGGTAAATATATGAGTTTAGCTTCATGTCCCATAACCACTAGCTTAACTTAAGTATTTACGAACAAATTATAGATCTCCACTAGAAAATTTGTCACAAGAGATTCAATCGAACAAGTCCAAGAATTAACTGATGAAGTAAACGCAAGCGTTTCATACCACTTGTTTTACTAAATCGTTTAATTAGATTTCTCATACGAGTGAGGTAAAGGTTTGTATATACTAATAGATTGGAAATTGGTTTTAAGAAACTAGCTTTGTAATAAAAATAGTGTTGAAATCGTTTTGATGAAAGAGTTTTGATATTTACTACTAGTATTAAAACCTCTATATTTTTAAAGTGACAAATCATAGAAATGATTGTAGAAACAATCAACCATCAAAATTCACATTCGAAGACGTGAATAAAATCCAAAGAAATTGATTACACAATCCATTGAAATGGATATTCGCCAAAATCGTGATATAAAAGAAGTCATCAAAGTCGATAATAAATGATAATCAACAAATTGGATAATCACGAATCGATAAAAATGGGAATTCTCAAGCAAATAGGCAAACAGAGCCTAGACAGCAGATTCAGACATTTGAAATCAAGGATTCAGACGTCTGAATCTGGAAAATAAAAGTTTTTCAGAACAGATATTCAAACGTCTGAACCATAGATTTCAGACGTCTGAAAATAGTTTTTGAGCCTATTTTCTTTTTGGTTGCATTCGAGCCAATTCAGACGTCTGGAGGTTTGGATTCAGACGTTTGAATACTGGGAAATAAAAATTCGCAGTATAATATTCAGACATCTAAATCCTACGTTTCAGACGTCTGAAACTGAAGTTCAGGGCATTCCCTGAACCTAGGCCAATGATGGCCAAAACGATTATCGAAAGCGATCGGACGAGCAACAACGACTAAGGATTTATGCCAAATGACAACCCATCCTTAAAGGCTCTTCGATACGCCTCAAATATCAATGCCCAAATATCCATAATATGATTTCATAAAATTAGACCAAAACACCAAAAATTGGAATACTCACCAAATCAATTCAAATCAAAAGTAAATGCACATGAATAAGTGTTAGGAATTCATACCTAACAATCAAAGATAGTTATAGACTTAGATGTGAGATAAAAATCTCACCTTTAAACTCAAAAACACAAGAGAGATGCTTAAAAGCAAGCTAAGGTTGATTTCTCTTCGATAACACCTCGAGAATCTTCAATCTATACAAGTTTTTCCTAAGTTAGGTTTAAGAAATTTCTGAAATTGAAGAGGAATAGAGATGGAGAGGATGAAGATAAGGCTTACCAAAGCTTCTTCTTGAATTTGGAGTTAGAACTTGGATTTGCAAAGATGATTAGGGCTTGGAGTTTTAATTTCTCATTCCGCTCTCCATTTTTAGTGAAACTTGGGTGTTAGGAAAATAAGAATGAAGTGAAGAGGAGAGGTGGACTGAGCTAGAGTAATAAGTGGGGTTAATGGGATGAAACCCAGCCCAAAGCCCCAAGTGAAAAGTAGCAAAATTCTACTAACTCCAAACATATCGAAGTTTATCCTCACAAAGGTCGCAAACGGCAATTTGAACTCAATGGAAGTGGTCTCGAGTCCTAATTCGACTGTTTGCAAAATGTAGCCTTTCGGACTATAATCCGACGAACGATGCTATATTTAAATAAAATATTTAAATATACAATCGATAAATATGCGGGTTGTTACAGACTCCCCTCCTTAAATAAATTGCATCCTCACAACACTTAAGAAGAAAATAAATAGTAGCAACCATAAAAGCATATTAACATAAAAGAAAATTTGAAATAAGAAGTTCACCATAAAGAGCACGAAAGAGTGAGTCCGAACGAGTTTGCTCGATGAATTCTCTGGATTCCCAAGAGCAATCCTTAGGATTTGAAAACCATTAAGCTTTTTCAAAAAGAACATTTTTATTTCGAAGGCACTCAACCTCCGAAGCAATGATGCAAATAGGATGTTGCTCATAAGTCAAATCTGGTGAAACTTCAATTTCTTCAATAACATCGGGCTCAAGAATAAAAATGGAATCTTTAAGGCATTTTCGTAGTTGAAAGACGTGGAAAACGTCATGAATAGCAGAAAAATTTAGCCGATGCAACAACATAGTACAAAAACGGTACGCCGGATGATCGAAAACTCAAATAATTCGGAACACCGACGTAGTATAAAAACGGTATGTCCAATGAACCGAAAAGCTGGGACATCGATGTAGTACAATAATGGTACATCCGATGAACCGAAAAGATGAGACATAGATGTAGTACAATAACGGTATATCCGATGAACTGAACACCATAAAAGAACATCGGAACCTAGTCCATAAAAGAAATGAGATGAAGCTCAATAAAGCAAGGTGCATCGAAACATCCGATGAACTTGATAAAAAGATCATTCCATTCGGACAAAATCAAAGAAAAAACCACTTGTTACTTACGACCAAGTGCATTGGCAACACGATTCTCCCCTTCCCGGTAGTATATAAAGAATATCAAGATCATAAGTTGCAAGGAACTCGAGCCAACATTAAGTTCCTTATGAGAAAATAAACATTTCAAAGATTTATGATCGGAGTGGAGAACAAATTTCTCTCCCATAAATGATGATGCCAAACTCTAAAAGCAAAAACAATAGCCGCGTACACTAGATCATGAGTGGCGTACCTAGTCTCGATCGGCTTTAATTGTTTAGAAGCACAGGTGATAGTACGTACTCTTTTGCAAGAGAACGGTATCCAAACCAATACGATTAACATTGGTACAAAAGATAGAGTCTTGGTTCCCTTCGGGAATCACAAGAATAAGAGTATCGAAAAAGAGTCCTTTTAAATAATCCTCTTTCCCAAAAAGCTAAAACTTTCAAAATCACAATTATCTTTCTAGAAAAATTAACATTTTTACAAGTCAATATATCGTGTCTGACTGTCTCATCAAAGCGTTTAGGAGATTCCTATCGATAACGTTGATCAAGCGCATCGACCAGAATTCTTAAAACATTAAATGGGCAATACAATCACAAAATCATCTTCTATATGACAAAAATGTCTCTTAAAAAGTTTTAACAATATTATTTGCTCGTTTAAGAAAAAAATCCAACTATACTTATAAATAAATCTTATGAAAAAGATTTGTAAAATTTTTGAATTGCTATTTTCATCCAAAATCAATAAATAAAAGAATGGTCTTATTGAAATATTCATAGAATACTCGATTTATAAAATGGATGAAATAAGCTGGACAAACTGAATGACATAATAAGTATCATAAGAATCATAACGAGTGTGGAATGCAGTAAGTGGAATGCCAACTTCCGCAACTCGTAGCAAATGAAAACCAGTGGCAAGGTCGAGCTGAAAAGACCTTAACACCACTCAAAAGATTTCTTAGGTGATAATCCTAAGACAAGCTCAAAAATACCGGAAAATTCCATAAACTACCCGAACGATAAAAATAACATTTTCCTCATCTTGTGGGTTTGAAGAATAAAAATGATGCCATTGGAATTGGAATCACAAAAGAAAAATAGAAATCTGCTTAACAGATAGAAAATGTCGAAGACGAGTAGTCCACTCGAGACATAGGATATGGCTTTATAATAATTAAGCCAATCCTTTTACAAAAATCAATTCCGAAGCCTAAGTAAAAAAAAAATACTCGGAAAGAAAAATCACATAAATAATCTCAACACCAATTCAAAGCAAATAAATAGGGTGTTGCGGATCCACCAACCGGATTCACAATTTTCAAAGAAGTCATCAAGCCTAAAATGCTTTAAAGAAAAAGAATCAATAAGTTCTTTTGATATAAAAATGATGAGATGAACCCATATCAAAAAGACCTCAAATAAGAAGATCACGAAATTAAACAATGTCATCAAGGATTGAATAAAAAAAATACATTGACCAAGAGAAGTGTCACTAGGAGTTTGCACAACATTTATCTTTCCCTCTCTCTTGCTTGGAAGTTTGGGACACGAAGATAAAAGATGACCCGAACTTTTGCAATTACGATAAAAGTGAGGTTTCAACACCTATTAGCATAATGGTCCATGGAACCATAATTGTAGCATTGACCACGACTAGAGGTAGGATTCTTTGCTACGGGAGTTTCTTGTTCCCCTTTCTTCTTGCTTTGAAGTATGGGGCGTGGAGAAATATGATGACCCGAATTTTTATAATAGCGACAATAAAGAGGTTTCGGACACTCCCTTGCATAGTGGTCCTTAGAATTACAATTGTAGCATTCTCCATGATTAGGGATTGGAATCTTTGCTACAGAAGTTGTCTACTTCCCTTTCTTGCTGGGATTAGGGATTTTGAACTTAATATGCCTCTTCATGTTGTTTTTGAGGCTCTCTTTGGAACCTCCAACATTACTATCACTTCCTTTATCGGACTCTTCAAGTCAAAGAGTGATATCTACAAGCTTATCGAAAGGAATTTCTAGTTTCAAAGGTAAAACCTTTGTAGGGTTCTTACTCAAAGAACAGATAAACCTTTTATTCTTTTCAAGATCCAAAAGTTGTTGGGCAGACATAAATACGCCATCCAAAGAAGGGCTACCGGATTGACCAGCGCTAAGACTGCCAGAAATAACCATCTCTTCTTCTTTAAGAAAGAAAGTAAGAAAAGGAAAAAGGTTATTCTCAAAATTAATATCAAACAATCAAGATTGATAAAACAAGGCATCACAAAGAAAATAGGGTAGAATGGGACCAATGACTCGAATAAAATCCTAAGGCACGACTTCTAAGATGGACTTAGGATGATGATCCTTATTAAATTATTCTACATTGTTTCGAAGTTTGGCACGGATACCAAGCTGTGACGCCCCACCTCTATACCCACGCTAGCAAAGGACACTACGGGGTAATGCCGTCAACTAGCACGGAGAATAAGGCTATTGAGGAGTGACCATCCGTGTAATTACTTTGTGCGAGCATCGATATGTCAGATAAAACAACATGCATTTCTTTTCAAGCGGAAATCCGACATATCAAATAAAAACACAAAGCTACTACACAGAGGCTATATGGCCCTCGAAAAAAAATATGGAAATAAACATATCACAAATCAGTCACAGATATCCATATCCCAAAGGAAGAAATAGATATGAATATATAACACTTAATAGTGTTCATTAGAGTTGTGGTCAAACAAGATCCACAATAACGCAAAAGAATAGATACAAGTGCTAGACAAAAGAATAAGTATACATCAAGGAGTCACTATCTCGAATATATACAAAAAAAAACTACTAATCTAAGTAGTTAGTCAAAATCAGGCGACAGTCCCTGATAAGAAGTCAAGCAGAAGCACCTGCAACATCTCGGCCTGACCCAAGTATTATTTAATAAGAAATTAATAAACGGATTGGTCTAGCTATAATTATCAGATAAGATGAGATATAAGAAGAGATATGATAAAAAAAATTGATAACAAAAATGCCATAGAAAATATACATTAAAAATCAACGACGTCGTACAGCGTAATATCCGATGAACCAAAACACAATAAAATGGAACAACGACGTCGTACAACGTAACGTTCGATGAACCAAAACACAATAAAACGGAACAACGACGTCGTACAGCGTAACGTCCGATGAATCAAAACACAATAAAATGGAACAACGACGTCGTACAGCGTAACCTCCGATGAACCAAAACACAATAAAACGGAACAATGACGTCGTACAGCGTAACGTCCGATGAACCAAAACACAATAAAATGGAACAACGACGTCGTACAGCGTAACGCCTGATGAACCAAATCAAAGAGACATCACGCATTGCTAGTCTAATCCATAAAATGATCATCATCGATCATCAAGAAATGTCAATTACACTAAGATAGTAAATATATGAGTTTAGCTTCATGTCCCTTAACCACTAGCTTAACTTAAATGTTTACAAACAAATTGTTGATCTCCACTAGAAAATTTATCACAAGAGATTCAATCGAACAAGTCCAAGAATTAACTGATGAAGTAAACGCAAGCATTTCATACCACTTGTTTTACTAAGTTGTTTAATTAGATTTCCCATACGAGTGAGGTAAAGGTTTGTATATACTAATAGATTGGAAATCGGTTTTAAGAAACGAGCTTTGGAATAAAATAGTGTTGAAATCGTTTTGATGAAAGAGTTTTGATATTTACTACTAGTATTGAAACCTTTATATTTTTAAAGTGACAAATCATAGAAATGGTTGTAGAAACAATCAATCATCAAAATTCACATTCGAAGATGTGAATAAAATCCAAAGAAATCGATTACCCAATCCATCGAAATGGATATTCCTAAAAATCTCGATATAAAAGAAGTCATCAAAGTCGATAATAAATTATAATCAACAAATCGGATAATCACGAATCGATAAAAATTGGAATTCTCAAGCAAATAGGCAAATAGAGCCTAGACAGCAGATTCAGACGTCTGAAATCAAGGATTCTGACATCTGAACCTGGAAAATAAAAGTTTTCCAGAACAGATATTCAGACGTCTGAACCATAGTTTTCAAACATCTGTAAATAGCTTTTTAAGCCTATTTTCTTTCTGGTTACATTCGAGCCAATTCAGACGTCTGGAGATTTGGATTCAGACGTCTGAATACTGAGAAATAAAAATTCCCAGTATAATATTCAGACGTCTGAATCCTACGTTTCAGACATCTAAAACTGAAGTTCAAGGCATTCACTGAACCTAGGCCAATGATGGCCTAAACGATTATCGGAAGCGATCGGACGAGCAACAACGACTAAGGATTTACGCCAAACGACAACCCAGCCTTAAAGGCTCTTCGATATGCCTCGAATATCAATATGCAAAAATCCATAATAGGATTTCATAAAATTAGACCAAAACACCAAAAAATGGAATATTCACCAAATTAATTCAAATCAAAAGCAAATGCACATGAATAAGTGTAAGGAATTCATACCTGACAATCAAAGATAGTTATAGACTTAGATGTGAGATAAAAATCTCACCTTTAAGCTCGAAAACACAAGAGAGACGCTTAAAAACAAGCTAAGGTTGATTCCTCTTCGATAACACCTCAAGAATCTTCAATCTATACAAGTTTTTCCTAAGTTAGGTTTAGGAAATTTCTGAAATTAAAGAGGAATAGAGATGGAGAAGATGAAGAGAAGGCTTACCCAGACTTCTTCTTGAATTTGAAGTTAGAACTTGGATTTGCAAAAATGATTAGGGCTTGGAGTTTTAATTTCCCATTCCTCTCTCCATTTTCAGTGAAACTTGAGTGTTAGAAAACAAGAATGAAGTGAAGATGAGAGGTGGACTGAGCTAGAGTAATAAGTGGGGTTAATGGGCTGAAACCCAACCCAAAGCCCTAAGTGAAAAGTAGCAAAATTCTACTAACTCCAAACATATCAAAGTTTACACTCAAAAAGGTCGCAAACGGCATTTTGTATTCAATGGAAGTGGTCTCGAGTCCTAATTCGACTATTTGCAAAAAGTAGCTTTTCGAACTATAATCCGACGAACGATGCTATATTTAAATAAAATATTTAAATATACAATCGATAAATATGCGGGTTGTTACATCGTTTGTCTCAAAAAAGGGTGTTAAGCTAAGATAAGTTGCCTTCTCCACCACCAAGCAGATGGACATTTGTAAAAATCAAACATTATTTCTTAGAAATGCAACATCAAATATTTGTCCATACAAGTTTGTTCTAGGACTGAATGAAACCGAAGACACTCTCCTACTACCATTAGTAGTGAGTAGTCCTTGCAATTCGAAAAATATCCACAACGAGAAGACCACTACTATAAATAACTCTATAATGGAAGCGACCCAGGGCATGTCAATAAGCATTCTTCATGCTATGAACATCCACGGTCTTCAATAATCATCATCTTCAACATGTCTTCCCTTTTGAACGTATACACTGGTTCGAAGTAGTTTTCGGATAGGAATCGCCCAAATCCAACCCTGGTTCCTTCGAACCAATTATCGATAAAAAGATGTGTGGTTCATATGTGGATATCATTCATCAATCAATTACTTCATCTTTTATTTAAATCAAATATCTTTCTTAGATAAATTCTTTTCAAGTTATTCCAATTTCTTCAAATGTATATGGAATCATTAAGCCTCATTTATTAAATCATTTGATTTATTTAAACCTTTCTTAAATCCTGGAATAATTCCACTCATTTTCTCTTTTACCTAGGAAAACTTACCCAAATCATTCATTAAATCTTAACCAAAGATTTCTTATATTCAAGCTATAACTTTTAACTTAGGGAAAATATTACCAAACCATTCATTAAATCTTAGTCAGAGATTTATTTGTTAACTTTAAATCGTATTCTTGAAAATCAAAGATTTTTCATAGCAAAGCACTACTGCCACTTTAAATATGGTATTCACCTCTACGGACTAATGGCAAGTAATTCTACATCATGAATCCCTTTGTCTTCGATGATCTCTGTCTTCAATATGTTTTATTTCAAAAATTAGTTTGAAGGGGTTTTCGGATAGGAACCACCCAAATCCGATCCTGGTTTTTTGGACAGCAATCATCCAATACCAATTTTAGTTCCTTCGTGCTAATCAACGATAAAAAGATGTTAAGTGGTTAACATTCAAAGAACTTGTTTCTTTCTTTTATCTTGAAAAAAAAATATGATCTTTTAGAGCATCCGTGCTTTCCTTTCGATCTATTCAACCCCTCGCCTAAGAAGAGAAAATGTGGACCATGCAAGTTTAGGGCACCAGTTGCTCAATTCCTAACTTTAGTTAAATACTTTGCTTTATCTTCCTAGATCTCACAAGTGGGACAAATGTATCAGTCATTTCCGCATACTCATTTATTAATGTTCATTTTAGAAATGCTTTATTAAACTTCTAAATCATCATTTAAAACACATAATTATTCTTTTAAAATCATTCATAATTGATTATAGGAAATATCGTTATGCTTAAACTCATATTCAAAAGGTTATAGAATTCGCAGCATAAAAGTGCTGCGGAAAGTGCTATATCAGCTTATTTGATTTAAACACCTTTTAATATTTGAAAATTCAATCTTTCAAACCATTTTATTATTTATCAAATTATTTCATGTTTTTAATCATTTAAAAATATCATTTATAAAGAAGTCTCTTTTTGGATTCCGAACTACAAAACAGCGATATTTTTAGAAAATTGTTTTGGACATATTTCAAAATCTACTTGATGAAATTTTGATTTTCTTCCATCCTTTGAAAATTATTATCATTGAACTAAATAATTTTTATTTCGAAGAAATTGAACTTATAAATCATTCTCTTCGTTAATTTGAAGTTACAGGTCGAAATTTACGAACTACCGCTACGCAACGAGCTCGATTTTGACCAATTTAGTGAATTACTTCGGAACTTGTCCTAAACACTTCAAATTTGTTTTAAACCATATTTAAAATATTTTAACTTATTTAAAACAATATTTTCATCATTTCAAACTCTTTTTTCATTTCATTTCATATTATAATTTTTACTATTAATAATAAGAATTCATTGAACTATAATCAACCGTGTCTTTAAGAACTTTCTAAAATACCTTTTTCACTTAATCTTATATCTTACGCATTTCATTTCCTTCCATACCAGCAAAAAATACCCTAATCACCCCCAAATCAAACATCAATATCAATTTCATCGACGATCAATGCCAATCATCCAACTTCGCAACTGGTAACCAAAGTGATATAGGGCATCACACTCACTCCATCGGGCTTCAATTTGCAATCGAACGATTTTGTTCACTGGGTTTGCTTGCTTTGTTGCAGAGATTCCTTACCTTTGGTCATCACCATGATTGGTGCTTCAGTATCATACGTCGAAACCAACGGAGGTAATGTTAGCTTTAAATATTTACATTATTGTAACATGCAGTGTTAACTTCCTCTTAAGTCGGCTGGTGCTCATCGCCATGATTTGCTCAAGTCCTCTACATTTTTAGGTATTCTTTCAATTTCAACTTAGGTATTTTTAAAATACGCCCAAATTTGTTACGTGCTCTCCACTTTTATGTAATTTTTTCGAGTTCAATTTAGTCTGTTTTTTAATTATAAAAGCTATGCCTTTATACTGTAAAAAGGCCTGACCTCGTATATGGTCATACACACATGAATATGTACCTACTAATTTAGGTTTTACCTGTCTTGCTTTTCTGATGATAACGTCCAAGAACTTTTTTCTGATCATATTTGATATTTGATCGTGATAAAATAGTTTGATATTATAGTAAAATAGTTTGATATTTGATTGTGACAAAATAGCTTGATAATAATGTAAATTAGTTTGATGTTTTTTCAAATATCAAATAATTTTTCCGATTATGTTTTCCAACAATAATATAATGTTTTGATTCTCCCATGCATTTTCCATTTTTTTGGCCAAATTAATCATTGTAGAAAGAATGAACATCTACTTCTACTTCATAGGTACTGATTCGGTTACAGGAATTTCAAATTTTTATTTAATTGCAATCAGGGCTACCATAGTATATTATGTAATCTACTTTAACACATTTTGTTATTTTGTAGTCAGATTTACTTTTGGTCCTTAAGTTAGCAAAGCTATTTCATAAATTGAGCATGATGCAATCCGAACCTTTTATTATAAGCTTTAGTTATTAGAAAATATCGAATCTAAGTGAGCTTCACCTGCCTCTTCCTTACTCGGCGCTGACTACTCATGCACTAACGCCGAACTTATTCGACTTGATTGCATATAGATGAACTTATTATGCAAGCTTAATTAATTTGTCTAAGTTGTTCTTTGATTTGTAAGCAATGTTTGCTTTCAGTTGGATTTGTTTGTTGTAATAATTATTTAACTTACTCCATCCTGGATTTGACTCTGTAATTAATAGATTTGCTGTTGCAGGTTTATTTTAACATACTTGGTTCTTATAAATGCACATAAACCACTAATGTAAGAATAAGTGTTTCCATATGATCATTTAACCTTTTTACATTACCTGATAATTGGGAGCATTACAAGTTTAATCTATTTTTTAGCCTAGAGTCTCAACCTGTATAGAGCCAGCACTGTGTAACTATAAATATCTTTTTGTCTGTTTTGGATTTATTTTGGTAAGAAGAATGCTTATGTAGTTTAAATAGATGCTATAAATCACAGTAATTATAGCAGTACTTGAGATGTCAAATATTCAGTTTAACCCAATTGTTACCATGTTGATGTCGATGCACTTCTAAAATCTTTATCTTATTCATTCATTTTGTAACGACCCGTAAATTTTCGATAATTAAAATAGCTAATTTAATAAGATTTCGTGATTTAATGTTAGAAAAAAAATTTGTAATTCATTTGGAATAATAATAACTGGAATGAATTGCAACGATAATTATCCAAGTAATGAAAAATAAAGCTACATAGTGAATGCCTTTGCAATCAATAGTTGAATAGGATAATAAATGTTGAATTCATTGGGTATAATAGAGTAATTGATTGATAAGTAAAATCTATTTGGAATCAAATATTGAATATTGAACAGGTAAATTGTTTAAATTAAATATTTGGAAATTATTGAACAATTTAATAATGGGGATTTGAATAACCGTATAATGGAAATAGTTGTTCTAAAATTTTAACTCGTTTCAAAAGTTAAATTTTATAAGTTCGTTTTGAATATTTCAAAGGATAGTGATTTAAGAATAATCAAATTTGTTAAATTTAATATTACGAATGTTTGAATAAATTAAATTTCGAATTTGATATGATTAATTGGATATTGAAATTTAATATTTGAAAATAGAGTGAATATTTGAAATTTGATTTAATATGATTCAAATTGGTTTCCAAAATGAATGTAAGTTATATTTGGATTTTAATAGAGTTAATAAGATTTTAAAACTGGAATTTATTGGATAAATTGAATAACGGGTTTAATATGATTAAAAATGATTTGTAAAATTTTATTTTATCATATTGGAGTTATAGTGATGTTATAGAACTTTTAAAACTGAATTTAAAATTTATTTGTGAAAATCGAATATTTTAATATTTAATTATCGACTGGAAAATAGCCAATTTTTGAACAGTCTCAGAATTGGACAAAACTAGTTCCATTGGATCCGTAATAGTTAGTTATTATCGGATTTCAATTTTCGTAGCAATCGGAGTTGTCGTTTGACCGTGGCAGCTCGAAACGCGTTGAAATTGTTTTAATATTAATTTGGCGAGTTAAAATAGTCATTTTTCAAACGGTCTCGGATTTCGACGAAACTAGTTTCATTGGATCCGTAATGTGATATTATTGTAAGGTTTCAAATTTCGTGTCAATCGGATTTACCGTTTGTCCGGGGCAAGCCAAAACGCATAGAAAATCGTTTAATCGGTTTAATTTAAAATTGATTGTTTATTGCCGTAACTCGCGCATACGATCGAATTAGCTTCCGAAACCTATTTCATGGTGTCCGAAACGCGGGGCAAACCCTAGAAACGCCGGTCACCGCGCGTAAATCGGAGTTTGGAAAACCCGAGATAAGTAGCGTTTCGAGAAATTCCTATAAATAGCCCCTTTATAATAAAAAAAAAATATAGCTAGGGTTTGCTTCAGCCGCCGTCACTTGTATTATCAATGGCTGAAAATTGCCATTCTTCTTCCCCTCTGATCTCTTCATCCATCGACTTTCATCCAAAACTCCCAACTGGAAAAACGTAGAGAGCATCGATATCTCTCTACCCAACGGTTAAGATCTGGAATGGCGAAGTGTCGAGGCTCCAAATTGCTCGCGTTCTTCACGGCTTTGGGCACGTTTTTCAAAGCGTAGGGGAGGCCGTGTACGTGCGGTCGGCTGGAGGAGGTGGAGTTCATCGTGGCGCGCGCATTGGAGCTGGTTGATCGAGCTAAAAGCGATCGTGGAGCGTGCGGCCCTAAGCCCTAGACGTGCGTGCGTGGTGGGTTCTTCTACCTGTAGATCGTGTATCACCTATTGGGGGAGAAAGCCACGTGCGGGCTTGATCTGATGAAGGCAAGATCTAACGGCTGTGATGTTTGTAAGGTTCAAAATTGAAAATAAAAGTGTAAATTTATTTTATATTAATCGTTCAAACTTTAAACTATCATAACTGTTTCATACGAGGTCGGATTTGGACGAAACTTTTTGCGTTGGAATCGTATGGACGAGCTCTACGCGATGCAACTGGATTGGAATCATTTGGAGCTAGAGAAAATTTTGAGTTAAATCGAACGTCGTTCGATTTGATTTAAAATCGAAAATCAAGGTGAGTGTTTTATAACGCTCACACCGTACTAAATATTTTTATGCTAGTTAAATTTGATATTATGAAGTGTTATGATTTTATTTGTCGTTGTTTGGTAAAAATTTAATTGTCATATAGCTTGTCATTTGCATTAACCGTTGAAAAAATTAAATTGACAGTTAAATTGAAATAAAAATTGGATTGCGATTAAAATTACCTGACATTGATAACTATGAAACTGCCATGAATTGTATTGTTTATTGGATGATGTATTTTGATGGATGCTATTGGTTGATAATTGAATGTTTGGATGTTTATATGCTTATATATATCCTGTTATGCATACATATGATACTGAGATTTAATTTAAGTAATATATACTCATCCCTGACATATAATTGAAATAAATAATTACTTGGCCCTAGGATAGAAAATTATATACGAACACCGAATTGGCTAAATTAATAATTTTTGAAATCGTCGATTTGAAATTTATTTAAATATTTCGATTTAAAAGTGATAAATAGAAATCAATTTATAGAAATCGAATTTGTCGAAAATTTGAGTTGGAATGTTGAAATAAATTTTGGTTAAAAGAAATTGGTAAATAATTTAAGTTGTGACTTTAAAATTTAAAATTTGGATATGATTGAATTTCGAAAATCTATTTATTTTAAAGATTGAACATTATTTCGAGCTTTGAATATTACTAAGTAAAAGTGATATGAAAATGATATTTTGAAATCGAGTTTGGAATTGAATCATATTTGGAATTTGGATTTAAACTTGAATATTGTTGGAAATTTTGTTAAGTGTAAAAAATTGATATTTTGAGAAATCAAGCTCCAAATCGATATAAATTGAAATTGAATTAATTAAAGGTGAATGTAGAAATGAATTGATTTGAAGTAAAAGTTGACATTGTTTGAATTGAAATCGAAATTGAATCGGTAGAATGGAAATTGAAATTGATTTGAATTGGGAAGTTATAAATTGAAATGGATTGGTTTTGAAGCTGTTTTATTTTGTTTTCCAAATTTCTCGGTTATATAAACTATTTTGGATACTTGAACTGTTTTAATCTATTTTAAATCTACTTAACCCGATTTAAATTATTTTAAACTAATTTATCTATTTCAAATCCGTTCTAAGATTTTAAAGTATTTTAACTATTTTAATTATTTAAACTACTTTTAAACTACTTAAAATCTATTTTCTAAAATTCTAAGCTGGTCAATAAGGTGAAGTGTTTATATTGAAATCTTGAATTTTAAATACGAATTGAGTTAAATGAAGTTGCAACCTAAATTGAAATTCAAAATGATTTTGAAATCGAAAGGAATATTGATGCGAAAAATGATTTTTGAAAAGGAACCTTTTATTTTGAAAGATACGATGATATTTGAAATGGATTTGATTTTTTGAAGCGAATATGATATTTTGATATCATTTATGAATCGATTTGAAATGTAAAATAGCCAACGGTGTAATAATACGTAGTTATTAAAGAGACCGGGATCGGATATGGACATACTCTCTGTCGATACCGAAAACCACTTTAATAACTATTATACGCGGAGTGTTGATCCAGAATGAAGGGGATGGTTTGGTGAACGCGTTGACTGAAGAAAGAGAACGATTATTGGATGACCCCTGACATGACTAAAACAGGAGCCGCGCCGGGCCATTGAGGTTCGCCACCTCTAGCGGACACACTTCTTCGATACCATTTCTATTACATTTGTGATTCGATTTGGGTGCACCCCTTGATTTCGGAGTGTTGTTTCGCGGTGTTGGGGTAGCTGCTGGCTATGCCCAACATCAGTCCGGATCACGCAACTACTAGTATCCTAGTTGGTATTGCCTCATGTACCTTGTCATACTGATTATCCTATTCGCGACCACTACGTTTTGATTTGTACCTTGAGTATATGGATTGCCCTCTGGTGACTTCCGGTTTTGGGGAAACTACGGTCTTGTATATGCTTTTGGGAATATAAAATGTGTTAAGGGGGATTATGGTAACGCCTTAACGCTATTTTGATACTTTATATTACTGATAGACATTATCTACTTAGCGTATATTACTACATAGTAGATAGTTTAACGGATCCTTGAGAGATGGAAAATCCCGTAACATCTCTTGAGTTATTGCACGCACGTTGACACTGGATATGAGATGTCAAACCCCGTAAACATCTCTGACGCCGTTACACTCATATTTATTTACGATTGATTTAACTTTCATAAGGATATTTTAGTCCTGACTCGAGTGTTTTGTCTTTTCATTACGCTCGGGTCAGTCCTGAGTTTTCAGTTTAGGTTGAAGATCATTTCCTTGGAGGACGGAGACGAAGATTTGGTATATTATCTACTACTATTATATTCATTCCATTCCGCTGCATTGTTGTATGATATTTGTTGTGTATGTAACTCTGATAAATGTTGTATAATAATAATCAAATGTATTCATTTCAAATGTATTCATTTAATTAACAGCTTCATGAACTGTTATTTTATTATTATACTTTAGCCTTCCGCTGTGAGATTCTGTGTTGTTTCATTTCCTTTATTTCCCTTCCTTTTCTTTTCTTAATTACCCCAATAACTATCTGCCCTTTTAATGGTTTGGAATCGACATGGGTATTTGATCGTCGGTTTAAACTGTCCAAAAAGGCGGGTCGTTACAGTTGGTATCAGAGCTTTGGTTTAGCGATAAACCTTGGCTCTAGTGGGGAATAACTCATTGAAATAGAGGTAAACTATATGAATGAGTTGAGTGTATATGAGAGAGCGTACTTGTTATTTGATATAAAATGTTTTTATATTGTGTTAATTTGTTCCGTTGAGTATTTATGAATTCTGGTCGATACTTGGGACGCCAAGGCGTCGATAGGAATTTCTAAACACTCGAATAGGACAAACCAACACAATATCATTTTGGAATATATGTTATATAAAAGAATTATTTGAATATTTATTCATTTTGATTGAATTGATTGTTAGGAGATGATAATATTAGATTATTATCGTTATTGTTTGATCAGTCAATATTTACAACAATTGATTAAATAACAATGGATTTAGGAAAATGAAATCTTGTAAACACAATTGATAATGAATACAAATGAATTTTAACTTGGATTTAGGAATTTAAATTCCGGTGTTTGAAATTGACTTACAAGAATTTGAAAAAATATAATATGAGTATTATATGATAGTACAATTGAGTTGAAATTGTTTTCGAAGGATTTTTTTTATTATGATAAGTGTTATATTCCCTTCTCTTGACGCTAGAAAATGATTTCGGTGATGAGTGCACGCATCATCGGCGTTTATTTTCGAGAGTCCGAGTGGGGGAGACCACTTAATAGCTTGTCTAAACTTTGTTTTGATTCAAATTTTATTTTATTTTGTACTCTCTATAGTATGATTTGTTATATAAATTATATAAGTATATATTATTTCAAACTTGATATGAAATGAAACCGGGATTGGAATTCTTAAGTCCTTTAATAATTAATGATTTTTTTTAAAATGATTGAAATGAATTTAGACTTCAATCATTAAGGAACTCATGAATTATGAAATGAGAAATGAACCTAAGAGCTAAGTGAAAATATCAATTGAAGTAGAAATCCTTAGAATTAGGAAATTATGAACTTAAAATAAAAGTGAAACTGTAAAACTCGCGTAGTATTAAAATTCATTCTATAGCATAGATATAACTTACCAAAATATTTAAGAAGTTCAAAAATGTTATATGAATTGTTAATTGGATAATATACAAGTATAGGTTTGAATAATGAAATATGCATTTAATTAATGGTTGCAAATATAAATAAAATTGTTAGTAAATGATTGGAATTTAAATTAACATTTAAAGATGATTCACAATTATGTTAATATAAAATGGAAATACTATATGTGAATGTAAATGTGAAATTAAATTATAGTGAAATTTAAGTAATGACTTAAGAATTAATTAATTGAAAATTCAACTTTAAATGAAAAGAAGTTGTATGTTGTTTAACTACATTCTATTTGCATAACTATAACTTACCAAATACTTAAAGGGTTTAAAATGCTAATAAGGATAAGTAGAGTAATAATATACCAGTGTGAGAGTGAAAAATAAAATGTAAAGATCTATTGATAGTTGTAAATATAAAAGAAATTTAAGCTGTAAAAAGAATGATACATGTATAAGTGAATGAATAAAATTTAAACTTAATGAAATATAAAATTGGTAAATGGAAACTAATTAAATTTGAGTATAACTAAATGTCAATAAACTTGGAAGTGTATGAAATTAAAATCGACTTGGAAATGTATAATTGATTTAGTGTAGATTCTGGATGGTTGTTAATGTTTGATATGCATTGGTTGTTAGATGGATGATAATTGATTAAGTAGAATTCATTAGTGTTAATGGAATTGAATAAACGGAATAAAATTGTAAAATAATTAAATTCAAATTTGAAGCAAAGTGAAATTAAATATAATTGAATTCAATTTAAATTGAAGCAAATTGACTTGAATTAAAATTGTGAATGAAACAAACTTGAATAAATCGGAAACAATTGAATGTAAACCTATTGCATGGATGAATAAGAAAATAAATGATTTTGTGTTTATGATTGTTCTTTAAAAAAATTTGAAGTTTTGTACTTTGAAATAATAAAAGCAAATTTTTGGAAAAAAAAAAAAATCCAACATTGTCCAATATATGCTGAAACGAAAACAACCATAACTTTTAAATGGCTGAACGGAATTCGACGATCTTGGACTTTTTGGAAAGCTTAGAAACTATAGTACAACTTTTATTTAGAGTGTCTTGAGAAATTCCTTCGTCTACTAGGTTAAAAACTTGAATGTTACTCGCTGGCCTGTGTAAAATAGGTAAAAATCTGTAGTATACATCTTTAGTATTTTCGCCATATCTTTTGACTGGTTTATCGGATTTTGATGATCTTGCCCTTTCTGGAAAGCTAAGAACTTAAGTTAAAACTTTTGTTTTAAGTATTATGTGTTTTCATGTCGTTTAGAAGGTCGGAAATATGGGTGAACGTCGCGGACCTGCGCAAACACTGCCCAGGCTGAGGCGTATACTCTAAGTAAAACAGCCATAACTTTTGAACGGATGATCCGAATTCGATGATTTTGGACATTCCGAAAAGCCTGAAATGAATGCAACAACTTTTGTTTAGATTCTGTTGTCAAATTTTACCGTTTAGATGACCTAAAGCTAAAATTTGTTTGCTGTCCAGAAATTGAAATCTCAGTTTTGAAGCTAAATATGTTATATATATGTTGTGTAGGCTAAGTATAGTGATCTATCTTTATATGCATGGTTCTAACTTAGTTATTGAGCATTTTAGTAGGTAGCAAAGGGGTTGCGCTTCGTTGTGGGGCTCGCTTCTACGCTAAACGCATAATGTAAGTAAAATGCTAATAAATGCTAAATAAAAGGTACGCTTACGGTTTTATATGATATTGGTGATATTTATATGTTGTTTCCCCACATATGGGATGCCTCATCATTGAGATGAGATGTATATTTGTGATATATATGCTATTATATTTTTCCGATCGAGCCGCGCAAAGTAGACTCTGCCGAAATTTTCCGAAAAATCCGGGTGTTAGAAAATTTTTCAAGTTTTAAAATTTTTTTATAACTTGTTTTGATTACTAACTTTTAATGTTAGGAAGCCGTTTGGAGTAACTTAGTGGAAGCGTAGTTATGACTTTATGAATGGAATTTCATTGTTTTATAAGTGGATAATTTTGAATAAAAATATATCAAATGTTGAATTCTATACTTAGTTCTTTTTCCCTTCTTTTTCCTTTTCGGGGACGAAAAGTTTTGAGTGGGGGAGAGTGTAACGACCCGTAAATTTTCGATAATTAAAATAGCTAATTTAATAAGATTTCGTGATTTAATGTTAGAAAAAAAATTTGTAATTCATTTGGAATAATAATAACTGGAATGAATTGCAACGATAATTATCCAAGTAATGAAAAATAAAGCTACATAGTGAATGCCTTTGCAATCAATAGTTGAATAGGATAATAAATGTTGAATTCATTGGGTATAATAGAGTAATTGATTGATAAGTAAAATCTATTTGGAATCAAATATTGAATATTGAACAGGTAAATTGTTTAAATTAAATATTTGGAAATTATTGAACAATTTAATAATGGGGATTTGAATAACCGTATAATGGAAATAGTTGTTCTAAAATTTTAACTCGTTTCAAAAGTTAAATTTTATAAGTTCGTTTTGAATATTTCAAAGGATAGTGATTTAAGAATAATCAAATTTGTTAAATTTAATATTACGAATGTTTGAATAAATTAAATTTCGAATTTGATATGATTAATTGGATATTGAAATTTAATATTTGAAAATAGAGTGAATATTTGAAATTTGATTTAATATGATTCAAATTGGTTTCCAAAATGAATGTAAGTTATATTTGGATTTTAATAGAGTTAATAAGATTTTAAAACTGGAATTTATTGGATAAATTGAATAACGGGTTTAATATGATTAAAAATGATTTGTAAAATTTTATTTTATCATATTGGAGTTATAGTGATGTTATAGAACTTTTAAAACTGAATTTAAAATTTATTTGTGAAAATCGAATATTTTAATATTTAATTATCGACTGGAAAATAGCCAATTTTTGAACAGTCTCAGAATTGGACAAAACTAGTTCCATTGGATCCGTAATAGTTAGTTATTATCGGATTTCAATTTTCGTAGCAATCGGAGTTGTCGTTTGACCGTGGCAGCTCGAAACGCGTTGAAATTGTTTTAATATTAATTTGGCGAGTTAAAATAGTCATTTTTCAAACGGTCTCGGATTTCGACGAAACTAGTTTCATTGGATCCGTAATGTGATATTATTGTAAGGTTTCAAATTTCGTGTCAATCGGATTTACCGTTTGTCCGGGGCAAGCCAAAACGCATAGAAAATCGTTTAATCGGTTTAATTTAAAATTGATTGTTTATTGCCGTAACTCGCGCATACGATCGAATTAGCTTCCGAAACCTATTTCATGGTGTCCGAAACGCGGGGCAAACCCTAGAAACGCCGGTCACCGCGCGTAAATCGGAGTTTGGAAAACCCGAGATAAGTAGCGTTTCGAGAAATTCCTATAAATAGCCCCTTTATAATAAAAAAAAATATAGCTAGGGTTTGCTTCAGCCGCCGTCACTTGTATTATCAATGGCTGAAAATTGCCATTCTTCTTCCCCTCTGATCTCTTCATCCATCGACTTTCATCCAAAACTCCCAACTGGAAAAACGTAGAGAGCATCGATATCTCTCTACCCAACGGTTAAGATCTGGAATGGCGAAGTGTCGAGGCTCCAAATTGCTCGCGTTCTTCACGGCTTTGGGCACGTTTTTCAAAGCGTAGGGGAGGCCGTGTACGTGCGGTCGGCTGGAGGAGGTGGAGTTCATCGTGGCGCGCGCATTGGAGCTGGTTGATCGAGCTAAAAGCGATCGTGGAGCGTGCGGCCCTAAGCCCTAGACGTGCGTGCGTGGTGGGTTCTTCTACCTGTAGATCGTGTATCACCTATTGGGGGAGAAAGCCACGTGCGGGCTTGATCTGATGAAGGCAAGATCTAACGGCTGTGATGTTTGTAAGGTTCAAAATTGAAAATAAAAGTGTAAATTTATTTTATATTAATCGTTCAAACTTTAAACTATCATAACTGTTTCATACGAGGTCGGATTTGGACGAAACTTTTTGCGTTGGAATCGTATGGACGAGCTCTACGCGATGCAACTGGATTGGAATCATTTGGAGCTAGAGAAAATTTTGAGTTAAATCGAACGTCGTTCGATTTGATTTAAAATCGAAAATCAAGGTGAGTGTTTTATAACGCTCACACCGTACTAAATATTTTTATGCTAGTTAAATTTGATATTATGAAGTGTTATGATTTTATTTGTCGTTGTTTGGTAAAAATTTAATTGTCATATAGCTTGTCATTTGCATTAACCGTTGAAAAAATTAAATTGACAGTTAAATTGAAATAAAAATTGGATTGCGATTAAAATTACCTGACATTGATAACTATGAAACTGCCATGAATTGTATTGTTTATTGGATGATGTATTTTGATGGATGCTATTGGTTGATAATTGAATGTTTGGATGTTTATATGCTTATATATATCCTGTTATGCATACATATGATACTGAGATTTAATTTAAGTAATATATACTCATCCCTGACATATAATTGAAATAAATAATTACTTGGCCCTAGGATAGAAAATTATATACGAACACCGAATTGGCTAAATTAATAATTTTTGAAATCGTCGATTTGAAATTTATTTAAATATTTCGATTTAAAAGTGATAAATAGAAATCAATTTATAGAAATCGAATTTGTCGAAAATTTGAGTTGGAATGTTGAAATAAATTTTGGTTAAAAGAAATTGGTAAATAATTTAAGTTGTGACTTTAAAATTTAAAATTTGGATATGATTGAATTTCGAAAATCTATTTATTTTAAAGATTGAACATTATTTCGAGCTTTGAATATTACTAAGTAAAAGTGATATGAAAATGATATTTTGAAATCGAGTTTGGAATTGAATCATATTTGGAATTTGGATTTAAACTTGAATATTGTTGGAAATTTTGTTAAGTGTAAAAAATTGATATTTTGAGAAATCAAGCTCCAAATCGATATAAATTGAAATTGAATTAATTAAAGGTGAATGTAGAAATGAATTGATTTGAAGTAAAAGTTGACATTGTTTGAATTGAAATCGAAATTGAATCGGTAGAATGGAAATTGAAATTGATTTGAATTGGGAAGTTATAAATTGAAATGGATTGGTTTTGAAGCTGTTTTATTTTGTTTTCCAAATTTCTCGGTTATATAAACTATTTTGGATACTTGAACTGTTTTAATCTATTTTAAATCTACTTAACCCGATTTAAATTATTTTAAACTAATTTATCTATTTCAAATCCGTTCTAAGATTTTAAAGTATTTTAACTATTTTAATTATTTAAACTACTTTTAAACTACTTAAAATCTATTTTCTAAAATTCTAAGCTGGTCAATAAGGTGAAGTGTTTATATTGAAATCTTGAATTTTAAATACGAATTGAGTTAAATGAAGTTGCAACCTAAATTGAAATTCAAAATGATTTTGAAATCGAAAGGAATATTGATGCGAAAAATGATTTTTGAAAAGGAACCTTTTATTTTGAAAGATACGATGATATTTGAAATGGATTTGATTTTTTGAAGCGAATATGATATTTTGATATCATTTATGAATCGATTTGAAATGTAAAATAGCCAACGGTGTAATAATACGTAGTTATTAAAGAGACCGGGATCGGATATGGACATACTCTCTGTCGATACCGAAAACCACTTTAATAACTATTATACGCGGAGTGTTGATCCAGAATGAAGGGGATGGTTTGGTGAACGCGTTGACTGAAGAAAGAGAACGATTATTGGATGACCCCTGACATGACTAAAACAGGAGCCGCGCCGGGCCATTGAGGTTCGCCACCTCTAGCGGACACACTTCTTCGATACCATTTCTATTACATTTGTGATTCGATTTGGGTGCACCCCTTGATTTCGGAGTGTTGTTTCGCGGTGTTGGGGTAGCTGCTGGCTATGCCCAACATCAGTCCGGATCACGCAACTACTAGTATCCTAGTTGGTATTGCCTCATGTACCTTGTCATACTGATTATCCTATTCGCGACCACTACGTTTTGATTTGTACCTTGAGTATATGGATTGCCCTCTGGTGACTTCCGGTTTTGGGGAAACTACGGTCTTGTATATGCTTTTGGGAATATAAAATGTGTTAAGGGGGATTATGGTAACGCCTTAACGCTATTTTGATACTTTATATTACTGATAGACATTATCTACTTAGCGTATATTACTACATAGTAGATAGTTTAACGGATCCTTGAGAGATGGAAAATCCCGTAACATCTCTTGAGTTATTGCACGCACGTTGACACTGGATATGAGATGTCAAACCCCGTAAACATCTCTGACGCCGTTACACTCATATTTATTTACGATTGATTTAACTTTCATAAGGATATTTTAGTCCTGACTCGAGTGTTTTGTCTTTTCATTACGCTCGGGTCAGTCCTGAGTTTTCAGTTTAGGTTGAAGATCATTTCCTTGGAGGACGGAGACGAAGATTTGGTATATTATCTACTACTATTATATTCATTCCATTCCGCTGCATTGTTGTATGATATTTGTTGTGTATGTAACTCTGATAAATGTTGTATAATAATAATCAAATGTATTCATTTCAAATGTATTCATTTAATTAACAGCTTCATGAACTGTTATTTTATTATTATACTTTAGCCTTCCGCTGTGAGATTCTGTGTTGTTTCATTTCCTTTATTTCCCTTCCTTTTCTTTTCTTAATTACCCCAATAACTATCTGCCCTTTTAATGGTTTGGAATCGACATGGGTATTTGATCGTCGGTTTAAACTGTCCAAAAAGGCGGGTCGTTACACATTTTAAGAGAGTCTTTTGACTTTGTTGTTTTCGGTTTTTTCCTTATGATTTATTTTATATCTTGATGTTGTCATAATAACATCAATTAGCTGAATACCTGATATCAAATTTTTATTTATTATGTTATACTTTTGGTGTGTTTGTAAAGTGACTAGGTATTAATTTACAATGCTACATGTTTACTTATCATATTCATGAGCAAAAAATTGTAAATTGACATGAAGGTACATTTGATTATTATGAGTCTATGACTACATCATATTTTTCTCATAATTATATTTTTCTCATAATTATATTTGATATGTATGTTATAATTAATATGATAAATGTGATTCACAACTATTTTTTCTCTTATGTCGCTAAATTCGGGAATTTACTATCTTTACTTCGCTACCTTTATGGATATTCGAAACATTCAAATCAAGTACATGAATTGTGCTCTAAGCCAATTATGACAAAAAATGTCTACATTAAAAAGCTATTGATTCAGTCCATGTCTATATAGATAAAATTATTATTAATGTTTACTCATACCGTTAATTAAATATTCTTTATGTGCCTGCATTTTTGGTTCCATGCTTCTTTGTTGCCTGGATACCACTCTACATAACCATTTCTTTAATTCATTTGGAAATCAGTTTATTGTTATGTAAATATATATCATGTATAATATTACAACACACATATCAGACAGAATCGATTGCATTATTTCACTCTGCAAAATCAATATTCTGCTAATTGTGCAAGTAATGCGACAAATAGATCATTACACTTAACAACTATGCACTATGGTTTTTTATGCTTTGCTATTATTAAAATTAAGTATATATATTTCTTCAAAATAATACAAACTTATATATTCCCCTGTTTTTATCATTCAACGGATTGGATACTATCATACTTTACAACCTTGCAAAACATATGCTTTCCAATAAATTAAGATCCAATGAAATTTGAACATTTTGTTTGGATTTAATAGCTGAAATATGAAGAGCAACTTTTGTTGTTGTATTGGAAGTATATTTGATTTTTTTTCTACTTTCATGTTGAAAGTACATGTCAATTATTGTCATCTATTTTTTTATCAGTTTCATATTGTATAGAATATGGTATATTTGATTGTTTACCAATAGTCGTGTGCAGGTTTATATGAGAAATGTTTTGAGTTTCGAGTTGCTTATATATAATATTTGTGGTGTAATGAATATTTATTTAGTGTTCTTCCAAATTATAATTGAAAGCTAATTTTTTTTTATAGATGCACCTCTTCAAACATCGTAGATGCACAAACTAAATATTGCATTAATATAAACACACAAAGCAAACATTTATTTGCTATACTATGTTAAGGATATGTTGTATTTCAACTTTAATGATCAACTTTAGCTCAGTCAGGAGGTTAAACTGTAGAAAAACATAACGGTATTACACATTTTAACTTGAAGAAATTGAACCAGTTTCAAAACTTTCAAAATCATCATTTACAATCGAATCCAATGGCTATCCTTTGCATGACTCTTTCTTCTCACCTCAATAACTATGGATGTAGTTGAATCCAATGTTATTTTATTTTCTTAAGATTTCAAATGCTATTTTAAAGAAATTTCTAGGAGATTACCATGCTCCATCTCTGCTTTTCATAATGACAAGGGTTTTCAACTTTTCTTTTTATTTTGATGAAGCAAACAAGTAACCACATCGTCCATGAGTGAAGCAGTTCACATAATCCAAGTGAATAGACGCAGGCCCATATGGTCAATTTTATGCAACTGATTGGTTCATAAATTGATGTGATAAATATATCGATTGATAATGTTTTGATTGAATATGGTATTAAATTATGCACAAAAATAATGTGAATGTAGCAATCTATAATGTTAAGGTCCTCAAGAAAATTAGAAATAGTGAAAATAATCATTGCACCAATTTTATTACCTTTGTTTTGTAATAGCTACACTATAAAAAATGGTTTAGAAATCAAATTCAAGTCCATCTGGAAGTGCATATATACTCGTATTATATTATTATAATATCATTTTCAATCTTTTTAGATATTTTGAAATCATTAAAAGGCTAAATAATTTCCATACACACATTTATATGGATTTAATTTCCATTGAAATAACTATATTTACTAACCATTTCTCTTATCATTTATCAAACCAAGTTATCATCCATATCACAAACGTATAATCAACCATAATATCAACCAAGTTATCATCCATTAAATCATCCAACATATAACAACTTTTTATGTAATTAACTTGAGATATTTTTAGGAATTAGTAACTTAAAATATGAATACTCACCTTTAACCAAATTGTTCACTTCTTACCAATATTCATATCATCCAACACTTCAATATTCTTCAATTTCAACCAACTTTGAAAAATTCGACAGAGCTTCCGTAGTACTTTAAACTTTCTCTTACTTCCTTCAAATGAAACAGGCAACACTTCTTTCTCTTTTTCTTGCTACGAAGCTCCTTGAACTTGCTCCTCCTTCTTGATGTGCTCGACCTGCCCTTGATCCTCCCCTTCCCCCATATCTTCACTTCTTAGATGCTAAACCATGTTTTGGTGATATTCTAAGGTCTTTGGCAAAGTTTGGTGGTGTTTGAAGTTGATTTGATATGATTTTAGGAAAAGTTAGTAAGGAAAGAGAAGAGAAGAAGCCATTAGAGTGGAAGAAAAACTTGAAAAAGGAAGGAGAAGAAGAAGTGTAAAAAAGTGAGAAAGTGGATGCTTATATACAGAAAAAGTTTTGGATTAAAATAGTATTGTGTAAAAAGACCAAAATACCCTTTACTTACTTTTTAAGCAACCTTATTTTTTCAACACTTAACATCACATTTCAAAGTGGATGCTCATTTTCACTTAAATAATAAGTAAGGAGTATAATATTTATGTTTGGTTTGATTTGATGTTTACTTTTTGCTTTGAAATGACATGTTTGTCTTTTTGTGCTTACTTTTTTTCAAATATATTCTAAAATTTTCTATGTATTTTTTGTAAAAATAAACTTGATTAGTGAATTAATTAATACTTATAATATCTGAATACATGTTACTATATAAGAAAATAAAGGTGCGATGACGTTGCGACGACTTTTAATCGATAAAACGTTGATTTTCAACAAAATATTTTACGGTCACATTTTGACGTTTTAGTTAAACTATTATTTATGTAAACTAAATTTAAAAATGAACTTTTTACTTAAAATAAATTAAAATATGTCTTTTTATATTTTAAAATCAAATTTAAATAATATCAAAATCTCAAGGTAAAAGTGACAAAATACGACAAAATTTGGTTATTTTTGTAAAACAATTATTAACATATTTTTAAATATTTTAATATACTTTTATTATATTTATTAAAAAAATTCAATAAGATTTATCTTTTTTAAATAAATATTTAAACCTATTTATTTAAGCATTTATTTATTTTTTACAAAACTTAACTTTTGTTGATTTGTTCTAAAATCCAAATTTATACCTTTTAAATATCTAACTATAAGAATAAATAATTTCTCTACTATTATTTATTATATATAACTTATATATTTAAGTTAAAACCCATTTTTTATTTAAAACAAACGAAATCTCTCATTTTCAAAGTAGCGAAATAACGGATCGTCACATAGCGAATAGGTCGCTATGGAACACTTCGAATTACACATATGTATGTGAGATTTATAGTGAGCTTTTATAGAGAGACCCTAAGGGATTTCTAGCCAATATTGATTTACTTATATTCTTAGGTTTCTTGGATTGATGTCTGTTTGAAATATTTGTGACATACTGCTTGAATTGTGTAAGTGTTGCTAGCAATTCTCGCTATATCGTCACTTATGAAATATCATCTCCATAAACTAGTGTATTGAACTTTTGCTTGTATTTTTACAAAATAAATGTTTGGCGGCGTTTTTGCTCTTTGAAATTTGTTTAAACTATATTTTCAAGTATTTTTTATAATTTTGAAATAAAGGACAAGTGTTGTTTAAAATTTATAAATGGACTTATAAATTTAATTAATTATCTTTCTGGTTAACTAATGTTATTTCAAAATTATAATAAAAAGATTACAAATTTGACTTATTTTCCTTCGAGATAATTAATATTGATTTATATTTATAAAAAATTATAAATTTGTTTTATTTTCCGTTAGAATAATAGTTTTATTTTAAACTTATAAAAAAGATTAGAAATTTGACTTATTTTCCTTTGTGTTGGGATCCCTCCTTAATTGGAGAGTTTCTAGAAAATTCTAGACGTTTCTAGAGAAATGTAGAATTTTCTAGAATGTTCTGGAGAACTCTAGAGAAGTGTAGAACTCTCTAGAAGCTTGTGGAAGAGTGTGGAACCCTCTGGAATATTCTAGAGATGTGTGGAACCTTCTGGAACCTTACGGAAGAGTATGGAAGAATAAAGAAGGGAATGGAAGAGTGTAGAGATTCCTAGAGAGTGTGGAGCATTCTAGAGAATCAATCTCTACCATCGGATGCAAGTAATCTCCACCATTCATTATGGAGGTTGAGTAGTATAAATAGGAGAAGGAGCCCTATTACTAGCCATCTAAGAATCCAAGGAAGAAGCCACTTCTTAGAGTGAGGAAAAACTTGAGAGTTAGAGAGATCCTCTTTGAGAGAAAAGAGTGATAGCTTGAGAAGTCTTTATCCTCAAGCTTGAGTGAGCCACCAAGTGTGAGTTACTTTTGTAATCATATTATTGTAATCCTACTATTCTTTTGTATAGTGGAAGAATCTCCATATTGGAGAATTATAAACTCTTGTGTTTCCATTGCTACTTTTAATCTTAAAGTGCCTATCTTAACTTCACGAAGCGGGGAAGACCGAGATTTCCCCAATAGTGGTATCAGAGCCAGGTTCAGCCGTAGCCATAATCAAGCTCGTGTAAGTTCAAGATGGAGGATATTGTCGCTCATGATGAAGACATGTTCAAGATCACAGCTAACAACTACTCCTATTGGAAGCTAATGATGGACCTCCACTTGTATTGTAAGGATTTGCATGAGCCCATCATCTACAAAAATAAGGTGGAAGGAAAGAGTGATGCTCAATGGGATTTGTTGAACCGTAAGGATGTTGCTATGATCCGTAAGTACATCGATAAAACTCTCTTCGAGCATGTTTCTACTTATACCAATGCCTATGAATTATGGACAAAGCTTGAGTCCATGATTCAGAAGAAAACGCCTCGCAACAAGTCCAATTTAGTTCGACGGTTGGTGAAATTGGAGTATAAGGATGGTCATAGTATGATTGAGCACTTGAATAACTTCAAGGGGCTCGTAAATCAACTAAAAAAAATTGATATGAAGATTTATGATGAGCTACAAGCCCTTCTACTCCTTAGTTCCTTACCGGAAAGTTGGGACACACTTGTTGTCACGCTAAGTAACTCAGCTCCGAAAGGAAAGTTAACTATGAATACCGTCAGTGACAACCTTCTTGGTGAAGAAGCAAGGAGAATGGAACGAGACGAGTCTATCCATCCCGAAGCTAATGTTGTTGAGAATCAGGGTAGGAATGAAACCCGTGGACGTAGTAAGAGCCGAAATCCCCATCAATCTCGAGGTAGATCCAAGTCACGCTCGAAGATTGCATGCTATTACTGTGGAAGGATGGGTCACAAGAAAATGGAATGTCGAAGCTTCAAAAGGGACCAAAAGGCCGGTAATGTTAAGCCTGACCAAATAAGCCTAACAAAGAAGCAAGAAGAAAAGAGTACTACTACCATAGTATTAAAGGAAGATCTGATATATCTTGTTGGTGAAAGTAACATTCTAAATATTGCTTGTGATGAGAGTTCTTGGATTGTTGATTCTGGGGTTTCCTTCCATGTTACTCCACATGAAAACTTATTCTCATCCTACCAAAGAGGTGACTTTGGCACGGTGCAAATGGGAAATCAAGATAGAAGCAAGATTGTTGGAATAGGAGACATCACTCTGACGACAAGCACCGGGTGCAAGCTTGTTTTGAAAGATGTGAGGCATGTCCCGACCATGCGCCTTAGTCTTATCTCCGCTGGAAAGCTAGATGATGACGGTCTAATGAATTACTTTGGTGAAGGGAAGTGGAAGCTCACCAAAGGAAGTTTGACAATAGCTCGAGGAAAGAAGGTAGGATCATTGTACGTAATGCAAGCTAAGCTATGCAAAGGAAAAGTAAACATCTCTACTGATGATATGGACACATGGCATAAACGACTTGGGCACATTAGTGAGAAAGGTCTTCACATACTCGCTCAGAAACAACTCCTCCCTGACGTGAAAGGTAAACCACTTCATCCTTGTGCACATTGTTTAGCTGGAAAACAACATAGGGTTGCTTTCCAAAGATCTTCTCCGCCCACAAGAAGAAAGAACATTCTAGACCTCGTGCACACTGACGTATGTTCGATGTCTGAGAGATCCATTGGTGGTGCTCTATATTTTGTCACCTTCATTGATGATCATTCAAGGAAAGTATGGTTGCACCTGTTAAAATCAAAGGATCAAGTGCTTGATGCCTTCAAAGAATTCCATGCTCTGGTGGAGCGTGAGACTGGACGGAAGATCAAGTGTGTACGATCAGATAATGGTGGTGAGTATAGAGGTCCTTTTGAAGACTATTGCAAGAAATATGGCATTAGGCTAGAGAAGACTCCACCCAAGACACCACAATTGAATTGGCTAGCTGAGAGAATGAACCGAACCATTGAAGAAAGAGTTCGTTGTGTGCTCTCTCATGCTAAGTTACCCAAATCATTCTAGGGAGAAGCTATAATGGCTGTGGCCGACATTGTCAACCTCACACCATCAGTTCCTTTGGATGGGGCCATTCCTGAGGAAGTTTGGATGGGAAAGAGGGCTTCATATAATCATCTCAAGGTGTTCGGGTGCAGGGCATTTGTTCACATCCCCAAAGATGACAGAGCTAAGCTTGATGCAAAGACAAAGGAGTGTATTTATCTTCTTTCACCTAAGGATGAATTTGGGTACCGGTTGTGGGACCCAATTAACAAGAGGGTTATTCGCAGAAGAGACGTTGTATTCTTCGAAGACCAAGCAATTGAAGATATCAAGAATTAAGAGAGGCCAAGATTGAGAAGCAGTAAGAATATTGAACCTACTCTGGTTCGACATGAAGATAACAACACACAAGAAAGCAGTGAAGCTGAAGATCATGAAATTCATGATTAACCAGTTCAGGAAGAACCTCAATCTAGCACTCCAATCGCACCAGAGCCAAGACGATCCTCAAGGGACAGAAGACCATCCACCCGATACAACACAGAGGAGTACGTTACGCTCACTGATGAGGGGGAGCCTCAAAGCTATAAAGAAGCAATGAGTGATTGTCATAAAGAAGAGTGGAGAATAGCCATGCAAGAAGAAATGCAATCCTTGCATGAGAATAACACATATGAACTGGTGGAGCTACCAAAAGGGAGAAGAGCTTTGAAGAATAAGTGGGTGTATAGAATCAAGGCCGAAGAGAACTGTTCAAAGCCTCACTGCAAAGCTCGATTAGTCGTCAAAGGATTTGGACAAGAAAAAGGTACTGACTTTGAAGAGATATTCTATCCCGTGGTAAAGATGTCATCAATCCGAGTTGTGCTTAGCCTAGCAGCCGTGCATGTTTGAAGACTGCTGTCAAGGTGTGGCGTACTACTACCCTCCAATTAAGTCGGGAGGGGGAGATTTGTTGGGATCCCTCCTTAATTGGAGAGTTTCTAGAAAATTATTGACGTTTCTAGAGAAATCTAGAATTTTCTAGAATATTTCGGAGAACTCTAGAGAAGTGTAAAACTCTCTAGAAGCTTGTGGAAGAGTGTGGAACCCTCTGGAATATTCTAGAGATGTGTGGAACCTTCTGGAACCTTACGGAAGAGTATGGGAATAAAGAAGGGAATGGAAGAGTGTAGAGATTCCTAGAGAGTGTGGAGCATTCTAGAGAATCAATCTCTACCATCGGATGCAAGTAATCTCCACCATTCATTATGGAGGTTGAGTAGTATAAATAGGAGAAGGAGCCCTATTACTAGCCATCTAAGAATCCAAGGAAGAAGCCACTTCTTAGAGTGAGGAAAAACTTGAGAGTTAGAGAGATCCTCTTTGAGAGAAAAGAGTGATAGCTTGAGAAGTCTTTATCCTCAAGCTTGAGTGTGCCACCAAGTGTGAGTTACTTTTGTAATCATATTATTGTAATCCTACTATTCTTTTGTATAGTGGAAGAATCTCCATATTGGAGAATTATAAACTCTTATGTTTCCATTGCTACTTTTAATCTTAAATGTCTATCTTAACTTCACGAAGCGGGGAAGACCGAGATTTCCCCAACACTTTGGGATAACTAATGTTGTTTTAAAATTTATTAAAAGATTATAAATTGGACTAATTTTCTTTCGGAATAATTAATTTGGTTTTAAATTTATAAAAGAGTTATACCAATTATCACTTAGCATGATTAACATTGTTTTAAATTTATAAAAGCATATTCAATTGATTTAAAATCTTCTAGGATAATAAGTGTTGTTTTAAAGTTATAAATGATAGTTTATAAATGAGACAATCTTTTAAAAGGAATGTTTAAATATAAAGCCAAGTGTAAATTGTTTCGGGTTTATAGTAAACAATGTTTTAATGATATTTATTTTTGACCCTTCTTTTTAATATGCTTAGAAATATATTTTTCTCTTTAATAGGAATATTTTAAAGTGTTTTTTTACAAATATTTGTGATGCGACAATCAAGTACAAGTGTGAGTCAAATGTATTAATAAGGTTTAATTTTCAACGACTATTTTATTATCCCCGATAGTTGATTTATTGACTATCGATTCCGCTATCTTCTTTGTACTAGTCAAATTAATGATGAATTTTTTGCTCATTTGGGCACTTAAACTCTTGATATTCCTAAAGTAAAGAATGGTGTCGAGTCAAGATAGAAAACATGTAACAACCCTAGATTTTGACTATATATTTAAATTTGACTTTATTTCATTTTGGAATTATTTTAATTTTTTTTTTATTTGTGTGATATCATTTCTAAACATTTTTAAAATGATAATATAATTTTTCCAAAATTTACCGTATTTATTTCCTATTTTTAAAGGCTGTTTTCTAATTTTCTGCCATTTTCTTCATTTTTAAATTTCTTTATTTTATGTTAAATTTTTTTTATTTGGGAAAATTCATCTCTAAATATTTTTAAAATAATAATATAATTTTTCTAAAAATTACTGTGTTGATTTTCTATTTTTAAGGGCTGTTTTCCCATTTTCTGCTATTTTCTGCATTATAATTTTATATTTAAATTAAATTTTAAATATTTATTTTGTGAATATATTTGTATTTTATGTTATTATTTATGTTTAAAAATACTTTACAAGCTTATATGAATTTTCTAAAAATTATTTCATTTAACTTCGAATTTTGCCAGTCTAGTTCACTGTTTTAACTATTTTCCTTAATTTTACTTTACATAATTGATAAATATTATATATATTTGTATATTGGTTGAAAATTTAGAAATATTATCTGATATTATTATTATTTCAGCTTCATAAATTTATATAAATAATAAAAGGTAAATTGAAAGGGTTTGTGACCTTTTGTTTCCTATGCCTTTTGATTTTCCCACCTTTTCACATTTTAACGTTTCTTTTCACTCAAATGGCCATATCTCTTCATTCTTTCAGCTGCCACCCTCATTTCTCATTCACTTACTTCATTTTTTCTCTCATTTCCTCAAAAAAATTCGGCCATAGCTTTTGAAGAAAGTTTGGTAAACTTTATTTCCTTTTTCCATTTGTTTATGCTTGAATTCATGGTTTTTACACTTGTACTTCTTCATCATAGGTTCGGCCTTGCTCCTCCACCACCATAGCCGCCTCCACCATCACCACATCAGGTCACCATCTCCTCCATCCCACTGACCAAGCCATGCCGTGGTCGTCTATGACTAGATCCACCAAAGTTTATGCAAACACTCCACTTGTTCAGCCTAGCCGAACCATTTATGCACATACCCTTCATTTTTCACCTAAACCACCTCCTTGGCCGCCACCACCAGTCCATCCATCACCTTTGGCCGACACTCCAGACCCCAACTGACCTTCACATTGTAGGGGCCGAGCCCAATGGTCCTTTGGTTGATCCATGGTTGCACAAAAGCCACTTATTTGCCTTAAACCCTTTGTATTCACACCTTGTAACTTCCACCACTTCACCACACTCTTAGCCGCCCTTTGCACCACCTTCTCCAGCTCATTCCTGAACCAAAACCACTGCCACACCACCTCCTATCCTCCAGCAAGTCTGGCCATGCCATTTGTAACCTTGCCCGGTGCTTGAAATTGCACAAAAATCCACTTGTTTGCCTTGTACTTGTATTTTCATACATAGCAACTTCCATACCTTCACTACCCTTGCTAGGCCGACCATATATGACACATACCTGACCAAATACACCCCATGGCAGTACCTTATCACCCTATAGGCTGAGCATAGTGATGGTGGAAGCAAGTGCAAGTGTTTGATTAATTGTTGTTCCTTAATTTCTAGCATCGTTTATCGTATTTTTGGTCTGAAACCTTATAATTATTATATTGTTTGTTTGATTTGTATTCAAGGGAATTAATCCTTGGCTCCTCCATTTCGTATCTGTATCGTGCTTTTGTGCTTGTGTAGATCCCGTTGTGCAATTCGTCGTTGTGTCATCAGCTCAAAACAGTGAGTTGTTCTCACCAGACAATATGTACATATATAACTAGTAAATTGACCCCTTTTGAATCTGTAAAATGCATTATCATGTTACACCTGCTATATTATGATTATATGATATTCACCCATGCTTATACACCTGTTATAACATCTGTTACTGTTATATTATGTTGTTCTGTTATTTTTATCAGTTTATCACACTGCAAGTTCCCTGTAGACTAGAATCACTATGGGTTGAAATGATACATACCCGAACGGACTTTAGAATAGGAGAAAATCGTTATGGGCTGAAATGATAGGCCTGATTGATTTTCAATTATTTTCTTTTACTTGGGATTGCGGGTTTGAAATGATCAAACCCGGGTTTTCTTTGTAAATTACGGGTTGAAATGATATATTACCCGTATCACTTTATCTAGGCTAGAAAATGAAATACAGACCCGTTGTTAAAATATGTTTTTCTAAAATTTTTAATTATTTTAGAAATGTAAATATTATAATATTTTGATTTAAATCTGATTAAAAATGATTTTTGTAAAGCATTATTGATTTTCTGAAAATTTATAAGTGAAATAAATAAATGGTAAAGTTAGAAAATCTGGAATGTAAGTTATTTTGGAAACTAGAATTTGGTGATAAATGGAATTTAAATTAAATATGAAAATATGATAAATTTATGATATTTTGAATTAAATGAATTTAAAAATGATTTTATAATATATCAATGATTTTTGAATAAAGCTAAAATGTGAAATGAATGAATATTTAGGTTGAAATTTGGAAATATAACTAAAATTGAAAATTTGTGAATTTGGCTTAAAAGTGAATTTTAAGTTAAGTAAATAAAAATGAAATTAAGTTATGTTTGAAAATTTTAAACATAAATGTTAAGTTAAATTTAATTTAATGAATTTAAAATTTAATGTTGGAATTTAATAAGTGAATTATTATTAAATTTTGATTTTTGAATGGAGATTTAACTTTATAAAATCATGAATATAAGGGTATTTGAATGACTGTTTTAAAAGTGAAATTATATGATTTTATAAGCTAAAGATGATTTAAATAAAAATATAATTGTTTGTGAAATGATATTGAATACTTGAAGTTAATTAACTGCATTTCTGAAATGCTATTAATTCTAATGTAAATGATAATACAGCATTTGTAAATGCTGTAGTTGATAATAATGAACCAAATGGCTAAGTTTAATTAAAGGTTACTATAGCATTTTTGTAAATGCTATAATTGTTGACTTTAACTAAGTTTTATTTGAAACTAATGTAACCCTATTACAGCATTTTTAAAAGCTATCTTTTGTTAAATTGAACTGTTTTGAATGTAACTTTCTGTAGCAATTTCTAAATGCTGCGAAAGTTGAATTTTCATCTGTTTTAATAAATTAAGAGGATAAACGAATTTTGAAAGACTAAAATTTTGTAAATTTAATAATTTAATTGTTAAATATAATAACTTCATTATTATGCTTTAAAATGAAGTAAATTGTTTTGAAATATAAACTATTTTGAAATGTGTTTTGTAATGGTATTTAAATTAAATAAAAATGAATGTGGTTTGGAAGATATGATATTTTGAATGATACTGAATTTTGAAATTACATTTGATTTTGAAGTATAAAATACCATTTTGAAATTTTAACCACGGGATGTAATTAATTTATAGTTTAACTGATTCTTAAAGGATGGGTGATCCCAAGCATCCTTTAAGTTATTGTGCATTTCTACTACAGTTCACTTGAGTTGGTTTACATTATATAAGTATATATTGTCCTGACTCGAGTGTTTTGTGTTTTACTTTACGCTCGGGTCAGCCTGAGTATTCACAGCTTTGGATTCTCTTTCTGGAGCTGGTCTTTGCTGGAGTTTCTGGTTATCTACATTTATATCTACTTTCTGTTTCAGCTATTCTAGTTTATCTCATGTTTTAGTGAATTTCTATGTATTTCGGATTTCTATTATGTTGTTTTCAGACTGTATTATGTATTTGGTTTGAGACTCTGCCGTAGTAGCTTCATGAACTACTATGTATTTTATATTCCGCTGCGAGGTATTCTGTTTGTTCTATGTCTGTGATTCTGTGATTGTATTTCATTTGCTCCAAATTTATTTACAACGCGGTATTTTGAGCAATTCAAGTCCGACATGTGCGGATGCGAGTGGCTGAAAAATATCGGGTTGTTACAGTTGGTATCAGAGCTTTGGTTTTAGGCAAACCTTAGCCTGCGGAGCAAAACTCATTAGAGATAGGGTAGAAATACCCTAAAATGAGTGAAATCAATGTCAGAATCCTTTCTTTGTGAGAGAACGTATTTTCGAAGTATAAAATGATTTTTAAAAAGATTTTTAAAGGATTTTCAAAGATTATTTTGGTATAAAAATTTTCTTATTTTGAAATCAAGATTTTCTAAACTTCATCTCTTCGTTATCCACCTTGTTAGAAATCTTTTGGTTAAGATTCTTATCGACTAGGATTCCTTGAACTTTGGAACACTCCCACTTGTTCTGGAATCCAGTCTTGTTTTCCCCATTTTTCCTTTTAATTTTGGAGCATTTGTAACTCTACTTTGGAACGACCTCTCTAAAGAGCGATGATTCCGTAAATCTTTGAATGATTTGTAAAGGGGTGAAACTCCTTTACAATTGGCATTGATTCACTGAAGATTTTTTTTATCCTCTGATGTCGATGCTATCTATCTCCTGCTCTACCCGGATTCTATTCTCTGGCGATCGAAGGTCGACTTGCCTTAGATTTCCGTATTGAATATATTCCTAAAGTCTCGGGTGACCGGTTAAGTTCGCCCGCGATTTATATAGGCTTATCTATCCTCTATTTGGTAATTAAATTATCTCATCTTCGTTTGAGTTTATCTTCGAACTAGAATTCTATTTGATTAGAGTCACTCTAATTTTGAATCTTTGTTTGTTTGAAATCCTTCCCTGAATCATCCTTTGGAAATTTGTATTTGGTTGTATTTTGAAATTGTGCATACATCGAAATTATTAAGGATGACCATATTTTGTATATAAAAAGTGAAATGTTTTCGATAAGGATTATATACCTTTCAAAAATGAAAATTTGGAATTTTAAAAGAATTTGAAAATTTGAAAATTTTATAAGAACTTGATTTATACAAAAATGATTTATAACTGAAGGGTTTTGAATTTGAATTTCGAGGAATCGAATTCCGGTATTTTGAAATCGGTTTTAACATTTTGGAAAATATATATAGTAATATGATTTAAAGATATATATATATATATATATATGTATATGTATGTATGTATATTTCAAATAAGAAATGGTTTCAAATGTATTCGAATTAATTTCAATGATTTTGAAGGAATTTCAAAGAATTTTTTCAAAGTTAATTGAAGACCAGAACTCACTTATGTCACTGGAAAATAATTTCGGTGATGAATGCATGCATCATCGACATTGATTTTTGAGTTTCTGAGTGAGAGAGAGGCCACTCTAGTAGCTTTGCTCTGCGAGTGATTTTGTGAAACCAATTTTGATTTCAGATTTCGAAGTATGGTTTGATATTCGAAAGATAGATCCGTATATATATATATATATATATATATATATATATATATATTTGAAAAGATTTAAAGTAAGCCGGTGTTCAGTTCTCGAGTTTCAGATTTTGAAACCTAATTTTTGAAATTGATTTACTGATTTAGTGTTGATTTTCAACTCTTGGATTGAAAATATGACTTCTTCGACTATTTTAAGATTCGAGCACTTCCAAATCAAGGTTAATTTTTCAAAGCTAAATTTTTTGAAAGGTATAAGGTATTTGATAAAGAATATAAGTTTAGTTTGTATGTTTCAAGTATGAAATAATATGGTTTTTTATAAGTTGAAACTGTTTTGTTAAGTAAATAAATAAGACTATTTTGAATCATACTAATATGAAATTTAGTTTTGAAATGTTTTGGATAAAAATTAGTCTTCAAATGTTTGAGAAAATTTTGGTTTTAAATGTTTTAACTTAGTAACATCTTTATAAAACTATTTATTTAACAAGTTGGAATAGATACATAAGTTGTACGTACGTTGTTTTATTCGCATAATTAATTTGATCCAAGTTTGAGTACACAAGTTCGAGGTGAATTACACCATTTCGTGTTAGGATTTTTCATTTGGTTCTTGATGGCGAACATTTGATATGGATTTTGGGCTTGATTCTAGAATTCTCTATCATAGTATATGGCTATGCAAGGAGACTGATGGCTTCTAGTCAAGAAACCATATCGAAGTCCGCATTGGGGAAGTCGAATGGACAATACTAGTTCGAAAGCGAACTTGTGTGATCAAGCGAGCGATCGAATGTAATGTTGCGAAATAATGACATATGTAAGTAATAATGAAGTAAAATTTGGGATATATGAAATTATGAAATTTAGTTTTGAAATATGGTATATTTAAGCCTTGAAACATATTTAAGATTTAATAGTTTATTTTGTAAATCAAATCTGTATTTGAAATTGATAATATTTGAAATGGTTTTGTTGGAAAACTAAATTGAAACTGATGGTTTGAATTGAATTAAAATTGGAAATTTTAGATTTTGGTTTAATTGGAAAAAATTGAAATGAAAAGAATTAAGGACATGTTTTATGATTTCAAATGCATGATGTCTAAATGTTATGATTTTCAAAGTGTAATGATTTCAAGTATTTTAGTTTCAAAAGATTCATAACTATGAAAGTATTATGACTTTTGAAGTGAATACATGTTTGAAATGGAAATGGATTTATTTGACTTAAATTTTGTTGATTTGGAAATTTGGATAATTTTCTAAACCTATTGTTTTAAGAAATTTTGAAACTGAATATGTATAACTTGAAAGAAATGATTTGGTGACATCATATATGATTTTAAAATTTATTTGATATCGAAATGGTTTGAATTTAGAACCTTGTTTTATTAAATACTTGATTTGGGAGCTATCGAACTTATATAAAAATGATTTGTATAAGTAAACTGTTGAATTGGAACTGTTGATTTGAAAGGGTACCCAAATTTTGAAAAGTGAAATCTTATATAATCGAAATCTATATAAGTGTGATTTGATATACTAGTATTTTGAAAAGTATTTGATTTGAAATGAAATCTTATATAAAATGGACTTTATATAAGTATGATATTTGAAAGTGATTTTGAAGGGTACTATATGATACATATTTTCGAAGTAAATATATGGAAAGTGCCTTCTGCTTGATATCCGCTTTGTGGCCACACTGTGGATTCATTCTATCGATATTATTCTCTCTCTTTGATTTGGGTTTTCCGGATATGATACTCGAGTGTCCATCGAATTCCACGGCGATCCCCGTGGTCTTATGATCGCGACTACATAGCGCAACTGCCTGGCTGAGTCTTGCCTAGGGGTACGGATTGTTTCCTGGGGGATCCAGGCATAACCATTGTGTATCCTGCAATCTGTGTAGGTCGCGAAGAGTAGCGCAAGTGCCTGGCTGAGTCTTGCCTAGGGGTACGGATTGTTTCCTGGGGGATCCAGGCGTAACCATTGTGTATCCTGCATTCTACTCGTCATCATGGCGTAACTCGCAGGGCTGAGAAAGCTTACGGATACGGATTGTTTCCTTGGGGATCCAGGCGTAACCATTGTGTATCTGCGATCCATGGTTAGACAACTGTTTCGGTTTGGTTGATTTGTTTGGATTGTACTTTCCATATCTGTTTTTAAAAGTGTTTTCATTATTTTCACTGGGTGTTGAAACAAGTATACTAAGTACTTGGAGAATTCTAGCTTTGCGCCTGATCAACGCATAGCCAGAGTCTGCAGGAACGAAAGTAAACTTGTTAGACATCGAGTTATAAAAGTATTTTGATAAAGTACTATATAAAGAATATTTTGATCAGTTATTTTCCCTTCTAAAAATTTAAAATGTTTTAAATATTGTTTACTTTGAACCATCAGATTTGAATCAAATGACTATTCATCATTAAAAAAAAAATTGAAATGTATAGTGGTTCAAATAATGGTTCATCCTTGTCTTTCAACCTGCTTTACCTCCTAGCTATCTTTTTTTCCCTACCTTCTTTCGGGGATGCATTCCAACCTATTGCTCTTTCTTGTTGTTTCTCCGCTTCCTTCCTTTTCGAGGACGAAAAGATTTGAGTGGGGGAGAGTGTAACAACCCTACATTTTGACTATATATTTAAATTTGACTTTATTTCATTTTAGAATTACTTTAAATTTTTTTTATTTGTGTGATATCATTTCTAAACATTTTTAAAATGATAATATAATTTTTCCAAAATTTACCGTATTTATTTCCTATTTTTAAAGGCTGTTTTCTAATTTTCTGCCATTTTCTTCATTTTTAAATTTCTTTATTTTATGTTAAATTTGTTTTATTTGTGAAAATTCATCTCTAAATATTTTTAAAATAATAATATAATTTTTCTAAAAATTACTGTGTTGATTTTCTATTTTTAAGGGCTGTTTTCCAAATTTCTGCTATTTTCTGCATTATAATTTTATATTTAAATTAAATTTTAAATATTTATTTTGTGAATATATTTGTGCTTTATGTTATTATTTATGTTTAAAAATACTTTACAAGCTTATATGAATTTTCTATAAATTATTTCATTTAACTTCAAATTTTGCTAGTCTAGTTCACTGTTTTAACTATTTTCCTTAATTTTACTTTACATAATTGATAAATATTATATATATTTGTATATTGGTTGAAAATTTCGAAATATTATCTGATATTATTATTATTTCAGCTTCATAAATTTATATAAATAATAAAAGGTAAATTGAAAGGGTTTGTGACCTTTTGTTTCCTATGCCTTTTGATTTTCCCACCTTTTCACATTTTAACGTTTCTTTTCACTCAAATGGCCATATCTCTTCATTCTTTCAGCTGCCACCCTCATTTCTCATTCACTTACTTCATTTTTTTCTCTCATTTCCTCAAAAAATTTCGGCCGTAGCTTTTGAAGAAAGTTTGGTAAACTTTATTTCCTTTTTCCATTTGTTTATGCTTGAATTCATGGTTTTTACACTTGTTCTTCTTCATCATAGGTTCGGCCTTGCTCCTCCACCACCATAGCCGCCTCCACCATCACCACATCAGGTCACCATCTCCTCCAGCCCACTGACCAAGCCATGCCATGGTCATCTATGACTAGATCCACCAAAGTTTATGCAAACACTCCACTTGTTCAGCCTAGCCGAACCATTTATGCACATACCCTTCATTTTTCACCTAAACCACCTCCTTGGCCGCCACCACCAGTCCATCCATCACCTTTGGCCGACACTCCAGACCCCACCTGACCTTCACCTTGTAGGGGCCGAGCCCAATGGTCTTTTGGTTGAGCCATGGTTGCACAAAAGCCACTTATTTGCCTTAAACCCTTTGTATTCACACCTTGTAACTTCCACCACTTCACCACACTCTTAGCCGTCCTTTGCACCACCTTCTCCAGCTCATACCTGAACCAAAACCACTGCCACACCATCTCCTAGCCTCCAGCAAGTCTGGCCATGCCATTTGTAACCTTGCCCGATGCTTGAAATTGCACAAAAATCCACTTGTTTGCCTTGTACTTGTATTTTCATACATAGCAACTTCCATACCTTCACTACCCTTGCTAGGCCGACCATATATGACACATACCTGACCAAATACATCCCATGGAAGTACTTTATCACCCTATAGGCTGAGCATAGTGATGGTGGAAGCAAGTGCAAGTGTTTGATTAATTGTTGTTCCTTAATTTCTAGCATCGTTTATCGTATTTTTGGTCTGAAACCTTATAATTATTATATTGTTTGTTTGATTTGTATTCAAGGGAATTAATCCTTGGCTCCTCCATTTCGTATCTGTATCGTGCTTTTGTGCTTGTGTAGATCCCGTTGTGCAATTCGTCGTTGTGTCATCAGCTCAAAACAGTGAGTTGTTCTCACCAGACAATATGTACATATATAACTAGTAAATTGACCCCTTTTGAATCTGTAAAATGCATTATCATGTTACGCCTGCTATATTATGATTATATGATATTCACCCATGCTTATACACCTGTTATAACATCTGTTACTGTTATATTATGTTGTTCTGTTATTTTTATCAGTTTATCACACTGCAAGTTCCCTGTAGACTAGAATCACTATGGGTTGAAATGATACATACCCGAACGGACTTTAGAATAGGAGAAAATCGTTATGGGCTGAAATGATAGGCCTGAATGATTTTCAATTATTTTCTTTTATTTGGGATTGCGGGTTTGAAATGATCAAACCCGGGTTTTCTTTGTAAATTACGGGTTGAGATGATATATTACCCGTATCACTTTATCTAGGCTAGAAAATGAAATACAGACCCGTTGTTAAAATATGTTTTTCTAAAATTTTTAATTATTTTAGAAATGTAAATATTATAATATTTTGATTTAAATCTGATTAAAAATGATTTTTGTAAAGCATTATTGATTTTCTGAAAATTTATAAGTGAAATAAATAAATGGTAAAGTTAGAAAATCTGGAATGTAAGTTATTTTGGAAACTAGAATTTGGTGATAAATGGAATTTAAATTAAATATGAAAATATGATAAATTTATGATATTTTGAATTAAATGAATTTAAAAATGATTTTATAATATATCAATGATTTTTGAATAAAGCTAAAATGTGAAATGAATGAATATTTAGGTTGAAATTTGGAAATATAACTAAAATTGAAAATTTGTGAATTTGGCTTAAAAGTGAATTTTAAGTTAAGTAAATAAAAATGAAATTAAGTTATGTTTGAAAATTTTAAACATAAATGTTAAGTTAAATTTAATTTAATGAATTTAAAATTTAATGTTGGAATTTAATAAGTGAATTATTATTAAATTTTGATTTTTGAATGGAGATTTAACTTTATAAAATCATGAATATAAGGGTATTTGAATGACTGTTTTAAAAGTGAAATTATATGATTTTATAAGCTAAAGATGATTTAAATAAAAATATAATTGTTTGTGAAATGATATTGAATACTTGAAGTTAATTAACTGCATTTCTGAAATGCTATTAATTCTAATGTAAATGATAATACAGCATTTGTAAATGCTGTAGTTGATAATAATGAACCAAATGGCTAAGTTTAATTAAAGGTTACTATAGCATTTTTGTAAATGCTATAATTGTTGACTTTAACTAAGTTTTATTTGAAACTAATGTAACCCTATTACAGCATTTTTAAAAGCTATCTTTTGTTAAATTGAACTGTTTTGAATGTAACTTTCTGTAGCAATTTCTAAATGCTGCGAAAGTTGAATTTTCATCTGTTTTAATAAATTAAGAGGATAAACGAATTTTGAAAGACTAAAATTTTGTAAATTTAATAATTTAATTGTTAAATATAATAACTTCATTATTATGCTTTAAAATGAAGTAATTTGTTTTGAAATATAAACTATTTTGAAATGTGTTTTGTAATGGTATTTAAATTAAATAAAAATGAATGTGGTTTGGAAGATATGATATTTTGAATGATATTGAATTTTGAAATTACATTTGATTTTGAAGTATAAAATACCATTTTGAAATTTTAACCACGGGATGTAATTAATTTATAGTTTAACTGATTCTTAAAGGATGGGTGATCCCAAGCATCCTTTAAGTTATTGTGCATTTCTACTACAGTTCACTTGAGTTGGTTTACATTATATAAGTATATATTGTCCTGACTCGAGTGTTTTGTGTTTTACTTTACGCTCGGGTCAGCCTGAGTATTCACAGCTTTGGATTCTCTTTCTGGAGCTGGTCTTTGCTGGAGTTTCTGGTTATCTACATTTATATCTACTTTCTGTTTCAGCTATTCTAGTTTATCTCATGTTTTAGTGAATTTCTATGTATTTCGGATTTCTATTATGTTGTTTTCAGACTGTATTATGTATTTGGTTTGAGACTCTGCCGTAGTAGCTTCATGAACTACTATGTATTTTATATTCCGCTGCGAGGTATTCTGTTTGTTCTATGTCTGTGATTCTGTGATTGTATTTCATTTGCTCCAAATTTATTTACAACGCGGTATTTTGAGCAATTCAAGTCCGACATGTGCGGATGCGAATGGCTGAAAAATATCGGGTTGTTACAAAACAACACTGCCTTAACTTGTCCGGCTTTATTGTTTTCCCTAGGGTAGTACTAGTCTGTTTTATGATAGTTGATTCGTCGACTATCGATTTTGATATCCGTTGCTGGAAATGGCTAAACCCAAAGCGCAAGTGGATGTCAAGCTATGTGGGGTTACTCCTATTAGGGTATCTTCACATCTACTCTTGACTGGATTAGGTGGTATGCATAGGGAGATGTGAAATACTCAGATACTTAGTAAGAGTGGCGGGGGTCCGGCTTGTACATTTCCATGAGAGTAACAGAGTAATGACCATCTCAAGTATATTGTTTGGAGGTATACTTTCGGTAAGTGGGGTGCATCCTTCTAGTCATTATTCTAAAAAGTTCTTTTTACTTATTTTATTCAAATCTTTAAATCGTTTTCTTAGATGCATCGAGAAGTGCCTAGAGCTTTTCTCGATGTTTAATTACTTGTGTCCATTCTTTCAAGTGTGATTTTATTCTGACAAGTTTCTATTCTTTTATCTAAGGATGTTGTTATTGTGAGGTAAAACACATTTTGTGTTTAGCAGCGTGGTCTCATTGAATTATTATATGTTTACCATATTTCTTGAGTTTTCTCACACTAATTTTTCCAGACTGATTTGGATGTCATTTTATTATAGTGCTCGGGTCAGACCGAGTTTTTCTAGGTTGTCATTGGTTGGACATAGAACTTATGGAGTAGAGTTAGATATCCACCATAGTATTTTTATTTTTCGATGTATTATTATGTACAACCATTAGCCATTGTAAGGTCGGGAAATTATAATTGCCCAAGCCGATGAGTTTTTTTTTAACTCTGATTTACCTTTTATTTTAGTGTGACAGCTTTTGTTATCTCTGGTGCATTATTTATTATCATTCCCCTATGAGATTTCGTTCTTTCTCTTCTTTTTCTTTTTATCTTACTATAACAGTCTATCTTTTCGACAGTTGAATGCTCGCATTCTAATACCGTGGATGTATTGCGTGCCGACTTTCGAGGGTAGTTACAAGTTGGTTTGGAATTATTTAGGATTTAAATAATAAAAATGTAATATTTAAATTGGAATGAGTTAGAAATGTGAAAAATAAATTCTATAAAAGCAATGAAATTGAAATATTGATATATAACATTAATATGTGATAGAAGTAACTTTGAAATATAGTTTATCTATTCATTATAAGCATAAAATCCATTTACCTCAAGCCCAACATTTTGCTCTAGACTTTTCTTTCCTCTTCTTGATAAAAATTTATTTTTGTACTCTTCTTCCAGGGACACTTCCAACTTCCTATAGGAAAAATCCCATCAACCTTTCTCCCTTCAAAAATTAAAAAAAAAAAAAAAAGGTATACATTATAATAAATAGGAAATTTAAATGTGTGCATCTTTATATTGGCAAGCATCCACGGTTGGTAAAAATCAGATTAGGTGCGTCTGTTAGGGCATTGAGGAAGGGGAAGATTGAAGCACGGATGTCTGGCGAGTTTCCCATACACACGAGCCTATGCTAATCATACAATCCTAGTTTATATATATATTGACTGTATCGAGTTTTGGCAAGCTAGTGCTGTGTATCATATGCGCATCAGGTTAATCTCAAAGCAATCAAAAATTTATCATGAGGAAACGAAAATTGTGCCAGGTCCAACATCACAGGTCGACCGGACCTATGGTCGACATGAAGCGGTCGACTATTGGTTTGCCCAGGTCGAACTGCTGCTTTCTATTTTGCTACGCTTCAGGGTGTTTTTGCATTGCTTTTCATTATGTTTCCTTATGTTCTATATATTTATATGCCCATTGTGTGTGCAAATAGCTGTGTATATGTGAGTTTGCAGTGACGTGTGTATATATATGTATGTTAGTGTTTGAGAGTGTGTATGTGCTGCAAGGTTATATGTGTGTGTACAAACTTGGGAGAGAGAGTGTGTGTTACATGTGTATGTATATGGGTGCAATATTGTATGTTGGATGCGCGTGAGTGAATATATATGTTCATAATGTGCGTGTGCGCGAGTTAATATATATGTAATAATATGTGGGTGTTATATTGTATTTGCTGTAAGTACAAATCTATTTGTATGCTGCATGATGTGAATATGTGTGGGTGCGTGAGTATATGCAGCCTTGGGTCTTCCTGTGTGCATGGCTTAGCGTAAGCATGTTGTTGTGTGAGTATATATTTGTGTGTGAGTGCTTTTGGTTCATGTGTTTCATGATGCCTAGTTCTGTATAAATATTCACACGATGCTCCATATTTGCGATGCCCAGTTTTGTACGTTTATGTATTTTGCTTTTATTTTAATTTTTGTGATTGTGCTTTTCCATTGTATATGTTGCTATGTGGATTTAGAGTTGTGTTGTGTGTTTATTTTATTTGTGTGTATCTTTACATGTGTTTGTATTAGCATTTAGTACATACTTACTATTTAAATAATTATATAGTTTTATAGAGGTAAATTATAATGTGTAAACTTCCACGATATAGGAATCACTACACCATAAACCATAATTAGAAACGGCTAAAAGCCGTATCTAATTAACTTAGACACGGGTATAAACCATATCAAAATATGGCGTTGTTAATAATTAGATACGGCTTTATCTAACGAGTAAATTAGATACGGTTCAAAGCCATATCTAAGTGGTCAATAAGTGACGGCTTAAAGCCGTAGCTATTTGACATCATAGATATGGCTTAAAGCCGTATCTAATTTACCCATTAGATACGGCTTTAAGCCGTATCTAATTGACCCCGTAGATACGGCTTAAAGCCGTATCTTACTGAGTCATTGAGCCATTGCCTTGTTTATTAGGTACGGCTTTTAGCCGTGCCTAAGTTGACAATTAATTTGTACCCATTTTTCAACTAGATACTGCACATATACAATCAATTTATATAATCACACACATACAGTAATAGTTCATGTCTAATACCCAATGCATATTATACAATATATTACAGAAATACATTCAATTACATTGCAATGATGCATATTATACAATAAATTACTGAAATACATTCAGTTACATTCTAAAACAGAAATACATTCAGTTACAATACATATTATCACTACCAATCCACCCTTACATATTTGGTTACTTAGGTTCCCACACAGTCACTCATTTCATAGTTACTTCATTTATAAATAGTTCATAGTTATTACATTACATTAATACAACATGTCAAGCGTCAACAACTACATTGTCAGCTTCACTGCTTCAATCTTCAGTCTCCACTTTCTATTCTCCAAGTCTATCCATACAAAAATAATTGTTTGTATTAGCAAGCATGTATTGCGACTGAATATGAATACAACATATTAATGAACATGAATACTGATATAAAGTTGAAACTGAGTCATCTTAAAGATTATTAAAGGAAAAATAATTGATTGAAATTTAGTTAATTATCTAACTTTCAACAAAAAGAAAAGAATTTAAAATTTACATGTTTGCAGGTACCTACATCTACGTGGTTTGCTAACTTCAAATATGTCATGTAGCACCGAGATTGGTTTATTGTTGTTTGGCAACACATGAAAAGTGGTTGAAATAGCCTACAAAAGTATTTTAGTTATTTAGGCTATCCTATTCAAAATGAACATACAAACTCTAAACAACATCGAATTCTTTTGGATGAAACCTACTACAATACTATCCGTAGTTACTATGTGAATTTTATCCATAATTAACGATCCTTGTCCATTGGCATCATCCAATTCATTTTGTCGCATTCTTTGTTTGACCCTTCTTTCAATTCATGCAACGAGCTAACTAATAACTTTTTACAGGGAAAAACTAAAGGCGTCATACTGGAGAGTATTGAGGACTTAGGTGTTTTGCATGCTGAAAAAAAGAAGTGAATGCCTCAGCATAAAGTAGTAATCCCAAGAGCCCTACTAAAAGACCTAAAATGTTCAATTCTATCAGGAAAGAGTTGCTTATCAAAAGAAACTCAATATGGGACAACCAGAATGACATACACGAGTAGACTAAAGGTGCCACTTACCAAGGCGTGGAACTTTAAAGTAGAAACAAGGTAACTAAATAACTTTTCTAAGCTGGAATGTTAGATTCATAAGCCCAATATAATTGTAGAATTAAGGATAATTGGTAAGTTTGATATAGACTATATGGATATAATAGAAAATAAGCTGAAGTATCATGAGATTGTTCAATTAATGGAGAAGTTTGATAGTAACTGGGTATGTTCAAGTAACTCGGAATGTTATTTAAAATGTCAAATCCTCATGTTGATTGACAAGAGAGTGATGGACATGAACCTGGTTAGTACGAGTGACCAACACTTAACCATGGAATTGAAGAATATTGGGGGCTGATACATCAAAAAAACCCTTCTTTCAACCTGCAAACCATCACAGCAAGAACCAAATCACATTATTACTATAGTCACACTAGAGAGACACACTACTACTACCAATATACTCAACCAGTCCCTCTGCCAGCAATCACACAGTGCTTCACAACTAATTCAAACACCCACCACTGCTTGCCAACAACAACCATCACTACCATACTTCTTTTACTTCACTCACCACCAAAACATACACCAGTCTGCACATCTCCCCAGTTCCCCAACCCCTATTGTTTGTACATCACAACCAAACCATACCCTTCAAACTGCACTTCAAACTAACACATTGCACCACTATAGCAGTTATAACATTACTGTAAACCTCAACTCAACTCACAACAGCAGCTCAACTCACAACAGCACTGTCAATAAATTTCAACCCACAACAACAACTTAACTCCTTCTGCTGCTATCAAATTGTTGGTGCCTAAACCATTCAACTGTTGAACCAATGTTCTGCAACCAAAACCATCCCCCTATCAATCAAAGTAAACATACATAACCAATAAACTGAGCAACAAACCCATCAAACAACAACCACCTCCTCTAACATAACCATTCCTTCCACATTCATATAAAAAAATTCTTACCATTTTCTCCACCTTATCTCCTAACACTAAACTTTTACCTACCCACTCAAATACAAATGAGCACCTCTGCAGCGAAACTACAACCCTGCCGCACCAATCGACTCGAAGCACCAATCGACTCGAAGCAACGCCTGCAACTCAAATCGAGCAACCCAGTGACCACGCAACACAGTCTATTAATGGATATGAAGTTGAAAATGGATATGAATACAACATATTAATGAGCACGAATACTGATATGAAGTTGAAACTGTTATTTTTCCATTGACTTTTGGTTTGTAAATTACTGCACATATTTATGTTTATCATCCAAATATGAATACAGACATTTATATGATTTGGGTATACATTAAATATAAATAAGATTCGTAAAACAGTGTATTCGCTCACACTAATATTACCATCATACTAGACCAAGGATGAATCAAATCAACAAAAATTGTTTATACATTATATATCATGCACATCAAATAGTGTGACGCCCCACCTCTATACCCACGCTAGCCAAGGACACTACGGTGTAATGCCGTCAATTAACGCGGAGAATAAGGCTGTTGAGGAGCGACCATCCGTGTAATTGCTTCGTGCAAGCACCGGTATGTCAGATAGTTTAAGATGTATTTCGTTTCAAGAGGAAATCCGACATGCCGATACAAACTCAAAGCAACCACACAGTGGCTATATGTAATCTTCGAAAACAAATATAGAATTAAACATAACACAAATCAGTCACAGACATCCATATCACAAAGGCGGAAATAGATATGAATATATATAACACATAAAAGTGTTCATTAGAGTAGTGGTCTAACAAGATCCACAATATCACAAAAGAATAGTTACAAGTGCGACGCAAAAGAATAAGTACACAACTAAGAGTCTATATCTCAAATGTATACAACCAAAAACTACTAATCTAAGTAGTTAGCCAAAAGTTAGAATAGTAAACACTAGAAGTGGAGTCAAGTGGAAGCACCTGTAACATCTCGGTCTGACCCGAGTATTATTTAATAAGAAAATAATAAACGGATCAGTCTAACTATAAATATCAGATAAAATGATATAGAATAAGGATATGACAAAAACGTATGATAACCATAAAGTCATACTGTGACAAGTATGTAGTTAAAAATCAACTAGAGATTAATCAATATCACAAGAATCTTCTCAAAGATCAAAAGAAGTGTCATACTCCTTATTTCATTCACCAAGCCACAAATATTGACAACAAATCAATGCCAATCATAAAGTTGGTGAAACACAAAATTCTAGAAATCGTCAATAGAAATCCAGAAATCATAAAAAAGGGGAGAGGCCTATCACAAAACGGGAGTATGAAAACTCACCAACATGTGTATCACAAACGGGACGCTATCCCATGGTAGCTAACCATAGAGCCGGTCCAACGACGTAGTACAATATCGGTACGCCTGAGGAACCTGAAACTCGAGTAGATCGGAACATCAACGTAGTACAACGGTACGTCCGATGAACCGAACTCCATAACATAATATGGGTCGCTAGCCCACAAGAATTGAGTCGAAACTCCAAAATGCATAGGTCGTTAGCCTATAATAGAAATGAGATGAAGCTCCATAAAACGAGGTACCATCCCCTCCGTGAACAAAGAAACATAGCATGACGCTAGTCTAAATCACAAAAATGATCATCAAGAAGTGTCAATTACACTAAGCTAGTAAATATATAAGCTTAGCTTCATGTCCCATAACCACTAGCTTAACTTAAATATTTACGAACTAATTGTAGATCTCCATTAGAAAATTGTCACAAGAGATTCAATCGAACAAGTCCAAGAATTAACCGACGAAGTAAACGCAAGCGTTTCATACCACTTGTTTTACTAAGTCGTTTAATTGGATTTCACATACGACTGAGGTAAAGGTTAGTATATGCTAGTAGATTGGAAAACGGTTTGAGAAAACGAGCTTTGTAATAAAATAGTGTTGAAATCATTTTGAAGAAAGAGTTTTGATATTTACTACGAGTATAGAAAACCTCTATATTTTTAAAGTGACATATCACATAAATGATTGTAGAAACGATCAATCACTTAAATTCACTGTAATAGTCCGCTTTTCCGTACCCCTTGAATAAACACTAATCTCCATCGATTAACTCAAGATGAACGGAAATACGAACCATTAGGGTTTTCAAAAAAAAGGTAGAAGGAGAGAGAAAAGATAGAACAGAACAGAAAGAAAACAACAGAACAATATCAGAATCTCACAATTCACAACGGAACAACATATAATAAATAAATGAATAATCTTTAAACAAAGAACTATATCAGTTATTACATTTTATACATTACATTACATCGTCGGAGTGTACAACATCAAAGAACAACAACCAACGGAAAAGAAATACTATATACTAGTAACACGCCATGCCATCCAGCTTGCCTCCAGCAACTCCTGAATTCCATAATATCCTGATAAACCTTAACTCTTGACTGCCCGTGTGGAAATTGGTGGGCACCCAGAGTTTAGGAAGGAAAAAAATAAACTCCAAGTCAGTCATGTGACTGGTGCGAGAACTCAAAACAGTTTATTTATCTTTAAAATCAAAATAGAGGAATATTTTTAAAGTCAATTCGCAATGCTTTTAAAAAATGAGACTATCATAAGGCCTCCCGCACGCACACATATGCAAACGCAGAATCGAAGGAGATTTCTCCTTATGATAGTCAAAGATGCTTGATACGCATTAAAAAGAACATTTAATATTATTACTAGTGCATAGTGTAGGAAAAATTCATTTCGAAAATAAAGATATAAATCTTAGCCAACATACGACCATTATCGTATGCCTACTATAGCTACCATCAAAACAGTGGGGCGCCACCATAAGTGAATGATAGGTTCTACAACTAATACCGTACAAGATTGTATTGTTTCTTTGGATTTTCAACGAATGGTCAGGCCAAGGAACTTCCCATTGCCACATGAGAACGCCTCTGGAAGGACGTCCTCGAGAACCAAACCGGATCTCTGCCAACACAAGGCCGGGTTACCCCTAACTGGGTAACTACTGACACGAGTATGCCATCCCCCGGTCCTTTGGGACCTTTAACTGAGCGCTCGTAATCAACATCACACCAAAATAATAAGTGTTTCAACATGAGTAAGTATCTGGGCTCCATACCATGATACCACCCTTTTCCAGAAGGAAATGCACATACCCTAAAGGGAGCTACCCCTCATAACCTTGTCGCATCTTTCCTGTTTTGACCATTCCAGGGTGTGAGGCTCGACGAAGTCTCGTCCACAAAGCCATGCTTTATACAAAAGCTGTGCTTTAGGTCAACAAATGATCATAGAAATGATCACAAAGATAAACGATCAAACAAATGATCATATCACAAATGATCAAACAATGATCATTTCACAGCAACACTCAGCATGTCACATTACCAAATTGGGAATATATTGCTGATAACCTTCAACTACATAACCTCTGAGCTCGTACGTCTCAGAGAAGGGTGTTAAGCTAAGAGAATAAATTCTCCGCCACCAACAGAAATATATTTGAAAGAAATCTGCTTTATATCTCAATTTGTAATGTCAGACATACAATCCATATAAGTCTGTTCCGGGCTCGAACAGAACCGAAGGCACTTACAAAGAAGTCCTTGCAATCCGGATATCCACAATCCTGATCTTATTCCCCACAACATATGGAGAACTCTATACCAGAGCAACTCGGTGCAGAGTCAATCGACAGGTCATCCTATCGCTCTCGCAAATACCCGTTCTTCAACACCGGTCTTCAAATGCTATCCATAACGTCGAATCACATATTCGAAATGGGTTATACGACCCCAAGGTCCTTTCCCGGCTAACCCGAATAGTGAGCGCTTATTCAAAAATAAGTGTGGCATTCAAATTTAAACATATCACAACAAATACCCATTCAAAGGTAAATATTGATAGTCGGTTATTGAGCTATCAATGGATATGCACAACATCACCAGATTCCAAATAATTTTCCAAATTATTTATTTCCCAAAAATATCTTTACAAGATATAAAATTTCAATACCTCAAAAATAAATCAATATTTATTTTTAAACAAATTCCCCTTTCTTTTATGAATTCCATAGTGAATTTACATTCCAAAATATCTACGAATGTACGATTTCAATTATTCATTTTTTTTCAATTTATCTTCAGAAAGATCAATTCTCAAAATATTCACTTTATATTGGAAAAGATTTCCATACTTACTTATTAAGTAATTTCACAAATATTTTTATTTTCTACACTTGGAAAATATTCAATATACTTAAATCGAGATTAAGTATATATTTCATTCTTTAAGGAAATCATTCTCTTAAACATATTTATTTGGGCCAAAACGAATGTTGCGTAAAACATCGTTACGACGTCCCAAAATCACCAGTATAGGGATTCGAAATTAAAATAGATATATAAATCCCAATACTATACAAAACATTTCCTTTCGGAAATCATTTACTATAACAACAGTGTTACAGTCCACCATTTCTTCTATTTCTCGAAAACGTCTATTTCAACAATAAATGTTGAAATATATGGTTTTGAATCTTAACACATTTAAAACATAGTTAGATCGTTTTAATTCTATTTAAATACCACATCCAAAACATTTTCTTTAACATATTATTCACTATTCAAAAACGTGAATATACCTTGTTAACCAGTTTCATCGTTTCTATACATTTTATTTTAAAGGATTATTCACTGTCTAAAATGTGATTATAACTCCATAAATAAGTTATAACAATTTACTTATCAAAATAAGTCGTTTGTGAATTTATAAAACAATGTTTATAAATTCCATTTCTATTTATTTTATAATAACTTCCTTTTATAAATCTCCTTTATTAATCTATTCAATTTCATATCACAATGATATACTAAAAGTTCATATTATAAGTTAAATGCTTACAAGTTATTTGTTTACAAAAATCGTTCTTTTAAACTTCCCAAATTATAAATCTTATAACTTATAAGATTCATTTATTTACCCATATCTATTCTTCAAATAACTTTACAAATTTTATAAACCTACTGCTTATAAAATTCCATTTATAACTTCACCGTTTATAATTCTATAAATTTCATTCATTTATGAAATTCATTCATAATTCATTTTAACACTTATAAAACTCGTTTTATAATTCAAATATTTTAATTTATAAATATCAATTTATAAATCTGTTATATAAATCAATTTATACTATTATTTTAAAACATCTTTAATCTCCTTTATAATTTCACCATTTTGATTTATAAAATAATCAAATTTCATAAATCCTATATATTAAACTTTTTATAATAAATTCAAAAATCGCAATTTAAACTATTTTATAAAATCATTTACCTCATATTTTCAAAAATCAACTTTTAACTATATTTCTCAAAAAACAAAATTTTATAACATTAAAATTATAACGTTTATTTATTTAAAACGAATCAATTCCAAATTATTTTATAAAACGTATACTTTCAAAAATCACTTTAAAAATCCTTTTAAAATTCCAAAATTTGGCCTAGTGATGCTACACACCAGATAGTCAATCACGACAACAACAACATCATATATCGATATGATAATCAACAAATATCAAAATATCCATAATCAAATAAATACTGTTGAGGAATCCAGTTGGATCCCTCCAACCTGTTTTCCTGCATCCAAAGATGTTAGCACAATACCAATTCCGTTCCAGTACGAAATTATCACGGTATATGGGATTTAAAATATTATCCGCTTAATAGACGGCGCAATAGGGTCTCATCCGCTATATAATGCGGGAAATCAATTCCAAGTACATAAATAATACTAATTTCACTGTTTATGAAATATTCGCGGTATATGTTTTTAATAAATAACATCCGCTTACTAACGGCGCATAATGTCTATTTTAACAATCAATAGATAACAATCATCATTTAAACATGCATTCAAGAATTTTAAATCTAACTATTTAAAATTAAAATTGAAACCGATTCGATTGAGTGAGAAGTTCTCACCTTGATTTCAATTTCGTTTTAGCGATTTATTTCGAATAAAATTAAACGGACGTTTAATTTTACCTGAAATTCTCACTAACTCCAAACGACTCCAATCCAATTTCATAGCATAGTACTGGTCCATACGATTCCAAAGCAACTGGTTTCGCGCGTTTTCAACCTCGTATGAAAAAGATATGAATTTTTAAACATTCACGAATTTTTATATATACAATTTACAACATTTCTTTTAAATTTTCAACCTCCATTATGTAACGACCCGTTAAATTTATGATATTTAATAAATTGAATTAATATAATTTCAAATTTGTTGAGGAATAAATGTAGAGATTGGGTATAGTAGTTGAAATTTAGTGTAAAATTATAAATTTTATGACGATAAATGTGGATAATGCAAATTGTCACAATTTGATTTAAAGTAAATTTTAAGAAACAAACAAATGTTGAATCTGTGAATGTAGTACAAATATTAACTTGAATGGTGTTCATTAATACAAAGATGTAATTAGTGTAGATAGTAATAATTTATGCCTGTAGTGAAAAAGAAATCTAATAGAGACATAAACTCTAATTATATAAAGGAGTATAGATCTGAACAAATTTATGAAGATTGATAAGGACAGTGTTTGTAATCAAGTTTGGTTATTAATATTTGAAAGATAGAGATGTGTAAATACGTTAATGAATTTATAATGGGAAGGAATGGTAGAATGAAATGAATATATATAATAATAAACAATTGATTCAATTAAGGGAATTAAATTTTATTAAATGGTCATTTAATAAATTCAACGTTCTGTGAGAAATCATAATAGTTGTGTACAATGTACAAACTTCGATTTGGGAATTTATCGGATTTATGACGGTTTTGGTTTTTCGTGTGTGAGTTAAAAGTTATTCCTTTTTGTAAGGTAATAGAAGAATGCATAAAATATAAATAGGGCTTAATAGAATTGATACTTAATGAATTGAATAAATTGTCCATTTATGTAGATATGTATAGTGAAATAAATGGCCTAAGCAAATTAAAATGGGATAATTCTTGAGATTTGTACTATGAAAATAAATAGTAACATTTATTTGCAAGTAATAAAAGCCTATTTAGGTGGTTAGAATTTAGAGTAAACGACTATTGTATGTTACCTTTTCTTGTTTCTTGTTAATTTAAATTTGGGAATTTATTCAATTTACCCGCCAATTTACCGCAGTTAAGGTGGAATAGATTGGTATATGAGTAATGTTAAATACAAATAAGATGTAACCAAGGGAAATCCCATTTATAATAATTTATGTAAAATAAAGTAAAGAAACTAAGAAATGAAAATGTGAAAATGTGGATGCAATGAGATCTTAAGTGATAATAACTCTGTTAGGCAAGTGATGACGGAAATTTTGTGTATAACCAAATAAAAACCCAAATTTGTTTGCAATCAATTGAATTTATTGCAATTTAATGGATTTAATATCAAATAGTTTATGTAATTATTATTTGGAAGAAATGGGAGTTATTTGTAAAAAGTATGAACCAAATGTTAATTTTTTCTTATGGAATTGACAATTGATATATTTTGAGTTGAATAATAGAAATCAAGCTTTATTTATTTGGATGTAATTTATGGTAATTTGGATTTATTGCAATAGTTAATTCCATAGAATAAAGTTAAAGCTAATTCAAATTTAGTTGGACATTGTTGATATAACTTTGGAAAGCAAGATTTTATCTATAATTTGAATATTAAATCCAACAAAGGGTATTCACTACAAGTAAAAGGGAATTAAACGTAAAATATTACGTTATTGGATTTAAAATGGAATTTGTAAACAATTGAGTGAATTTAATAAATTTATCAAACTTATAATGTTGAATTCATTAAGATTGGAATTAATAATAGTTAAGAAAAATGAGGGGATAATAATTTGAAATCATAGCAATAGATATTAATGTAAGGATACCTTAAATAAGTTAAGGCAAATCAATGGAAGATACCTTTATAATACGATGATTGTGTGTAAAGGAAATGGGAATAAAAGTTTATTAATAATTTGGAATTTAATGTATGGTAAAAAGTTTATTTGCAATCAAATGAGTTGGAATGGAAATCAAATCTATTTATCTAATTGGATTCAAGTTGAGAGTATAAGAGTATAAGAATTAATAATTGGGTTTTGAGAATAAAAATTTTAATTCCAAATAATAAGAAGTGCAGAAATTAACACTGCAAAATTGATATACTTATAGATTTTAATCCACATCCAAGCTTGTTAAATCATTTGGAATAGATTGAATTATATAACGAATGAAATTTGGCCAATATTAGAAGTTGAAATATAAAAATTGGATTTATAATTTATTTTAATTTATTTAATAAAGATTAAAAATAGCCATTTTGGGCACGGACTCGGATTTCGACGAAACCAGTTTCATCGGATCCGTATCGGTGAATTATTATAGGGTTTCAAGTTTCGTATCGATCGGACTTGTCGTTTGATCGTACGGACGCGAAACGCCATGAAATCGATTTTATTAAAAATCAATTTGGAAATCTTGTTTTCAGCATAACTTCTTCATACGATCGAATTTGGTCGTGAAACTTTTTCCATCGCGTTCAGAATATTTTAAAATACCTATCTGGATATATGGGTTTGATAAATTTCGTTCCGGGGTCAGAACGGGCTTTTTGGGCCAACTACCGTCTAGCGCGTTCGTTATCCGTACCCACCTAGCCTTCTTCTATTTGTCTATATATATGCGATCATAAACCCTAGCTTCACCCTATTGTCTATTTGCTGTACGTTCATTTTCTTCAACCTTCTTTCTTCCTCAATGGATACATCTCAGATCCAATTCCAGATCTATCCACAGTTCAAAATCAAAAGTCAAAACTCAAAAATTTCAGAAAATTCCAGAAAAAATATATGTTGAAGTATTCGATACGCGTAATCTCATGGTGTAGTTCGTTTTTCAATTGGAGCTGTCGTTCATCCAGAATAAATTCAAACAGCCCCAAAACCGTTCATCATCGTCGCACAAAACTTCATCGGATCGAGATTCTGTTTCTGGGTATTGTAGTATGGACGATGGGGAGCACATCTATGTAATTTGTTTGGCGATTCAACGGTCGGATTGGAGTCAAAATTCGATTAGGGTTAAGACTTTAGAGGCGGCGGCTGCAGTTTTCACGTGGTGGTTTGGCGATCGTTGGGCTCGGGTTGGGGCCAGGGGGCGGCTAGGGGAGGCGGTGTCTCTGGTGGCTTCGGCTTGGCGAATGGAGGTCGTGGCAGCTGCAGTTTGGTGGTCAACGGTGGGTGTTTGTTCGTGCGTTCTGATGCGAGCAGTGCGTGGGGGGGAGGTCTCTGGTACACGCGTATTGGTGACGTGTCACATTATATATTGTGAGTGAAATATGTGTCGTTTATTTATTTGAATTCAATCATCATTTTTCGCCATAACTTTCTCATACGAAGTCGGATTCACACGAAATTTCTTTTGTTAGGATCGTAATTTAATTCCGGACTTGATGACGCTAGTTTGGGCGAATTCTGAGACGGGCGAATTTTTGGGTTTAAATCGGGTTTAAATTCGATTAAATTCAAAAGGTGAGTGTTTTAACCCACTCACAACTACTAAAAGTTTTTATGTTTGTTAAATGCATTTTTGATATGAGTAGAAATATATTTATGACTGTTTGGCATGTTTTATTCATCATATCTGTTAATTCGCATTTATTTAAATTAACTGTTAATTTAGTTAGTTATTGCATATTAATGAACGGTTAGAATTTATTTATTTGCACATAAACTGCTAGGAAACAGTTATAAAATTTATTACTGAATATAAACTGTTAGTTTAATAGTTGTTAAATTTATTTTGAATATAACTGCCAGTTATTACCTGTTATATATTATCAGATATATATTGATATTGTTTTATTTGGATGATGATTGTGATTTGGATGATGGATGATGTTTTTGAATGGATGTTTTATTTTATATCATTTAAACTGCAAGTTATCATGCATATTTCATTCATTCGGGATTGTGGTTTGAAATGATATACAACCGCAAAATTTTATTTTAAATTGCGGATTGAAATGATAAATATCCGTATCACTTGACCATAGGATAGAAAACTATATACAGGCACCGCGGTCTATATATAAATATTTTAAAGTGATTTCTATGGTTTGGATGGGATACGGTTTATGAAAATTTTAAGTTTTGATATTTTATAAATATTATTCTTCTACATATATACATATGAAGTTAAAATTTTAAATTTAAGTTGTGTATAAACCTGTTGAATAAAATGAAATTTTTTTGAGAAAATGGAATTTGGTGATTTATTTTATATGTTTAAGTTTGGAAATTTTAAGGTATGATATTTATAAATGGATTTTCCAAGATTTACTTAATTAGAATATTTTAGTAAAATTTAAATTTAAGAAAATAGTTAATTTCTAGAAATTGGAGTTTTATTTGTAGATTTTATGTAAATATTCAAAACTAAATAATAGAACATTTAATTTGTTGAAAGAATAAATTCCAACTTTAGTTTTGAAATATTAATACTCCAAATGGATATATATATATATATAAATAGAAATTGAAGTGGTTTTGGAACTTGAAAGTGATATTTAAATTTGGTTTAGACTGTAAATAAAGAAGTATATTTGTAAAGCCCTGGAAATAATTTCTTTACAAAGTAACCTTAAAAGTAAACCATTTATTTTATATACTGTTGAATATCCAAACCATTCAAGTTTTAGAAGTACGGTTTTAAAAGTATGAATTCCGAAATATTATGTTTGAAAATATAATTCAAATGTTTGGTTTCCAGATATTTATATTTTAAACCAGTATGATTTTGGAAAAAGAGTTATATTTGAGATAAAATGATATCATATGATTTTGGGTTTTAAATTAATATCGAATTCATAGTTTTGAAATGGAAAATTTATTCTGGTTTTTAAATATAAACTATTTTTAAATGACCGCGGTGTTATAATAACGATTGGTTGGCAAAGAGACCGGGATCGGATATGGACATACTCTCTGTCGATACCGAAAACCACTTTGACTAACCGTGTACGCGGTGGAGATTCCAGAATGAAGTAGGATGGTGGCGACGTTTCCTGTAAGTTAAATACGTGGACCCAACTCCCATGAGTTGGCATAAGGTGGCTAAAACAGGAGCGATCGACGGGTTAATGAGGTCATTCCTCTGATCGGACACTCCTCTTCGATATTATACTTTGACTTTGAATTGATTTCAGTGGCCACTTCTATTTTTGATTTTGGGGGAGTTTGTTCGAGGTGGGCGGTAGCTGCGGCTACGCGTTACCATCGACCCGGAAGCGTAATTGGTATATCTACCCTGGCATTGCCTAGTTGTGCCGTGTCACCTACCCTAGCGCGCCTTATACGATTTTAGCTTTGTACCATACCTATGGAGTGCCCTCTGACGACGCCCAGTACGGGGGAGATTACGGTACTGTATAGACTATGGGAATATATTCTGTGTTAAGGGCTATATGGGTAACCCCTTAACGCTATTTAAAAGTAAGTTTATTTTACAATTAGACACTAGTATAATAGCGCAATATACTACATAGTAAATAGTTTAACGGATCCTTAGGAGATGTAAATCCCGAGCATCTCTTGAGTTACTGCACTCATATTTATTTCTGTTAATTTAACTCACATAAGATCTTTTAGTTCTGACTCGAGTGTTTTGTCTTTTCAATTCGCTCGGGTCAGTCCGAGCGTTTCAGGATTTGAAGTTTAGCTCTGGAGGACGAAGACGAAGATTTTAATATTACTACCTACTATTTTATTCCACTACACTGTATTCCGCTGCATTGATATTGTTGGTATGTGAACTCTGATATTTAATTGTATAAAGAAGAATCAAATGTTTTGTAAACAGTTTTATAAACTGTATATTTTATTATTATATTTTATCCTTCCGCTGTGAGATTCTATTTGTTTATTTCTTCTCTGTTTTTCTTATTTACCCCATAACAATCCGCCCTTTCGTATGGTTTGAACTGGCACGTGTGTCTGTTTAAATCGTACGAAAAGGCGGGATGTTACACATTACATCACAGCCCTTGATTCCTTGCCTCTTGCATCATGACCGTTCACTGCTTTCTTCCATCTCACGTTCATTCTACAAATAATCTTACACGCACAAACCCATTTAGAGCAAACTAGGGTTAACAACTACGACCACCTCAAAGCTCGAAACTCCATCATACCACCATACGCGAAAGCTCATCACCACCTCAACCTTCGGCTGCAACATGGGTGAGCTCGGCCTTGTATTGTCATGGGAAATCGTGCGCGACCTGCAGCACTTCTAGCTCGATTTGCCGCCAATCCGTTAACCCAAACGCGATCATGCCCGTTCAGATTGAAGATCTCGTTGTCGTCTACACTTTCATGTAGAAAGTTTTCGCTAATTGTTGATGGACTGAGAGATAGAAGAGGATGAAGTTGATAATTTTCGGCCATTCATTGTTATGGAGGCGGCGGCTCCTGAAGAGATGACCTAGGGTTTTATTTTTGTGAAAAAAATGAATATTGGGGGCTTTTATAGAAAATTCGCGCGACACTATTCATCCCGGATTCTCCGAACTCCAAACGAAGCGTACCGATTGGCGTTCCCAAGGTTTACCCCATGTTTCGAACACAATGGAACATGTTTTGGGAGCTAATTCGGTCATCTGTGCGAGTTATGGCAATAAACGTTCAATTTAAAATTAAACCGGTAAGTCAAATTTCTAGGCGTTTTAGCTTGCACCGGACAAATGGTAAATCCGATTGACATGAAATTTGAAACCATATAATAATATCACATTACGAATCAGATGAAACTAGTTTCGTCGAATTCCAAGACTTTTGGAAAAATGACTATTTTAACTCGCCAAATTAATATTAAAAACAATTTTGATGCGTTTCGAGCTGCCACGATCAAACGAAAACTCCGATTGGCATGAAAATTGAAATCCGATAATAACAAAATATTACGGATCTAATGGAACTAGTTTCGTCCAATTCTGCGACTGTTCGAAAATTGACTAATTTCACTAGTCGATTAAATATTAAAATATTCAATTTCCACAAATTAACTTTAAATTCGATTTTAAAAGTTCTATAACATCATTCTAACTCCAACATTATAAAATAATATTTTACAAATCATTTTCAATCATATTTAACCCTAATTTCAATTATTTCTGTATTTTCACATATTAAATTATCGATTTAATTATCCAATTAAATCTAATTATTCGAAATAAAATTTATTCAACTTATAAATTTCACTTATTAATATTTAAAATTAATTAAATATTCAAATTTTAATTAATTAAAATTCTGGGTCGTTACATACTTTCCCCCTTAAAAGAATTTCGTCCTCGAAATTACCAAGTAAGAAAAGTTTCAGAATCCTTTAACTTTCCCAAAATCCATAGTTAAACTTCTTACAATAACTTTACTAAGTTTCCAAATCATACTTAGTTATCTTTTCAAAAACAAACTATCTTGTTTGACTTTCAACTTCAAATCAAAGTTAAAGTTTTCACAAATTTTTCAATTTTTCTCAAAAATATTCTAACGCCTTAAATTTTCGGAAAAATTCGCCATAGTCTCCTTTGCGCGGCTCGATCCGAAAAAAAATGACAGTATATATATCACAAATATACATCTCATCAAGTGATGAGGCGTCCCGTAGGGAAAAAGTGTAAAAGTACGGCATGTAATCCGAGATATGTACCTTATATTTTATTAGCGAGCATATACGGCTAATATAGCGCGAAAGCGAGCTCCAAATGCGAAGCAAACGCGATCCGCACCTACTAAACACTCAACAAACAACATGAGAAACATGTATATATGAAAATAATATTAATATACATCATATAGCAACATAATAACTATATATGCCAACATAGCAAATGCAGTAAAAGCAATAAATTCAACCATCAACCAACTATCATCCAACTAACATTCAACTAACATCCATAACTAATAAATATTTATTCATATTCTCATTAATATTCAATGAAATGGGTTTACAATTTAGTCACATTTGATTTATTAACAGTGGATGTTTTTTACTAACATTCATAACCAATTAGTTTGTATTCACTAATTCATATTCAAGTTGGTTCACTTCCAAATCAAATTCAATTCTATTTAAGATTCACTTAACTTCCAATTGATTTCAATTACTTTAGCTTTCAATTTCATTAATACTTAATGAATTATATACAATCAATTAACAACCATATAACAACCAATGTATATTAATTACAACCAAATTCCTTTGCTTATATTCATTCAATTTGGTTTAACACCATCACTTTCAATTAGTTTAATTAAATTGATTTTCATTCAATTATTCAACTTCTAATAACATTAGATTTTTGATGAATTAACACTTACATTCATTATTTCATATCCATTTATTTTACTTTGATACCAAAATCAACTTCATTCAACATCACTTAAGTTATACTTCATTTTATAAACATCACTTGGTTTTACATAACTTAAATTTCCACTTATAAATCAATTCAGCTTCCAAATTCTAAAGTAAATTTCCATTTAACTTTAAATTCATTTTTTATTTACAACTCATATTCATAAATATATTCATATAGTTTCACTTCTTATATATATAAGTTTATTTCACAATTGTAAATTACTTTAATTATAATTCAATTCTCATAATTCTTTTGCTTATACAATTATTCTTCAATTTAGATTATTCAAACAATTAAACAATCCACTTATATACACTTTAATAATTCTGAAAAATTATTCCTTTATATATAAAATATAATCAAGGTAAAATTATTTCATTTACCCAATTTAAAATAATATCGTGTCGATTTATCTTGTTTAAGAGTTTAGGAACCCCTATCTACGATAGTTAGCTAGACTACATCGACCGGAATCTATAAATAATCAACCGATAAGTCAACACAATACAAAACAATTTATATTACTAAGAAATACGCTCTCATAGCTATTATTACACTCACACTCATTCTAGAGTACTGCTGACTCTATCTCTAATGAGTAATACCCAACAGAGCCATGATTGTTGCTTAACCATATGCTCTGATACCAGATGTAATAGTCCGCTTTTCCGTACCCCTTGAATAAACACTAATCTCCATCGATTAACTCAAGATGAACGGAAATACGAACCATTAGGGTTTTAAAAAAAAAGGTAGAAGGAGAGAGAAAAGATAGAACAGAACAGAAAGAAAACAACAGAACAAAATCAGAATCTCACAATTCGCAGCGGAACAACATATAATAAATAAATGAATAATCTTTAAACAAAGAACTATATCAGTTATTACATTTTATACATTACATTACATCATCAGAGTGTACAACATCAAACAACAACAAACAGCGGAAAAGAAATACTATATACTAGTAACACGCCATGCCATCCAGCTTGCCTCCAGCAACTCCTGAATTCCATAATATCCTGATAAACCTTAACTCTTGACTTCCCGTGTGGAAATTAGCGGGCACCCAGAGTTTAGGAAGGAAAACAATAAACTCCGAGTCAGTCATGTGACTGGTGCGAGAACTCAAAACAGTTTATTTATCTTTAAAATCAAAATAGAGGAATATTTTTAAAGTCAATTCGCAATGCTTTTAAAAATGAGACTACCATAAGGCCTCCCGCACGCACACACATGCAAACACAGAATCGGAGGAGATTTCTCCTTATGATAGTCAAAGATGCTTGATACGCATTAAAAAGAACATTTAATATTATTACTAGTGCATAGTGTAGGAAAAATTCATTTCGAAAATAAAGATATAAATCTTAGCCAATATACGACCATTATCGTATGCCTACTATAGCTACCATGCAAATAGTGGGGCGCCACCATAAGTGAATGATAGGTTCTACAACTAATACCGTACAAGATCGTATTGTTTCTTTGGATTTCCAACGAATGGACAGGCCAAGGAACTTTCCATTGCCACATGAGAACGCCTCTGGAAGGACGTCCCCGAGAACCGAACCGGATCTCTGCCAAAACAAGGCCGGGTTACCCCTAACTGGGTAACTACTCACATGAGTATGCCATCCCCCGGTCCTTTGGGACCTTTAACCGAGCGCTCGTAATCAACATCACACCAAAATAATAAGTGTTTCAACATGAGTAAGTATCTGGGCTCCATACCATGATACCACCCTTTTCCAGAAGGAAATGCACATACCCTAAAAGGAGCTACCCCTCATAACCTTGCCGCATCTTTCCTGTTTTGACCATTCCGGGGTGTGAGGCTCGACGAAGTCTCGTCCATAAAGCCACGCTTTATACAAAAGCTGTGCTTTGGGTCAACAAATGATCATAGAAATGATCACAAAGATAAACGATCAAACAAATGATCATATCACAAATGATCAAACAATGATCATTTCACAGCAACACTCAGCATGTCACATTACCAAACTGGGAATATATTGCTGATAACCTTCAACTACATAACCTCTGAGCTCGTACGTCTCAGAGAAGGGTGTTAAGCTAAGAGAATAAATTCTCCGCCACCAACAGAAATATATTTGAAAGAAATATGCTTTATATCTCAATTTGTAATGTCAGACATACAATCCATACAAGTCTGTTCCGGGCTCGAACAGAACCGAACGCACTTACAAAGAAGTCCTTGCAATCCGGATATCCACAATCCTGATCGGATTCCCCATCACATATGGAGAACTCTATACCGGAGCAACTCGGTGCAGAGTCAATCGACAGGTCATCCTATCTCTCTCGCAAATACCCGGTCTTCAACGCCGGTCTTCAAATGCTATCCATAACGTCGAATCACATATTCGAAATGGGTTATACGACCCCAAGGTCCTTTCCCGGCTAACCCGAATAGTGAGCGCTTATTCAAAAATAAGTGTGGAATTCAAATTTAAACAAATCACAACAAATATCCATTCAAAGGTAAATATTGATAGTCGTTTATTGAGCTATCAATGGATATGCACAACATCACCAGATTCCAAATAATTTTCCAAATTATTTATTTCCCAAAAATATCTTTGCAAGATATAAAATTTCGATACCTCAAAAATAAATCAATATTTATTTTTAAACAAATTCCCCTTTCTTTTATAAATTCCATAGTGAATTTACATTCCAAAATATCTACGAATGTACGATTTCAATTATTCATTTTTTTTCAATTTATCTTCAAAAAGATAAATTCTCAAAATATTCACTTTATATTGGAAAACATTTCCATACTTACTTATTAAGTAATTTCACAAATATTTTTATTTTCTACACTTGGAAAATATTCAATATACTTAAATCGAGATTAAGTATATATTTCATTATTTAAAGAAATCATTCTCTTAAACATATTTATTTGGGCCAAAACGAATGTTGCGTAAAACATCGTTACGACGTCCCAAAATCACCAGTATAGGGATTCGAAATTAAAATAGATATATAAATCCCAATACTATACAAAACATTTCCTTTCGGAAATCATTTACTATAACAACAGTGTTATAGTCCACCATTTCCTTCTATTTCTCGAAAACGTCTATTTCAACAATAAATGTTGAAATCTATGGTTTCGAATCTTAACACATTTAAAACATCGTTAGATCATTTTAATTCTATTTAAAATATCACACCCAAAACATTTTCTTTAACATATTATTCACTATTCAAAAACGTGAATATACCTTGTTAACCACTTTCATCGTTTCTATACATTTTATTTTAAAGGATTATTCACTGTCTAAAATGTGAATATAACTCCATAAATAAGTTATAACAATTTACTTATCAAAATAAGTCTTTTGCAAATTTATAAAACAATGTTTATAAATTCCATTTCTATTTATTTTATAATAACTTCCTTTTATAAATCTCCTTTATTATTCTATTCAATTTCATATCTCAATGGTATACTAAAAGTTCATATTATAAGTTAAATGCTTACAAGTTATTTGTTTACAAAAATCGTTTTTTTTAACTTCCCAAATTATAAATCTTATAACTTATAAGATTCATTTATTTACCCATATCTATTCTTCAAATAACTTTACAAATTTTATAAACCTACTGCTTATAAAATTCCATTTATAACTTCACCGTTTATAATTCTTTAAATTTCATTCATTTATGAAATTCATTCACAATTCATTTTAACACTTATAAAACTCGTTTTATAATTCAAATATTTTAGTTTATAAATATCAATTTATAAATCTTTTATATAAATCAGTTTATACTATTATTTAAAACATCTTTAATCTCCTTTATAATTTCACCATTGTGATTTATAAAATAATCAAATTTCATAAATCCTATATATTAAACTTTTTATAATAAATTCAAAAATCGCAATTTAAACTATTTTATAAAATCATTTACCTCATATTTTCAAAAATCAACTTTTAACTATATTTCTCAAAAAACAAAATTTTATAACATTAAAATTATAACGTTCATTTATTTAAAACGAATCAATTCCAAAATTATTTTATAAAACGTATACTATCAGAAATCACTTTAAAAATCCTTTTAAAATTCCAAAATTTGGCCTAGTGATGCTACACACCAAATAGTCAATCACGACAACAACGACGTCATATATCGATATGATAATCAACGAATATCAAAATATCCATAATCAAATAAATACTGTTGAGGAATCCAGTTGGATCCCTCCAACCTGTTTTCCTGCATCCAAAGATGTTAGCACAATACCAATTCCGTTCCAGTACGAAATTATCGCGGTATATGGGATTTAAAATATTATCCGCTTAATAGACGGCGCAATAGGGTCTCATCCGCAATATAATGCCGGAAATCAATTCCAAGTACATAAATAATACCAATTTCACTGTTTATGAAATATTCGTGGTATATGTTTTTAATAAATAACATCCGCTTACTAACGGCGCATAATGTATATTTTAACAATCAATGGATAACAGTCATCATTCAAACATGCATTTAAGAATTTTAAATCTAACTATTAAAAATTAAAATCGAAATTGATTCGATTAAGTGAGAAGTTCTCACCTTGATTTCAATTTCGTTTTAGCGATTTATTTCGAATAAAATTAAACGGACGTTTAATTTTACCCGAAATTCTCACTAACTCCAAACGACTCCAATCCAATTCCATAGCGTAGTGCTTGTCCATACGATTCCAACGCAACTGATTTCGCGCGTTTTCGACCTCGTATGAAAAAGATATGAATTTTTAAACATTCACGAATTTTTATATATATACAATTTACAACATTTCTTTTAAATTTTCAACCTCCATTAAATCACAGCCCTTGATTCCTTACCTCCTGCATCATGACCGTTCACTGCTTTCTTCCATCTCACGTTCATTCTACAGATAATCTTACATGCACAAACCCATTTAGAGCAAACTAGGGTTAACAACTACGACCACCTCAAAGCTCGAAACTCCATCATACCACCATCGCGCGAAAGCTCATCACCACCTCAACCTTCGGCTGCAACATGGGTGAGCTCGGCCTTGTATTGTCATGGGAAATCGTGCGCGACCCGCAGCACTTCTAGCTCGATTTGCCGCCAATCCGTTAACCCAAACGCGATCATGACCGTTCAGATTGAAGATCTCGTTGTCGTCTACAACTTTCATGTAGAAAGTTTTCGCTAATTGTTGATGGATTGAGAGATAGAAGAGGATGAAGTTGATAATTTTCATCCATTCATTGTTATGGAGGCGGCGGCTCCTGAAGAGATGACCTAGGGTTTTATTTTTGTGAAAAAAATGATTATTGGGGGCTTTTATAGAAAATTCGCGCGACACTATTCATCCCGGATTTTCCGAACTCCAAAAGAAGCGTGCCAGTTGGCGTTCCTAAGGTTTACCCCACATTCCGAACACAATGAAACATGTTTCGGGAGCTAATTCGGTCATCTGTGCGAGTTATGGCAATAAACGTTCAATTTAAAATTAAATCGGTAAATCAAATTTCTAAGCGTTTTAGCTTGCACCGGACAAACGATAAATCCGATTGACATGAAATTTGAAACCATACAATAATATCACATTACGGATCCGATGAGACTAGTTTCGTCGAATTCCGAGACTTTTTGAAAAATGACTATTTTAACTCGCTAAATTAATATTAAAAACAATTTCGATGCGTTTCGAGCTGCCACGATCAAACAAAAACTCCGATTGACATGAAAATTGAAATCCGATAATAACAAACTATTACGGATCCAATGGAACTAGTTTCGTCCAATTCTAAGACTGTTCGAAAATTGACTAATTTCACTAGTCGATTAAATATTAAAATATTCAATTTTCACAAATTAAATTTAAATTCGATTTTAAAAGTTCTATAACATCATTCTAACTCCAACATGGTAAAATAATATTTTACAAATCATTTTCAATCATATTTAACCCTAATTTCAATTATTTCTGTATTTTCACATATTAAATTATCGATTTAATTATCCAATTAAATCTAATTATTCGAAATAAAATTTATTCGACTTATAAATTTCACTTATTAATATTTAAAATTAATTAAATACTCAAATTTTAATTAATTAAAATTCTGGGTCGTTACATTCACATTCAAAGACGTGAATAAAAATAATTCCAAAGAAATCGATACTGAATCCATCAAAATGGATATTCCCAAAAATCCCAAAGAAAATGTCATCAAAGTCGATAATAAATGATTGCAACAAATTGGAATCAACACGGATCGATAGAATTAGAATTCTTAAACAAAATAGGCAAACAGGTTCAGACGTTTGAAACATTTGGTTCAGACGTCTGAATCTGGAAAATTAGAAATTTTCCAAAACGAAATTCAAACGTCTGAACCTCATGTTTCAGACGTCTGAAATAGCTGTTTTTAGCCTATTTCCTTTCTGTTTGAAATCAAGCCAATTCAGACGTCTGAAATTCCAGATTCAGACGTCTGAAACTGGAATTCAGAGCATTTGTTGAACCTCGACCAAAAATGGCCAAATGAATATCGGAAGCGATCGGACGAGCAACGACGACTAAGGATTTACGCCAAGGGACAACCCAGCCTTAAAGACTCTTCGATACGCCTCATATATCAATGTCCAAATATCCATAATAGGATTTTCATAGATTTTGATTTCAAAACACCAAAAATTGGAATATACACCAAATCAATCAAAACCAAATCCATTGCACAAGAATAAGCGTTAGGAATTCATACCTAACAATCGAAGTTAATTATAGACTAAGATATGAGATAAAAATCTCACCTTTATGCACAAAAACAAGGATGAAGAAGCTATAGAACAATGGAAATGACAATCTCTCTTCAATTCCAACTCAACAAGCTTGAATCTAAGCTAAAAAAGAGAAACATTTCCTATTTAGGTTTAGGAATTTCTGAAATGGATAAGAGAATGAGTTGGAGAAGAAAAAGAGGAGGCTTACCAAAGCTTCTTCTATTGATTTGGAGCTAAAACTTGATTTGTAAATGAAAACTAGGGCTTGGAGTTTTAATTTCTCATTCCTCTCTCCATTGTTGCTAAAACTTGAGTATTAGGAATTAGAAATGAAGTAATGAAGAGAGGAGGGGTGAAGCTTGGGTCTAATGAGCTGAAACAAGACCAAAGCCCTAAGTGGAAAAAGTAGCAAAATTCTACTGTCTCCAAACATATCAAAGTTTATACTTAAAAAGATCGCAAACGGCGTTTTGAACTCAATGGAAGTGGTCCCGAGTCCTAATTCGACCGTATGCAAAAAGTAGCTTTTCGGACTATAATCCGACGAACGATAAAATATTTAAATAAAATATTTAAATACTCCATCGTAAAATATACTGGTTGTTATAGACTCCCCTCCTTAAAGAAATTGCGTCCTCGCAATATTTAAGAAGAAAATATATAGTAACAACCATGAAAGCACATTCAACACAAAAGAAATTTGAAATAAGAAGTTCACCTCAAAGAGCACAAGAAAGTAAGTCCGGATGTGTTCGCTCGATGAATTCCCTAGATTCCCAAGAGCAATCCTTAGGATTTGAGGACCATTGAACTTTAACAAGCGGAACATCTTTATTTCGAAGGCGTTTGACCTCCGATGCAATAATTCGAATAGGATGTTGCTCAAAAGTTAAATTAGACGAAACTTCAATCTCTTCCACAACACCGGGCTCAAGAATAGAATCGGAACCTCGAAGACATTTCCGTAATTGAAAAACGTAAAACACGTCATGAATAGCAGAAAATTAAGCCGGTAATAAAAGGCAATAAGCCACGGAACCAATACGTTCGACGATAGGAAATGGCCCAATATATCGAGGTTCCAACTTTCCCGATTGACTGAAACGCACAACACCCTTCATAGGTGAAACATGAATAAACAAAAAAAATCTCCCATAGAAAATTCCAATTTCCTTCTTCGGTTATCGGCATAGGATTTTTGTCTACTTTGGGCCTCACTCATCCTATGACGAATAAGGTCAAACTTTTCTGCGGAATCACGAATAAAATCTGGACCTAAAACCAGCTTCTCACCGGCCTCAAGCCAACAAGAAGGAGATCGGCATGGCCTTCCATAAAGTGCCTCAAAAGGTGCCATACCAATACTAGATTGGAAGTTATTATTATAGGAAAGTTCAACAAGTGAAATATGATCTTCCCAGCTTCCACCGAAATCAAGGACACATGCACGAATAAGATCTTCAAGAGTTTGATTCACACGCTCGGTTTGTCCATCGGACTACGGATGATAAGCAGTGCTAAAATTAAGCTTCGTTCCCAAAGCCTTTTGAAGACTCTTCCAAAATCCACTAGTAAATAATGGATCACGATCACTAACAATAGAAGTAGGAACTCCATGCATTTAACAATCTCTTTAATAAAGAGTTTGGCCAAAAGAGGAACGGTTCGATTAGACCGAACGGGAATAAAATGGGTGGATTTTGTAAGTCTATCAACAATCACCCATAAGCTATCATGACCCGAATGAGAACGGGGAAGGCCGTCAATAAAATCCATGGAAATATGATCCCACTTCCAAATTGGAATTTCTAAAGGTTGCAATAACCCACCAGGCCTTTGATGCTTGGCCTTAACGAGTTGGCAAGCCATGCAACTCTTAACGAAGTTAGCGATGTCAAGTTTCATTCCCTCCCAATAATAACGTCGCTTCATATCCGTGTACATTTTGCTACTACAGGGATGAATGGTGAATTTTGAACGATGGGGATCTTCTAAAATGTCTTTACGAAGATCACTAATATTTGGCACAATAAGTCTACCAAATTTTCGAATGCCGCCACGAGAGTCAATATCGAAGTCTTTCAAACCTTCAACATCAATTTTATCCCTAAATCTTTGGCTAAGAAGAGCCAATTCGGGATCTAGCTTTTGAGCATCAAGAATGCGGTCTAAAAGAGAAGGATGAGCCTCAAGACTACATAAAACAAGAGATGAACATAATTCGGAAACATGATCTTAAATCTCACAAGTGGATAAACCGCTTGTTGCTTGCGACTAAGTGCATCGGCAACATGATTTCCCTTTTCGGCAGTATAAAGAATATCAAGATCATAAGATGTAAGGAATTCGAGCCAACGTTGTTGACGCAAATTAAGTTCCTTTTGAGAAAATAAATACTTTAAAGATTTACGATCGGTGTAAAGAATAAATTTCTCTCCCAAAAGATAATGACGCCAAATTCGAAGGGCGAAAACAATAGCCGCGAGCTCTAAATCATGAGTGGCATATCTAGTCTCGGCCGGCTTCAATTGCCTAGAAGCATAAGCAATAACACGTTCTATTTGCATAAGAACGGCACCCAAACCAAAGCGACTAGCATCGGTATAAACAATAAAATCTTGGTTTCCCTTGGGAATCACAAGAATAGGAGCATCGGAAAGAAGTTCTTTTAATTTCTGAAAAGAAGCTTCACATTTGTCCGACCAAAGGTATTTAACGCCTTTCTTTGTTAAGCTAGTGAGAGGCACATCAATTTTAGAAAAGTCTTTGATAAAACGACGGTAATAACCCCCCAATCCAAGAAAGCTACGGATTTCCGTCACACTCTCCGGTCTCTTCCAATTTTGAATCGCTTCGATCTTAGAAGGATCCACGGAAATTCCAGATTCGGAAATAATATGACCGAGAAATCTCACACGAGATTGCCAAAAATGGGATTTAGAAAACTTTGCTTTCAATTGATTACTCCTAAGAGTTTCCAACACAACCCGGAGATGCTTTTCATGTTCTTCCTCGGTTTTTGAATACACAAGAATATCATCTATGAAGATGAGAACAAATCGATCAAGGAAGTCTTTGAAAACTCGATTCATAAGGTCAACGAAGTAAGCTGGAGCATTCGTCAAACCAAACGGCATCACAAGCCATTCATAAGATCCATAACGAGTACGGAACGACGTCAAAGGAATGCTATCCTCTACAATACGAAGCTGATGAAAACCAGTAGCCAAGTCCAATTGTGAAAAGACTCTAGCACCGCTAAGTTGGTCAAATAGATCATCAATTCGAGGTAAAAGATATTTATTTTTGATAGTAAGATCATTAAGCTTGCGGTAGTCAACGCAAAGCCTAAGTGTACCGTCGGATTTCTTCACGAAAATAGCCGAAGCTCCCCAAGGTGAGAAACTAGAGCGAATGAATTGCTTCATCTCCGATTCAAATAATTGTTTGCGCATCTCCACATTTTCCTTATTTAACATGCGTTAAGGAGGACGAGTAATAGGTTGAGCTCCAGGGATGAGATTAATTTTGAACTCAATTTCTCACTTAGGTGGTAATCCTAGAACGGGCTCAAATATGTCGGAAAATTCACGAACAACATGAGTAAGAGAAATAACATCCTCATTGTCATCATCGTCGTCATCACGAGGATTTAAAGAATATAAAGATGTTGTCAAGTCGGAATCCGAATCTTTAAGTACAATAGAAATCTGCTCAACAAATTGAGGGTGTCGAAGATAAATAGTACGCTCAGGGCAAAGGATTTGAGCTTCATAACGGTTAAGCCAATCCATACCCAAAATTATTTCGAAGCCTAAATAACGCTTGACATGCAAATCGGTTAGGAAAGAAAAATCACATAAAATAATCTCCACATCTTTACAAAGCAAACCAAGTGTTGCGGATCCACCAACCGGATTCGCAATTTTCAAATAAGTCATTGAAGCAACAACACTTAAAGAAAAAGTATCAACAAGCTCTTTTGATATAAAAGAATGGGATGCTCCCGTATCAAAAAGAACTCGAATAGGTTGATCACGAAATATAATGATGCCATCAAGGATAGAATGAGACATACCTTGACCACGAGATGTGTTGCCAGGGGCTTGAGAAACATTTAACTTTCCCTCCTTCTTGCCTTGAAGTTTGGAGCATGAAGATAAAAGATGACCCGAACTTTTGCAATAGCGACAAAAGAGAGGTTTCGGACATCTATTGGCGTAATGGTCTTTAGAACCACGGTTATAGCACTGCCCACTACTAGGGGTAGGAGTCTTTGCTATAAAAGTTACTTGTTTTCTTTTCTTGTTGAGATGAGGGCCTTTGAATTTAATAGGCCTTTTCTTATTGTTATTGAAGTTTGGTTTGGCACCCACAACTTCAACATCACTCTCCCTATTCGCCTCTTCAAGACGAAGAGCGATATCCACGAGTTGATCAAAAGAAACTTCTAATTTTAGAAGTAATGGCTTCTTGAGATTTTTGTTCAAGCCATAGACAAATCTTTGGTTCTTCTTCAATGGGGTGTTTATGTACTCAACCCCGTATTTAGAAAGCGACTCGAAGGATGCGACATTATCTATCACGGAGGATTCACCTTGAACAAGGTCTATAAAACGGCAAGCCAAAGTCACCTTCTCAGCTTCTGGCACAAATTTTAATTCGAAGCGTTCCCGTAATTTCTCCCAAGTGAGATCCGCTTCATTTATTTCAGAAATCAGAAGCTCGTACCCGTCTAATGCTCTTTCTTGGAGCATACTAGAGGCAACATGAATTCGTTGAAGATCAATAAGGTTCATGCGAGAAAAGATTCGATCGCATGATCTTAGCCAAGCCCGAACTTCAATAATAGTTTCAGAACCTTTGAATGGCTTCCCACCCAAGTTGGTATAATCGTTGCACAAATGTGCAAATCCAGACTTAGGGTGAGTAGACTCCGGATTGGAACCGGCTGCTTGAGCATTCTTTACTAGATCAAGAAGCTGTTGGGCAGACATAAAAACTCCATCTTGGGGAGTAGCACTAGATTGACCGGCGCTGGGACGGCCTGGTCTAACCATTTCTCTTCCTTTACAAAGAAAGAAAGAAGAAGAAAAAGGTCATTCACCAAATGAATATCAAGTAATCTTGATAGATAAAACAAGAAATCATAAAGAAAATAGGATAGAACGGTTCGAAGACACGAATTAAATCTTAAGGCACAACTCCTAAGAAAGACGTAGGACATGATTCTTACTAGATTATTCTACATTATTCCGAAGTTTGGCTCTGATACCCAGCTGTGTTGCCCCACCTCTATACCTACGTTAGCTAAGGACACTACGGTGTAATGCCGTCAACTAACGCGAAGAATAAGGCTGTTGAGGAACGACCATCCGTGTAATTGCTTCGTGCGAGCACCGGTATGTCAGCTAGTTTAAGATGTATTTCATTTCAAGAGGAAATCCGACATGCCGATACAAACTCAAAGCAACCACACAGATACTATATATAATCTTCGGAAACAAATATAGAATTAAACATAACACAAATCAGTCGCAGACATCCATATCACAAAAGTGGAAATAGATATGAATATATATATATATATAACACATAAAAGTGTTCATCAGAGTAGTGGTCTAACAAGATCCACAATATCACAAAAGAATAGTTACAAGTGCGATGCAAAAGAATAAGTACACAACTATGAGTCTATATCTCAAATGTATACAACCAAAAACTACTAATCTAAGTAGTTAGCCAAAAGTTAGAATAGTAAACCCCAAAAGTGGGGTCAAGTGGAATCACCTGTAACATCTCGGTCTGACCCGAGTACTATTTAATAAGAAAATAATAAACGGATCAGTCTAACTATAAATATCACATAAAATGATATAGAATAAGTATATGACAAAAACGTATGATAACCATAAAGTCATACTGTGACAAGTTTGTAATTAAAAATCAACTAAAGATTAATCAATATCACAAGAATCTTCTCAAAGATCAAAAGAAGTGTCATACTCCTTATTTCATTCACCAAACCACAAATATTGACAACAAATCAATGCCAATCATAAAGTTAGTGAAACACAAAATTCTAAAAATCATCAATAGAAATACAGAAATCATAAAAAGGGCAAGAGGCCTATCACAAAACGGGAATATGAAAATTCACCAACACGTATATCACAAACAGGACGCTATCCCATGGTCGCTAACCATAGAGCCAGTCCAACGACGTAGTACAATATCGGTACGCCCGAGGAACCTGAAACTCGAATAGATCGGAACATCGACATAGTCCAACGGTACGTCCGATAAACCGAACTCCATAAAATAATATGGGTCGCTTGCCCACAAGAATTGGGCCGAAACTCCAAAATGCATAGGTCGTTAGCCTATAATAGAAATGAGACGAAGCTCCACTAAATGAGGTACCGTCCCCTCCGTGGACAAAGAAACATAGCATGACGCTAGTCTAAATCACAAAAATGATCATCAAGAAGTGTCAATTACACTAAGCTAGTAAATATGTGAGCTTAGCTTCATGTCCCATAACCACTAGATTAACTTAAATATTTACGAACTAATTATAGATCTCCACTAGAAAATTGTCACAAGAGATTCAACCGAGCAAGTCCAAGAATTAACCGACGAAGTAAACGCAAGCGTTTCATACCACTTGTTTTACTAAGTCGTTTAATTGGATTTCTCATACGAGTGAGGTAAAGGTTTGTATATGCTAGTAAATTGGAAAACGGTTTGAGAAAACGAGCTTTGTAATAAAATAGTGTTGAAATCATTTTGAAGAAAGAGTTTTGATATTTACTACTAGTATAGAAAACCTCTATATTTGTAAAGTGACATATCATAGAAATGATTGTAGAAACAATCAATCACTAAAATTCATATTCAAAGACGTGAATAAAAAAATCCAAAGAAATCGATACCGAATCCATCAAAATGGATATTCCCAAAAATCCCGAAGAAAATGTCATCAAAGTCGATAATAAATGATTGCACCAAATCGGAATCAACACGGATCGATAGAATTAGAATTCTTAAACAAAATAGGCAAGCAAGAAAAACGCTGCAGGTTCAGGCGTTTGAAACATTTGGTTCAGACGTCTGAATCTGGAAAATTAGAAATTTTCCAAAACGAAATTCAGACTTCTGAACCTCATGTTTCAAACGCCTGAAATAGCTGTTTTTAGCCTATTTCCTTTCTGTTTGAAATCAAGCCAATTCAGACGTCTGAAATTCCAGATTCAGACATCTGAAATTGTAGTTCAGAGCATTTCTTGAACCTCGACCAAAATTTGCCAAATGAATATCAAAAGCGATCGGACGAGCAACGACGACTAAGGATTTACGCCAAGGGACAACCCAGCCTTAAAAGCTCTTCGATACGCCTCATATATCAATGTCCAAATATCCATAATAGGATTTTCATAAATTTTGATTTCAAAACACCAAAAATTGGAATATACACCAAATCAATCAAAACCAAAATCAATTGCACAAGAATAAGCGTTAGGAATTCATACCTAACAATCGAAGATAATTATAGACTAAGATGTGAGATAAAAGTCTCACCTTTATGCACAAAAACAAGGATGAAGAAGCTATAAAACAATGGAAATGACAATCAATCTTCAATTCCAACTCAACAAGCTTGAATCTAAGCTAAAAAGAGAAACATTTCCTAATTTAGGTTTAGGAATTTCTGAAATTGATAAGAGAATGAGTTGGAGAAGAAGAGCAGGAGGCTTACCAAAGCTTCTTCTATTGATTTAGAGATGGAACTTGATTTGTAAATGAAAACTAGGGCTTGGAGTTTTAATTTCCCATTCCTCTCTCTATTGTTGCTAAAGCTTGAGTATTATGAATTAGAAATGAAGTAATGAAGAGAGGAGGGGTGAAGCTTGGGTCTAATGAGCTGAAACAAGACCAAAGCCCTAAGTGGAAAAAGTAGCAAAATTCTACTATCTCCAAACATATCAAAGTTTATACTTAAAAAGATCGCAAACAGCGTTCTAAACTCAATGGAAGTGGTCCCGAGTCCTAATTCGACCGTATGCAAAAAGTAGCTTTTCGGATGATAATCCGACTAATGATAAAATATTTAAATAAAATATTTAAATACTCCATCGTAAAATATGCGGGTTGTTACAAATAGCATGGGTGAATTATCCAAAAAAATAAGGGAGGTTTAAGTATTAACATGAATACTGATATGAAGTTGAAACTGAGTCTCGATGACATTTTTAACCGAGTCTTAGAGTCAGTAAATTGAGTCTTAGACTCAGTTTTAACTGAGTCATGGCGACTCGGTTTTATATTGACATGTCATGTATATAGTGGAAGAGGTTTCAAAAAACAATACATAGTAAAATATTAACATAAATAGAAAATATACATGCTCCAACGTCTAAAGATATTGAATAAGACCCTTCGGATGGCACACATACCCACCCACTCCAACTTCAGCAAAGATCTCTGCAAATTGATGATTTATTTTGCTGGTTCTCTCATCTAGTAGCAGTATGTTGTCCAACACCACCTTTTCATGTGTGTGTGGTACAGATTTCCCATGGATGTTGGACGATGTTGAATCTCGACATACAGTACCTGTTGCAATAAAGACGTCTAGATCTATCCAACAAAATATCTGCTCAAAAGAAACTAAAAAAATAGAAATCTTGTAATAAATACATGTTGCTATTATGTCTAAATCAAAGTTGTGGATTTCACATCTTTGATTATTCGCTACATCGGTCGAATTCGGGAACTGATAAGCAACGAGTTTAGGAGCATTTAATTGTATGGCGCGTCCTCCATCAGAAGAATTGCCCGGTGCACGAATTCCATGTTTGATGTTTCCCAACATGTTCGATGTTTCCCACCATGTTCCAATATGGTAAATCAAAAAAATAGACCTCTTATACCATCCAGAAACATTGTCAACTTCTTCATTGGTTGACTTTTTCCATTTTAACTAATTTCTTCTTTTTGTTTACCAACTTTCATTTTGATATTCGCTACTTTCTTTTCAACTTGAAAACCAGTCGATGGCCATTTAGGACGATGAAGTTCTTGTTCATTGTTGAAATTTGTCTTATCGTATCGAAACTTGTGTCTGTTAGGAAGAAACATTCGATGTCCCATGTAACACATCTTCTTACTTTCAGGAAGATGATAAGAATAAGTGTTTTCCCCGCAAACAGGACATGCAAAATAACCGTGAGTTATACATCCCGATAAAGTCCCAAAAGCAGGGTGATCATGGATTGTCCACAGCACCCGAGCTCTCATTATGAACTCGGATTTATTTAATGAGTCAAATGTAACTACTCCTTCCCATAACTGCTTTAACTCGTCTATCAACGGCTATAAATAAACGTCAATATACTTCCCTGGTTGTTTAGGCCCAGAAATCAACAATGTTAACATTGAGAACTCCCTTTTCATGCATATAGACGGAGGAAGATTATATGTACTATAATTACCGGCCAACAACTGTAAGGGTTAGGGAGAGAAGCATGTGGACATAAACCATCTTTCGTTATTCCAAGTGTGACATTTTGTGGCTCGGCAGCAAAAGCTTGGCCAAAAGAATCTGTGGCTTTCCATTGAGAAGTGTCGCATGGATGACGCATTACGGTTGGATCAGACTTGGCACGACCATGCCAGGTCATCGCACCTGCTATCCATGGTACAGTATACAGTCTCTTCAATCTAGAAATTAAAGGGAAATGTCTTAATGTCTTTCGAGGTACTTGGGTGCCTTTTCTCTCTTCGTTGAATGATGTCATATATCTTGGTTCATTGCAATTTGTACAAAAAACTTTTTTCGCATCATCTTTCCAGTACAATATGCAATCATTGATGCATGCATCATAAGTTTTGTAATTCATCCCAACTTGCTTAATGATCTTCTTCACGTCGTAATACGTTGTCGGCAGCGTATTACCTTCGGGGAGTAACTCCTTTATTAGTTCGAGAAGTGCAGTCACACCATTATCTGAAAAGCCGTATTGGGTCTTCAAGCTATTCAGTTTCACAATGCCATAGAGCTTCGTAATCCCTTTTGAACATGAAGGATACAGTGGCTCTTTTACTATACCAAAAAGTGATTTATACTTCTTACTTTCATTGGCCTGCCAATCTGGATAATTAGTAGACTGCTCTCCACCATTAGCATGATCAGGCAATGGATTATTAGGTTGAAAATGATGAAATCTATCTGCATCATTGACCAGATCTTCCATCCTAATATGTTCAGACTCATCAGTGGTTGTGGCATGACTAACTGGTTGTTGTTTTTCCATCTCCGCCCTTTTTTCCCCATGAAAATACCATACTGTATATGATTGGATAATACCCCATCTAAGCAAATGAAATTGAATGTCATCTAATTTGATCGCCTTCATATTTTTGCACTGGGTGCAAGGGCATAAATACACTCCTTTCTTACCATTGTTTTCTTCAACAAAACTAATGAACTTCTGCACCCCGTCTATATAGTATGTAGATCTTAGATCTGATTCATTTATCCATGTTTGTCTATGCTGAAAGACATACTGCCCTCCTATATCATATATAACAGAACATGAGACTTGCCCTTCAATGGGTCCTCGTTCCAATTGCTCGAAAAGAATATTTTTGAAAAATTCAAGTGGGAAATTATTGGAAATTTTTTGAATTGAAATGAATTATTAAAAATACAAAAAGAGAATATAAGCTCTTATTTGAGAATAGTCCCACATTGTGAGGTAAGGGTCATGTTTTCAGATGTGTGAAGTATATTGACATAGACTATTTTCTATGATACTCTCAATTATAAAAATAGCATTTCTATAAAAGTTAACATTAGCACTAAACTGTTTCCATAAAATTTTCCATTACAACGACGCTATTTTGTAGCACCGGAGTAACGTCTATGCATTACCCCTCTCCTGCCTTGGCTTGCACCATTAACAACAATTTTATCCACTTATACAACAATGTCAGAACCGTATACAACAATGCCTTTTGAATATACAATAATGTCAGAACCATATACAACAACGCCTTTTGAATATACAACAATGTCAGAACCATATACAACAACGCCTTTTAAATAGTTTTATCCCAACTATTTAATATTCCTAGCACCACTAATCCCGAAAGCAAATGAATCATTACTCATTACAAAGCATCATTACAGTAACAATCAAAGTCAACTACCAATCGTATAATATCACTAGTTGATATATCCTACAACAATCAACTCAATCAACTACCAATAATTTATTAAACAGATCAAAATCACCACTACTTTAGTTATTGTGGACTATAACAACTGCTAAATTTTATCAATCTGACTAATTGACTACAAATAATTTATTAAACAGATCAAAATAAATTGCTGGGCTTTAACCCTGCTTGTAGAATACCTTGGAAATCTTCCCTAATTCTGACAAAGGACCAACTACAGTAGAAGAAGTGGTTCCAACCTGAAAAACAAAGAAGGTGATTTTGTCAAACATATATTTCAGAACTTAACTGAAGGTGCATGTAATCTAACAACCAAATTTTGCTGCAAAGAAGGTGATTTTAATCGGAAACCAGATGTCCCATGGAACAAACAAACTGATCAACAGCATAATAATACAGTAATTACAAAATTAGAACAGAGATTTTGTTGATAGAAAATAGTTTCTTCAACGATAATACTACTTGTCCATTCTAATGCTATTTAAGTTGTAACTTTATTCACAGTCAAATTTGCTACTTCACAACTTGTTACTAAGCTGCAACCATACTCCAATACATCAAACTTCAACAAGTCAGAACCTGAAACCAAACTTCTACATCACCCAAATCTTCCCCATCAACCATCACCTGGTGTTTCAAATCCTCTACCATACTACAAATACTCAACCCTCATTACACCTTCTACAAATAATGGACCTTCGAGTGGGAGAGGAGCATGTTTCAAGAGGCAGGATTGTAAATATGCATAAATAATGTAAAAGAAGCATATATGATCATGTACATCCGCTACACCCAAATGGGTAATAAGGGCAGATGTCACTCATGCTATCGAACTATTCCCACATGCCTCTTATATCCAATAATATACTGAAATTGTGATTTCAAAGAGTATCCTAAACTTATATCAATCTCATTATTATTCAATAGTCCTCCTCGGCATATATATAGACATTTTAATTGTCATAGCCAACTGTTAGTAAATTAATTGGAGAATATATTTACAAAATAAACTACGGTGACTTTAACAAGATTTTTTTTTACTGTTAAGGTAGAAACTGAAACATCAAAATTGGATAAACCACTATTGAAGAATAAAATAAAAACCCAATCAACAGACAAAAGGAAAATTTTATTGCATAACTAATATTAGAAGAAACGACTATCATACATAGACACACACCCAATAATCGGAAGAGGAACCGCTTTAATCAACTACGAGAAGAAGAACATGGAGGAGAAGAAGAAGAAGGCGCATTAGCAAAGGCCCCAAAAAGCCCATTATCATTACTGAAGACACCCATGGCACCATTACCACTACTTCTCTCGACCTTACCGCCATGGATAAAGGCCTTTTCACTATTCCTTTTCATTTCGAAAACGGCCTGTTTGTTGTTATGCATCCAAACCTTAACATGAAACTAAATATCACATGTATGTAGCTATAATATTGGAGTTCTATAACAAACATATATGTACGCAGTTTTTTAAAACTCTGACTACAGACATAAAGGTGTGCTCTATAGGCATATAGGATAAATTTCTATAGCATTTAACTAAAATAGAGTTAAAATATAGAATAAGGTGCAAGTCTTTTCTCTCTGTTTGAAAGAGGAATTAGGGTCTACATTAAAAATGCACTGCAACCGAGAACAACCACCTTCGAGCCTCATCTCGAAACTCATTCACCATTCAAACATAGCACCTCCAAACTGTCTCCATCCAACCAAACGGCAACCATCAACTACTGCGTCCCATCATCCCCCTGCAACCACTTCTAGACCCAAACACGTCAACAACCCCAATTTGTATCTCCTACAACCCAAACTCCCAAATTCCCAAACATGAACCACATGCGACAATGCAATAACCACACAATCACATCGAACAACCAAAACTTGAACCCATAAAAAAATTTGCAAACCAGATCGCGATTGAATATCCAAAAAAATTAAGAAGTGATACGAAAGTTTATTTTTACTTCGATTAGGGTAGAAATAGCAGCTGTAAATTGATACGAAAGTTTAGAACGATACGAAAGTTTAAGAGAGTGATATGAAAGTTTATTTAATATCAGCTGTAAATTGAGGAAGAAATTGCATGCCAGCGCAGAGCAAAAAATTTGGGGGAAACGAACGAAATGAACGAAAGATGGCGCACCTGGTTGGATTGTAAAAAGTAGCACATAAAATAGATACGGCTAAAACACGTATCATATTCGATATGGCTAAAAACCGTATCTAAATAAGTGGGAAAGCCAATTTTATGGAGGGAAGCAGTGCGTGTTGGGGTGGAAAATTTGTGCCAAAAATAGGCATGAAATAAGATACGGCTATTAGCCGTATCAAATTTGATACAGCTATTAACCATTTCTAAATTTTTAGCTACGGCTAATAGCCGTATCAAATTTGAAACGGCTAATAGCCGTATCTAATGAGGCGTTAGGAGAAGTGGCTAAATCAGTGAACTGGTGTAGTGAATGTAAACACAAGTTTGTCAAATTAGTAAAGTGATTTTAATTATATTTTGTAAATAGTCGTTAATTGTCATTTGTAAAGGTGCAAAATTTTAATATATACATTATTCAATTTTTGAACATTTACTTAATTTGATTATGAATATATTAGATTGATTTGGATGCTTTATAACTGTTTAAGTTAGAAATTAATTGTTGATAATTGCGGAATAAGTATTATGCGCAAAGTTTGGTTTTATAAATTATGTAAAGATTATCAAAGAGAAGAAATGAGTTTTCCAATGTTATCGGTGATTATTTAATTGCTCTTTAATTTATAGTAAATTGAAATTAATTAAATGTTATAAAGTGATAGTATATTTGGTTTTAATTAATTAACTATTTCTAAGCACTACATATGTTGAATTAAGGTTATAAATCGTGAAACGGTTATTATTATATTTATTTGTTTGTTTGTTGTTAATACTTATATTGAATTGAATTATCTATTTTACATTATAACTCCATAAACCCTTTTCTTATATATTGGATTGGATCAATGAAATAATTCCTATATGTAACCTTTAGTTTTATAAACTAAATTGGGAATTTATAACGAGTTTCCAATATTATTAACAAATATTTAAATATTATCTAATTTTATAAATGGTTAAGGAATTAGTATTGATATGGAATATATTATATTTTAGTTAGTATACTATTTATTTAATTCTAGGAGATATATACATATACATATGTTTATCTGAATAATATATTTATTATTTTGATATTTCTTCCTTGTTTATTGAATAAAAAATTATATGAGTGATTCACCATTAATATTGACTTGATTGGTATTTTAATATGCAGTAGTGGCATCCTTTTATTTAATTTGTGAGATTTTATTTTGTGTGACGAGAAATTTGAATAAATAGATTAGTGACATCGTCTGATATGAGAATTATGGTAACACTTTTTCGATTATTCTTTGGACTTGTTATATAGAATATTAAAGGAGCGAGTGTGATGTGTGAGCACTGAATAAATAGACTAGTAACACGTAGTGGTATGGGGCACCTTTGTGTTATTTATTCAGTTATTCTTTTCTCATGGATGACACTCGTGTGGGGATATGTGTGTGTGATACTCGTTGCATTAAGTACCCTTAGAGCCATGCGTTTGGCCTATAAGTAAAGCTACTTATTGGCCATTGTATATATAGTGTTTATCTACCTTTGTCTAGCTTCCTTTTTGTTTTGGCAGTGAATCAAATTAACTAGTATCCACCATATCGGCATGATCTTGGGGTCGCACCCCAGATCCACGACATCGCTATTCTATATTATATTTGATGCACATAATAGGTTACGGTAGGGTAGTTGCCCTTTATCCCCTTGTGTCACTTAGGCCGACGTTTTGTTGCCTATAAGGGTAGTGTTGGGTTGTGACTAAGGCTACGCGTAGACAAGCTATTGGTGGATATGAGTCACGATTTCCATCGGGGTAACTAAGGCTTTAGGAATAGATCCAACAACATGGCATGCGATGATTAGACCTTGGATTCCTGGAGCGGGCATGCGACCATCCGTCTTTCATATAGTTTCGGTTTATGTGTGATAAACAGACATATACTATGATGAGTTGTGATTATGCATGTGATAGTTTCCAGAATATGGTCAACCTCTTATCCTTCTTAGGCAGATGACCTGTGTTTACAGGCAAATGACCTATTTATTATTGATTATACTTGTGTATGGTTATGAGTTGGCTCAATCTTTCTTATTAATTTCAATGATTGATGATGGTATTTTTATAATATGAGATTGAGTGATATATCTAGGCAGTGCTTCATGCTAGCTTGGTATACTTGGTTATAACGCATATATTGATATTTCTGGATTTAGTGATGATTATTGGTTCTTATGATTCGTCCATTTATGTGTATTCGGTGATTGTTTCCTATGGATTTGAGTTATTTGAGTGAAGTGATGCCTAGAGGATTATTTATGTCATTATGAAAATACTCCGTACTTATACTTTTACATATTTACTTTAATACGTTGTCCGATGTTTTGAGTATCTTTAGTGGTTATATTCTATTGTTCTTCCTTGTTTATACTATATCACCTTGTTTATGATCCTTGATTAGACATCGTCTAACCCGTGTGTTACTTTATAATGTTTGGGTCAGTCTGAGACATTTCAGGCACAAGAACGATATGACCAATATACATTTATTAGGCTTAGAGGAGATTTATGTTAGGATTATCATATCGCATTATCATGATATTGATCCATTGTATTTATATTTTGTTGAGTTGGATATTGTTTGCTCAGTGAGTTATTGGGATGGTTGACGTTTGAGATAATTGTATTTAAACAGTAATATATTATATATGATATATTATGTTATTTTTGCGATTGACTCCATGTTATCTGCTATTTACTATATATTGTGTATGGTTCTGTCCTAGAGGCACGTGTGTTATTGCTTTGTACCATTACTATGTATGTACTAATGAGTTATTTATCTGATGTTTTAATACATACCGGTGTTATTCCAAAGGAACATTCGCGTATGTACCCCTATATAGCTTCATTCTCCGTATTATCTAACAATATTACTCTGTAATACTCTTGGATATTATGAGTATAAAGGTGGGGTTTCATAATTGGTATTAGAGCAGATTCAAAGCAATATACGGTATATTAGAGACATGAGTCGAGACCTTAAATGAGACTTAGAGTCTCTGACTCTTGGATATGTTGCGTAATTTTCTATAATAAGACATAGTATGTATATGTATGTATGTATGTGTGTGTGTATAGGATGGTTACTGGGGTAATCATCAGACGGTTTGTTTGTGGTTTTATAAATCTATGTATTTAAATACATAATTAATTTCTTATCCTTTAAGCATAAAGTATAAAATGTTTGGAATAGCAAGGACGAAAGGAGTTAGTCCAACCAGTGGTAATTATTTATGATTTAGGATAATTTAATATTGCATTACTGTGTTTAGCTTGATATCGTAGTTGAGTTTTTATTTAATTTTGATCAAAGTGTGTGTGTATGTGTGTATTTCACTCTCATGTTTGTTTGGATATTTGTAACTTTTGGTGTTGAATTTAATTTTGAAATTCTGTTAACTTGTATATTTGGTGTGTTAAGGATTCTGGTTGATACGGGTGCAGATGTATTCAATTAAGATTTTTAAATGCTTAAATGAGACATTTGAACAAGATAATCTGAAAAGATATAAATAATTTGGGAAACTAAAAGAAGTAATTATTTTTATAAGAGTATTATTCAAGAATTAGATTTATAAAGGATATTTTATATATGTGTATGTATATTAAGGGAAGCCTACAACCATCAGATATTAGTGCATAATTGTGAACATTGGCGAGACATTATGATTGTATCAATGTTGCGACCAACTGATGTTAGTAATCACTATAATAGATGCCTTGGCAAGCTTACTTTATTTTAGAATATTTGAGTATTTGTGAATATAAACGTGTAAATTTTATGTATATGTTAAAGTTAAACAATACATTGAAGATTGTTTCAATAAATAGAGAGAAAGGAGATTTCCATAGTAATTTAGTTAGAATTTTTTTAGTTTTATTGAAAACATTGAAAATTTTGTATTTGAATTATGTTTGAACTGAATAAAATAAAATTTTGGAAAATCTCTTGTTAGTTAATACCTATAATGTGAATTTTTTTAAATAAAGAAATTCGTCAATTCAGAAAGTAATTTTTGCGTTTGATGAATGTTTAAAATGTTAATGATATAAGTCTGTTTAGTATAATTGAGTTGTTATCGATTTTCCTTACAGGAAAATCATGAGGACGCAATTTTATCAAGGGGTAAGTCTTTAACAACCTGATTTTTTTAGTACCAATTAAGTAGGTAGTAGTAATTTAATCAATTAAATTTAATTTGGATATTTATTCGATAAATTGGTTTTGGAATTATTTAATAAAAGGTTTGTATGGTGAAAATGTAATATTTAAATTAGAACGAGTTAAAAATATGAATTGTTTTTATAAAAGTAATGAAATTGAAACATAACATTAATATGTTATAGCAATAATTTTGATATATTGTTTTTATTTAGTGAAAATTAAATAAAATCTTGTTCTAAAATTAAAAGAAGAAGAATATATATTTTTTCATTTATTATTAAGCCCAAAACTCATCTACCTCAAGCTTAACATTTTGCTCTAGACTTTTCTTCCCTCTTCTTGATAAAATTTTATTTACATACACTTCTTTCATGGGACACTTCCATATTCCTATAGGAAAAATCCCATCAGCCTTTCTCCCTTAAACAATTTAAAACAAGCTATATAAATTATAATAAATACGAAATTTAAGTGTTTGCATCTTTATATTGGTATTCATCCATGCTTAGGGCAAATCAGATTGCGTGCGTGTGTTAGGGCATAGGGGAAGATAGCGTAACATCCCTTAATTTTTGATAAAATCATTCAAAAAAATTAATTAGATAAATTAAATAGAATAATGATGATAAAGGGATTGAGATTTGAATAAGCCACATATAGGGCCATGCTTATTAATAAAGTAAATGAGCTTTAATTGGGTTATTAGCTAACTCAATTACACATAGGCATATTGGTAATACCCATTCCATTTTACAGGGCTACACTTACCATTCTTGTCTATTCACGTTCATTTTTCTCAAAACGAAAATAAACGCAAAAACCTTAAGGAGCCGGCCATTATCAAAGAGGAAGATTACAGTCTAAAGCTAAAGATTAAAGCTAGAAAGGATGAATCAAACAATAAATCTCAAATTCCTTATCATATCTAAAGTGAATAATGATCTTATACCATATCTATTTTATTCTAAGATTATATGTTTTCGAATTTATGGTTAAATTCGTTTATACGATGACATAGATGATGATATGCTTGAACTATATTATAGTTGATTTATTTTAATTCATTTACATATGAATTTTCACGTTTTAGGGTAAAACCGAGGGTTTACGATTTTATAATGTCATGGAAAAATTTTATGTTAAGTAGAACATAATTTTGGAGACAAGTTTTAATTTTAAGAATTTTCTAAGCCATGGAAATTTTATCATGGATTTTTAATGGTAAATATGATATAACTAGGTTTAAAATATATTTCGAGTATTTCAGAAAGAAATCGAGCCTGAAATTTTAATATGTTTGATTACACGATGAAATCGAATTTCTGTGATTTTTAGGGATTTTTATCAATTGATTTATTAGTGAAAATAAATTATTTAAAAAAGGGCATTTCTGCAAATGTTGGTTTTGCTATATGGAAGGACTTGCATGTTATATTTCTTTGATTTAGATCTAATTAAATGTGGCAATTTTTAATGGTAAAGTATTTGAAAAGATTTAAAGTGACCAATCAAGGAATTACAACAAGTAAGGTAGTTATAAGTGGTTGCCATATTAGCTATAATCCAGCATTTTTCAGGAAAAGGTGGTTCTGCCTATTTTGGAGGTACCTTTTGACTCCTCTACCTCTGCACCAACCCGGTGGAAACCATTAGAGTCGAAACCAATGCACACGGTATCAATGGTATTGGTATGAAGTGAATTGGTAAGTGGTGGAATGTAGTGTGTCAAAAGTAATGCTTTCGTTAGAGTCGAAAGCAATGTTTACTTTTAAAAGGTAAGCGCCCGCCAAGTTTTTGAAGGGCTTTCGACCAAGTCGATACTTTATAGAGTCAAAACCTTAGTTTGATTTCAAAAGTTAAATCCTACCTTGTTTTACACAAAGCTTTTGACATAGTCGAAACTTATGCTTTCGGAAAGGTCCCTATAAATAGTTTTCGAAAGGGTTCCTTTTTCTTTAAATCATTGCTTTCGAAAGAAGAAATTCCGACCTAGACGAAATCTAGCCGTTATTCTACCTTTCTACTGTATTAAAGCCACCAGTGCACCTAAAAGGTTATCCTTGTTTTTACTTAAGTTGAGCCATTTCCTAAATGCTTTCGAAAGGGGCTGAAGGTTTCAAAGGCAATGGAGTCGAAAAGGGGTTTCGAATTTATCCTTCAAAGTTTTAATTCAAAGGATTATGCATTCGACTAGATGGTTCCGAAACCATCAATTTTTTCCCAAAAAAAATTATATGGGTTTCGAAGAGATACCTTCATATATAACCACTTTGACCCAGTTGATGTTTTTAAAGAGTAAACCCAATGCTTTAAAAAAGGGTACTTTCATTTGTTACGAAGTTACGTTTAAATGTCGTTTTGACACCATTGAAAGGTATATTTGGTTTCAAAAGAGAATATTTTTCAAAGGCTTCTACTATAAGGTTTCGAAAGTGATGTTTTAAGATTTCAAAACATAAACTCAATTTAGAGGAATAACCATGGCATAAATAAACAAAGGGTTCTGAAATGAAGAAGTTTTCATTGATTAAAAAGGTTAAATGGTTTAATTAGGATATATATATATAAGATAGTAGACTATAAGTGTTGGTATTATTTATTATTATACTTCTTCATATAGTTATTCACATTACTATAACCTATAACAGTACTTTGGGGAAGTCCATAATAACCAGCTAGGTTGACCCAATAGTGAATGTAACTTAAGAACTATTAAAATCTAAATTAAAGATATTGGCAGGGGCCAATAGGTTCATAGTATGCCCATGAAAACTGTATAACTAAAGATATTGGCCGGGGCCAATAGGTTCATAGTCAACCCATGAGAACTATGATTGATATTGACGGGGCCAACCGGTTTATAGTTAGCCCATGAAAGCTATATCCGGATTAAGATATTGACAGACAGTCAATAGGTTCCTAGATAGCCCATGAAAACTAGGATAAGAGAAAAGATATTAGAGTTACTAATAGGTTTTCAATAATCTCATGAAAACTTTGAAATCAAACGAGTAGTCCATAAGAATTTAATAGGTTAACAGAAACCCTTAAACTATAATTGAGACTAACGGTATAATGAATGGAGATGGTTAATTCAGATTTGATTAACTTGTTTTGCATATCTTCATAATATTTTGAAATACTATGTTTTTAACTATTGTGGATGCAAGGGCATAATATAGTTTTGTAAATGTTTTAGGATACTGGTGGGTGGAAACTCATTCTGCCAAGCGGCATGGTCTCACTTGATATCTAAATGGTTTGAGATGGTAAATTGTTATTCATATTAGGCTTTATGTCCGACTCGAATTTTTTTCCCTTTAAACTCTTGGGCACTCAATTTATTTTGAGTAGGTTGTGAGTTAGGATTTACAAGTGTTCTTTTAGACAAATAAAGGTTCCAAAGACACGCAGGAGGCAAAGTTATTAATAGAGTTCTTTTAATTCCACCGTTTGATTGTAAAGGCAAAAAAAAAATTGGTGCCTTATTATGTACTCTGACCAACCAAGGCGGCATCTTAGCATGTCGTTCTTACATATTTTGCATTAATTACATGTTATCCGAACATGGTCCACGGACTGGGATTATGTAATTAATTTGGAATATTTTGAAATAGAATGTGGAATTTGTTTGCTGTTTAATTTTTTCCATATTCTAGTATTTCTGTTTATTTATATATCTAATATCGCCTTATTTGGTCATCAAATATTAATAACTATGGATGATTGCGGCATCAATAGCCATTAGTTTCAGGCCTCCAAGTAAGGAGATGTTACAAGTTGGTATCAAAGCATATGTTTATGAAACTTTAAAAGAAACTTAAACCTAAAAGATTTTTCAAACATAACCCAATGAATCGAATAATAAGATTGGGGTTTCGATTAATGCTATAGTAACATACTTGTATTTGATATATAATTATATATGTAAGTGTGTAACCCCGCTCTTTTAGACCGTTCTTATGTATCTTACTAAGGCTCGCACGTAGATTTACGAGAAAGCAGATATGGAAGCAGGAAATGGAAGAGGAGATATCGGTGGAGGAAGCACCAAAACTAATGGAAATGCTCGACCCACTTCAAGGAGAAACCTGGGTCGACCAGCAAATGCTAGTAATCAAAATTCTAATACCAATTTGGATGCTGGAAATCTACCAGTAGATATGGAGCAACGTATTAATTCTTTATCGTTTTGATACAAGCAGGAGCTACTACTCGTGTTGCTGAAAATGTATGAGGAGCTAATCCTATGGCTCTAGTTGGGAATATTTATGCTTTGCTGAGTAGAGATTACACCAGCTTGGGTGGGAAGCCATTCTTGGGAACGAAGAGTGCCATAGAGGTTCAGAATTGATTGTTGCATTATAAGCGTACCTATATCGAGTTGGGTCTAGATAATGGGCAAAAGAGAAGGTTGGACTCTAAACAGTTGCAGGGGTCAGCACTACATTAGTGGAATATGTCACTACCGTAGTCCTGGAAGTGCAGCTAACTTGGGTTGTTCTAAAATAAGATTTGAGCAGAAGTTTGAGTCCGAGTCTGCTAAGTTTAGCCGATGAGGAAGTTTATGGATTTAGTTTAGGGAAAGACGTCAGCAGTCGAGTATGCTACTAAGTTTGAAGGGCTGTCTCGATATGAATATGTCATGATAGATACTGATATTAGAAGGAATGAAATTTTCATTCAGAGATTACGGCCCGAGCTTGCTAGAAAGACCATGACATATGTCCGTGATCCCTGTAATGTAGTAGTGGAAATGGTCATTCGTCGTGAGGAATTACTTGCTGGTCATGCTGAAGAGAAGCCGGTAAAAACTCAAGGTTCTCAAGGGAAGAAGAGAAAGTTTTTTAAAAGGAAGGGAGCCTAGAAGGGAGATACAGCTAAGAAGTCGAAGGCTGAGATAGTTTGTTATAATTGTGACAATAAGAGTCACTTTGCGAATGAGTGTCGGTCAAGAAATAGGAAAAAAGCTACAAACAAGAAGAATGTGAAGTGCGTCAATTGTGATCAAATGTGAAGTGTCAAGAACCATTTAGGGCGGACAAGTGAAGGTTTTTTCTATTGGAGTATCTAGGCTATTACAGCAGATAAGGGAAAGATGGTGATGGAAGATACGCTTTTGATTCAGAGCATTCCAGTTAGAGTACTTATTGATACCAATGCATCACATTCATTTATATCTCAGTGTTTGGTTGATAGATTATGTTTTGAATTCACCTACCATGTTACTTTCTTAAGGGTTGTGAATCCAATAGGAGGGTACTCTTGGGTTAAGACCTAACTAGTTAGTACTTGATTTTTTAGGCCATAATTTTACATGCAGTTTGTATGTTATTGATTTCGTAGATTTCGGACCATTTTATGTATGGATTTGTTGGGTAGGTATAAGGCTAGAATATTTTTCCAGGATAGAGGGTTATCATCAAGACACATTGATATTCATAACCTAGTGATGTTCTCAGTAGAGAATACTGATTAGAATGTTAGTGCTATGGAGGTGGGAGATGAGTTAAGTCAGGTTCGGGTAGTAAGAGAGTTTGCAGATGTCTTTGAGTCAGTCACAGCACTACCATCGAAAAGAGCTGCTGATTATAGAATAGACCTTATGCCTGGAGCCGAACCTGTGATAGACCACCTAAAAGGATGACACCTCATGAGATGAAGAAATTGAAGGTGCGGCTAGTGAATCTTGAAGGAAATTTTTTTATTAGACCAGGCAGTTTTTCTTGCGGAGAGGCCATGATGTTCGTAAAGAAACTGGATGGGTCGTTAAGGATTTTTGTTGACTACTGTAAGTTCAACGAAAGGATGATCAAAAATAAGTATCCTTTGCCAAGAATAGATAATATATTCAATCAGTTGAGTGAAGCAAGAGTTCTTTCCCAGTTAGATTTGGTGACCGGTTTCCATCAGTTAAGAGTGATGGAGGACAGTATTCCTTTGACCACATTTTGAGCCAGATATGGTTCATATGATGGTTGATAATGCCATTTGGATTGACAAATTCACATACTTTCTTCGTGGATTTGATAAATCGAGTTTTTCTAGAGTACTTGGATAGGTTTATGCTGGTGTTTATAGATGACATTCTTGTATACTCTAAGGATGAGAAAGAGCATGAAGTTCATCTAAGGTGGTGCTTGAGACACTGAGGCAGAATAAGTTAAAGGCGAAGTTCACCAAGTGTCATTTTTGGATAAAAGAGGTTAAATTTCTTGATCATGTGGTTTCAGAGAAATTACTCTCAGTCGGTCCAGATAAGATCAAAGCTGTGAACAGTTGGAATTAACCAGAGAAGGCGACTGAGATCAGAAGTTTTCTAGGACTTGTTGGCTACTATTAGAGATTCATTAAGGATTATCGTGGGTAGTTGCCCCTTTGACTAAGCTAACCAGAAAGGAGGTGAAGTTTATTTGATCTGACAAATGTGATGAAGCGTTCCTTAAAGCATTTGTTAACCAATGCATCGGTGTTCGTAGTTCCAGATGGACGCCAAGGATTGGTGGTATGCACTTATGCATGCGGAACTGGATTGGGAGCAATATTGATGCAGAATGGTATATTATTGCATATCCACCCAAGCGACTTAGACCACATGAAGTAAGATATCCTACTCATGATTTGGAGTTGGCAGTAGTGATCTTCGCATTGAAGATTTAGAGACATTATCTCTTAGGATATAGATTTGAGATTTATATCGATCATAAGTCTTTATGGTATTTATTCTCTCAGAAGGAGATGAGTATGAAACAACAAAGGTGGATGGAGTTGTTGACTTCCTATGATTTTGGTATAGAGTATATACTAGGGAAAGGTAATAAGGTAGAAGATGCTCTTTGTAGAAAACATCAGAATGTAGTGTTAGCTATGCTGGCAGAGTGGAAGGATTTAGAAGTTTAGCCAGTTGTGTTGTGCATTTAAGGTCGACTCCTGGTTCTAATCAAAGTACGGCTAGGTTGTCTTGGTTAGAAGTTCGACCAATACTGATTGAAAGGATCTCTTTTAAGCAGAGAGAGGATACAGTTTAGTTGAGAGAATCAATAGACTTGAGGTTGGAACTGAGATCAATGATCTAAAGGAGTTTAGCTTTGACCAAATAGGATGGTTGAGAAAGAAGGGATGGTTATGTGTTTCGAACATGGAGGACTTGAGGAAGGAATTTCTTGGAGAATGCCATAGGTCCAAATTTATAATTCATCCTGGAGGAACCAAGATGTATTAGGATATGAAGATCGGATTCCGTTAGGGAGGTATGAAGAGGGACGTTGGCTCATGGGCTAGGAAGTGTGCAAACTGTCAACAAGTAAAAGTTGAACATTAGAAACCGAGTGGGTTGCTTTATCCTTTAGAGATTCCAGTTTGGAAATGAGAGTCGATATCTGTGGATTTTATAGATGGGTTTCCAAGGACAAATAGCGATAATGAAATTATATGGTTTATAGTGGATAGATTGACAAAGAGTGCCCATTTCATTTCAGTTAAGTCAACCACGACGGCACATGTTTTAGCTAAGTTGTTCATGAAGAACATAGTTAGACAGCATGGAGTTTGTAGTAGTATAGTCAGTGATAGAAATGCTTTGTTCACTAGTGAATTGTGGAAAAGTCTACAAGAAGTGATGGTTACCAAGCTTAATATGAGTACTGCATATCACCCTCAGATTGATGGGCAGATAGAGAGAGTCAATAAGGTACTTAACAACTTATTGAGAGCTTATGTATTGGACTTTGGTGGAATCTTGGGAAGATCACTTACATTTAGTTGAGTTTTCCTATAATAACAGTTATTAGACTAGTATAGGAATGACGTCATTTGAAGATTTGAATGGAAGACCATCCAAATCACCCGCATGTTGGTTAGAGACTGGAGACAAATTACTCTTAGGTCTAGATTTGGTTAGAGAGGCATCAGAGAAGAATGAGTTAATCTATAGAAGGATGAAGGAAGCTTGCCCCAGACAGAAGAGTTATGTAGATAAGAAATATAAAGACTAGAGTTCTTAGTTGGAGATAAGTTTTTCATTAAGGCATCACCTATGAAGGGTATGGTGCGATTTGGAAAGTCAGGGAAGTTAGCCCCGAGATATGTAGGTCCATTTTAGATTATAAAAAGGACTGGAAAGCTTGCGCACATTGTAAAGTTGCCGGTAGTATGGCAGGTGTCCATAATATATTTCATGTGTCTCATCTTCATATGTATGTGCATGATCCAAATATCACTATCCCTATGACAGGGTTGGAAGACTCAGAAGTAGAGCCTAATTTGACAATTATTAAGAAATAAGACAGTCAGGTTGGTAAAAGTTCAGTGGAGCGACAATGAGAAGGACCGTACTTGGGAGACAGAGAACATGATTAAAGATACTTATCATGATCTGCTTTGAGGTTATGTCTATATTAGATTTATGTAGATAGTTGCTAGTCAGTTAGACTAGTATGGCTATTATGGTTGTTAGAAGTTGTTACAAAGAATTGTTATGGTTTAGTATTTAGTCCTTACTGAATTTCGAGGACGAAATTCTTTAAGAAGGAGCCGGTAACATCCCTTAATTTTTGATAACATTAGAAATTTAATTAGATAAATTAAATAGAATAATGATGATAAGAGGATTGAGATTTGAATAAACCACATATTGGGCTATGCTTATTAATAAAGTAAATGGGCTTTAATTGGGTTATTACCTAATTAAATTACACAAAGGAACATGAGTAAATAGCCATTTCATATTACATGGCGACACACTTATCATTCTTGTCTATTTACGTTTAATTTTCTTGAAAAAAAATAAACGCAAAAACCATAAGAAGCTGACCATTATCAAAGAGGAAGATTACAATCTAAAGCTAAAGATCAAAGCTAGGAAGGATTAATCAAACAAAAAATCTTAAATTCCTTATAATATCTAAGGTGAATAATGATCTTATACCATATCTATTTTATTCTATAATTATATGTTTTCGGATTTATAGTTAAATTCGTTTTTATGATGACATAGATGATGATATGCTTGAATTATATTGCGGTTGATTTATTTTAATTCATTTACATATGAATTTTCACGATTTTAGGGTAAAACCGAGGATTTAAGATTTTAGAATGCCATTGAAAATTCTATGCCAAGTAAAACATGATTTTGGAGACCATTTTTAATTTCATAATTTTCCAAGCTATGGAAATTTATCATGGATTTTTATTGGCAAATATGACATAACTGGGTATAAAATTTATTTCAAGTATTTCAGAAAGAAACCAGATATGAAATTTTAATATGTTTTATTAAAAGATGAAATTGAATTTCTTTGATTTTTAGGGATTTTTCCCAGTTGATTTATTCGGGAAAATAAATTATTTTAAAAGGGGGACTTTTTTGCAAATGTTGGTTTTTAATGGAAAGACTTACACGTTATATTTCCTTGATTTTGATCTAAATAAATGCGGTAGTTTTTAGTGGTAAAGTATTTTAAAAGTTTTAAAGTAACCAATTAGTGAATTACAGCAGGTAGGTTAGATATAAGTGGTTGTCATATTTACCTTTATCCATCGTTTTTCAGAATAAGGTGGTTCCTCCTATTTCAGAGGTAACTTTCGCTCCTTTACCTCCGCACCAACCTAGTTGAAACCATTAGAGTCAAAACCAATGTACATGGTAACAATGGTATTGGTACGAAGTGAACTGGAAAGTGGAGGAAGGTAGGGTGTTGAAAGTAATGCTTTGTTAGAGACAAAACCAACATTTACTTTTAAAAGATAATTGTCGGCCTAGTTTTTGAAGGGATTTCGACCAAGTCGATACCCTATAGAGTCAAAACCTTAGTTTGATTTAAAAAGTTAAATTCCTGCCTTGTTTTACTTAAAGCTTTCAACATAGTCGAAACTCATACTTTCGAAATGGTACTTATAGATAGCTTTCGAAGAGGTACCTTTTTCTTTAAATCATTGCTTTCGAAAGGAGAGGTTTTGACCTAGAAGAAATCAAACCGCTATTCTACCTTTCAATTATATTGAATCCAACAATGCTTTCAAAAGGTTATCCTTGATTTTACTTAAGTTAAGCCACTTCTTAAATGCTTTCGAAAGGGGTTGAGGGTTTCAAAGGCAATGGAGTCGAAAGGGGTTTCGACTCTATCTTTCAAAGTTTTAATTCAAAGGATTACGCTTTCGACTAGATGGTTCTGACATCATCAATTTTTTCCCAAACAAATTTATGTGGATTTCGAAGGAGATATCTTCGTATATAACCACTTTGACCCAAATGATGTCTTTAACGAGTAAACCCAATGCTTTCGAAAGCGGTAGTTTCATTTGTTTCGAAGCTATGTTTAAAGGCTGTTTTGACCCCATTGAAAGGTATATTTGATTTCAAAGGAGAATATTTGTCACGGGCTAAGAAAAGTATTTTTACTATGTTTTGAAAAGAGATTTTGGCTTTCAACAGAAGTCATCCAAAAGGTTTCAAAAGCGATGTTTTAAGATTTCAAAACATGAACTCAATCTTAATTTAAAGGGAAAACCATGGCTTAAATAAAAAAAGGGTTTTGAAATGAAGAAGTTTTCGTTGATATATATATATATATATATATATATATTGAAACTTGGTCAAATTATATTTCAAAATATCAAAATGGGCTAAATCCCAATTACATCCGTAGTTCCTACTGCAAAGACACAAATACATACTTTATACATCAGATCCACTTTAACCGAACTTTCCTTTTTTAGGACGTAAGTATCATAGCGACTCCCAGGTCGTTGATCGATCTACTTCGTGCTCAACCTTCCAGCTCATCCACGCCAATGCTCGTTTTTCTTATTCCAAAATCTTAACTTATCTCTCCCCCTTTAGTTATCAGCAAAATAGTAATAATATTAAAAAAATAGAGATAAAGTGATAGATATTAATACCAAATGGAGTATAAATATTAAATTTTAATAAAAAATCAAACAAAAATCATAAATACTCTGTTAGGCACATATTCCACTTAAGAATGATAGGGGTGATGTCGGCATATAAAACCATATAGTTGCATCTATTGTGATACATTTATGACAGGAATTTGAATACTTACTAACCATGCATAACCGTTAGGACTTAAATGAGATTAGTAGCATTTCCCATTTTATTTTAAAAAAATGAATTTCAAGTATCTTTTAGCCACGCATAACGATGAGGACTTTTAAATGTGATTAGAATTAACTCGTCTATTTAATAATCAATTTTGATATGTGTTCCATACATGCATAACCGTGAGGACTTTTAAATGAGCATGAAAGCACATAATCAAAGATTCCAAGTGATTCATCCATGCATAACCGTAAGGACTTTTAAATGAGAGTGAATACTGTGGATATTTTCATTGCTAATTAAATTTAAAAAATGAATAATTTCTCTTTTAAAATACCACATTTTGAGATATTATATTGGGTTTTGATGAGTGATAGTCGAAGAAATATGATAAGAATGGACATGGTCATGGAATTTTACCAATCAAAGTTATTATAAATTTTGTTTAAATTTTTAGAGAAATTTACTACATATACCATCTCAAGTCAAAATATATGATTAATATCAGCACTCATTAATTTTTTTCAATCACTATTTTCCTTATCGATAATCAGTAGGGAGTCAGATTTGTTAACATAGAAAGTTTAGATCAAATTCAAAAATATAAAATCAAATTTATAAAATGCCTAAATAAGATGCAGTCAGCAAAAAAACTATTTTTTGGAAGGGGTTTTGTATAAATGTCTACCAACTGAAAATCAGTTGAAATGAAATTTATGCAGATTTTCTTTGTGAAAGTGACGCAACTAATGAATGTCTCAACATAAAACACGTTCCACTATTTACATTTTCTATCAACTAGACTACTAGTGAAATCTGCATCTGAATTCCCTTTTAACAAAGTTATCATTAGATAGATATCATAGACCAAACTGTGAAGTGTGCAACAAATGCCTTATAATCAGTTTACAGCTTTTGAAAAGTGATTCCTTAAAGTTTTGATTGAAAATGTGTACATAAACAACTAGTGAACATAGTGTCATATCTAGAAGCAGTAAGATAAACAAATATATCCATGTGTATCTAGAGTAATCATAAACAACATCTCTTATCACCTAAACTTGCAATATCGTTAGTCCAAACAAATCTATATGAAATAGTTCAAGGATGAAAAGATGATTGGTCAACATTTTTGCATAAGTCGGAATCAAAATCAACCGTCATTTCCTTATCACATAACTGGCTAATTTACATCAGATTATGGTCAAGATTTTCAACATTTAATATATCATTCAAGGGAAATGTACCGTTACCTATTTTACCTTTACCTGTAATTTTTCGTTGTTGCCTATTGTGATTTTGCCACCATTGTGCTTGGCTAAGGAACTTTGATTTGTCGCCCATCGTGTGCCTGGAACAGCCAGAATCCAGGTACCACTCTTGTGGTTCCTTAGCCTGCCACCATATTACACGAGAAAAGATTTTTGTGACCTACTTGTTTTTATAGGTCCATGATTGTTAGTGATAAAATATTTTGAATAATAAGTTTGTGTAAAACCAAGACAGTTTATGTTTGTTCCTTTTGGCACCCAGATTTGTTTGACTTTAAGGTATTTATATTTTGCCTTTAGGAACTTAAATTGATATGGTTTTCACCTGTTGGGGCCTATACTAACAATTGTTTTGATTGTGTCCAATTTTTCTACAAATTGTGCACTCGGATTTAACATGAATAGTTTTACTTCTAACTCTTTCAGATTGAGTGTGCCCAAGTCCTTGTCTAATAGTATTAACAGTTTGTTTCCCTAATAACATATTTAGCGATCTTTCTTCTTTGGAAAATTTTTCTAAAGTTGTAGACAATTGTTGGACTCGTGACTTAAGTGATTCATTTTCATTCAATAACATCATGCGCTTTTTAATAGAATTTTATCTCCTAGTATTTTCACTCTCTTTCAAAATCAGAATTTTATTTTCAAGAGATTTAATTTTAATTTTTGATTTTTTAATTTCTTCTTCGATTGAGGGACACTTATCGCACTTCAGGCACTTATATTGATAGTTTTTAACCAATTAATCAATCTGCTTATTTAGTTCTATCAACTATCTCTTTGTGATTCAATTTTAGCGCACTTCTCCCTAAGTCGTTCAAAACAATCATTTACTTCGTGAAAATTTATAAGTAATTCAGAGTGGGTAAGTTTTGGCACCTCACTTGGCTTATCATCATCGCTGTCACTAGTATCTCCTTGAAGACACAGATTTTCTTTTACACCCTCACTACTAGTGCTTTTGTTATCATCGTCACTTTTATTCCAAGTGGCTGCAAAACTTCTCATTTTTGATTTCTTTCCTTTGCTGAGTTGATTTTGAGGACAATTTGGCTTGATATGACCCGGTTTATTGCAGTTGTGACAAATGATCTCCTGCTCTTTTGAGTTGTTTAGAACTCTGACGATTCTGTTTTTCAGTTGTTGACTTAAGATAGGATTTCCATGTTTGCGGTTCCACCTTTTGAATCTCTTTATTATCAATGCCAATTCAGTTGCTCCATCCTCATAATCATCATTATCACTTTCAGTTGTTCCTTTTGAGAGCTATTGATTTCTTTCGACTATCACCTCCTTCTCATTCTTCCTTGAATTTGATTTCTAGCTCATAAGTGGTGAGATTTCTAATGAGTTCTTCGACTTTAGTCTATTTAAAATCCTTCAATTCTTGAATACCGGTCACTTTTGCTTCAAATTTCATGGTAGAATTCTGAGGATTTTTTGGACTATTTCCAATTCTGTGTATGGTTTTCCAAGAGCTTTTGATTTGTATACGAGATTAGAAAGTTTTCCTCACATTTCTTTGACACTTTCGTCCTTTGCCATTGTGAAGTTTTCGTATTCACTGCTGAGCATGGCAAAGCGAGATTCTTTGACTTGGGTGGTTCCTTCATGAGTCACTTCAAGGGTGTGTCGAATTTCCTGCACAGTTAGACAATGTGAGACATGATAAAATTCAATTTGATATAATGAACAAATAATAGAATTCATAGCCTTAGCATTTGCAAATTGCAATTTATTTTCAAGATCTATCCATTGATCCATCAGTTTTTCAACTTCTTGATTATCTACCACTATGGTTGGTGTCCTGTATCCCGTTTCAACAATATTCCACGCATTTATGGCTTTCAAAAAATAATTTATCCTAGTTTTCCAATAAGTATATTCACCATTGAACATGGATAGTCTATCTATGGACTAACCCTCGGCAAAAACATAATTAAAATAATCCATTTAAAAAAAAAATCAAATTTATAATTTGAAGAAAAAAAATTAAATTTTTGATAAAAAATGGTTTTATTCCTAACTCTGATACCACTTGTAGGATCATTTTCACCCTAGAGAGGGGGTGAATAGGGTGATACTAATAATAATAATAATTAATGCAAAAATAAAAATATAAATAGAAATGTAGAAGAGATCACACACAAATTTACCCAGCTTGGGAAAAACCGCCTACATACTGCCCCCAAGGTTTCTACTAGAAATTAAGTAGTTAGACGCTTACACACGGAAACTGCAACATCTGCTAATGACTAACCTGACTTTACAGTCAAAACCCTGCCACAACACAGCCACTGAGTTGCGAAATCTCAAACTACACCACCGTACTAGTCACATGACAAGAGAGTTACACAATTTAAAAAGGAAAATTACAAAATAAGTAAAAACTAAACAAAACCCTATTTTAATACTCAAGCCTAAAATTAAAGCCGACCCAATTGTAGTTGAAAGAAGACTTCCTCTTTTTATATTTCTCATGTAATCTTATGGCCAATTCCTCCTTCGTTCCTCTTTCACAAGCTTGGGTTTTGCTATAAATTGAAGACGCCGCCTTTAATATGATCGATTGTGACATGCTTTTGTTATGTTTTCTTCATCAGTCGAATTGCTGGCTGTGATAAGCTTTCGGTTTCGCTCCAATTATCGAGTGGGATGTTGATAAATTGGTATGTGATTTTCACCCTTTTTGTTCTCGACTTTGATTCAAATTATAAATATATTAGTGATTTTATTTTAATGCTTGCACTTTGGTTTTACTTGAACTCGAATGAATTTATGTCGATGATGTAATTGGGTTATATAAGGATGAAACCCTTAAATTTTAGTTCGTATATTTTTCGTTTGCATATTTCATGTTTCTATGCTTTGGTGTTGATTTTGAATTTAATGACTGAGATGAATTCTGACTTGATCATAATATTATCGATTGAATACGTTGGAAGTCGGTTCCTTCTTTTGCTCTATTGATTTTGGCATTTGAATTTGCTGACTTTGAGATAAAAATTGACTTCGACTTGTCTAACTTCTACGACTTTGGCATCGTTCGATATATGTAGGAATATAACAATTTCTTTGAAATATCCTCAAATATTTTTGACCCCTATTGATTTTTATCTCGATCTCCACTTATTGACTAAGTCTTTGGTATTGATGGTGTTTGTTTGTATTATAGCCTGCTCTTGTTTCATGTCACACTAGTGGTTCTACTTGAGTCAGTCCTTATTGCATCCCTTGTGCGGTGCATTCGAGTATTTCATTGAACTGGGTTAGCTGCTGTTGTCTTGGTTGAGCTTTGTACATTTGCAATCTAGACTTGTTGTTTCCTCTGATTTATGTATTACTTCCATTTGCGTTCATATTATCATGTTGGGTTGAAATGTTGTACAAGTCATGCTGTAGCTTAATGGAGCCTGATTTGCATTGAGTCATTATGTACAATTTCATTTGCATTTATTTGAACTGGGTTGCCTCAATGACCCATTGCTTGATGACCTTTTCTGACCTTGTTTCACTGGCTTGTACATTTGATTAACTAGAAATCTGGTTTGGTCTCATTCTTGTTTGGTTCCCATTGTTACTTGAAGTGATCTTATTCCTTTTGTTCATGTATGCGTATGTACTATGCATTCTAGAGTCTGCATTCATGTTGATCTTGATTTTGATGTTTCTATAGCTCGATCATCCATGCTTGCGTCCATGCATTCGAACTACTTTGGTGCCATATGAAGTCTTGTTGCATTTCTTTGTGTTCATGTGCATGGGTTTTATTTGAGTTTATCTAGTGTGGTTGCATGTCGTTGTTGTGTACTTGAACTATAGCTCATTGATTTTGGAAAATATGCACATATTCATGTATATACATGCATATATACGCATGTATATATGTGTAGTGAATGTTACTGCATATTTGTACATGTATACACATGTATACTGGTCTGGTTCGTATTGTTCTACCCTGAGTTTGGTTTCACATGTTTTCATGTTTACTTAACTTGAGTATGGTCTTATGGGGTGTTGTTGCCTTTGGTAATTGCATTCTGAAGCTTTTTGTTCCATGGTTTGCATCCTTGCTTTGATCTTGTTTGCAGTGTGCTTTGAGTTACTTTATTTTGAACTTCCATGTTCACTATTTGTTGGCATGATGCGCTTTAGTTTTCTCCATGTATATATATATATATATATATATACACACACATACATGCATGCATGTATATATGTGTGTGATTTGTGTGCTTATGCACTTGGTTGGCTCATTTCATGTTGCATGCTAGACTAGCAGTGTCGAAAGTTTTTGCACTTGAGTTGAATCCGGCCTAGGCTTGAGTTTGACCTTGTGCTCACCTATCCCTGCTATTTAACACACAAGTATATATCAGTGTGCATGGCCTTGTGACATGTATAGTGATAAACTGTGCATGTTACAAGCTGTTCATGTAAGATGGATTAAAAAGAAAAATGATGACGAACAACCCAAATAATCGAGGAAAACAATATTTCAAAATACAAACTTCATTGTACACTACAAAACATTTCTTTTTCAATTTTATTGCGTCAGTTTTTATTTTTGCAGATAATTCAGAAGCTGGATACAAAGTGGAATAGAATTGAAGATAAAAATACGAGTGTTGAGTGAATATATAGTGAGGTGAAAAAATTGTAAATTGAAATTTGTGATGTAATCAAAATTGTAATGTAATTGAAAATGTATATATGTAGTGAGAGCTCAAATTTGTACTATTTGAATTTGTAATAAAATATTTGTTTGAACAAAATATTTTTTTGAGTATGAATTCTGTGTTATTTATTTTATTCAACAAATATTTATTTAATTATGTGAAAAATAAAATAGTATAATAAAATATACAATTAAACGATTATATATATATGTGTTTATTATCATCAAACAAAAATCATATACTACCATATTCTATAGAAATATCAGTTCTGTAGGATCTAGATTAACCCTAGAGGGGGGTGAATAGGGTTATTAGCAAATTTTCTCGAGTTAAACGCAAAAACAAACTGCAGAGAAATAAATATGTTGAAAGTAAATCACACACAAAATTTACCCAGCTTCGGCAACCCCTTCCTACTGCTGCATTCCCATATTTCTATTAGAATTAAACAGTCTCCCGCTTACAAACACTCTAACAGACTCGCAAACCCTGCTCCCGCTTACAAACACTCTAATAGACTCGCAACCCCTGCTCCCTCCTATAGAGTTTTGCAAACTCGCAAACCCTACTCCCGCCTATAGAGTTTTGCAAACTCGCACACCCTGCTCACTGAACTAATTCTAACTAGACAATCTGACACTACCTACAACCTAGGTGTTGATTTACCAAGGTTTGACAACCTTAAAAAGAGAATTTAAATTTAAATCAAATTTAAAAACAAATTAAAACTAAAACCCTAATAACAACTAAAAACTAAAGCCCTCTTTAATAAAACAAGGCCGGCCCATTTATTTTGCCCGTTCCTTTTTCTTTCACCCGATCCTCTTTTTTTTCTGGGCTTGAAGAAAATGGCGACTTTGATTCTTCGTTCGTTCTTTGTCCAAATTAGGGCTTTCAGTAACTATAGACGATCGCGACTATTCCTGCTCGATTGAACTTGGTTCTCTTGCTTTATTTGTTGATCGTCTCTTGAGATGATGCCGGCCGCTCCGATTTGATCGAGTTCACTGTTTGCTTCGGTATGTAATTTCCTTGTTTGTGCTTTTCTGATTTTCGTACTCGAACTCGATGATCATTGCCAATGATGATTGTGGGTTTATATATGGATTTCGATTTCCTTTAATAAGTTCGTCTGATTTGTCACTTTCCTAATTCTCGATTGCTTGATATTTGCGACTTGATGCGCACGGCTTTGATTTTCAAACGTTTGATTTTCCTTGAATAATACGGCAAAAACTTTCCTATTTTATTTTTGACTTTTTCAATGATACGTGCTTGAATTTTTGGTCATCTGATTATGTGAATGCGACTCCATGACTTGCCTTTACCATCGCGTTGACACTTAACTGTAGTTGTTCACTGGTCAATTACTGCTTTGATTCGAGTACCACTGTGAGAAAAAATTGACTTTGGCCAACGTGTTCATCCTTGTAGCATATTTGACCTATTCGAAACGTTTTTCTTGATTTTGTACACTGTGACTTTGGTTCTTTATATTGCTTCAGTCTTGTTGTCTGTTGTTGTTGTTTGCCGAGATATTGTTTCACCACTGAGCCTTATTCATGTATACTGATCTGGTTCATCTTGTAATCTTCACTTTTTCACTGTACTGTCTGGTTGAAGTTCTGATCATTTGTATACATACATTCAAGTATGTATATATGTGTATGTCCGCACTTTGCATACTGATGCACTTCATACATGCACTGTGTTGATCATGTACTAATTTTGTGCTCGAGCTTCTTTGCATTCTGCAGTTGGTCTGCCCTGAACTTGATTGATACAGTATTCATGTTGTTGCTTGAGTCACTTTATTGTCACTGGCTCATTGCCTTTGTGGTCTTCACATTCATGTGTGTCTGGTCATGCTTTTCCATTGTAGCTTGGATATTGAACTGCTTCATGCTTCAGTTTTATTGTGCCTTGTGAGTTTTCATGAGTGATCCAGATCACTTTTGCTCTTTGGTCTGCATTGTGTATATTTGAATTTGAGTTGTTGCTCCCTGTACTTGTAGTTGTGTGGTTGCACTGCACTGTTGCCTTGAGTAGATGTTGACTGCATCACCATATATCAGTTGCTCGGCCCTGTCTTGATGTATCACTTCTTGTGTCTGACCATCTTGCACTGTTTCAGTATTCATATAAATTGTGCATTTGTCTGCACTGTGCATTGAGCATTTTGTCATCTGGATGCATTCTGTTTTTCATTGCTTGGTCCTTGAATTTCTGGTTGGTGCATTGCCACACTGTACATATGAACTTGGTCTCTATTGCATGTATTGCTGGTTGCTTTGGGATTGAACTTGAGCTTTTTACATCCACTTCAATGCTGAGTTATTTCACTTGTGTTTCTCACCATGTTCATGCATGTTTTCCAGTGTTCATGCTTGTGACATTCATGTTGTTTGCATAGAGTCACTGATTTTGGTCGAGACTTGTTTCAGTTTGATTCTGTTGTGTCTAACTTATACTACTCTGGTCTTTGTTTCCATGTATTTCATGTTGATTTTTGAAATTTCACTTGAGTTGAATCCAGTTTCAAAACTCGGGTTTGACCTTGTGCTCGTGTCGTGATTTTAAATATATTGCACGTGATTTGAACCTGGCTTTTCATTTGGCTTTGACCTGTGCTCACCTGTCCCTGTAGCATTATCAAGTGTATATCGATGTGCACGGCCTTGTGGCATGTACAGTGATATACTGTGCATGTCACATTGTTCGTATATGATGAATTCAAATTCTGTGTAAAATATTTTATTCAACAAATATTTATTTAATCTATGAAAAATAAAATAGTGCATTAACAAATACATTTAAATGAATAAATATATATATTTATGTTTATTATCATCAAACAAAAATCATATAAGCGCAAAGCGCATATTCAACAATCTCCCCCTTTAGATGATAACAAACATATATTTAAGATTTTGATTGTGTTAAATGTATTTGATCAATGATATACTCTAATTGCTCCCCCTGTTTAAATGCTTCCCCTCTACACGATGCTCCCCCAACATATATGCATACAAATAGAAATATACAAATGAGCCTAGATGCAAGTGGAAAATTATTTGACCTTTTCTTGATTCTATTGACAAAATCTTAACTTTTCTCTCCTCCTTTTTTATCAGCAAAAGAATAATAGTGTTAGAGAAAATAGAGATAGAGTGATCGATATTAATCCAACATTAAACTCAAATTGAATATAAATATTAAACTTTAATAAAAATCAAACAAAAATCATAACTACCCTTGTTAGGCGCATATTCCACTTTTAGAGAGAATGGAAATGATGTTCTAATATAAAATCATACAATTGTATCCACTTATGGTACATTTATATCGGGAATTTGAATATCTACTAATCATGCATAACCGTTAGGACTTTTAAATGAGATTAGTAGTATTCCAATTTAATTTAAAAAAAAAGTAAATCAAGTATCTTCTAACCACGCATGACCGTGAGGACTTTTAAATGGGATTAGAATCAACTTGTCTATTTAATCAATTAATTTTGATATGTGTTCCATAGATGTATAACCGTAAGGACTTTTAAATGAGCATGGAAGCACATAATCAAAAATCCAAGTAATTCACCCGTGAATAACCGCGAGGACTTTTAAATGAGAGTGAATACTTTGGATATTTATTTATTTTTACAAAAAAATATGTAATGAAAAACAAATGATCCCTGATTATAGTACCACATATCGACAAACTATATTTAAGTTTTGATAAACAATGGTCGATAGAAATATGATAAATATAGAAATGGTCATGGAATCTTTACCCAACAAAAAGTTTTATAACTCTTGTTTGAATTCCTAAAGAAATTTTCAAAATATATTGTCTTGAGTAATGTATGTTAAATGTCAACACTTATCACCTTTTCAATCACTATTTATCTTTTTGATAATTAGTAGGGAGTCGGATTAGTCAAAATTTGTCATTTAAAATCAAATAAAAAATGACTAATCTGAAAATATGATCAAAAAATGATTTTCTCGAAGGGGTTTTATGAGAAAATTTTCTGCTATTTGAAAATTATTTGAAATGAAAAATATGCAGATATTTTCTTTGAAAAATGATGCAATTACTAAATGTCTCAAAAATCACGTTCAACTAGTAATTTTTCCATCAACTAGATTACCAGTGTAATCTGCATCTGAATTTCTTTTTCACTCAAAAATTATCATCAATTGAATTTGATCGACCAAACCATGAAGTGTGCATCAAAAAATTTCAAACTCAATTTTAACAACAATTTAAATGACATTCTTTGAATTTGAATTGAAGCTGTGTAAATGATCAGAAACTGTGAATATAGAGTTAGCCGTATTATAACCTAATGTATTATCATCCAATAAAACACTATGTTTAATCCAAACGTATATGTATGAAGTAATTCAATGAATAGTGTTTTTGGCATAAATATAATTGGCCAACTATGTTGAGCAAGTTATAATCAAAAAACATCATCTTTACAACATCTCAATATTGGCTGATTTCATTCAGAATATGGTGCAGATTATCACATTTAATATATCGATAAAATATACCTTCACATGTTTTACCTTTACGATAATTTTTCGTGGTTGCCCATTGTGATTCTATCACCTTTGTACTAGGCTAAGAAACTTTACTTTCTTGCCCGTTGTGTTTCTGGAACAGCCAAAATCCAGAAAACACTGTTGTTGTTTCTTAGCCTGCCACCATACCTACACGATGAAAGATTTTTGTGACCTATTTGTTTTTATAGGTCCATGATTGTTAGTGGCTGAAGCATAAATAATCCCTTTGGAACCCAAACTTGTTTAGTCCTTTTATTCTTGTTCCAATAGACATGAAATTTGTTTGTAGAATTCTTAGGAACCCAAACTTGTATAAATTTTGTGTTCTCGTTCCTATGACTACAATTTTCAACACGATATCCAATTATTTCACATCTATCTAAGACACTCCTACCTTTTGCATTACCATCAACTTGTGTTTTCCCAAAGCCGAGTCCTTTTCTGTTGTTAGCAAAAATTTGATTTCCCAATAACATGTTGAATGATTTTTCTCCTCTTGAAAAGTTATTCAGAGATTTCTCAAGATTTTGGACTTTGGTTTTTAGTGTTGTGTTTTCAGTTACAAGTGAGGTGCATCTATTTATAAAATCCTTTTTCCTAGTGTCATTGGTTTCCTTAAGACTCAAGTTTTCTTTTTCAAGATTCTCAAAGCTATTCTTAAGTCTTGATAATTCTGAATCTAAAATTTTACATTTTTTACATTCTAGGTTTTGAATATTTTCAAGTTCAGTTTCTAACCTAAAATTTTCATGAGCAAGTACTCTCCTATCAGATTTCAGTTTTTCAATTTTAGATTCAAGAGTATCAACTTCTTTAGTAAGATCAAGACACATAAAAACAAGTTCTTTATAAGAATAGTCACCTCCCTCACTAAATTCCTCTGAGCTTGCTTCTGAATCTGATTTTGCCACAAGACACAAGTTAGCCTCCTCTGAGCTACTATTCGAAACTTCCTCTCCTTCATCATCATCTCAAGTCGCTGCAAAGGCCTTCTTCTTCTTTTTCCTCCTTTTGTCGTTTTTGAGAAGTGGGCATTCTTGTTTGAAGTGGCCAGGCTTGTTGCAGTTAAAGCACGTCAATTCATTATCGAAATTGTTAGAATCTCTTGACCAATTACCATTTGTTTTCTTCTTGTGTAGCCTGAATCTTGACAATTTTCTAAGATTATTGACAGCCATTGCAAGCTCTTCAATTGGATCTTCTTCTTCTTCATCGCTCTCTTCTTTACTCTTTAAGGCAATCGTCTTCTTCTTTGATTCGGAGTTGTTGCGTTCCTCCTTTTCTTTTAGCTCAAGCTCATATGTCATCAAGTTGCCAATCAACTCCTCCATGCTTAGTTTACTCAGATCTTTCGATTCTTGTAATGCCGTGACTTTTGCCTCAAAGTTCATTGGTAAAACTCGTAGCACCTTCCTCACAAGCTCTTCCTCAGTGAATACCTTCCTAAGCGCTCTAGCGTTGTACACCAAAGTTGAAAAGCGTCCAAACATGTCCTTTATGCTCTCGCCTTTGTCCATCACAAAGTTCTCGTATTCATTGCTGAATAGGGCTAGACGAGACTCCTTGACTTGAGAAGTTCCTTCATGTGTCACCTCCAAGGAATGCCAAATTTCCTGTGCAGTTTTACAATGAGAAATTCTATTAAATTCAGTCTTATCAAGAGAACGGATCAAAGCATTCATGGCTTTAGCATTTGTAGTTTTTAATTCCTTATCGTTAGCATCCCACTTATCCTTAGGTTAGGAATCTCAGTATCACCAACAGTTATAGTGGGAGATTTATAGCCAGTTTCAATAACGTCCCAAACATCATAATCAACAGAAGTAAGATAAAACCCATCCTAACTTTCCAATAAGCATAATCATTCCCATTAAACATGGGTGTCCTAACAATAGATTGCCCCTCAGAAAAAGCATTGTTTGGTGAATTCATGACTCTAGAGTTAAAGAAAAATACCATGCTCTGATACCACTTGTAGGATCTAGATTAACCCTAGAAGGGGGGTGAATAGGGTTATTAGCAAATTTTCTCGAGTTAAACGCAAAAACAAACTGCAGAGAAATAAATATGCTGAAAGTAAATCACACACAAAATTTACCCAGCTTCGGCAACCCCTGCCTACTGCTGCATTCCCAGATTTCTAATAGAATTAAACAGTCTCCCGCTTACAAACACTCTAACAGACTCGCAAACCCTGCTCCCGCTTACATATACTCTAATAGACTCGCAACCCCTGCTCCTGCCTATAGAGTTTTGCAAACTCGCAAACCTTGCTCCCGCCTATAGAGTTTTGCAAACTCGCACACCCTGCTCACTGAACTAATTCTAACTAGACAATCTGACACTACCTACAACATAGGTGGTGATTTACCAAGGTTTGACAACCTTAAAATGAGAATTTAAATTTAAAACAAATTTAAAAACAAATTAAAACTAAAACCCTAATAACAACTAAAAACTAATGCCCTCTTTTATAAAACAAGGCCGGCCCATTTGTTTTGCCCGTTCCTTTTTCTTTCACCCGATCCTCTTTTTTCTGGCTTGAAGAAAATGGCGACTTTGATTCTTCGTTCGTTCTTTGTCCAAATTAGGGCTTTCAGTAACTATAGACGATCGTGACTATTCCTGCTCGATTGAACTTGGTTCTCTTGCTTTATTTGTTGATCGTCTCTTGAGATGATGTCGGCCGCTCCTATGTGATCGAGTTTACTGTTCGCTTCGGTATGTAATTTCCTTGTTTGTGCTTTTCTGATTTTCGTACTCGAACTCGACGATCATTGCCAATGATGATTGTGGGTTTATATATGGATTTCGATTTCCTTTAATACGTTCGTCTGATTTGTCACTTTCCTAATTCTCGGTAGCTTGATTTTTGCGACTTGATGCGCACGGCTTTGATTTTCAAACGTTTGATTTTCCTTGAATAATACGGCAAAAACTTTCCTATTTTATTTTTGACTTTTCAATGATACGCGCTTGAATTTTTGGTCATATGATTATGTGAATGCGACTCCATGACTTGCCTTTACCATTGCGTTGACACTTAACTGTAGTTGTTCACTGGTCAATTACTGCTTTGATTTGAGTACCACTGTGAGAAAAAATTGATTTTGGCCAACATGTTCATCCTTGTAGCATATTTGACCTGTTTGAAACGTTTTTCTTGATTTTGTACACTGTGACTTTGGTTCTTTATATTGCTTCAGTCTTTTTGTCTGCTGTTGTTGTTTGCCGAGATTGTTGTTTCACCACTGAGCCTTATTCATGTATACTGATCTGGTTCATCTTGTAATCTTCACTTTTTCACTGTACTGTCTAGTTGAAGTTCTTATCATTTGTATACATACATTCAAGTATGTATATATGTGTATGTCTGCACTTTGCATACTGATGCACTTCATACATGCACGGTGTTGATCATGTATTAATTTTGTGCTCGAGCTTCTTTACATTCTGCAGTTGGTCTGCCTTGAACTTGATTGATACAGTTTTCATGTTGTTGCTAGAGTCACTTTGTTGTCACTGGTTCATTGCCTTTGTGGTCTTCACATTCATGTGTGTCTGGTCATGCTTTTCCATTGTAGCTTGGATATTGAACTGCTTCATGCTTCAGTTTTATTGTGCCTTGTGAGTTTTCATGAGCGATCCAGATCACTTTTACTCTTTGGTCTGCATTGTGTATATTTGCATTTGAGTTGTTGCTCGCTGTACTTGTAGTTGTGTAGTTGCACTGCACTGTTGCCTTGAGTAGATGTTGACTGCATCACCATATATCAGTTGCTCGGCCCTGTCTTGATGTATCACTTCTTGTGTCTGACCATCTTGCACTGTTTCAGTATTCATATGAATTGTGCATTTGTCTGCACTGTGCATTAAGCGTTTTGTCATCTGGATACATTCTGTTGTTCATTGCTTGGTCTCTTTTGCCTTGAATTTCTGGTTGGTGCATTGCCACACTGTACATATGAACTTGGTCTCTGTTGCATGCATTGCTGGTTGCTTTGGGATTGAACTTGAGCTTTGCACATCCACTTCAATGCTGAGTTATTTCACTTGTGTTTCTCACCATGTTCATGCATGTTTTCCTGTGTTCATGCTTGTGACATTCATGTTGTTTGCATTGAGTCACTGATTTTGGTCGAGACTTGTTTCAGTTTGATTCTGTTGTGTCTAACTTGTACTACTCTGGTCTTTGTTTCCATGTATTTCATGTTGATTTTTGAAATTTCACTTGAGTTGAATCCAGTTTCAAAACTCGGGTTTGACCTTGTGCTCGTGTCGTGATTTTAAATATATTGCATGTGAGTTGAACCCGGCTTTTAATTTGGGTTTGACCTGTGCTCACCTATCCTTGTAGCATTATCAAGTGTATATCGATGTGCACGGCCTTGTGGCATGTACAGTGATATACTGTGCATGTCACATTGTTCGTGTATGATGAATTCAAATTCTGTGTAAATTATTTTATTCAACAAATATTTATTTAATCTATGAAAAATAAAATAGTACATTAACAAATACATTTAAATGAATATATATATATATATATGTTTATTATCATCAAACAAAAATCATATAAGCGCAAAGCGCATATTCAACAAGTTCACATAGGATATATTTAGCCTTTAACATGATATAAGTTACAAAATCATTCTCCAAACAATACTGTCCTAAAACATCTAAGGCATGCAAACTAAAGGCGGGAAAGAACTAAAGAAGAAGGTCCTTCGGGGGTCATAACATGCTCCAACCTAATGGTCAGTTGGCCCTTCTGCAAGTTACTTTAAAACCCATGATATTGCATAAGAAATTTTAATAAGGGAAGGATGCAAAAATTGGAGAGCATCCCTTACATGCTATAGGAGAATCTTCCCCCTATCCTTTTAATTTACTCCTGCCTAAATTTCTTCGAGTAGGAAGCAATCCTGCCTTAAGCATCGCATAGGGAATCCTAGAGAGCATGAATCCTTAATACAGCCTCTCTCTTATTTACCCTAAAATATCGGTTAGCTCGGCCTTAGTCTTCTTAGTTCATCTTAAGGAAGCACCAAAAAATCCTATGGGTGTCGGGTCTCCATCCCTCGGTCCGTAAACAAGAAGGCCCTCAGACCCTACTACCCTCATCTGGTCAGTCAATGGAGAAGACTTAGAAGCCAGAGGAAGAGTAGGAATCACATTAGAGTGAGTTTCCATAACCACCCTCTCGCTTTCAACAGCCTCTTTCTCTCCTGTTTGGCGAGCAATCCCTATAGAAATATCCTCAATGGTTTTCTTATGTTGTTCAAGCTCATTCTAAGAACAATCCCATAAAGGTTCTTCCCATCTTCCATTGATTGTTGCATCTTACTCAACTTTATTTCAGTGGCATTAAGCCCAATACGCATCCTACTATTTTGTTCATATCGACAGGTAAGTGCATCTTTGGCTTAAAGAAGCTCCCTATGAACACGCTCTAACTCCCATCTAAGCCTATCACTCTCATCTTGGAGTTAGCTAACCTCTCCATAATGTTGGTCGAAGAATCCTTTACCTCCACCCCAAATTCAAACATGTCTGTCTCATTCAACCTAGGAATGAAGGGCACGGAAAGAGGGTTTGGTCTAAAGGTTTTGTGGTGCTTAGACACTATTTCATAGGAGCCAGCCTAATTAGTAAAGAAAGAAAAATGTATTGTCTTAGGGACAATCATAAGACACCAAATAAAGGTCTAATATAAACTTCTCTTATTAACTATGTTAATTTAACAGAACCGTATACAGAGAAGTAGCAAAGGCAAAACATAATTCAACCTTCATGCAGATTCCTAAATTTAAGCCTAAATCATTCGAAATGAAGGATAACGGGTGAAATGGAATTATTTATTGGGGTATACTGCCATAGACATATTATAGAATCACTAAGCATCTCTTTTTATTTGACTACTTGATCAATCCTTAAAAGCAACTCTTGGGTTTTATCCAAAAGTCTAGCATTAGACTCGTCTAATCTCTCTCTCACTTGCTGATGGTCACGATATTAAGACTAAGACAATCTAAAGTTTGGATTTTGAGTCTATCCTCGCTTACCTTCAGAATCTTAGCAAACAAAGCTTCTTCAGAAAACTAAATCGAACAAAAAATGACCCAATCATTTGTTAAGAAATAACGAAGTAAAATAACTAAAACAAACCATTCATAACAAAGTTAAGAAACAAGTCTTATGCATCACACGTCTAAGTGTTAATACAAAACGTTTTAAGTATTTATATTGGGATTTGAAATGATCTCTGTCTCTATAGTCACATTAGCACCCATAGGTCCCTCATCTTCTTTGGTCTCTCCCCCTCATCCTCAATCGCTTATAAAGAGGTGGAAGAAGTGGCATTCTCCATAACATATTTCGAAGAAAACTCCTTATCCCATTGAGCCTGATAGTAAGTGTAAACCTTATCAATCATAGATTGGTTCCCCCAAAAAGTCGAGATTGATCTCCTTCTTAAATTCTCTTCAATTTGAAGCGTACAGATTGTAGGTTGCAACGGAAGTTTCCATGCCGTTTTTAGCTCTTACTACGCTGTTTTCAGCTCTTACCACGTCGCAACCGGCTCATTCTCCTTTGACTCGTGATTTTTCAAGGCTAGGGTTGCCGCAGCAGATTTGGAATCTTTTTGACCTTTTCCCAAAAAAATTAAAACCTTCCTCAACCTTGACCTTCACAAAAGAAAGGCTAACATTCTCAACATTTGGTGAAGCAAGGTTCACTTTAAGTCTTGCCAACTATTCAAGAGTGACGGCTTGCTCACCCTCTATCTCTTATGCTTCTACCATCAGGGTAGCATGCTATAAAAATAAAGAAAATACAATAAAAGGAGAGAAGAGAGAAGAAAAGGAGAAAAATGATATTTCTTATATAAGACCGGGACTTTTCTAGTTCATTCATCAATTCAGAGGAAGAGAGCTTAGGAAGAGGAAGGAAAGAGGATGGAGAAGACGCGGCAATATAAGACAACGTACACACTGTGGTCTTCCATCACTCTATCTACTAAATCAAATATAACCCTCTTAAGCAAAGTCAAGTAGTGAGTATCGGGGGCAGGACTACTCTGTAATAGAGGGACAAGTAGCATCGTTGAATTAGAAGAGGAAGGAATCTCTACAGGAGGAGGAGAAGAGGAAGTGGCCACCTTTTTGTAACCCAATCAGAATCATGGACCGAATCACCATCCCTTTTCTTAGTTGCCTCTTGTGGTGCTTTCCCCTATTGGCGAAGAGCAACTATAATAGAAGCATCCATCTTACTTACATATAAAAAGAATAAAATGTAAAAATCAAGAGAAGTTTTCAATGAAAAATAAAACCACAAGAGTAATAAATCTAAAGCATATAGTAACAAGGTTATATCCCTAGGCTCAACCAAATCAAGAAGGGCCTAAAAATGTCATGAGAAAATACAGGATGTGAGCATGAAAAATTATATTGCTTCAATTTTTCTTTGTTAAAAAATTATTCGTTTCCTTATCCTTTTCATCTAATCTAAGAATGTGATCCCTATGCAATTCATAAAACTTAACGTCTTCCTCATAAAACATGAAATTAGTAGGACATTGACAAAAGGAGGAAGGAAAATTATCTAAATTGGAAAAATGGAATACAACGTAGCCCATACCTGGGTCTTTCGGGGAGCATCCGGAAGAACCAATGTTTTGGCCTGGGCATAAAAAAGCCAGCCTTTGAAAGATTTTTATGAACATCAAATAAAAACCGAAGCTCATCGCAAGTAAGGTCGAGACCATTCTCAGCATATAGTATGAAAGTGGCTATCACAATAGTATAAGAAAGAGGAGAAAGTTGGACAAGTACAAGATTGAGGGAATAAAGCCACTGATGTAGTATGGGATGCAGATAAAGGTAGAGATCACAATATATGTGTTCAAGAGTAATGAGAGTACACCCAATTGGGGAATTGTTGATACATTCATAGGGTTTAGAAACCTTAGATCCCATATCCTAAAAACCCATATTGGTTTAAAATACCAGCTGCTTCTTCCGACTGAGTAATTCTTGAGGTTAATGGTAAAATGGAAGATAAAGAGGAACCATTTTAGAATCTCAAGATTTAGTGAAAGAATGAATGTTAAACTAAAGAGATCTAACAGAAATTAAAATATAAAAGACAAGTTTCTCACTTCAATCTAAAAAGAAATCTTGAATCCAGTGACGACATCGATCTAGCAAGTAGCGGACTTTCTTGTTTCTTTCTTATTTTCTTTTCTTGAGTAAAAGTGCAAAAATGAAAAAAGGAAAGATGGAGGAAATAAATAAATACCTTAATTTGAGTAATATCCATATGATTAAAATGATAAAGGAATTTATGAGATGCCGATCTATTAAGTCGCCAAAGTATACAAAAATCAATATAGGTTTGCCTAGAAAATGAAAGCTTTGATTTAACAACGAATCAAATAATCGTCCAATGAGAAAATAACATGTGGACAAGAGCATTAAATGCAAAAGCAAATGATAAGCTTTTTTCCCACTAACGAATAGAAAGGAGGGATTAGAAAGAAGCGGTATAATGTGCAGGATAAATATAGATGATGATAAGTCTACGCCAATATGCGATCAGCGTAGGCTTGGGGGTAAGTATTACACCCATGCTTCTTAAGCTATGCTAAAGAGAAATTAAATAAGAGTCCAAAGAGCTTCCCTCACAATAAAAGTTAAGATGAAAAGTTAAGAGGTTGAAATTCAACCAATACTGCATAAAAAATCGACATGCGGTCGTGACACTCGATCCAACCAAAATAGTTGCGGCAAAAAGTAGGAAGTTGCAACAGAACGAAATACTACGCCCATAAAGAAGACCATAAGGTTACTGTATCTGCACCTGTCCCGTAGTTCCAATGTTACATTGTGATGTCGAAACCAAAATTTGACATATTTACAAGAAGCGGGCAATAATATACTACGCCTACAGGTCACAATAAATAAATTGAGCTATGCTACAAACATCTCCAGAACCCATACTTTGTTAACACGCTCAAGATAGATCACTGCAGCATACTGAGGTCTGTCTAAGCAGTAACGTACGGGTCAGAAGCATCCCAAAAGGCGGCACACATGGCCACAGAAGCAATACTTCAATACAGATCCACATTTACAAGTAGATAGCAGAGATATGAGTAACCATTATTAATAATTCATGCATTTAGCAACAAGGTTGACTCAGATCACAGTTATCTTAGATCATATTCGGCTCAGACCGCAGCCATCTCAGGTTGCATTCGTATATGTACCCCATCAACTCCTAGGAAACAACAAACCACGCACCCTGAAGCCTAAAGTAGTTCAGGATGATCACACTGAGTATCAGGCAAGCATAATAGCATCATGCAAGTATCATACATCAACCAGTACAACCTCGCCCCAAATATACCAATAGTACCCTAGAAACTAATAATTGCTATGAATGTACTCTTAAGGTAGTGTGAAAATCTTTTATGGTATCAGATCAAAAATGCACGACCCACTAAGGTCTCCTGCTTTAATTCCATATATTTCCACCTCAATTCCAGATATTCCCGCTTAATTTCAGGAGTCACCGCCTCCAGAGCAAACTTCCTACCAAAGACCACAATTCAACCACCCAAATTAGTGCTTTTTGCCAAAGAAATATTAGCAATTTGGATGTATCCAACCAAAAATGTGGATTAAAGACATGTAGCATGATCGAAAGGTGGAAACTAATGGCGAAGGAAGGACGATGGCAATCCGTGTACATCCTCAACACAATAAATAGGAAATGATCGAAAGTATATATGGGACTTTTTTCTTTTCCTTCTTTTTTGAATAAGAGAAATTGTATCCTTTTAATTTTTATAAAACAGTTATAACAGAAGAGTAGAAATGGAAATAAGAATGGAACTTCACCCGTGGACGTTGGTTTCAAAAGAATCCAAAGCACATAAAAATCTCCATGTTTTTTTTTCTTTCATGCATCATCACCTGTTTATATTTGCATTGGATTATAAATCATAATACAAATATGAATTGGATTTGACATTCTAACAAGTAGTTAGAGTGCAACTACATAATTACGTAAGCCTCAACAAACATAATTACTATCCCAAGGAAAACTTAATACAATTTATGTTTGATGGTTCAAATTTGCAAAGGAACATTAAATAATTTCTTTCCTGACAAATCAAGGTGTTGTGGGATAAAAAAAATCTCGACAACATAAAGATTTGCTTAGCGTTTTTCGTATGTTCAAAAATAGTGTGTGTATGGTAGAGATCTTTGAAAAATTCTTTCTAAAAATAAGAAGTATGCCTCTCATACATATACTTATCCCCGTTGATCGGGTAATCTAAGCTCTGGTACCAAGCGCAACAATCTGCCTTGAAATGGATCTAAATTCCAACCCAGAAAAATCCTATAGAAACTTAGATCCATTCAAAAGCTGGCTGTTGGTTGGTATAAAGAACAAAACAAAGCTATTTATCTACACATTTAGAACTCACAGCGGAAGGATAAAATATAATAACAAAAACGACACCCATTTTATTTGAAATTCAAATGTCATAAAATCCATAACACAGAACCAATAACAACCGCCATATATTTGCAGTACAATAATTTCAAATTATAACATTGATTTCAAAGATTACAATAGAAAATAACATAAATAGGTAAATAAATAACCGCCACAATTTTTCTCCTACCTCTACCTTCAGCATCGTCTTTCCTAACATGTGTTGTAATAAGAAGAGAGTCAGAAAAACATTTGTTTAGTGAATAAAAATCTTAAGCCTTACTATGATAATACTTGGACAATATAATCAAATAGGAATATGTCTTTCGTATATCAACATATTCTAAGTCTTTCGGAATTTAAGCCCTAAGGCTTTCGCAATCCAATTCCATAGCCACCATCTTCCATCTCAGTAATCCATATTTATCATCAATATTGTTCTAACAATGTAAGAGATTGCACCCAAGCCACTTAATACCTTTTAAATGGAAACCAAACAGACTCTAACCATTTAATACCTTTATTTAAGGCATGTCCCTATCATTTAATACATATTTCAAGGCGGACTGCCTACTGATTCATAGAGCTCACATTGCGTGGAGTCTCTATAGCCACTTCATACTTCATAATGAAGCAGGCCCTTTCCCTAAATATCCTCCACATGCCTACCTAATAACCTCGACCATTTGCTACTTCCTGCATAGGGAAGAGGCGGGCCCTCACATGACTACTTAATACCTTTAATCCCTGAAGCAAATCCTTTATATTATGACTCATACCCTGTAGTGACTTCGCATACTAGTCCGACTATTCGTAGATACTGGTAGCCAGATTGTTTGGGCAAATTTACCCTATAGAATTTGGGACTAGACCTGTGTCATTTGTAGTTACTTATCATAGACGATGTCTCACAATAGCCTCAAAGTCACATCGTTGGTAGCCACATTTGATGGGCGGATTTCTATGTGCTTTTGACTGACCTCGCATCCGTATAACTTAATCATAGTTTATAACACTCTCTACGTATATTATCACACATCTCACCGCATTCGATATTTAGGCCTTATAGGAAAACTACTGATGTGCACGTAAATGTGCATGTATTTACATCCATATTTTATCTCCTTCTATTTAAATAAACATCATATTAGGGCATTTTAACATGTTTAAACCAAAATTCAATTATTTTTAAACCATTATATTTTTATCTTCATTCAGGGGAAAAATGGTCATTTTTGTGCATGAGTCAATTTAAGAATTTTTACTTGGACATTTTTTGATAATTTTTGTAGGAATTTGGATGCATATGGAAGAGGCTTATATGAAGATATATGCATGCACAAATGAAATACAAAGGAATAAAGAGGAAATAATCTAAGTTCAAGATCATGGAGGACCCCACCCACTTACCTAAAAGTACAATTATGAGCTAAAGGACAACTAAGTGGAGGATAAGCTTCATGCACAATAAATGATAGATTAATTAGTGGCTAATGGTTACTTGGTGGCCACACTTCCTAAAGGGCATTTTAGGAAGCCCCCTAAAAATAGAATTAGGGTTTTATGTATGTATATATAGCCCTCTTATGTATATGAAACTACCTTCTACTCTTTCATTCTACTTAGAAAATTAAAAAATCAAAGTGTAAGCTCAATGTTCTATGAAATAAAAATGGCTTTCAAGCCTCTTTCTTCTCTCTTTTCTACATGTTTTTCTTTATTTTATTGTTAATGTTTATTTCTATGCTCTCTTTCTCTTTATGCTCATAGCTTAGATTTACATTTATGCAAGTAGTTATTAGCTAATCTCTTTTGCTTTCTTTGCTTATTTTCTATTCTCTTTTCTTTTCAATGTTGAAATTTACTTGTGTTGCTTCAATGCCACAAATGAGTAGCTAAACCCCTTCAATTTAGGGGTGATGAAGCTCTCTAACTTTATGTAATTTCAACATTTTTATGATTTATGATCTCTTTGTTTATGCTTCATGAATGTGAATTTTGATGTAAGTTTATGCAGGTGGGTTTGATAGCTTATATTGCTTATGCAAATGAGCTATTCTTATTCAACATAAACACAATTTACATCATCATTTGCTAGTTAATTTTTGATTATGAAATGAAAGTAAAAATGAAATTTGATGATCTATATTACTAGTTACAATAGTAAATAGATCATACTTAAAATAGCTTTTGCTTTGGCTTCATTTTCATGAGAATTATAAGTGGTATAATTATTGTATTACAGTTTGAAGGTTTGAGGTATGTTAACTAATAACATAAACAAACCATACTTATGATAAATGCAATGATTATTTCACTTAATATCAAAGTTAGAGATCATAATTATGTGTTTGTTGGTTTACAAAAATTTGAGAGTGGATTTGCCTCTAAATTGTTCTCTAGTTCTATAGTTTTCTAATCACATTTTAATTCTAGTTTTAGCTTCATTTTAGTTCTAGTCAATAATTTCTCCCCTATTTGGTCTAATTTGATTGAATAGATTTTTAAAACTCTAACAACTCCCTACGGATCGACCCGTATTCGCCACGTGCTACATTCGTACACCGTGCACTTGCGGTTATTTTTTATTTAAATTCGTTCAACGGTTTTCTAAACCGATAGGATTTCCGTCGTCCGAACAAGTTTTTGGCGCTGTTTCCGGGGTATTTTTTTATTTTAGTTTTCTATTCTTAGAATTATTTGTTATTTGATTTTTGTGTGTAAATTTTGTGTGTGTTTATATTTTAAAAAAAATTGTTGTATGTGTATGTTTATCTTGTTTGTTTTAGCATTTTATTTGTGTGTTTGTTTTCTTCTCAGTTTTCATTAGCATTTTCATTATAAAAAAACAGCATACACAATTTCTAAATAAAAAAAAAATCATTCCCATTTACATTTTACATCGTACATTTTTCATTTCCACATACATTTATTTTTATTTTTTTTCATAAACTTCTCCAATCTATTACACCATCCATTGCTACTGTTCACTGCTACTGCTCACTCTATTTACTGCAGCTCCTCCAAACTTTCATAACACTTTCCACATCTTCCACTTAATACATTTCTGAACTGTGTTCAACCACCAGTCACCTCCCCATCACAAACCATACCATCCTCTTCATCCTACAGTCACACTTCCAGACTTCTTTAAACTGTCCCTGCACAGTGATATAACCAATTCAATTACTCCTCCTCACAACCAATTCCATCAACCCACATTACTGCCAGCAACTCCTCTTCACCAATACATTCAACATCTTCTACCAATATTCATCAACTCCAAGCATTACTACTGACATACAATCTATACAGTCTTTCACCCTCAACAACTCATAACATCACTGCCCTCCTTCACAATTGATCTCCAACAACATCCCTGTCACAACCATCTTGTCACCATCATTTCAACAAACTGCACTCACAGTCGCCAGACAACTTCAACCATCCACTAACATTTCTTCCTGAACATCAAAAACCACAAAAATTCACTGTTGTAAGCACCACCTATTGCTCCTCACACAAAGCACCTATCACAAACCATTTCTGTCAACAACTTGCACTGCCCATTCATTTCCATACAAACACCTCAAATTGCCTGAAAGTGTCGTGCAATAGCACTTCATCCCACAAACCACAGCCGCAAACCAAATAACCAGCACAATATCACCTCTAATCATCCGAAAACCCAGAAATTCCTACCGACTTACCATTTCCAGCCTTCATACAGCGACCATCCTCAAAAAAAAGAGGGAGAAACTACTGCAACTTCGCTTACTGACTCATCGAACATCCTCTGTCCCCTCCTTTGTCAACATACTATCGCCGGTACTTCCACCAACCTGCAATCCACAACGCAATCACTTCCACAACCCCAATCAACACTCGACCCGATCGACAACTTCGACCAACCACAATGGAACAAAACCCCCGCGACTTCATCCTCTTTACATCCAATCAAGACTCACGGCTCCTGCCATACACATACGTCGTGCTCCGTCGAACAATTTGTAATCGCGACTTCAACCCGCTTCTGAATCATCAAAACCGGCCTTGACTTCACTTGAAACTCCAATCAAACTTTGACTAGACTAGAAACCCAGATTCCAAGACGCGAGGACGCGACCACCAACTCGAAGGAAAATTCTCAAATTTCCCAAATTTAATCAAAAACTCAAATACTTGCACCTCACGGAAATCGTCATCACCAGAAGTCTCCATCCTCCACGGCCAACCCGAATCATCGCCAGTTTTTCACAAACCTCCCCATACACTTGCCTGAGAACACCACACGCGACCGGAAGACCCAAACTTCCCCACTCCAAGTCGTCGCGCCCCTTAAACCACAACAACCGCCTCCCAAAAATCATAACAATCACCTCGAATTCGAGTAACAGGCGTTTTGAAAATTGAATTTTTTGATTTTGTGTAATTCAAGTATTTGTGAATTGAGTCGGTGAATTCGTGAATAGTTTAAGTTGGGGTGGTGATCTCTATTTAAAGTAACATAGTTAGTGGGCCGGTTTGTTTTCATTTTTTTTACCTTTTGTTTTTTTACCATCTTTCTTTTGTTTATTCTTCCTAAAAAAAATTTTGCAGGTTGAGTTGAGTTGAATTATTTTTAATTTGTCTTATGTTAAAAAAAAACTATAAAAAAACAATTGTATATATTTTGTTCATTTGTTTTGTTTCATTTGTTTTGTTTTCCATTAGCTTAGTAAAAAGAAAAAAATTCGAGTTTGAGTTTGTTTTGTTTTCATGTTAATTTATTTTAGGTTTCATCCATAGATATTAAAAAATCGTATATATTTGTGTTTAACTTCTTTTCAGATTGCAGGAAGCAGAAATAAAAAGAAGAACAACTGCCCAAGAAAAAAAAATCTTGCTTACTATATCTATTGTTTTTATTTGCCTTGCATTATTGTTTGCTTGCATATACAAAAAAATCAAAAAATCAAAAAAAAATTCATTATAGTTGCATTGTTAATACAGGTTTAATTTCTATTTTGCATTTCATATTAGATTTTGATTAATAATAATGGTTAGACATCGATAACACTTAATTGTATATTGGCAAGTTGTCTTCTTTGAACAATTTAATTTCTTGGTGTCTAGGCTACGGCAGAGTAATAACCAGTTATAAAAATTACGGTGATACGAAAATATTATACTGGTTGTTCCTCTGAAGGTATGTAAACCTTCAGCTGCATTGCTACGGTTATTCGCGGTGCACCGATAACCCCTGTCCGTTACCTGGCTGAGAAATATTTTTGTTGATTTAAGACAAAGTGTGATTATACAGTTTTGGGTTAGGAGCTATTAAGGACAGAAAACTGTAATTAAGTCCTTTGCATTCATTTAGTTGCATTAGTTCATACATATTTTAAAAAAAAAACTCAAAAATCCAAAATCAAAAAAAATTGTAATTCTACTTAACTTAGTTTTTAATCCAAAAGAAAAAATTCTTTTTTTTCGTTTCCTTTGAAAATTTTCAATCAAAAAAAATTCAAAAAAATAATATAAAATCTTTTCAAAAAGAAAAAAAATGAAAATTCAAAAACAAAAATCAATTTCCATTTTCTAAAAACGAAAAAATCCGTTTGGTAGATATTTGAAAATTCAAAACCAAAAACATATAAAAAAATTTGAAAAACCAAAAACAAAACAAAAATCAAACTTTTCTTTTGAAAATAAATCTCACTTGGTAAATAGTTTTCTTCCTTGTAAAAACAAGAAAGAGAAAATTCAAAAAAAAAACAAAAACAAAAACAAGTTTTCAAATCTTCTTTCATTCTCTAAACTCGTTTCTAACTTCTTTCTCTTCTCAATCTTCACTAGTGCATGAGTACTTGGACTCGTGACACAACAACGAATACTTGGCTTCGTGACCCTTCTACAAACCGTTTAACTCGAACAGACAATCCTCCCGAAATGGCGAACGAGAATGCCCCTCGGACTCTTATGGATAGAATCTTTCTCGATAGAGTTTCTATTCCATCTTGCATCACGTTACCCGCCCCTACGGGTAACCATTTTGAAATTCACTCGAACCATATTGCCACACTTCCGAAATTTGGCAATTTCGAGCACGATGATCCATACATCTTTTTGACTAAATTCGAACAAGTTTGTGCAACCATTAAACTCTAACAACTTCCTGATGACGGAATCAAACTTCGATTAATCCCATTTGCTCTTACGGATTACGCTGAAAATGGTTGTACAGCTTACCTTCGAACTCAATTAAAACATGGGAAGAATTTGTAAAAGCTTTTTTAAAAAATTTCTAGCCCTTGGAAAAAACAAGTAGAATTCGAAACGAAATTGTAAATTTTCATCAATTCAAGGGATTCAAAGAGCTTCTGATAAAATGTCCACACCATAACTTTGAAAAATGGGCGATTTGCCAAATCTTATACGATGGACTCGAAAACAGCTCACGAACGATGCTCGAATCAATGTGCCAAGGCAATTTTCTTGCCCAACATCATGATGATGCTTGGCAATTTCTTGAAAACCTCGCTGAAAAATCGTCCCAGTGGGAACGCTCGAACGAAAAATCAATCTACTCACGATCGAGTGCACACTCGATAGAATCTTCTGTTGCTTTGGAAGCTAAGATCGATACAATGATTAAAAAATTCGATAACTTTTCTCATCGAATCAAATGAACCAAGCTTCCCAACCGATGTGTTATAAATGCAATGATCCTAATCATATAGCCGATCAGTGTCCCAACTCTATCGAACAAATCAACGCTTTCAATAAAGCCAAAAACGACCCGTTTTCTCCAACGTACAACCCTGGTTGGAGAAATCATCCGAATTTTGCGTGGAGCCAAAATAATCCCAACACTAATACGATTCGTCCCAATTTTCAAGCATTTCCGAATAATGCTTCGAATCCTCCCTTTCAGCCCAATAATTTTCAACCAAACTTTGCGGGCCCGTCTCATAATCAACCGCAACAACCAAATTTTCCGCCAAATTCTGCTCATCCTCCACAAGACGATAAACGCTTAACTTCACTTGAGAAAACTCTTGAAACGTTGGCTAAGGCAACTACTCAAGCCTTCAATCAAACAACAATTTGCAAAATTGATTGACTTTATATATGCAAAACACAAACCAATCGATTGCAAAACTCGAAATGCAAATGAGTCAATTAGCCATGTCTGTAAGTGAACGTGAACGAGGAACATTCCCAAGCCAGCCCCTTCCAAATCCCAAAAATCAAAACGCAAATTCAAATCAAGCCCTTGTTGTTCAAGATAGCAACGTCACCCAGTTGAATGCTATCACAACTCTCCGTTCTGGTAAATAAATGATAATCAAGTCGTTAATCCAAATGATTTACCGGAAACTTTTCTTGGCACTTCTAAAACAACGAACGACTCAGAACAGAACATGGAGCCAAACGTCGAATCGAACAACAATCAAAATTCTTCTTCTTCTACTCGAGTAGACCCGCCTACCGAGTATCGTGTTCCATTTGCACATCGCCTTTGACCAAAGAAACACTCGGACCAAATGGAAAAGATGTTGGAAATTTTTAAACAAGTAAAAGTGACATCCCGCTTCTTGACATCGTTCAGTAACTCCCCACTTACGCAAAATTTCTTAAGGACTTGTGCACCCAAAAGTGACACACTCAAGTGCCCAAAAAAGTCTTCTTAGCCGCAAGTTTGAGTGAAGTCTTGTCCCAATCCATGCCTGTTAAATACAAAGATCCTGGCTGCCCGAAGATTTCTTGTACAATTGGAGACAAGACGATTAACAAATGTTTGATAGACTTAGGCGCGAGTGTCAACTTGATTCCATACTCCGTGTACGAACAATTACGCTTAGGTGAGCTCAAACCCACGAAAGTTACGCTTTAATTTGCCGATCGTTCCATTAAGAAGCCTGTGGGAGAAATCGAAGACGTGCTCATTCGAGTAGGGCAATTTTTATTCCCCGTTGACTTTATCGTTCTCGAAACACAACCCGTGACGAATCCCTCGATTCAAATTCCGTTGATTTTAGACCGACCATTCTTAGCCACCTCAAATGCCTTAATCAATTGTCATAACGGATCAATGAAAATATCTTTTAGAAACATGACTTTGGATCTTAATATTTTCAGTCTTGAAAGCCAATCGATTGAACCTTGTGACCAAACGTTGGAAGTTAGTGCCATTCACGAAAATGTTGAAAACGAAACACTTGATCTTGACGATGAACGTGAGGCCGAGTATGAAAAATTGTTTCACAAAATTCCCAACGATATTGAATATACTCTTTCTTTTGAATCACTTCCAGTTGAGTCCGAATCTCAACCCAATTCTTCGATCGAAAAAATTCCAATGTTAGACCTCAAACCGTTTCCAGGCCACCTTAAGTACGCATGCTTAGGTGAAAATGAAACTTGTCCTGTCATCATTTCTAACAATCTTTCTCTTGACCAAGAAGCTTCTCTTCTCTCTATCCTTTCGAAAAATAAAGAAGCAATGGGATGATCGATTTCCGATATAAAAGGAATTAGTCCCGCTCTGGTTCAACATCGCATCCATTTAATCAAAGATGCCAAGCCTGTTCGTGACGCGCAACGAAGGCTTTATCCAAAAATGAAAGATGTGGTGCGTGATGAAATTCTTAAACTTCTCGACAACGGAATCATTTACCCAATCTCCGATAGTTCATGGGTTAGCCCAATTCACGTTGTACCGAAAAAATCAGGGCTAACCGTTGTCAAGAACGATTCAAACGAGCTTATTCCAACTCGTACTCAAACGGGTTGGCGTGTTTGCATTGACTATCGAAAACTAAATGCCGCAACACGTAAAGATCACTTTCCTCTTCTTTTCGTTGACCAAATGCTCGAACGTTTAGCCGGCCATGAATTTTACTGCTTCCTTGATGGTTATTCTGGCTATAACCAAATTCCAATCGCTCCCGAAGATCAAGAGAAACCGACTTTCACATGTCCATTTGGTACCTTTGCTTATCGATGTATGCCATTCGGACTATGTAATGCTCCTGCGACTTTCCAACGATGCATGGTTGGCATCTTTTCCGACATGATTGAACGCTTTCTAGAAGTTTTTATGGACGATTTCTCTATCTTTGGTGATTCTTTTTCTCAATGTTTACATCACCTCGAGTTGGTTCTGAATTGATGTAAAGAAAAACATTTGACTTTGAATTGGGAAGAATGCCACTTTATGGTCAAACAAGGCATAGTCCTTGGACATATCATCTCAAATAAAGGCATTGAGGTAGACAAAGCAAAAATCAATGTCATTGCAAATCTACCCATTCCAAAAATCCGTTAAGGACATTCGATCATTTCTAGGACACGCTGGCTTTTACCGTTGTTTTGTGAAAGACTTTAGCAAAATCGCCCATCCTTTGATGACCCTTCTTGGAAAAGACGTTCCTTTCGATTTTAACTCCGATTGTATCTCTTCTTTTGAACGTCTTAAGAGCGAACTCATTTCTGCCCCAATCATTTGCGCACCAAATTGGGATCTTCCTTTCGAAATAATGGTGACGCTTCGAACTTTGTCGTTGGTGCTGTCTTGGGACAACGCATCAACAAGATTCTTCGTGTCATTTACTACGCGAGTATGACCTTGAATGACGCTCAACTCAACTACGCAACAACTGGAAAAGAGCTTCTAGCTGTCGTTTTTGCGCTTGAAAAGTTTCGACCTTACTTGATAGGTTCACACATTACGGTCTACACCGACCATTCTGCGCTTCGATATCTCTTCGCTAAAAGGGATGCTAAATCCCGTTTGATTCGTTGGATCCTTTTACTTCAAGAATTTGACCTTACAATCAAATACAAAAAAAGATCCGATAATGTCATAGCCGATCACTTATCTCGTCTTTCGAACGCACCATCTTCCTTGCCGATCAATGAAAACTTCTCCGATGAACAACTTCTTTCGATTTCTATCTATCCATGGTACGCTGATATAGTCAACTACTTAGTCACTAAAGAAACTCCCTCATCTTGTTCCAAACAGGACAAATGCAAATTCATGTCCCAAGTGAAATATTTCTATTGGGACGATCCATACTTGTTCAAATATTGTCTCGACCAAATCATCCGACGTTGCATTCCGGATAATGAGATCCGGAGTGTTCTTTCATTTTTCCACGATCAAGCGTGCGGTGGACATTTCAGTCCTCGAAAAACTACGAAAAGGTGCTTCAGTGTGGTTTCTATTGGCCTTCTCTTTTCAAAGACTCATTCGAATTTTGTAAAACTTGCGATCGATGCCAAATGCTTGGACGAATTTCTCGACGAGATATGATGCCTCTAAACCCCATTCTTACGATCGAAATCTTTGATGTTTGGGGTATCGACTTTATGGGACCTTTTCCAAATTCTTTTGAAAACTTGTATATTCTTCTCACTATCGATTACGTTTCAAAATGGGTCGAAGCCATTCCTTGCAAAACCAACGACCATAGAATTGTTGTGAAATTTCTCAAAGAAAATATCTTTTCAAGGTTCGGCACACCTCGCACAATAATCAGTGATAACGGAACCCATTTTTGCAATCGTTCTTTTGAAACTTTAATATAAAAAATACTCGATAACCCACAAGTTATCCACTCCATATCATCCTCAAACTTGTGGTCAAGTTGAAGTTTCAAATCAACAAATAAAACAAATCTTGGAGAAAACTGTTAACAAAAATCGAAAAGATTGGTCTCAAAAATTGAATGACGCACTTTGGGCTTACCGTACCGCTTTTAAAACTAACCTTGGGATGTCCCCATTTCGTTTAGTTTATGGTAAAGCTTGCCATTTACCCGTTGAAATTGAACACAAAGCGTTGTGGGCAATAAAGAACTTAAACTTTGATCTTGAAAAAGCTGGCGAAAACCGAAAACTACAACTCAACGAATTAGAAGAACTTAGGAACGACGCGTATGAAAATGAGAAAATTTACAAAGAAAGAACCAATGTTTTTCATGATAAGTCAATCCTAAGGAAAACGTTTTCGCCTAACCAGGAAGTTCTTTTATATGACTCAAGACTTCATTTATTTCCAGGGAAACTTAAATCAAGATGGACCGGACCATTTATGGTACGAACTGTTTTTCCATATGGTGCCATAGAAATGAAAAAACCCAGGGATGGATCAATTTCCAAAGTCAATGGTCATCGTTTGAAACCTTTCTTGGAATTGCCAAATAATCAAGAGGAGGAGCTCATGATCCTTCATGAGCCAAGCTACGTCCAGTAAGAATGTTAACCCTCTTTTGTAAATATGTACATATTTTTCCCCGTTACACTCATTGTATCATGCATTGACTGTGAGGACACAGTCAAAATTAAGTGTGGGGGAGGGAGTCTCATTTTCATTTTTAGTTTTTCATGGCATTTTTGAAATTTTATTTTCTTACTTAAAAAACATCTCAAAAACATTTTCTTTTACCATTTTGATTTATTTTTGAGGAAACACTGTGGGATAAGTATAGGTTTAGGTTAATAAAATGAAAATTTTGAAAATTTATTTGTCTTAACAAAAATAAAAATAAAGTTCGATTACAAATAACAATGGTTTAACTAGTATATAGGAAGATTCATCTATGTTAATTATGAAGTATATTCTAATTGAAAATCTTTGTTTAAAAAGTGGTGAATTTAAAGTAAATGATATAACATTTTTGTCTTCTAAGTAAAATGGCGCTAAGATGATTTTGCAAAACTCTTTTTCTCTCTCTTAAATATATATATATATATATATATATATATATATATATATATATAAAATCCAAGTATTCACTCTCATTTAAAAGTCCTCACGGTTATGCATGGGTGAATTACTTGGAATCTTTGATTATGTGCTTTCATACTCATTTAAAAGTCCTCACGGTTATGCATGTATGGAACACAAAAAAAACGAGCAAACTTAATAAAAACTGCCTACGGTCGATAGGTGTATGCACGAAAGTGTGTGCACTCGCCATGCTCTGTACTCCCCTCACATAAGCTCGAAAGGCAATGAATGGGTGGTATATCTGGCCTCAGTTTACCTGAGCTAGGTGTGTAATTTTTCTTGCAAATAATGAGAGAGCAAGCAATTGAAATCCTAGCATTATTTTAACTTGTTTGACTTAACTTGTTATTGAAAAGAAATGAAAATACCACTTTGACCTTGATAATCAACTTAGGATTCATTTCATAATTACATTGTGTTATCAACCGAAACAACTAGCCAAACTATGGTCTATCTGTTATGAGAATTTGATTTTATTTGAAATTTTGATGAGTTGATGACTTAAATTTTCAAGACAATGACCAAAACTTGTTTTAACTTATTTGTGCCTATTTAAAAGTAAACCATTCATTTGTAAATATTTCCAAAAACTCGCATTCCTCTCTTTGTAAATAAATCTTGCATTTTGTAAATATTTTCACTTTGCATTGGATTTTGTGGGTAGTATCCGCTGAAAACCCTCATGAGACAACACTCGTCCTACTGGGGACATCCAGAGGTTTAACGGCTTATTGCATACGCTCAATGCAATCGTGCTCCCTACGAAAACGGATTTATCTTAGTTTTCCTTTATTCGATGACGAATAAAAAGATAAGTGTGGGGGTATTTGATGTGCACGTAAATGTGCATATATTTACATCCATATTTTATCTCCTTCTATTTAAATAAACATCATATTTGGGCATTTTAACATGTTTAAAACCAAAATTCAATTATTTTCAAACCATCATATTTTCATCTTCATTCAGGAGCAAAATGATCATTTTTATGCATGAGTCAATTTAAGAATTTTTACTTGGACATTTTTTGATAATTTTGTAGGAATTTGGTTGCATATGGAAGAGGCTTATATGAAGATATATGCATGCACAAATGAAATACAAAGGAATGAAGAGGAAATAATCCAAGTTCAAGATCATGGAGGACCCCACCCACTTACCTAAAAGTACAATTATGAGCTAAAGGACAACTAAGTGGAGGATAAGCTTCATGCGCAATAAATGATGGATTAATTAGTGGCTAATGGTTACTTGGTGGCCACACTTCCTAAAGGGCATTTTAGGAAGCCCCCTAAAAATAGAATTAGGGTTTTATGCATGTATATATAGCCCTCTTATGTATATGAAACTATCTTCTACTCTTTCATTCTACTTAGGAAATTAAAAAATCAAAGTGTAAGCTCAATGTTCTATGAAATAAAAATGGCTTTCAAGCCTCTTTCTTCTCTTTTTTCTACATGTTTTTCTTTATTTTATTGTTAATGTTTATTTCTATGCTCTCTTTCTCTTTATGCTCATAGCTTAGATTTACATTTATGCAAGTAGTTAATAGCTAATCTCTTTTGCTTTCTTTGCTTATTTTCTATTCTCTTTTCTTTTCAATGTTGAAATTTACTTGTGTTGCTTCAATGCCACAAATGAGTAGCTAAACCACTTCAATTTATGGGTGATGAAGCTCTCTAACTTTATGTAATTTCAACATTTTTATGATTTATGATCTCTTTGTTTATGCTTCATGAATGTGAATTTTGATGTAAGTTTATACAAGTGGGTTTGATAGCTTATATTGCTTATGCAAATGAGCTATTCTTATTCAACATAAACACAATTTACGTCATCATTTGCTAGTTAATTTTTGATTATGAAATGAAAGTAAAAATGAAATTTGATGATCTATATTACTAGTTACAATAGTAAATAGATCATACTTAAAATAGCTTTTGCTTTGGCTTCATTTTCATGAGAATTATAAGTGGTATAATTATTGTATTATAGTTTGATGGTTTGAGGTATGTTAACTAATAACATAAACAAACCATACTTATGATAAATGCAATGATTATTTCACTTAATATCAAAGTTAGAGATCATAAATTATGTGTTTGTTGATTTACAAAAATTTGAGAGTGGATTTGCCTCTAAATTGTTCTCTAGTTCTATAGTTTTCTAATCACATTTTAATTCTAGTTTTAGCTTCATTTTAGTTCTAGTCAACAATGACTCCTCCATGTGGTCGAATTTGATTGAATAGATTTTTAAAACTCTAACAACTCCATGCGGATCGATCCATATTCGCCACGTGCTACATTCGTACACCGTGCGCTTGCGGTTATTTTTAATTTAATTTCGTTCGACGGTTTTCTAAACCGATAGAATTTCCATCGTCCGAACAACTACTTATTTCGCATCTACAATTAATTACTTTCCTAAGGAGGAATTCAATAACAATTAATAACCTATTAACTACGTTATTTATATGTTATAATCTTACGTTATTTATGCTAATATACATACATACATATATCTATGTATGTATGTATGTATGTATGTATGTATATGTTGTATGTATGTTTGTATAAATACGCACCTAGTAAATTCCAAGCGTGTAGAGTTTATGTCCTAAACTAACATTTAAATATCAAATCTTCATAATTATACAAGTCTCAATTCCATATTAACACATATTTCATAAATCTAATAGCCAAAACTCAAATCAACAGACATGTATAGAATTAGAATCCAAATCCACTTATTTAAATTAAAACAATGGAATAAACTAGTGATAGAAACTTGCAATTTACATACTTCTATACTCTATTCAACTTCTTTTTACATGAAATTAGATAAAGAGAATTTCTATTCAAATTGTGGAAATAATGATGCAAATCATGAATAGGAATTCGTACCTTACACATCATTTTCTAATAAAAATTCTTAATCAGATTCAAAGAAAAAGATAAAAGTGGAATAGAAGGTAAAACGTTGAACTTGCAAAATATACACAAATTCCACTATTTTAATATAAAACAATTGAGATTCCAACCTAGAATTGGTATTTCACTTTGAGAGAATTTTATGGGTTTTTAATGTGATGTTTTCGTAGACTAAAATCCCCCAAGGCATATATCAAATCCAAACTACACTATTCAATTACTAAAATAGAAAAACTAAAATTTCCACTTACAACGGGTCATTAACTCTTCCTCCTTTTAGATTTGCCACACCTTCAATAGTCTCTTTATATCTCCCTTTTTTTTTATATATACAACAAGAGATTTGTATATATATGTTAGATTCAGAAATTAAGAGATTGAAGAAAATTAGAATTATAAATAACGTAATAAACATCTAGAATTTGTTGCTTGAAACCCTAAAGAAACTTTTTTTAAATCTAAAGAGAGAGACTGACAGATCTTCATTAGATTTCCAAACTAATTTAAGTGAAATTAAAAACGCTAGGCCTTTATTTATAATGGTTGGAATGCACCAGAACCGTCAGATTTAAATCGGTTTAAAATTAATAAAAATTCAGACGTTCAAATTGTGAAAACGATAACCACCACTGATCGACCGCCCCTACCCTACCGGTCGACCGACCATGGATAGGGGTTGACTGATACGCTTATTTCGAGATATTATTTTGAGTAATTGTTTTTATTTATTATATTCCTTAATTACCACTTGAGTTGATGTTAATTTTTAATGATTACTTAACCTCCAAATCTAATTATCGTTATTTTTGAATTTCAATTTTAAGAATTATTTAACTATTTGAATTTGAATTCTATTTGAATTATTTTGACTTCGAAAAGTTCAAACCTTCATAACTTCTCCGTTTAAGCTTCGTTTTCAACATATTATGTGTGGAAATTGGTCAAAAAAATCACCACGAGTGCAACATTATAACTTTCATGATCGAATTTTGACCTTTGCAAAATTTCTATTTTTAGCCTTATCTTATTTAATTAATTTATCTTATCTTGTTTTATTTATTTCTTATTAATTTTTAACAGGTGTTACAAATGGATATATTGATATTATTTTCTCGATACATCTTGACTATGAACATTTAAAGAGTAAACATTTAGATATTGATTCAATACTCATGGTTATGATCAAACTCGAAATCGCAATCGATAACATGCTTCTCCTAAGGATTTTGTACTTATATAACTGTATTATGACACACATAAAAGAGAATAGAACAAAAATCATACTTTTTTTCGAACAAGATTGTTTATAGAGTTATGTTTATATATCTATTTCATAACTGCCTATAAAGCACACTGTTAACTCTATCATTCTCTATCCATGATAGTAGACTGCCAACTCATGTCATTAAAGAAGTTGAAAGTTTACCACATCCGACATGTGGTATGTATTACCTTGTGAATTCATGATACAATCTTAGAAACAATTTTTTACATCTTACCGTAATGAACGCTATCGCGTTCCAAACTTTCAAGAAACCTATAATGTTCCTAAATCACATAATGAGATCTTCAACTACTATCACTTAAGTTTGCACATGACCATGAAAAGAACGTTCGGTGTTTGGGAAAAAATAGTCAACACTGTACGAGATATGCTGACAAATAGTTTCGTAACAGGCATAGGTTGTCGCTGCAACTTATGCTATCCATAATTTTATTAGAAAAATACAATTGTACATATCTTGATTACAAAGAAATGGTTAGTAGAAGTTCAACCGAGTTATGCTAAAAATTGGCATAGACAACACTAACACATGCATGGTGGTACAAGTTTCACAAAAGATTGTACCAACATGTAATGTGATTAGAGAAGCTTTGGTTGCTACAAGATGATGTTGATCTATTTACTATTGTATTCCAATTGTTTTTTTTTCGTTTTCGTCGTAGACTTTGTACCACTGTAGTTGAATTGAGTAGTACGTTGTCGTTAGATTACTATTAATTAGTAATCATTAGTTATTACTTATTAATGGATAATTGTTAAAAATAAAATTACGTTACTTACATAAAATATACAACAATCCTTACTTCCAACCTAAAATCTAAAATACCTCCTGTCCAAGTATTGTCTAAAAATGTCACTAATACTAACTCTAGTCAACCTCTAACTCAAATCATTATCTAACTCTACTTTGTACGTGTTTGTAAAAGCATCCATATGCCAAATTGAATCCACATGAACCTTAATTTATATCCGGTTGAAACAACATTTTTGTTTATGTTTTACTTATTTTACACAAACAAAACTCTAACCAACCCTAAGAGCGTCTCCAACCGTTCAAGTGGTTGAATATTAAATTCTTGAAAATTCGGTCATTGAATTGAAGCAAGCCGCCGAATAATCGGATGCTTGTTAAATAAATATCCGATATTAAACGTTCGACTCGTCCGTGTTTTTCTCTTATTTTCCACTTCAAAATTTTCTTTTTTTAATTTAAAAAAGCGCTGGAATGCCACCGTGTTCGGGAAACCAATGACAATAAGAAAGATGAAGATTCTTGTGCGGATATAACTTGAAGAATTCGGTATTAGCTCTATCATGCTACATATATACTAATACCAAATCAGTAATGTAAAATATTAAAAATGCCAAAAAATTGTAACATACTAACAAAGTCCATGTCTCCTTCGATCCCACTTGGAACATATTGCTTGATTTTGTATATCAAACTCGTAGAAAGTTGTTTCTTTGCTTAGCTTTCTGAACCGTCTATTTAACGTAGAGAGCACGTGCGTGGTCGTTCCCACAACTTTGGAATAGTGAGCTCAACTGTACACAAGGTAAAATTCTTCAACGTTAAGTAACGCTACAGATGTGAAAATCAACAAATTAGGAATTGATAGGTGGATCTGTGGATATTCGTGTGTAGCTGCTTTAAAAATTGAAGAATTTATTACTTGAAATGAGTGTATAAAATAAGCATTAAAGTTAGAACGCTTACGTTCTTGTTTTGCCCTATAGTTTCTTTGAACCCTGAAATTCAATGCTGATTTCATATCCGTTGCTGATGGCCTAATAATTGAACTTTTTTCCAGGACATAGCCCGCTTAAGGCCCAGCCCATTTGGAGAAGTAATTCTAGAACCTTCTGCTCCGTTTCCAAATTTGGAAAACAGCACCAGTGAACAACTCCCACTTGGTACTACCACGCATCTCTCGATACTTCTTCCCTAAACCACCCCTACAAATTTTATCCAAAAATACCAGTTTCAATCCCCCAAAAAAATTCAAGTTCCAAATGGATCCGCAAAACTCTAACCCCGATCCGGTGAAATTAGAGATAATAGAGTCTTCGTCAGAGATTATGGCACCGAAACCGATGGAAGGACTGCACGACCAAGCGCCCCCTCCGTTTCTGACAAAGACGTACGACGTGGTTGATGACGCAAGTACGGACCAGATCGTGTCGTGGAGCCAGACGAACAATAGCTTCGTCGTTTGGGATCCGCATGCCTTTTCGATGATTCTGCTTCCTAAGTACTTTAAGCATAATAATTTCTCAAGTTTTGTCAGGCAGCTCAATACCTATGTGAGTATCTTACACTCTTGATTTATTGTTTTTTATTTTACGGAGCTAACCCTGGTGAGTTGAGTTGAATGCTATTTGTTAAAATAGCTTTCAAGTTGTATAAATGTTATTGTGATGATTGTGTGGGATTAGTTTGTTACAGGATACATATAGTTGGTATGATGGTAATATATAATAGGTGTTAGTCATATTTCAAATAAAAATGCTTGATGTTAATGATAAGTAGCCACATCTTGATACAATGGAGTAATGTAGATGGAATCCATCGGTAAGAAGTCATTTGATATTATTGGAGTTAGTACTTACTGAAGTCTGTCCAAATGGTTGTTGTACCGTTCATAAGTAAAGAAACTTTGTGACTGTAAGCATGCCATAAACCTCAATATTGTCCAATATCTAACTTTGGCTCAAGTACATGACTTAATTTATATGCTACACAAAAGTTGAAAGGTTGAGTGTTATACTATTTATCCCTATATACAGTGTACATGAATGCCACTCAATCACTCACTCATTGAACTTCTACATTTGGGATATAAATTTCAATTGTGCAGAAGACACATCCATTATGCTCAATGTCACATTTTGATTGATCAATGAATCTGTTTGTAATTTTCTTTTTCAAAAATAAAACGAAACTCATATGATAATTCCTTATCGTTTTGTTATTGCTGACAACTTCATGAGTGGGTAACTGGTTATAGAGGCTAAGGAACTTTAGGTGTTCAGTCAGCTTCTTACAAGTAGCTTATTACTAACAGCTCATCTACTTAGCTTGTAGAATCACGGTGAGATGCATAAAATATAGCAAGAGGAGACATGTTGAGAGGTGAAATGCAACCATAGATGTATTGAAATCTCCAAAGTTATATTGAGGAGTGGATAGTGACCATATGTCGAGAAATTGTGTACTGTCTTATAGACTATTGATAAGATTCATATGAGTAATAAAATCAATAAATAATGGGAACCAATGTAGACAGAGTTGTGCTGAATATTTTGTTTAACAACCACTAATGCTAGTGGTGGAATGGTACCATTTGCATCGTAATTCATGTGTACTATTTGCACATGTTGCATAATGGATTGTTTTAGTCAATTGCTTTTGACACTAGTTAGGGGACTCTTTGGTTCTATATAACATTTACAGTCAAACCCCATCTTAGATTGGAGCATTGAAACTGGAAATTTTCATTATTAAAATAATTAGCCATATCAATTTCTTGATTTTGGTCATAGTTTTAGTTGTATAAAATTGTTTGTTCAAATAGAGTTTCAATTCTACTTCCTTGACTTCTAGATTAAAAAAAAATACTAAATGTTTTCAACGTCGTAAATTTTTGTGAACTATTTTGTCAAACTATGAAACTGTTACCATTACGTTTATTGAGCAACGAAGATGATGTTGGTCATTAATTTGCGACCATCAAAATTCCAAACAGTTTCAAAATTTCTGCTAATTTTGGGTATTATTTTGATTTTAGATTTTGTTGCTTTTTCCTGTAGAAATACATTAGTAGACAGTGCACTTGCATTTAGGAAAGTAAAATATGCATGATACTTAAAGATGATTCAACTATTGATTTTTACTTCTAAAAAAAAAAGTTTTAGTGGGTTGGAATTGGCGTAAGTTTTGGATTTCTATTCCGAGATTAATTAATTGCTCTTTAGTGGTTTTTGTGTCATCTTGACTGATTTGTTACATTTTTGTTCTTTTACATATTTATTGTATTTACTTCACTTTTTACTATGTTATATTTACTGTCTAGTTTAAGCACTTGAAAGTTAAAATTGGATTTCAGATCAAATTGCTAGCTAATCATGATCGAAACCAGCACAGAACAGGCAAAATTTGCGATTCCCATCAGTATTTTATCTATGGTTTTAATAATATAAGTTAAGCCCTTAATGTTTGGATACCTTTTGGAATCATGTTTGTTTTTCCTTTCATCTACCTTGTGATAGAATTGACCGTGTATTTTTGTTTCATTTCTTATGTTTTGTGAGTGGTGTTTTTGTTTCATTTCTTATGCTGGAAGTATTGTCAGTTTGGTTTATTTCTTAAACATGTGGCAGGGTCAATTGCACCATAGTGTATTAGACATAGTTGTTCCAAATAAATTTATTTTTGTGTTGGTAACTGGTTGGTATCGAGTCTGTGTCACTTTCCATATAACAGGATTAAATAGAATTCAAACAAGGTGTTAATTTTATCTTTACCAATACAGAAGATAGTTGTTATTCTACTAGAAAATCGTAGAACTTGTATAAATCTGAATATGGAATTCTATTTAATCCTGTGAAATTCTTCTTAGAATTCAAACCTCGATAAGTCTAGTTCATCATCCCTTCAAAATTATTCCTAACATCAATGTTAGCTTGTAAACTGTTATAATGAATTTCTTTTCGCAGATTCATTAAATTCAAATCGCACATGAAGTACGGGAAACTTGTGTTACAAATATTTTTAACCAATCGATGTTAATTGATATTGTACTATACAAGTTGGAAATTTTATTTCGAAGGTTTTTTGGTTCGCATGGGGTCTTGCAAAAATGGATAATTTAATCAGAATGAGCAACCGGTAGAACCATTGAATATATCTGTAGAGTTTAATATGTTGAAAACAATCAGTATTATCAGCTGTATCAGGTGTAAAAACATCGTTGTATTGCATTTTTACTGTCCATCTTCTCCATAAAGTGTCTTTCTCAAGTATCACTTTCCATAATCATTTACATAACAAGGCTTTTGATTGAACTTCTTTAGATATTGCTAACTCAAATCATAGAAATTTTGTTTTGATTGAGTTTTTCTATCATCCAAGTGAACTTCAAAAGAAAACAAGTGAACCAAAAATGTAATTGATTTTGAATTTATTGTCAATAGTTGTCCATCAACATAAGCTGACTCGGTCTCGGTCATATGTATTTGGACACTGAGAACAAAATAATGAATCCTAATTTGTCTTCTAAATTTTGAACCAAATAAATAAATATTTAAAAATAGTTGAAAGCAAAGAATCTGTACTTCTTTTTCATTGTGCGTGTGGTTTGTTTGTCTTTCAATATGTTTTTTCATTTTTGCGATGCGCTATAAATGGATATGTTATTGTCCTGGCCTGTGCCTTCTGTGTTTCTTACAGCAGTGGGTTTTTTGTGACGTCCTGATAGAATTGATGGATAAACAGGGCTCCTACGGATGTTGATTTGTAAATTACTTCAGAGTCTAGGTGATTGATGTATGTAAGATGCTATTAGTTTACTTTACGGATGGTTACTGCATGACATAAAACAAATATATTACGGTTTATGATTTTTGTTGTGTTCTTTAAGCTCCTGTTCCTATTCCCAAAAAAAAAAAAAAAAATATCATAATCAAAATCAAATGCTGAACTGTCATAGGCAGTGGGAAATAAATGCAATAATTGTTTGTTATTCTTACGCAGCTGCTGAGCAAAATTTTCAAGATTGAAGTTGAAGCAGATATCTTGATTTCCCAAGGAGAAAAAAGCATGCAGAAATTACAGCCACCTATAAATTTTTCTACTCAAATAAAAATAACTACAGAGTGCAACCACCTATAAAGCAACCGTGATATTCTAGCCCATAAAGGCTAATATGAAATATCATTGTGCACTGTCCTTTCAGTGTACTTATATGTATACATTCGTATAGCATAGATAGAAGGTGAAGAATGAAGAAAGAAACAGATAGATAAAGCTCTTGTGGTTGTCTACATATAATGCGGTGTGCCTCCAATGGTATACCATTAGCATACACCTATAGTAAACTAGGTGTCTTCTAAATTACCATAATATCCTTTGTTGTAATCTTTATGTCAATCTCAACTCTGCAAATTTGAATGCAATCAGGGATTCAGAAAAGTGGACCCAGATAAATGGGAGTTTGCGAACGAAGGGTTCCTCAGAGGCCAAAAGCACCTTCTAAAAACCATAAAAAGACGAAGACCGCCCTCCCATGCCCCACCACCCCAACCACCACCCCATACCCAAGTCCCTTCCCCTTTCCTAGAAGTAGGGCAGTATGGCCTTGACACAGAAGTCGACCGCCTGAAGCGTGACAAAAACACCCTAATGGCCGAACTGGTAAAACTAAGGCAGGAGCAGCAGAACACAAGAGCCCATCTCAGGGCAATGGAGCAAAGGCTGCAGGGCACCGAACAGAGGCAGCAGCAGATGATGGCCTTCCTGGCTAGAGCAATGAGGAACCCCAACTTCCTTCAGCACTTGGCTCAGAAGAGGGAGAAAAGGAAGGAATTGGAGGAAGCTCTGTCAAAGAAAAGGCAACGCCCCATCGATCAGTTTGCGCACTCCGATGCTGGGACCAGCGAGCAGCAGCAGCAGTACTTTTATGCAGCACCGGAGCTTGAAGATTTGGCAATGGAGATGCAAGGGTTTAGGACTGATGAACTAAATGAGCAGCAGGAAGAGGTCGATGTCGAGCTGAACGACGAGTTCTGGCAGGAGCTTTTGAACGATGGCGTATCTGAAGAGAAGGGAAAGACGGAGCTTGATGAGGAAGGTAATGAAGATTTCCAATTTTACTTGAATTGAATTTTGAATTTGGAATTCTAATAGACGGTGTTTTTAGGACTGCAAGAAGGAGGATTGGTGGTAGGAAGGAGTAGGAACTCCGGCTCACATTGATTGATGGTTTAAAATGCCATGGTTTTCTATTGTACAGTACGTTTTGACTTTTATTTGTGCACTGCTACTAACACTGCAGTTTGTATGGTATGAATATTGTGAGTTGTGGTTACGATTTAGTGTTGTGATTGTATTTTGAACATTGAACTTTTAGGTTTTGTTATGACGTTGATTGTTAGGATTGGTTTGCTTGTTTTTTATTTTTGATAAAATGTTACAATAGCATAAAAATTGGTTGTAGGAAAAACGTGATGGTTTACTCCTTATGGGTAAAGATGACTTATTTAAGCTGTGTGATCTGGTAGGTCGTTACAATGCTAGACCAGCATTTAAGAGGTCTAGTTGAATATTTTTGCATGAATAGTGTACAATTATGTAATGTTAGTATGAAAGAAATTCAGTGGAAGTTGCGAGTCCTAGATGTTTGAATCCATAATCTGTAGGCTTAAGAGCATTCTCAACGCGTGGATGGGTTGTGTCGATTTAGGGGGCCAAACGAAACTTACTCCCCTCGCGTGGAAAAGAAGCATGAATGTGTTTTTTTTTAGCCGGCTAAGGAGTGGTTGTTGATTGTGGTCCACAGCCGTTGGATTGCAATCAATGTAAGCTGTGGATTGCAATTCACTACGTACAATTAGTCAGCTTTAATTTAGCCGATTAACTATACATAGGGTAACTAGATATAAATTAGTCGTTACTTCAATTTCTTCCATTCCTTTCTTTTCTCATTATCTTTCTTTTCAGTGGCCATTGTTTCTAGCCATAAAAATCAATTTTCAAAAATTAAAACAAATGAGATGAACCTTGAGAAGAGTTCGAGTAAGCGGCAGTTGCAGATGTGGAAATGTTCAACCAACCATTGGAAACGTCTCTGCCAAAGAAAGTGCCGAAGAAAGCGCAAACGTACCGACGTGTACTGAAGGTCGACGAAGCACAGTGGTTAGGTGAAGACGTGCGGCTAGAAATACGGCAAATACGGCTTTGGATCTCCACCTCAATCGAAATTAGGGATCCGACAATGATTTGATCAGTTTTCGTATACTTCCAGGCGACGATGTACACGTCGGCGCGTGTGTTGAAAATTCTATTAAGTAATTTACCTTCAAATTATTATTTTAATTAAAATTGTACAACAAAAATTAAATACGCAACATGTTTTAAATTAGGCTCGTCATGAGCGCACCCGTGATTTTTGGTATAGTGTAACCAGCCTTTGTGGAATAATCCGATCTTAATTTCGAAGGCATTATTCATGCTTTTCTTCGCGATATAGGATTTGGAGATTTTTTGATTACGTATTTACATAATTACGATCTATTTTGATGTTTTTTTAGCACTTTCAATAATTGTAAATTGCTTTAATAAGTATCGATAATCTTTTAAATTTGGATGTTGAGTGATGCGTTGTTTTAGCTGCCTGTTGGTGGAAGGCCGCTCATACATTCCACTTTAGTTTTAGGGAGTCGGGTTTTACCCCATTAGACTTTACTATGCTTATGATTTAGGCATGGAAGAGGGGTGACCTTAGCATATGGCGAGGAGTGTCAGAACTTTCATCGTTTTTCAGTGTGTTTTCACATCTTGACTTACATGATGCGATGTCATCCAAATTGCAGACTAGATGCTCTTACATTAGACAAACAATCAGTGAATTAATACATGGCGGTGTCACAAAGAACCATTTGGAGATTGCTCGACTATTTATTCTGTACATGATTGAGAACTTATTCTTTACAAATGCATCGAATATGGTGCTGGGCGGATATGCTGCAGCTGTAGCGGAGTTGCCGTTTGATAGTCCAATCGTATATGATTGGGAGACTCCGATATTAGCATATTTGTATCGCTCTTTGAATCATCAGTGCGTCGTTAGGCGTAAATCCACCTCCATTGTAGGTTTTTTTGGAGATTTTACAGTACTGATACTATGTGTACTTTTGCAACATGACTTATCCAACGTTGGTGTCCACATCATCCATTTTCTTCTCTCGAGGTAGAGCATTAACCCGAGATAACCGCAAAATGGTGCATGTCGAGTTACGGACCACACGAGAGAGTGTTGTTTGGCATCCTTATGATGGTTCGCCATTTATGATCGAGCCTATCGTAGTGCACGCTGCATTCCTATATGTTAGACTTTTTCCATTGGTATCATCCCCATCCAACTTATGATGCTATTGGCTTCTCAGTAAGCATAGTTGGAGACAGACGTTAGATGATATTTTTGTTTTTGACGATCCACATCTGGAATATGTTAGGGAGTGGTGGTCTGATAATTACTTCATCATCATGAGTTTAGATTATGCATCTTTTTGGCATCAGTTTTACACTCCACCGCATATGGTTACTTTTGTTCATGCCGTATCCGTTGATTTGGTAGGACTTTCAGGCATCCAGAGTGGTGCTGTCCTCCTATTTACAGGACCTTACACGGAGTACTTAGATATATCATGATCCACAGCCATCCCAGATAGAAGATTATGGTTGGACAGACGGTATACCGACAACATCGGAAGTTGATGGATATGTTGATATTTCTCGATTTGAGATTTCGCAGTATTCAGATCTAGCTGCATTTTCATATGAGGATTTATTTCAGATGCAGATGGGACTCCGCGAGGTCATGTATGTTGAGCATCAACGGAGCATAGATGAGTTGACTGCTCGTATTAACAAGCTTACTATAGCTGATAAGCAGCGATATCATCCTACACACAGAGTAGATGACGACGACGACGATGGTGATGCAGTCCATTTTTTTAATGATGAGTACCAGTTTGATGAGCCACAGTAGTTTTAAATGTACTATTAGTATTTGTATGTCCTATCATTGTGTGTATCAATGTATTATAAGTGTTCCGTATTTTCTAGTAGATTTTTTATCAGTGTATTTTCAATGGTTTGTATGTACTAGCAGTGTATGTGTCGGTGTATTATCATTGTTTTGTATTTACTAGCATTGTTTGCCAGTGTATTATCCGTATGCGTACTATACTAGTACTGTTTGCATAATTGTACCAGCTTTGAATTTCCTATTTTGTTTGACTATGTGTACATCACTATGTGAAGGAACAAACATAGTTGTGTTTGTTTATATTCATGTTTGTGGGTGTTTACTATGTGGTTGATTAGAAGGTACTTGATTCACGAGACGCAGATCATGAACTTTCTATTTAACCATAGTTTTATATTGAAAATTCACAACATCTTCAATGATCTTCAATGTCAATTAAAAGCTGGAATCCAGATGATTATTTAGTAATAATCAAATCGTACATAAAAACCGACCGTAGACACGTGGAAGAGGAGTAGAAGCAAGATTTTTAGGTCATTCTAAATGAGACTTTTAATAGTCATTCTGATTGTAGATTAACTCGAAAGATTTTAGAAACTCGAAGCACTTTTGTCACGTTTACTAGAGCTTGTCAAAGATATAGAATATTTATAAAAATAGTGAAGGAAGAAGATCTATTTCAGTTAACTCGAGATACGTTTGATTCCCGTTATTTGTGGGATTATCACGTTGATTTTATTGGACATGCTGCATATAATCTTTGGGTTGGATATATTAGACAACTTGAATGATGTATGGGTTAGTTAAGTATGTTTTTAAGATAATTACCTTCAGCTAGTTCTTTGCACTATCAATAAGTTATATATGCTTTCAAATTCAAGTAAAGTCTGTGTTTTCAAAATCTACTGCGCACTTAACATAATAACAGTATTTAACCTATGGAAAACATTAACTACAAGACTTAACTTATGAAGACAACAAATAATATACGCAAACAACTTCATCGAACACAAACAAAACAACAAACGGTAAAACACGACAACATCATGGATAACGAACAAGACAACAAGCAAGACAATTCGATGATTAAAAAAAACTGCCTTCGACCTTCTGATAAGTTAATTGAACCGTAACACCCAATATTTTTTGTAACATTATTTAGGATATTAATTAGTTAAATAAAATAAAATAATGTGTTGATTAGGGAATTGAGATTTGAATTTTATTAAGAGGCAGCCGTGCCATTTAACCAATGAATTAAAATAAGAGTTAAAATGAAATAGAGGAGGGGTACAATTATGTCATTCTTATACCCTTAAACCTTGGTCGTGTATCTCCATGCACGTTCATTTTTCATTTATCAAAAATTTTAAATTTGCGTCCGACCACCATTAACAAGAGAAAGAGGGAGAAGATTAAGAAAAGCTAAGGAAGAAGCTAAATCAAATCAAATCCATTCAAATCTCAAGCTCTTTGATCTCTAAAGCTAAGGTGCATAATTACTACATGTCAAATTCCTTATTGTTTCTGGTTTTAAGATAAAATCCGAACCTATGTATAATGATTTGCCATGTTTTTGAATGATGGAATGATAATATATATACTTGTTCACATTTATGTTTGTTCATATAGACTTTATGACATGTTTTAAGTTGAAAACCCTAACAAATGAAATCCAAATGCCTTGCGAATTTTTATATAGAACATAAATGATATTTTAGAGATGGGTTTCAATTTTCATAAGTTTCTGGATTTATGTGGATTTTATATGAATTTTTTAGTAAAGAAAATGTTATTTTGGGTTAAAAATTATTATGGTTAAACAATTAATGGTTTGGGTCTAAAATTAATATACATTAGAAGACATGATAAAAGTGATTTTTAGAATTTTCGTAGAATTTTCCTAAGTTTTAATTGATATATAAAATTATTTAATTTATGGAACTTAAATGTTTTATATATTTATAAAAAGGAGAGTAGTATTTTGTAAATAATTCAAAATTATTATTTCTGGAAATTGACAGTACTTTTATAAAAGAGAAACCTGCAACCAATCACAATTTGACAAATAAGGCAGGTTATGTATAAAGAAATAGTTTAAAATAGACTAATCTATATGTTTTTACCGTTTCAATGCTTTCGGCACTAGGCTTTCGCCTCCTTACCTTCGCCTTCGACTTTATCGAAACTAATGCACATGATCTCAGGTAACTGGTACGTAGTGAATTGAATATAGGAAAAAGGTATAGGGTCGAAATCAGAGGTTTCGAAGGATTTGAAGCAATACTTTTCTTTTAAATAAAAATGTGCCTGCTTACTTTCGATTGATAGCTTTCGACTGGGTTGGGTTTCGACCGGGTCAATTGGTTTTAAAGAAATGGTTTTGATGGATTGCAATTTTATTTTTAAATAATTGCTTTCGACTTGGTCGAGACTCATGACCGCCTCTTTCTACCTTTTGACCTAGATTGGCTTCGAAAGGGCTGCTTTACTTTATTTTGCTTCTTTAAACCTGACCACTTCTCCAATGCTTTCGAATGGATAGTTTCGACATCATCACTTCTTTACTTAGAAATGATTTTGAAAGGAATGCTTTCTACTTTAATGGGTTTCTGAGCATTTTTCTCTACTTGAAGGTATAATCCAAATGGTTTCGATGGTAATAGTTTTCAAAGGTATCAAAGGAGTAAATTTTTGAATGGTTTCGAAAAATTTCCACATGTTTTAAATTGAACCCAAAAGCTTTCGAAAGGTTTAATATTTTAATGCTTTCTAAAGGGTTTTAAATGCAGGTTTTGAATGGGTAATTCTCCAATGATTAGAAAAGTTTTGAAAGAAGGTTTTTCAATGGTTTCGAAAGGTCTAAGAGGAAAGGTTTTTCCAATGTTTTCGAAAGACATGGTTTAAAGATTTTTAAAGAAGACTGTATTATATTTTAAAGATTTTGGAGGGAAGGTTTCTCAATGGTTTTGAAAGAAAGATTTTGAATGGTTTCGAAAGGAAGGATTTGGCTTTTCAGCCTAGGTTAAGTAAAGGTTTTACTTGGTTTGGAAAGGGTTGCTTCAAGGGTTTGGAAAGGGTTGTTTAAAGGTTTTAATCAAAGGTTTCAAATATACTAACTAGTCATCATAGCCTAAGTGTATTTAAGTTAAAAAGGGTTTTAACTTATTTTGCGGGGATAGGTGATCCTCATTAAAATTCATCAACATTATTTTGAGTAAAGTATATATAACATGGCAAAATAGCTTAGAGTAAAGCTAAGAATATATTTTTCTTGTATAAGTATGATTTAAAAGGTTAAATCATTTTGAAATGTTTTTTTTAAGGAAAAAGATGAAGAGTAGTTAACCCTAATAAAATAATTCAGACAGTTAGTCCAATTTGCGAACAGTTAGTCCATTTTGCGGGTAACCAGTCCAGTTTTCGGACAGATAGTCCATTTATTACTTATGGACAGATAGTCCATTAGTTACCTGATTGTAGCTAACAGACATTGCTCTATTATCATTATCATCATCATTAATTTGATTAACCAGTTTGATTGCATGAATTTTTTTGCAAAATATATGTTTTGAAGAAGGTATCAATAATGGGAAACCCATTCTGCTAAGCAGCATGGTCTCACTTAATACCAGTAAACCGAGATGTAATAGTATTATTCACACCAGGATTTATGCCTAACTCAAAGTTTTTTTTTTGTTTTCCCTTAAGCTTTTGGATGCTCAAAATCAATTTGAGTATGCTAAGGGTTGAGGTTTTTGTAAGCTTGGCGAATAAAGCTTCCGGAGATGAGCAGGTGGCTGATGGAAAGCTAATTATGAGTTACAGTTTATTCTGTTTATTTCCACTATGTGCATTAAGTCAAATATGACTATATTGACTCAGGTCAACCAAGGGGACATCATCATATGCAGCTCTTGGCCTTTTTTGTAATTGATATTTGATCATTGCCTGAGAAACTTTAAGGGATTATGTAACTTGGATATGAGTTATGTTTTGAAATGTAATCAGTAAAATGTTGTTTTTGAAATCTATGATTTTGTTCATACTTAAATGCTTCTTATATTAGGGACACCATTAGCATTACCATAATTTTTCACCAGAAGTTAATACAATAGATGACTACAGCATCTGTAGCGCTTAGCTTTTGCCTCCAAATACGGGATGTAACAACTTGGTATCAGAGCATAAGTTTATAAATAAATTTAAACAAAAATTGGTTTTAAAATCATAATCTAAAGGAATTAGAGTACGATTGTGGTATGGGATAACGCTATAGTAACGCACTTGTATTTGCTATATATAAGTATATGCTTTATCTCTAGTCTTCTATCTTTATTAGGTTATTTTTGTGTATCTCATGAGGTTTGAATATAGAAATGGATGGTATAAGGGAAAGAATTAACCTAGGAGGGGAGGGCATCGATGGGAATGCGTGATCTAATATGAGGAGGACCCAAGGTCAGGCATAAGCAGAGAATGTGGGTACTGAGTCCCGCAAGAGGACGTAAGTGCTATGTATCATTTTTTTGTGAATATGATGCAAGATAGAATTATAGCTGGAGTGGTAGGAGGAGATGATCCAGGAGCAGGAGTTCCAGGAGTTTCGGTAGCTAACCATTATGCTAAGTTGAGTGGAGACTACGCTAAGCTTGGAGGGAAATCATTCATGGGAGTAGAGGATGCCATAGAGATGGAGAATTGGTTGTTGCACTCTGAAAGAACCTTTGCAGAATTGGGGCTAAATGGTGAGTAAAAGAGGAGGCTTTCTTCGAGATAGATTTTAGAGAGTATCTTTGTTTTGGTGGAACTGTGTAACGGCTGGTGTGTACGAGAAAACCTTGACATGGGCGGATTTCAAGGGAAAGTTCCAAAAGAGGTTCATGTCTGCGATAGCATGCTCATCTTTGATCAAAAAGTTTGTTGAGTTAGAGAGGGAAGAAATATCCGTTCTGGAGTATGCTAGAAGGTTTGAGGACTGGTCAGATATGAGTATGCTTTAGTGGATACAGTGATGAAGAGGAATTAGTAGTTTATCGGGGGTTCAAGCCTGAATTATCGAGGGCTACATTACCTCATATTAGAGATCCTTCTGATTTTGTAGTGGGGATAACTTTAAGGCATAAGGGGATGCTTGATTCTCTAGAGAAGAGTAAGGCTAAGGAGATCCATGTTGGGAAGAGTCAGAAGGGGAAATTATTTCCTAAGAAGGCTTCTCATAAGAGTGGAGCAGCTAAGAAATGGAGGATTGAGGTTGTTTATGTTAAGTGCGACAAGAATGGGCATTTTGCTAATGAGTGTCATGCTGGAAAGGTAAAGAAGGTGGCTGGACGAAGAATGTTCAGTTCTTCAATTGCGACCAGAATAGCCACTATAAGAATCAATGCATAGAGCCTGCTAAAGATGGAAAGGGCGAGGTGTATGCGTTGGAGCCTGCTACTTCGAAGCCAACATCTCAGGAGAAAGGAAAGGCAGTTTTAGGAGGTACGCTTCAGATTCATGGTATGTATATTACCGTTCTATTTGATACTAGTGCATCGCAATCTTTTATATCTAGATGTTTAATAGATAAGCTTAACCTAGAACCCACATACTTAGTTGCTTCCTTTTGGGTTGTGAATCCATTAGAGGGTATGCAACTCTAGTGTTGAGATGTGACCAGTTAGAGTTTGACTTGCTAGGTCATGCTTTCGTTTGCAGTTTGCATGTGTTCGATTTTGTGAGGTTTAGAATTATTCTTGGAATGGATTGGTTTAGCAAGTATAATGTTAGGATATTTTTCCATGATAGGAAAACATCGCTTAGGCACCCTGATTGTAGTGACAGGACTGTTTATGCCGTAGGAAGCCTTAGCAGTGAGGTGAATGCTTTATTGGGTGTTATGAAATTGGAAGATGGGTTGAATCGAGTTTTCGTGGTTAGAGAATTTGCATATGTTTTTGTGCCTGTAGTTGGATGGCCACTAAAACGAGCCACTGAGTTTTGGATAAATTTGGTTCCGGAAGTAAAACCAGTGAGTAGGCCGCCAAGCAGGATGAACCCTATAGAGATAAGGGAGTTGAAGGTGCAATTAGTGGGCCTGAAAGGCAAGAGTTTTATCAGACCGTGTAGTTCATCTTGGGGAGCAGCCACAGTGTTTGTTAAGAAGTTGGATGGATCGTTAAAGCTATGTATCGATTATCGTAAGTTGAATGAGAGGATGATAAAGAATCGATATCCATTGTCGAGGATTGACGATTTGTTCGATCAGTTTTAAGTAGAGTCAAGATATTTTCCAAGTTGGATTTAGCGATAGGTTTCCATCACTGTAGAGCAACATAGGATAGTATACCTTTGACGACGTTTAGGACCAAATATCGATTGTATGAACGGTTAGTTATGCCGTTCGAACTGACAAATGCGCTAGTACTCTTTGTGGATTTGATGAACCATATTTTTCGAGAGCACTTGGATAGGTTCATGTTGGTTTTCATAGACGATATCTTAATATACTCTAAGGATGAGAAGGTGCATGAAGTTCATCTTAGAGTGGTGCTTGAGGCGCTGAGCCAGAATCAGCTAAAGGCGAAGTTTTCGAAGTATCATTTCTGGAAGAAGGAAGTGAAGTTTCTTGGTCATGTAGTCTCAGAGAAAGGGTTGTCAGTAGATCCGACAAAGATTGAAGTGGTGAATAGTTGGAAGAGACTCGAGACAGCAACGAAGAGACCCGAGACAGTGACCGAGATAAAGAGTTTCCTTGGATTAGCTGGTTATTAACGGAGATTCATTAAAGATTTCTCACGGATAGAAGCACCGATGACCAAACTAATGAGGAAGGATATGAAGTTTGTATGGACCGATAAGTGTGAGAAAGCGTTCCAGAGTTTGAAATACTTATTGACCCATGCACCAGTTTTGTTGTTCCAAAAAGGAATCAGGATTTGGTGGTTTATGCAGATGCATGTGGAATAGTATTAGGAGCTATGTTGATGCAGAAAGTTAATGTGATTGCCTATGCTTCTAGACAGCTTAGACTGCATGAGATCTGATATCCTACACATCGTTTGTAATTAACCACAGTGATTTTTGCATTGAAGGTGTGGAGGCACTACCTTTTGAGAGAGAGGTTTGAGTTATATACATATCATAAGTCGTTGAAGTACTTGTTCTCTCAAAGGAGCTGAACATGAGATAGTAGAGGTGGCTAGAGTTTATCACTGCTTATGATTTCGAAATTGAGTACTCGCCGAGGAAAGGTAATAAAATAGCATACACATTTATCAGAAAGCATCAAAATGCAGTATTGGCAATGGTTGCTTAGTGGAAGGATTTAGAAGCATTGTCAGCTTGCAGAGTGCAGTGGAGATCTGAGGCTGGGCCTAGTGGAGAGACTATTATATTATCTTGTTTGGAAGTTCGATCGGTGATGATTGAAAGGATTGATTCTGAGCAGAAGGAGGATCTAGTATTAGCTGAACGGATCGGGAAGTTAAAAGGTGGAACCGAGAGCGATGACTTAAAAGGTTTCAGTCTTGACCAGAATGGGTGGCGGGGAAAGAAAGGGAGATTATTTGTTACGAGTGTAGGAAACATAAGGAAAGAAGTTTTGGAAGAATGCCATCGTTCAAAGTTCACTATTCGTCCGGAAGGAACTACGATATATCAAGACATGAAAAGAAGTTTCTTCTGGAAAGGTATGAAGCGAGATGTGAGCTTATGGGTGAAGCAGTGTTTGAACCGTCAATAGGTAAAAGCCGAACATCAAAAGCAGAGTTTGTTGCTTCAGCCATTAGATATTTTGGTATGGAAATGGATTCTATTTCTATGGATTTTATTGATGGGTTGCAAGTTCGAACAGAGGAAATGAATGTATGTGGGTCATAGTGGATAAATTGACCAAGAGTATCCATTTCATTCCAGTTAAGACAACCAGAACAACATCTGTTTTAGCGAAGTTATTTATGAAGGCAGTAGTTAGAATGCACGGAATTCCTAGTAGGATAGTAAGTTATAGAGACTCCTTATTCACTAGTGAGTTTTGAAAGAATCTACAAGAATTTTTGAGAACCAAGCTCAAGATGAGTACCGCTTACTGTCCCTAGAAAAATGGGCAAACAGAAAGAGCTAATAAAATCTTGAAAGATTTATTAAGAGCTTGTGTATTAGATTTTGGGGGATCATGGGAAGACCATCTGCATTTATTCGAGTTTCTTATAACAACATTTATCAGACTAGTATTGGGATGACAACGTTTGAAGCTTTGTATGGAAGGCTAATCAAATCTCCCATTCTTTGGTTAGAGATAGAGGATAGGTTGGTTCTTGGTCCACGCTTGGTTAGAGAAGCTGCAGAGAAGATTAAGGTCATTCAAGCTAGGATAAAGGAGGCCCAGTCTAGGCAGAGGAGTTATGTAGATAAAAGACGAAAAGATCTAGAGTTCTCAGTTGGAGGCCAGGTTTTCATTAGATGCCACCGATGAAGGGTGTGATTAGATTCGAAAGATCAAGAAGGTTGGCACCGAGATTATTTGGACCTTTTCATATTGTTGAGAGGATTGGAAACTAGCATATAAAGTCGAGTTACTGAGCAGTTTGGCTGGAGTCCATGATGTTTTCCATGTTTCTCATCTCAGAAAGTGTTTTAGAGACCTGGAGACAACTACTACACCAACAGTGTTAGATGACTTAGTGGTAGAACCAGACTTCACAATAGTGAGAAAGCCGATTCACATTATTGCAAGAGATGAGAAGAGGCTTAGAACCAAGACAGTTAGATTAGTTAAAGTCCAGTGGAGTGATGATGATAGGAACCGTACTTGGGAGATTGAGAAACGAATTAGAGAACTTATTCTGATTTGTTTGATGGTATGTTTTACCTCTTTGATTGATTTATTTTTTACCTTATTGCCATTTCAGGGACAAAATTCTTTAATGAGGAGAGTTTGTAAAACCCTATGTTTTTAGTAATATTATTTAGGAAAATAGAATAATGTGTTGATTAGGAAATTGAGATTTGATTTTTATTAAGAGGTAACCGTGCCATTTAACCAATGAACTAAAATAAGAGTTAACATGAAATAGAGGAGGGGTAAAATAGGAAAGATATCATTCTTATACCCTTAAACATTGGCCATGTATCTCAACGCACGTTCATTTTTCATTTATCAAAAATTTTAAATTTGAGGTCGGGAACCATTAACAAGAGAAAGAGGAAGAAGATTAAGAAATGCTAAGGAAGAAGCTAAGTCAAATCAAATCCATTCTAATCCTAAGCTCCTTAATCTCTAAGGCTAAGATGAATAATTGCCACATCTTAAATTTCTTATTGTTTTCGGTTTTAAGATGAAATTCGAAAATATTTGCAATGTTTTTGAATGATGGAAAGATAATATTTTTTTTTGATGATTTATGTTTGTTCATATAGACTTTATGACATGTTTTAAGGTGAAAATCCTATCAAATGACATTCAAATGCCTTGCGAATTTTTATATAGACCAGAAATGATATTTTAGAGATGGGTGTCAATTTTCATAATTTTCTGAATTTATATGGATTTTATATGAATTTTTAGTGAAGAAATGTTATTTTGGTTATTTATGGTTAAATAGTTAATGGTTTAGGTCTGAAATTAATATACATTAGAAGATATATTTAAAGTGATTTTTCACAATTTTTGTAGAATTTTCTTAAGTTTTAATAGATATATAAAATTATTTAAGTTATGGGACTTAAATATTTTATATATTTATAAAAGGAGAAGGGATATTTTGTAAATAATTCAAAAACTGTTATTTCTGGAAGTTGGCAAAACTTTATAAAAGAGAAACTTGCAACTAATCACATTTTGACAAACAAGACAGGTTATGTATAAAGAAATAGTTTAAAAGGGACTAATCTACATGGTTTTTACCGTTTCGATGCTTTCGGTACCCGGTTTTCGCCTCCTTACCTTCGCCTTTGATTCTATCGAAACCAACGCATATGGTCGTAGGTAACCGGTACGTAGTGAATTGGATATAGGTGAAAGGTATAGGGTCGAAACCAGATGTTCCAAAGGGATTGAAGCGATAGTTTTCTTTTAAATGAAAATGCGCCTGCTTGCTTTCAACTGAAAAGCTTTCGACTAGGTTGCCTTTCGATCAGGTCAACTAGTTTTAAAGAAATGGTTTCGATTGAGTTGCAATTTTGTTTTTAAATAAATGCTTTCAACTGGGTTGAGACTAATGACTGCCTCTTTCTACCTTTCGACCTAGATTGGCTTCGAAAGGATTGCTTTGCTTTGTTTTTCTTTTTGAAACTTGACCCCTTCTCCAATGCTTTCGAAGGGATGGTTTCGACACAATCAATTCTTTACTTAGAAATGGTTTTGAAAGGAATGCTTTTGACTTTAATGGGTCTCTGATCCTTTTTCTCTACTTGAAGGTATAATCCAAATGGTTTTGACTGAAACGATTTTCAAAGGTTTCAAATGAGTAAATTTTTGATGATTTCGAAAGGTTTCCACATTAAATTGAACCCAAAGGCTTTTGAAAGGTTTAGTGTTTTAATGCTTTCGAAAGGGTTTTAAATGCAGGTTTCAAAGGTGCAGTTCCCAATGATTTCGAAAGGTTTTGAAGGAAGGTTTTTAATGGTTTCAAAAAAGAGGAAAGGTTTTTTCAATGTTTTAGAAAAGCATGGTGTAAAGGTTTATAAAAAGGATGTCTAATGTTTTAAGCTTTTGAATGGAAGGTGTCTCAATGGTTTTGAAAGGAAGATTTTGAATGATTTCAAAAGGAAGGATTTGGCCTTTCAACTTTGGTTAAGTAAAAAGTTTTACTTGGTTTCGAAAGGATTACTTTCAAGGGTTCAGAAAGGATTGTTTAAACGTCTATAGGATCGTTTTCACCCTAGAGCTGGGAGGGTGAATAGAGTGATACTAAAAATTAACATAGAAATAAAAAAAATAACAAAAAGTAATGCATTAAAGATCATATATAGATTTATCTAGCTTCGACAAAACCCGCTTACGTGCTGCCTCCGAGGTTTCTACTAGAAATTAAGTAATCAGACGCTTACAAACACATGAAAACTTGTGACACCCGCTAACGTGATTAACCTAATTCTAAGCTCAAAACCCTGCCACAACTCAGCTACTGGGTTGCGAATTCTCAAACTATGCCCATTAATTTGTACTTAGTCACACAACTTGAAATCTACAGTATTTTAAAATTGAAAGTTATAAATAAAAATAAAACAAAACAAAACTCTGAATAAAATTAAGCCCAATACGAATAAAAAGCTTGCCCAAATAAAATTATAATGAAGACATCTCCTCCTTTATCATTCTTCTTGCCGCCTCTTTTCTTTTCGTTCTGGAATTAAGGTTTTTCTAAATTGAAGATGTCGATTCACAATTGATCAATTGTGATGATAATTTCACTTTGATTTGCTTCAACAATCGATTCCTATCTTTGTTCGCTTATGGACGCTCCAATTTCATCGAGCTCGAATGATGAAAAATGGTATGCGATTTACTTTATTTTCTCTGGTTAATATGCTTGAACTCGATGATATGCCAGTATTGAATTGGGCTGAATTTATAGGGATAGAAACCTTATATATTCGTTTGTATATTTTTGGTTTGAAATCTTCAAATATTTTTCTCGACCATTCAATTTTTGCTTGAACCATGGTGATAATTTTTGACTTGTTCATTTGATTGAAGATAACTCTGATGATTTCAAATTTGATTGAGTTAGCTCCGTTATTTTCTTTACGTCTTGAATTTGAGAAGTTTATCGCATTACTGACTTATTCATCAAGATTTGTTTTTCTGTTTATTTGTTGGAAATATTCTAATTTTTGACCAATTTATGATGTTATTCATTTTTTTGAAACCATTCCTGACCGTATTTGAACTGCTATTGGTACTTTCTGTAAAACGGTAAAGTGCTTCACTCTCATACTATGTTTGCATATGTGTGTCATTTTCATGTATATATACATGTACACACACGCACACACACACATATATATATATGTATGTATGTATGTGATGGCTCGGCCTCAGTTCTGGTTTCATGTTGAGTGATGTCTTGTTTCGTTGAAGTATGTGTAAGTGTATGGTGCACTTTGTCAAATTGCTTCGAGTTCATCCATGTTGAATTGCTTTACTGTCATTTCATTGCTCTATCCACTGTTTTCTTGAGTTTTAATGTGATGTCTCCATGTTGCATATGTATATACTTGTTACTATTTGGTGCACCACTTTGTACATGACACACACACATACATATGTGTTCACACATGTATGTATGCTGCTTATTTGTACATGTCTACACATGCATGCTGGTCTAGATCATCATGAAGTCTAGTTCTTGCCTTTATGTTCACCACTGTTTGTCTTTTGAATTTTGGAGTTTGCATTTGTGCCACTGTTCTTGTAGTCTTCTGTGTTTCATGTTGCATTATGACTGGAAGGTCTAACGCACTTTGTACTTGTGGAGTCTGGTTGCCTTTGCGTGTGTATTCATGCCTTGTTAGACTTGAAGTCTGGTCTGGTTGATACTTCATGTGTACTCGAGTTAAACTAATCTGGTCTCATGTCTTTGCTTTGCATTCATGTTGGTGTGATTGGTATTACTGCCGCTTCAATGCGTTCATTGCTATGTTAAAATTGAAATGTTGCATGGTGAAGTGTACTTGTATTTTTTTGGCCTCTGTTCTGGTTCATGTTTTCATGTTGTTTCTTTATGTGTGGTTCCACTTGAATCTATCTGTAGTATCTTGTCCTACTGGCTTGCGTTGCTTGAAGTGTTTCTATTCTGGTTACAGCCCGGACCTTGTCTCGTCAGCCTTGCATTGCTTTGAGCTTGTAAAGACAGAGAATTTTGATCGTTGGTTTTGAACGTTTAAATATTTAAAATGTTGAATTTGAATTATTAATTGATTTTGAATATGGAGGTTTTGGTTGAATCGGTGAAATGATTTGCAATTTCAAATATAGAGTTTAATTGGATTTGATGATTGATAAATTTGATTTTGAAATTGGTTAAATATGTGAATCTGGAGTTAAATATGAATGGGATGATTTCTAAAATTGATTAAATTCTATTTGAATTAGAATTATGATACTGGACTTTTGAATGGAATTAAAAGACGATAAATCAAAAATTGTAATTTATAAATATTAATTTAATAGCGAAATTAAATATTTGGAATAGGGTAAATAATTGATTTTGTGATTCAATATGAATTAGAGTGGTTTCTAATATGAATATAAATTTTATTTGAAATATAATGGAGTTAGTAAGTTTTAAAAATTGGAATTTTAAACGATTTCGATGATTTTGGAAATTGCTCGAATTAATCGACATGTTAAAATAGCCTTCTGGGGCGCAATCTAAAAATTCGATGAAACCAGTTCCATTGGATCTGTGCTCAGATTTCGAATTTTGTAGTGTTTGGAGTTACTGTTTGGTCATATGGGATAGAAACGAGTTGAATTAAATATCGAAAATCTAATCTTTTAATTTGATTCAAAACGCCGTCTTCCACATATGATCGAAGTAGGCCTCGAAACATGTTCCATTGTGTTTGGAATAGGGGTAAAACATTATAAATGCCAGGTGACATGCTTCATTTGGAGTTCATCTGGAAAAGCACGTGAATAATCGAGACAATATTAAAATATTATATAATTACATGTGTGGGCGTGTGTGTATAGACACACACGCGCGCGTGCATGCAAATAGCTCTAATCCTAATAATTTTCCGCCTTCGCCTCCTTTACTGTTCTATGGCCAAAAATGGCTTGCCTTCTTCCTCCATTATCTCATGATCGATCGATTACTTGAAGAAATCATCAACTACGAAGACGAAGAGCTCATTGAGCTCTACAAGATCAATGGGGGAGATCGCCTGTAGTTCATCGAAGAGGTTGGATTTTGGCCGCGAACTTGTTTCATTTTTCTTGGAAGAGGGATAAACGAGTTTTGCATGGCTTTGGATGTTGATGGGTGGGGATAAGGCTTCGAGATGGTGGTCTTCGATCGTGTACAAGGTGGTCGTGGAAGAAGCAGCGGTCGTAGACATGGGTTGTGATTTGGGTTCTTGCATATGCATAGGGCCTAGAACAAACGGGAATGAAAAGGAAAAGGCCACGGCCTTGATTTTCCTGAAGAGAATTGAACGACCAAGATTTTATTGCAGGTAAAAATATAAATTAATTGGCAAATTTATTTATATTTAAATTTATGTAATGTTTAAAATAGCATAACTTTGTCATACAGGGTTGGAATTGGACGAAACAAGCGAAGTTGGAATCGTATCGAAGAATACTACGTGCTGAAATTTATTTGGAGTTGGTCGGAGCTAACTAAAATTTTAGGTTGAATTGAAAGTTGTTCGGTTTAATTTAAAATTGGGACGTTGGCGAAAGGTGAGTTAATCTCACTCATTCTTGGATGGTTGGTTTAATTATAAAGTTTAAAATTGAAAACTTTGGTTGGTTCAATGATTTGATAATTGTTATTATCAGTTGGATATTATAATATATATAGTAGTATATATTAGTAGTTGGATTGCTTATCCCCGCATACTTTAGCGGATGAGATCATATGCGCCCCGCATAATAGCGGATGATCCTATATTACCGCGATATCCTACTTCAAAGCGGGATTGATATTTTTGTGTTGTACTAACATCGGTGGATGCAGGAAAATAGGTTGGAGAGATCCAACTGGATTCCTAAAAAATGTTGAATTTAATTTTCATATATAGTGATATATGATCTATTGAATAATCTGTGACAGATTATATGTGATTTGAATTCATCGGATGCTGCGGTAGCATTGACCTAAATTTTGGTATTTTAAAATACCATAAATGTATATTTGAATTTTGAAAGGAATTAAAAAGGGATTTTCGAAGTAAAATATTTATATAGAATTTTGGATTAATTGATTGGACAAAATAAATGGTTTTAAATTGTACTTAACTATTTCAAAAAATATTGTAAATAGGGATTTTAGAATAATATTTATAAAAGCTTCTAAATAATAATTCTTAAGTGATATTTTTTAAAATATTAAAGGTTTTAAATTCGAAAATTTAAATAGATTGGAGAATAAAAAGGGAATTTGGGTGTAATTACGAAATTTGGTATACAAGATCTTAAATAAGATTTTTAACTTATGAAATTAAAATAAAATCGAGTTTGGTTGGTTTTGGAATATAATTGGGTTATTTAAGAAATCGATGTACTAATGGAAATTTATTCAGGAGTGGATTTATAAATCAATTTAAGTGAATGAGAAGCCGCTATAAACTTGAAATGAGACTGTGAGATTTATAAAAAAACGTTTATAAATAAAATGAATGATTATCATTTGATAAAGTGGATGTATAATTTCATGGCATCAATTTTGTAATGAGATAAGTAAATCGGTTGAAAAGAAAGGACAGGTTTTTCTTTGGAAATGTGAGAAAAGGGATTTACGAAATTGCGGACGTAATCAATTAGTGATAAATCAAGAGGGATTTATAAATGTTAGATTGACTATGTTGGAAGTGAAAAATATATTTTCTTAAGGAATTAAATTTGCATTAGAAAGAAGGATTTTTAATTATTAACTAGGTAATTTAAAAGGGTTTAAGAATATTTCAGAAAATTAATTATTTGGTTGTTTTAATTGTTTGAAGTATATTTAATTATTAATTAACTTAGTTATAATGAGTTGATATTACGTTAATTGCTATTTTAAGAATTAATTGGTATTATTATTTTAAAAGGATAAATTATTTAATATTAATATTATTTTTAAATAATAACTTTATAAAAGAGTATTTGCCTAAAATAAACTTGGAAATTTATATATTAATTTTATAAGTATTATTTTGAAAATATCCAATAAAGTTTTCGAGAAGTAATGTATACTTTCATAGCAAAATTGGAGGCAGAGAGTTCCTGCAGTTAAGTTTTGGATTTCTTTGGGATCGTGACGTAACCATTGAGCATTGAATCCATGGTTGATACCGCAGTTGTACTTTCCTTGTTATTTTAAAGGGTTTCAAATATTTTTGAAAAGGGTAGTTTGTGAATATGCTGAATTCGATAAGATAAGTACATACTTTTGGATAAAGGGAATTAATTTATTTAAAATTTAAATTAAACGAGACATGGTGCTTTTCAGCGGAAATGAAATATTTGGCTGAACGATTGTTTATTTGATAGTTAAATAACTGACTATCAAATCTGGATTCAAAACATAACTTTGGGAATATCTAGGGGAAACACAAAAAATATATGGTACAGTTGTTGTTCGAGGCGCTATACTGTACGTATAAACTCATTTCGTTCTTCTAGGACGATAATAAGTAAATTCATCCACTAACGGTTAGCAGGTGATCTCCGATCTTATTTTCTTCTGTTTATTTCCTAAGAACTGGGGTTGAGTTTACTGGAAATTTCAAATGTTGTTTGGAAGAGACCATGATCAGATAAGTTATCCAGAAAACACTTCGATCCAACAAGTACGTCTTTAAAGTGAAAACAAGAGCATGGAATCGAAGATGTAGCAGTGAAGTGTAAGGGCTAATCGCTACTAATCCTAAGGATGATTCCAAAATGGATGTAGTAGAAATAGTGCCTTTGGATTCGTTTAGACCCCAAAACGGACTTGTATGGATGAATGCTATCAACACATTATCATTAGAGGACAATGAGCATTCTAAGTGAAAATTCCTTTAAGAGGTAATCGCCTCGTCAACCAAAAATGATTGAAAATCAAGTGAGATGCAGTAAGGCTAAGTGGGTCGCATCCAATTGCGGTATGTTTATCACCTTTTTAGATACCCTCAGATATTATTACTATGATACATGGAAGGAGCTCGAAAAAGGTAGGAATACCCAGGGTGATGACATATTTGGTCTATCCAGGTTAGGGGTAGTTCGGTCATATGTTGCAAGGGATCCTAGCATAGTCCTCAGTACACTTTTCTAGACGTGTACTGTGACATGTGATACCCTAGTTTCTAGTCATTCGTATGGAATCCATTCACCAATACGCACCTTTATGATTTTGGTTGTAGAGCCCAGTATGCTGGAATTTAATTGATGTGATAATTTCGCCTATTTGAATAAATATTTGTGTAGACACTATTATACTATCAAATTATTTTGATATAAAGTGTTTTCGTTATCATAAGGCAAAAACTCATCATGTTCATGCATGACGCGGTCTTATGAGATACCTTTGTTTTTCAAAGGATTTAATAACTTTAATAATTCAAATTGAGTGTGTTTTCTCATGCTGGTTTTCCAGACCGACTCGGGTGTTATTTTATTGTAATGCTCTGGTCAGACCAAGCATATTATAGACATAAGTTTGATTTGCTTTGGAGCTCAGGAGACGAGCTGGATTATGAAGACGATCACACGTACTTGATTATATTCCGTTGTGTATTGTATGCAGTATATTCAGCATTTGTCAGGACAAGTTATTGTAACTGCCCAGTTTTAAGTTATTGATTTGTTGTACGCAGATGATAAAATGTGTAAATAACAGTTATATTTCTTTTTGTATAAAGTCATGTTGATATCTATTATATATTGTTCCGCTGTGATTGTGAGATTCTGTATTATTGTTTTCTGTTTTATTCTTCTACGCCTTTCTTCTTTTTCCCCAACGATGTGATATTTTCGACCTTCGATTGCTCGCCATTATATACGGTGAACGTATTGATGTCGATTTTCGAAGGTCGAAAATCCGGTTCGTCACATTTGGTATCAAAGCTTAGGTTGGCGATATACGTAGGCTTTGGTGGGGATTACTCATTAGATATAGAGTCAGTATTACTCAAGAATGAGCTTGAGTGTATTAATAGATATGGGTGCGTATTTTTTAGTGAATATAAAAATGTTTTATATTGTGTTGACTTATCGGTTGGGTGTTTATGAATTCTTGTCGGTATGGGAAGTACAACTGTATTGATAGGGATTTATAAACTCTTAAAGAAGATAAACCGATATAGTATGGTTTTGAAGTGGGTAAATGAAATAATTTTATCCAAACTATATTTTGGACATAAAAGGAATATTTTTCACGAAATTATTATAGTATATTTGGATGTTTGGCTGATAATTTTATAGTCAAAACAAGATTATAAAATTTAAATGGTTTACATAACCAAATAGAAATCGTATAAGAATGATTATACATATTTGTTGTAACTAAAAGTGGAGTAAACCAGAATTTAAATAGGGAAATTATGGAAGGCGTTTTAAGTGGATTTGAACTAAGTGTTTGCTAATTTTTAAATCTTGAAGATTTTTGGAAATGTTTTCCAAAGTGTTTGAAAGGAAGAATGGTGGTATTATTTTTGGAGATATCTCTGAATAAGAATTGTTTAAAATGGGTTTTGGAAGAAAGGAAGCACTAAACTCACTTCATTCGCGGAAAAATAATTCTGGTGATGACGACCGCATCATCAGTGTTCATTTTCAAGTTTTTGAGTGATGGATTGCTACCTTAGTAACTGGCTGTGATTATTTGCTTTGGACTTGTTTGTCAAACAAGTTTGTTTTAGAGATTCCAAAAGGGAATTGTTTTTAAGAAAAACCAAGTTGTTTTAAAATTCCGAAGATGTGATTTGATATATACAAAAGATAATGTATGTATATTTATGATTTCAAAATGATTCGAAATAAAACCGGATGATTGAATTCTGGGATTTCCATTTAAATGATTTGTGAAGTTAGGAAAAAATGGTATTGGACTTATAATTTGGAGTTGATATAGATAAGAAAAGGAAAGTGAGAAATTTAATACCAAGATTAATGTTAACTGGAAAAGGGGTTAAAAATAAGTGACATGAGTTGAAATTTAACCTAAGATAAATTAAATAAATTTGAATTGGATCTGGATTGAGTTGAATATATAGTTGAAATGTAGAATGATTATATAACTATAAGTTATGACTATTTAATGGAATGGATACACTTAAACTATAAAGGGATATACATAACCTTATGGTTGTACGATATGAATAGACTCAAGAAAGCAATATGGAATTTTCAATAAATAAGTATTTGAACTTATAAATTGAATAGTGAAATGGTGAAACCAAAATGAAAATGATTTGATGTTGTGGTAAAGGAAACGAAATTCAAAATTTTGAATTATAAATAGAGGGTAAATAGGAATTGAGTAAGTTGAATATAAATCACTTGAAAGGTGAGGTAATGAAGAGAACTCCCGAAATGTGTCAGATCAAATAGATAATGATTGAAATGAAGAAAATGGAATGATTCCAAATTGATATAGTATAAATTGGATATATTAAATAAATGAAAACGAATAAATTGAATAAGAATTAGTTTAAAAATGAAATGGAATTTGATTGCAATGGAAACTTAAGTAATTATTTATGAAATGATCCATGAATAGGTTAACATGGATTGGAAAGTTTTTTAATATAAAAATGAAGCGAACAAAGTTTGGTGAATAACTTGAGTGGGAGTCAATGGAAAATAGATGAATTGATTTAGAATAAATTAAAATGGATAAACTGAAGCTTAACATGATGGATATGAATATAATAGGTGCGAACGTGAATAGAATGAAATTGAATGGATTGAAAATCTAGTTAAAATTGAATAAATGATATGGAAATCAATTTGGAAGTGTATAATTGAGTGTTTGAACCCTGTAAATTGCATATGAATTCTAAAACACATGATATGGCATGTTTGTTTATGAAACTTGTATTTAGATTGGGAAAATGGGTGTATTGCTATGAGAATTTCATGGTTATGAAATTTATGTGTTTCATTCGAGTAAGTGCAGGTGCAGGAAGCTGTTTGGATAGATTTTGGGTGCGTGATTGCATATACATATAACAAGCTCGCTTAATAACGCTAATATAAGGGACACTTACGCGTTAAAAGCCAAAAAAATGAAATATATGTTGATATAAAATTGCGTTTTCGACCTTGTGGGTCGATGTAGATATATTTATCATATTCGGGGTATTGCAAAAGGCTCTCTGTAAAAAGAAGACTCTGTTGAAAAATTTCAAATATTTAAGGTGTTAGAAAAAATTTGAAAAGTTTTGGAAAGTTTTTGTTAACAGAAAAGTTTATTTTGATTGGAATTGAAATAAAGAGTTTTGGTTTAGAATGGAAATTAATTGTTGGGGTTGACATTAAAGAGTTAGAAAGTGGAATATTGAATTTTAACTAAGTCGTTTTTGAAAAGAAATGGGTTTGGAGCATTTTTCTCACCTCAGCAATTTCGGGGACGACAGTCCTTTAAGGTAGAAGGAATGTAACGACCCTGAATTTTGATTATTGGTTTTGAACGTTTAAATTTATTTTTAAATGCTGAATTTGAATTATTAATTGATTTTGAATATGGGGGTTTTGGTTGAAACAGTGAAATGGTTTGAAATTTCAAATATAGCGTTTAATTAGATTTGATGAATGACAAAATTGATATTTGAAATTGGATAAATATGTGAATCGGGAGTTAAATGTGAATGGGACGATTTCTAAAATTTATTAAATTCTATTTGAATTAGAATTACGATATTGGACTTTTGAATGGAATCAAAAGTCGGTAAATTAAAAATTGAAATTTATAAATATTAATTTAATAGCGAATTTAAATATCTAGAACAGGGTAAATAATCAAATTTGTGATTCAATATGAATCAGAATGGTTTCTAAGATGAATATAAATTCCATTTATAATGGAGTTAGTAAGTTTTAAAAATTGGAGTTTTAAACGATTTCGATGATTTTGTAAATCGTTCTCGAATTAACCGACACGTTAAAATAACCTTCCAGGACACAGTCTCAAATTCGACAGAACCAGTTCTCTTTGATCCGTAATATTGCATTATTATCGATATTCAAATTTCATAGCGTTTGGAGTTACCGTTTGGTCGTACGGAATAGAAATGCGTTGAATTAAATATCGAAAATCTAATATTATAATTCGATTCGAAAAGCTATCTTCCATATACGATCGAGTTAGGCCTTGAAACATGTTCCATTGTGTTCGGAATAGGGTTAAAACATTATAAAAGTCAGACGGCACGCTTCATTTGGAGTTCATCGGAAAAGCACGTGAATAATTGAGATAATAATAAAATATTATATAATAACATATACATACACACATGCAAATAGCCCTAACCCTATTAATTTTCAGCCCCGCCTCCTTTACTATTCTATGGCCGAAAATGACTTGCCTTCTTCCTCCATTATCTCATGATCTATCGTTATTAGAATAAATCACCAACTACGAAAACGAAGAGCACCTTGATCTCTACAAGATCAACACAGGAGATCGCTTGTAGTTCATCGAAGAGGCCGGATTTTGGCCGTGAACTTTTTTCATTTTTATCGTCTTTCTTGGAAGAGGGATAGCCGAGCTTCGCGTGGCTTTGGGCATTGATGGGTGGGGATCGGGCTTCGAGATGGCGGTTGCCGACCGTGTTCAAGGTGGTCGTGGAAGAAGCGACGGTCATGGATATGGGTCGTGATTTGGGTTCTTGCATAGCATAGGGACTGGAACAAACGGGAATGAAGAGGAAAAGGCCACGATCTTAATTTTCCTGAAGAGAATTAAACAACCAAGATTTTATTGAGGGTAGAAATAAAAATGAAATTGCAAATTTATTTATATTTAAATTTATGTAATCTTTAAAATAGCATAACTTTGTCATACGAGGTTGGAATTGGATGAAATAGGCAGCTTGGAATCGTAGCGATGAGTACTATGTGTTGAAAATGATTTGGAGTTGATCAGAGCTTACTAAAATTTTAAGTTAAATCGAACGTTGTTTGGTTTAATTTAAAATTGGAATGTTGGCAAATTGAAACTCATGGTGAGTTAATCTCACTCATTTTTGGATGGTTAGTTTAATTTAAAAAGTTAAAAATTCAAAATTTTGGTTGTTTGCATGATTTGATAATTATTATCAGCTGGATATTATAATATATATAGTAATATATATTAGTTGTTGGTTTGACTATTCCTGCATAATTTAGCGGATGAGAACCTATGCGCCTCGCATAATAGCGGATGACCCTATATTACCGCGATATCCCGCCTCGAAGTCGTATTAGTATTTTTATGTTGTATTAACATCTATAGATGCAGGAAAACATATTTAAGGGATCCAACTTGATTCCTAAAAAATGTTGAATTTAATTTCATATATAGTGATACATGATCTGTTGAATAATCTGTGATAGATTATAAATTGATTCGAATTGATTAGATGCTGCGGTAGCATTGACCTAGATTTTGGTATTTTAAAATACCATAAATATATATTTGAATTTTGAAAGGAATTAAAAAGGGATTTTGTAGTAAAATATTTATATATAATTTAGGATTAATTGATTGGATAAAATAATTGGTTTTAAATTTGTACTTAACTATTTTGGAATATTGTAAGTAGGGATTTTGGAATAATATATATCAAGGATTCTAAATTATAATTCTAAAGTGATATTTGTTTAAATAAAAAAGGTTTTAAAATTCGAGATTTTAAATAGATTGGAGAATAAAATAGGAATTTAGGGGTAAGTATAAAATTTATTATGCTGGATCTTAAATAACATTTTTAACTTAAGAAACTGAAGTAAAATCAAATTTGGTTGTTTTGGAATATAGTCGGATTATTTAATAAATTGATGCATAAATGGAAATTTATTCAGGAGTCGATTTACAATTCAATTTAAGTATGAGAGACCGCTATAAACGGGAAATAAGATAGTGAGATTTATAAACAATGTTTATAAATAAAATGAATGATTATCATTTGATAAATCGGAGGTATAATTTTACGGTAAGAATTTATAATGAGATGAGTAAATCGACTGAAAAGAAAGGATATATTTTTCTTTAGAAATGTGAAAAAAGGGATTCACGAAATTGGGGACGTAAATAAATTGGTGATAAATCAAGAGAGATTTATAAGTGTTAGACTGACTATATTGGAATTGAAAAATATATTTTTCCAAGAAGTTAAGTTTGTTTTATAAAGAAGTATTTTTAATTGTTAACTGGGTAATTTTAAACGGTTTAAGAATATTTCAGAAAATTAATTATTTATTGTTTTAATCGTTTAAAGTATATTTAATTATCAACTAAATTAGTTATAGTGAGTTGATATTAAGTTAACTGCTGTTTAAGAATTAATTAGCATTATCATTTTAAAAAGATAATTTATTCAATATTAATATTATTTTAATATAGTAACTTTTATAAAAGAGTATTCGCCTAAAATAAACTTGGAAATTTATATAGGAATTTTATAAGCATTATTTTGAAAATTTCTTAGACCTAACCATTGAGCTGTGAATTTATGGTTGACACCGCAGTGATATTTCCTTATTATTTTAAAGGGTTTCAAATATTTTTGGAAAGGATAGTTTGTGAATATACTGAACTCGATAAGATAAGTACATGCTTTTGGATAAAGAGATTAATTTATTTAAAATTTAAATTAAACGAGACTTGGTGATTTTTAGTGGAAATAAAATATTTGGTTGAATGATTGTTTATTTGAAGCTAAATAACTGACTATCAAATTTGGACCCAAAGTATAATTTTGGGAATATCTATTGGGAAACACGAGAATTGTATGGTACGGTAGTCGTATACTGTACGTATAAACTTGTTTTGTTCTTCTAGGACAATAATAAGAAAATCCGTCCACTAATGGTTAGGAGGTGATCTCCGATCTTATTTTCGTCTGTTTATTTCATAAGAACCGAGGTTGAATTTATTGAAAAAATCGAACGTTGTTTCGAAGAGATCGGGATCAGATAAGTTATCCGAAAACTACTTCGATCCAACAAGTACGTTTTTGAAGTGAAAACAAGAGCCTAGAATCGAAGATGGAGCAGTGAAGTGCAAGGACTAATCACTACTAATCCTGAGGATGATTCCAGAATGGATGTAGTAGGAATGCCTTCGGGTTTGTTCATATCCAGAATGGACTTGTATGGATGAATGATATCAGTACATCGTCATTAGAGGACAGTGAGCATTCTAAATGAAAATTCCTTTAAAAGGTAATCATAGCCTATAGTCTCATCAACCGGGAATGGATGAAACTCAGGGGAGATGCAGCAAGGCTAAGTAGGTTGCACCGAATAAGGGTATTTTTATCACCTTTCTAGATATCCTCGGATAAGGATCTCGAAAATGGCGGGAACACCCGGGATGATAGAATATTCGGTTTATCTAGATTAGGGTTAGTCCGGTCTTGTGTTGTAGGGGATCTCAGCATGGTCCTCGATACACTTTTCTAGACGTGCACTGTGACATATGATGCCCCAGTGCCTAATCATTGGTATGGAATCCATTCTCCAGTATGCGCCTTTACAGTTTTGGTTGTAGAGCCTAGTATGCTGGAATTTAATTAATATAATAATTTCGACTATTTGGATAAGTATTTGTACTTAGACACTATTATAATATCAGATGATTTTGATATAAAGTGTTTTGGTTATCGTAAGGAAAAAACCTATCATGTTTATGTGTGATGTGGTCTTACAGGATACCTTTATTTTTCAAAGGATTTGATAACATTAATAATTTAAATTGAACGTATTTTCTCACGTTGGTTTTCCAGACTCACTTGGGTGTTATTTTATTATAATGCTCGGGTAAGACCGAGCATACTACAAATATAAGTTGGATCGCTTTGGAGCTCAAGAGATTAGCTGGATTACAAAGACGTATCATACGTACTTGATTATATTCCGTTGTGTATTGTATGCAGTATATTCAGCATTTGTGAGGACAAGTTATTGTAACTGCCCAGTATTGAGCTATTGATTTGTTGTACTCTGATGATGAAATGTGTAAATAACAGATATAGTTCTTTTTGTATAAAGACATGTTAATAGCTATTATATATTATTCCGCTGCGATCGATCTGATATTTTCGGCATTCGATTGCTCGACATTCAATACAGTGAATTTATTGATGTCGATTTTCAAAGGTCGAAAATCTGGTTCATCATAGAGCCCCTGTGCATGTGCATATTTGAATGGTCTAGTTTTTGCCTTTGTTATCGTTAAGGCTGTTTTGTTGTTATTTGCATTTGCACTTGAGTTGAATCTGGCCTAGGCTTGGGTTTGACCTTGTGCTCACATGTCCCTACAATTTTATCAAGCATGTGAATATCGGTTTGCACGACCTTGTGGCATATGTAGTGATATATTGTGCATGTTACAAGTTATTGGTGTAAGATAATTAATAAAAATAATGACGAACAACCGAAATAACTGAGGCAAACAATATTTTCAAACACACACTTCATTTTGCACTACAAAATATTTCTTTTTCAATTTTACTGCGTTGGTGTTTATTTTGCAGATACTTCAGATGCTGGATACAGGTTGGAGGAGTGCTGAAGATTAAATACGAGTGATGAGTGAATATAAGTAGTGAGGTGAAAATTATAGTGTGAAAATTGTGTTGTAATTGAAATTGTAATGTAATTGAAAATGTGTAAATGTAGTGAGAGCTTCAATTTGAGTTATTTATTTTATTCAACAAAGATTTATTTAATTATATGAAAAAATAAAAAAGTACAATAACAAATACATTTAAACGAATATATATATATATATATATATATATATATATATATTTGTTTGTTATCATCAAACAAAACTCATACACTGGTATGTTCTACAATATCTCCTTTTTTATGATAACAAACATATATTGGTCTTGATGAATTCTATTAGCTTCCCCTATTTGAATGCTCCCCCTACAGCAAAACTCCCCCTTTTACATATGTATGAAAATAATAATAAAATATGCAAAGAAAAAAAAAAGAAATGCATTGAACCTTGATGGGAATACGCAAATAAAAAATTTGAACTTATTTTCCAAAATCTTAACTTCTCTCCCCTTTTTGTTATCAGCAAAAGAATAATAGTGTTAGATAAGAGTGATAAAGTTATAAATATTAACAAAATATTAATACCTAATCGAGTATAAATATTAAATTTCAATAATAAATCAAACAAAAATCGTAAATACTCTATTAGGCGCATATTCCACTTTAGAGTGATAGGGGTGATGTCGGCATAGAAAACCATATAGTTGTGTCCATTTGTGGTATATTTATGGTAGGAATTTGAATACTTACAAACCATGCATAACCGTTAGGACTTTTAAACGAGATTAGTAGTATTTCCAATTTTTTTATAAAAAAAAATGAATCCCAAGTATCTTCTAACCATGTAGAACCATAAGAACCTCTAAATGGGGTTAGAATCAACTTGCCTATTTAATAATCAATTTTGATATGTGTTCCATACATGCATGACCTGAGGACTTTTAAGTGAGCATGAAAACACATAATCAAAGATTCCAAGTAGTTCATCCATGCATAACCGTGAGGACTTTTAAATGAGAGTGAGCACTTTTGGATGATTATATTTCGAATTAATTAAAAAAAGAATAATTTCCTGTTTAAATACCTCATTTTGACACACTATATTGGATTTTGATGTTGTCGTAGAAATATGATAGGAATAGAGATGGTCATAGAATTTTTACCGACCAAAATTATTACAAATTTTGTTAAATTTTTTGAAAGAAATTTGCTAAATATACTCTCTCAAGGCATAATGTATGATTAATATCAACATTCATCACTTTTTTCAGTCACCATTTGTCTTTTTGATAATCAATAGGGAATCAGATTAGTTAACATAGGCATTTAAGATCAAATCCAAAAAGATAAAATCAAATTTCTAAAATGCCTAAAATGAGACGAAGTCGACAAAAAATATTTTCTAGAAGGGGTTTTGTAAAATTGTCTGCCAATTGAAAATCAGTTGAAATGAAATTTATGAAGATATTTTCTTTGAAAATGTGATGCAATTAACAAATGTCCCAGCATATAACATGTTCCACTAGTACTTTTTCAATCAACAAGGCTACCAGCATAATCTGCAACTCAATACCCCTTTACTTCAAAGTTATAAGTTGGATACCATAGACCAAACCGTAGGATGTGCAATAGGCACCTTTTCTCTTACCTGAAATAATGTTTCTTTTGATGAACGGTTAACAATTTTGCACAAATCAGAATCAAAAATAACATTCATTCGCTTATCACAAAACTGGCTGATTGAAATTAGTTTATGGTGCAGATTTTCAACATGTAGTACATCGTACATGGTAAATATACCATTACCTACTTTACCTTTACCGATGCTTTTGCATTTATTGTTGTTGCCTATTATGACTCCGCTGCCTCTATACTTCTCTAGGCTAAGGTGCTTTGGTTTGTCCCCCATCATGTGCCTGGAATAGCCAGAATCTAGGTACCACTATTGTTGTTCCTTAGCCTGCCTGCACACCTACACGAGGAAAGATTTTTGTATCCTATTTGTTTTTATAGGTACTTGATTGTTAGTGACAAATGATTTTGAAAAATGAGTTTGTGGAGAACCAAGACAGTCTATATTTATTCCTTTTGGCACCTAGATTTGTTTGACTTTAAGAAATTTTACATTCTTCCCTTTAGGAACCCAAATTGATATGGTTTTCGCGTGTTTAGCTCTATACATCAATGTTTTGATTATGTTCAATTATTCTACAAATCGTGCACTTGGAGTTTACATTATTAGTTTCGCTTTTAACTCTTTTAGATTGAGTATACCCAAGTCCTTGTCTAACAGTATTAACAGTTTGTTTTCCAAATAGCATATTTAGTGATCTTTCTCCTTTGGAGAATTTTCCTAAAATTGTAAACAATTGTTGGACTTGTGACTTGAGAGATTCGTTTTCATTTAATAACAACGTGCACTATTTAATAGAATTTTCTCGTCTAATATTTTCACTTTCTTTCAAAATCAAAATTTCATCTTTATGCGGTTTAATTGAATTTCTATTTTTTTATTTCCTCTTCAAGTGATGGACACATATCGCATTAAGGGCACTTATTTCTACAGTTTCGAACAAATTGATCAAGCGGCTTATTTAGTTCTGTCAAACTATCTCTTTGTGATTTCTTACGCGTTAGTTTTGATACAGTGAAGTAAAATATATAAGTTTTGATATAGTTTTGATACAGTAAATGGCTGTTTTAAACGATTCACTTCATGAAAATATATAAGTAACTGCGAGTGAGCAAGTTTTGACACCTCGCTTGGCCCGTGATCATTGTTGTCACTTGTTTCACCTGAAAGACATAGATTTGCTCTTTTACTCTTACAGCCAGTGCTTTTTTAAACTTCATCACTTTCATCCCAAGTAGCTGCATAATTTCTTCTTTTCCGTTTCTTTCCTTTATTGAATTGATTATGAGGATAATTTGGCTTAATATGATCAGGTTTATTGTAGTTGTGAAAAATGATCTCCTGCTCTTTTGAGTTGTATAGAACTTTGACGATCTTGCTTTTCAGTGGCTGATTTAGGGCAGGATTTCCATATTTGTGGTTCCATATTTTAACTAATTTCTTACGCGTATCTCCTCCTTTACGTTCTTCCTTGAATTTGATTTCTAGCTTATAAATGGTGAGATGTCCGATGAGTTCTTCAATTTTAATTTGTTACAGATCCTTTGATTCTTTAATGGCAGTCGCTTTTGCTTCAAAATTTCATGGAAGAATTCTAAGGATTTTTCGAACTATTTTTAGCTCTATATATGGTCTTCCTAGGGATTTTGATTTTTATACAAGATTAGAAAGTTATCCATACATTTTCTTTGACACTTTCATCCTTGGCCATTATGAAGTTCTCATACTCCCTACTAAGCATGGCAATGCGAGATTCTTTGCCTTGGGGGGTTCCTTCATGAGTCACTTCAAGCGTGTGCTAGAATTTCTGAGTTGTTAGACAATGTGAAACACGATTAAATTTAATTTGATCTAATAAACAAATAATAGATTTAATAGCTTTAGCGTTAGAATTTTGCAGTTTATTTTCAAGATCTGTCCATTGATCCATAGGTTTTTCAACTTCTTGATTATCTACCACCACAGTTGGTGTGCTATATCCTGATTCAACAATGTTCCTTGCATCTGTGGTTTTCAGAAAAAATTTAATTCTATATTTCAATAAGCATATTCACCATTGAACATGGGTGGTCTGGCAATGGCTTGCCCTCAGCAAAAGCATTACTAAAAGAATCCATTTTAAAAAATCAAAGTTTTAAAATAAAAAATTTGTTTTTGGTTCTTGCTCTGGTACCACTTTTAGGATCGTTTTCACCCTAGTGGGGGGGATTTTGTGGGGGGGGGAGGGGGTGAACTGGGTGATACTAAAAATTAATGCGGAAATAAAAACAATAACAAAAAATAATGCAGTAGAGATCACACATAGATTTACTTAGCTTCGGAAAAAACCTGCCTATATGTTACCTCCAAGGTTTTCACTAGAAATTAGTAATCAGATGCTTACAAACACACGTTAACTTGTAACACTCACTAACTTGATTAACCTAACTCTAAGCTCAAAACTCTACCACAATCCAGCCACTGAGTTGCGAATTCTCAAACTATGCTCTGTAGTTTGTACATAATTACACAACTAGAAATCTACAGAATTTTAAAATTGAAAGTTATAAATAAAAATAAAACAAGAACAAAACCCTAATTAAAAATTAAGCCCAATGCAAAATGAAAAGCCGACCCAAATAAAATTATACTGAAGAGATCTCCTACTTTTTAATTCTTGTGGCCGCCTCATTTCTTTTTGTTCTGGAATTTAGGGTTTCTCTAAATTGAAGACGCCAATTCACAATTGATCGATTATGATGATGAGTTCACTATGGTTTGCTTCAACAGTCGATTCCTATCTTTGTTCGCTTATGGACGCTCCAATTTCATCGAGCTCGAATGATGAAAAATGGTATGCGATTTACTTTATTTTCTCTGGTTAATATGCTTGAACTCGATGATATGCCAGTATTGAATTGGGCTGAATTTATAGGGATATAAACCTTATATATTCGTTTGTATATTTTTGGTTTGAAATCTTCAAATATTTTGCTCGACCATTCAATTTTTCCTTGAACTATGGTGATGATTTTGACTTGTTCATTTGATTAAAGATAACTCTGATGATTTCAAATTTGATTGGGTTAGCTCCGTTGTTTTCTTTACATCTTAAATTTGAGAAGTTTATCGCTTTACTGACTTATTCACCAAGATTTGTTTTTCTGTTTATTTGCTAGAAATATTCTAATTTTTGACCAATTTATGATGTTATTCATTTTTTTTTTGAAACCATTCCTTGACCGTATTTGAACTGCTATTGGTACTTTCTGTAAAACTGTAAGTGCTTCACTCTCATACTATGTTTGCATATGTGTGTCATTTTCATGTATATATTCATGTACACACACGCACATATATATATGTATGTATATATGTGATGGCTCGGCCTCAGTTCTGGTTTCATGTTGAGTGATGTCTTGTTTCGTTGAAGTATGTGTAAGTGTATGGTGCACTTTGTCCAATTGCTTCGAGTTCATCCATGTTGAATTGCTTTACTGTCATTTCATTGCTCTATCCACTGTTTTCTTAAGTTTTAATGTGATGTCTCCATGTTGCATATGTATATACTTGTCACTATTTGGTGCACCACTTTGTACATGACACACACACATACATATGTGTTCACGCATGTATGTATGTATGCTGCTTATTTGTACATGTCTACACATGCATTGTAACAACCCGCATATTTATTGATTTTATATTTAAATATTTTATTTAAATATTTTGTCGTTAATCGGATATTGGTCCAAAAAGCTACTTTCAGCAAACGGTCAAATTAGGATTCGAGACCACTTCCATTGAGTTCGAAATGCTGTTTACAACTTTTTTAAGTATAAACATTGATAGGTTTGGAGTTAGTGGAATTTCACATACTTTTCCCGCTTTGGACTTTGGGTTAGATTAGCCATTATAATTCAAACCCACTTCTCTCCTTCTCCTCACACTTCATAAATTCCTACCAAACACAAACTTTAACATTAATGGTGAGTGGAAAGGGAAATTAGAAACTCCAAGCCTAGGTTTCAACTCCAACTCCATCATTCAACTCCAAATTCAAGGAAAAGCATTGGATTCAAGCTTGTAGTTGCTTCTCTATTCACCTTCAAGCTTTACCTTCATAATTTGGTGAAAAGGTGGGATTTTTATCTCACAATTCTTGCCTATAACTATCTTGGACGGTTGGGAATGATTCCCTATCACGTTTGCATGTACATTTGCATTTGGTTTGAATTGAATTGGCCAAAAACTCCAATTTTTAGTGTTTTTGGTAAACTTCTGCACTTAGGTCGTTCTTCCTATGCTAGGTCGTTCGCATGGAAAAGTCTCGGCCTCAAAATAGCTCGTTTCCAACCTTAAAATGGCCTACAACGTTAGGTCGCTTGGCACTCGAAATTAGGTCGTAGGTCGTTGGGTCGTTGGGCTTTAGGTCGTAGGTCCCTGGTTGAGTTAGGTCACTCGGATTTGTATGCGGCGTTATGTCGTTCAAGCCCCTAGGTCGCTAGGTCGCGACACTTTAGGTCGCATGACCTAATAACTTTAGGTCGTTGGACCATTGTACTGTTAGGTCGCATGTCCAGCTAGGTCGTGCGCAACCACTAGGTCGTTCGCATTGTAACTCGCTCGGCCTTATATTGTTAGGTCGCTTGACCGTTTACCCCGTTAGGTCGTAGGTCGCTGGTTGAGTTAGGTCGCTCGCCCCTTTTATTTCGATAGGTCGCTAGGTCGTGGCGTCTTTAGGTCGCTTGACCCGATGTCATCTTAGGTCGCTTGACCTTTTTAACTTTAGGTCGTATGACCACTTAGGTCGCACGAGCAATTTCCCTAGGTCGTTAGGCCTTATTTCTACGATAGGTCGCTTGCCCCTCGCTTCCTTAGGTCGTTCGAGTGTTAGGTCGCTCGGCCTTGGTTCCCTTAACTCGCGAACACTTTTAGGTCGCAACCACTAGGTCGCTTGACCTCTTAGACCCCTAGGTCGCAACCATTAGGTCGCTCGATCCTATCCTCCATTAGGTCTTCACTAGGTCGTACCGTGGTTAAACGTGGCTCAAGCCCCTGGCAACACATCTCGTGGCCAAGGTATTTCTCATTCCATTCTTGATGGTATTATTTTATTTCATGATCAACCTATTAGAGTTCTCTTTGATACGGGTGCATCCCATTCTTTTATATCAAAGGAACTTGTCGACACTTTCTCTTTAAATGTTGATGCTTTAATGACTTCCTTGAAAATTGCGAATCCTGTTGGTGGATCCGCAACTCTTAGTTTGCTTTGTAAAAATGTGGAGATTATTTTATGTGATTTTCCATTCCTAGCCGATTTGCATGTTATGCGTTACCTAGGCTTTGGAATGATTTTGGGAATGGATTGGCTTAATCGTTATGAAGCTCATATCTTATGTCCTGAGCGGACTATTTATCTCCGACATACGCAATCTGTAAATCAGATTTCTATTATTCTTAAAGATTCGGATTCCGCGTTGACTGCATCTTTATATTCTTTAAATCCTCATGATGATGATGATGATGATGAGGAAGATGTCATTTCTTGAATTCACGTCGTTCGTGAATTTTCCGACATATTTGAGCCTGTTTTAGGTTTACCGCCTAAACGAGCAATTGAGTTCAGAATTAATCTTACCCCTGAAGCTCAACCGATTACTCGTCCTCCTTATCGCATGTCTAATAAGGAAAATGAGGAGATGCGCAAGCGGTTGTCCGAATTGGAGACGAAGCAATTTATTCGCTCTAGTTCCTCGCCTTGGGGAGCTTCGGCTATTTTCGTGAAGAAATCCGACGGTACGCTTAGGCTTTGCATTGACTATCGCAAGCTTAACGATCTGACTATTAAAAATAAATATCCTTTAACTCGGATTGGCGATCTGTTTGATCAGCTTAGCGGAGCTAGTGTCTTTTCACATTTGGATTTGGCTACCGGTTTTCATCAGCTTCGTATTGCTGAGGATAGTATTCATTTGACGTCGTTACGTACTCGATATGGATCTTATGAATGGCTTGTTATGCCATTTGGTTTAACGAATGCTCCGGCTTACTTCGTTGACCTTATGAATCGAGTTTTCAAGGCTTTCCTCGATCGGTTTGTTCTCATCTTCATTGATGATATCCTTGTGTATTCTAAAACCGAGGAGGAGCATTGAAGGCATCTTCGGATTGTATTGGAAACTCTGAGGAGTAATCAATTAAAAGCGAAATTTTCTAAATGCCACTTTTGGCAATCTCGTGTGAAGTTTCTCGGTCATATTATTTCCAAATCCGGAATTCCCATGGATCCTTCAAAGATTGAAGCGATTCAAGATTGGAAGAGACCGGAGAGTGTGACAGAGATTCATAGTTTTCTCGGATTGGCGGGTTATTACCGTCGTTTCATTAAATACTTTTCTAAGATTGTCGTGCCTCTTACTGGCTTGACTAAGAAGAGAGTTAAATACATTTGGTCGAACAAATGTGAAGCCTCTTTCCAGAAATTGAAAGAACTCCTTTTCGATGCTCCTATTCTTGTTATTCCCGAAGGGAATCAAGATTTTGTGGTTTATACTGATGCTAGTCACGTTGGTTTGGGTGCCGTTCTTATGCAAAAAGAACGTGTTATTGCTTATGCTTCTAGGAAATTAAAGCCGGCCGAGACTAGATACGCCACACATGATTTAGAACTCGCGGCTATTGTTTTCGCCCTTCAAATTTGGCATCATTATCTATTGGGAGAGAAATTTATTCTTTACACGGATCATAAGTCTTTGAAATATTTATTTTCTCAAAAGGAACTTAATTTGTGTCAACAGCGTTGGCTCGAGTTCCTTGCACCTTATGATCTTGATATTCTTTATACCCCCGGTAAGGGTAATCGTGTCGCCGATGCTCTTAGCCGTAAACAACAAGAAGTTGTTTGTACGATGATATCCGAATGGAACGATCTCGAGATTTTATCCACTTGTGAGATTCGAGAGCGCGTATCCGATTTATGCTCATCACTGGTTTATGTAGCCTTGAGGCTCATCCTTCTCTTTTAGACCGCATTCTTGAAGCTCAAGGGCTAGATCCTGAATTGGCTCTTCTTGGCCAAAATGTTTAGGATAAAATTGATATTGAAGGTTTGAAAGACTTTGATATTGATTCTCGTGGCGGCATTCGAAAATTTGGTAGACTTATCGTACCAAATATTGGTGATCTTCGTAAAGATATTTTAGATGATTCCCATCGTTCTAAATTCACCATTCATCCCGGTAGTTGTATAATGTACGCTGATATGAAGCAACTTTATTATTGGGAGGGAATGAAATCCGATATTGCTAACTTTGTTAAGTGTTGCATGACTTGCCAACTTGTCAAGGCCGAACATCAAAGGCCTGGTGGGTTATTGCAACCTTTACAAATTCCAATTTGGAAGTGGGACCAAATTTCCATGGATTTTATAGATGGCCTTCCCCGTTCTCGTTCAGGGGTCATGATAGCTTATGGGTGATCGTTGATAGACTTACTAAATCCGTCCATTTTATTCCCGTTCGGTCTAACCGGACCATTCCTCTTTTGGCCAAACTCTTTATCAAAGAAATTGTTAAATTGCATGGAGTTCCTACTTCTATCGTTAGCGATCGAGATCCATTGTTTACTAGTGGATTTTGTAAGAGTCTTCAAAAAAACTTTAGGAACGAAGCTTAATTTTAGCACTGCTTATCACCCCCAGTCCGATGGACAAACCGAGCGTGTGAATCAAACTTTTGAAGATCTTCTTCGTGCTTGTGTGCTCGATTTTGGTGGAAGTTGGGAAGATCATATTTCACTTGTTGAATTTTTCTATAATAATAGCTTCCAATCTAGTATTGGTATGGCACCTTTCGAGGCACTCTATGAAAGGCCATGCCGATCTCCTTCTTTTTGGCTTGAGGCCGGTGAGAAGCTGGTTTTAGGTCCAGACTTTATTCGTGATTCCACAGAGAAGATTGAACTTATTCGACATAGGATGAAAGAAGCCCAGAGTAGACAAAAATCCTATGCGGATAATCGAAGAAGGAAGTTAGAATTTTCTGTGGGAGATTCTGTTTTTATTCGTGTTTCACCTATGAAAGGTGTTGTACGTTTCAGTCGATCGGGAAAGTTAGCACCCCGATATATTGGGCCATTTTCTATCACTGAACGTATTGGTTCTATGGCTTATCGCCTTACATTACCGGCTCAGTTTTCTTCTATGCATGACGTGTTTCATGTTTCTCAATTACGGAAATGCCTACGAGATTCCGATTCTATTCTTGAGCCTGGTGTTGTGGAAGAAATTGAAGTTTCGCCGAATTTAACTTACGAGCAGCATCCTATTCGAATTTTTGCTTCGGAGGTCAAACGACTTCGAAATAAAGATGTTCCGCTTGTGAAGGTTCAATGGTCCTCAAATCTTAAGGATTGCTCTTGGGAATCCAGAGAATTCATCGAGCGAACACATCCGAACTTGCTTACTCCTGCTCTTTAAGGTGAACTTCCTATTTCAAATTTCTTTTGTGTTAATATGCTTTTATGGTTGTTACTTTTTATTTCCATCTTATATATTGCGAGGACGCAATTTTTTTAAGGAGGGGAGTCTGTAACAACCCGCATATTTATTGATTTTATATTTAAATATTTTATTTAAATATTTTGTCGTTAATTAGATATTGGTCCGAAAAGCTACTTTCTGCAAACGGTCAAATTAGGACTCGAGACCACTTCCATTGAGTTCGAAATGCCGTTTACAACTTTTTTAAGTATAAACATTGAAAGTTTTGGAGTTAGTGGAATTTCACTTACTTTTCCCGCTTTGGACTTTGGGTTAGATTAGCCATTATAACTCAAACCCACTTCTCTCCTTCTCATCGCTCTTCATAAATTCCTACCAAACACAAACTTTAACATTAATGGTGAGTGGAAAGGGAAATTAGAAACTCCAAGCCTAGGTTTCAACTCCAACTCCATCATTCAACTCCAAATTCAAGGAAAAGCATTGGATTCAAGCTTGTAGTTGCTTCTCCATTCACCTTCAAGCTTTACCTTCATAATTTGGTAAAAAGGTGAGATTTTTATCTCACAATTCTTTCCTATAACTATCTTGGACTATTGGGAATGATTCCCTATCACGTTTGCATGCACATTTGCATTTGGTTTGAATCGAATTGGCAAAAAACTCCAATTTTTAGTGTTTTTGGTGAAATTCTGCACTTAGGTCGTTCTGCCTATGCTAGGTCGTTCGCGTGGAAAAGTCTCGGCCTCAAAATAGCTCGTTTCCGACCTTAAAATGGCGTACAACGTTAGGTCGCTCGGCACTCGGAATTAGGTCGTAGGTCGTTTGGTTTTAGGTCGTTAGGTCGTTGGGTTTTAGGTCGTAGGTCCCTGGTTGAGTTAGGTCGCTCGGATTTGTATGCGGCGTTAGGTCGTTCAAGCCCCTAGGTCGCTAGATCGTGACACTTTAGGTCGCATGACCTAATAACTTTAGGTCGTTGGACCTTTGTACTGTTAGGTCGCATGTCCAGCTGGGTCGCGCGCAACCACTAGGGCGTTCACCTTGTAACACGCTCGGCCTTATATTGTTAGGTCGCTTAACCGTTTACCCCGGTAGGTCGTAGGTCGCTGGTTGAGTTAGGTCGCTCGCCCCTTTTATTTCGATAGGTCGCTAGGTCGCGGCGTCTTTAGGTCGCTTGACCCGATGTCACCTTAGATCGCTTGACCTAATTAACTTTAGGTCGTATGACCACTTAGGTCGCACGAGCATTTTTCCTAGGTCGTTAGGCCTTATTTCTACGATAGGTCGCTTGCCCCTCGCTTCCTAAGGTCGTTCGAGTGTTAGGTCGCTCGGCCTTGGTTCCCTTAACACGCGAACACTTCTAGGTCGCAACCACTAGGTCGCTTGACCTCTTAGACCCCTAGGTCGCAACCATTAGGTCGCTCGATCCTATCCTCCATTAGGTCTTCACTAGGTCGTACCATGGTTAAACGTGGCTCAAGCCCCTGGCAACACATCTCGTGGCCAAGGTATTTCTCATTCCATTCTTGATGGTATTATTTTAGTTCATGATCAACCTATTAGAGTTCTCTTTGATACAGGTGCATCCCATTCTTTTATATCAAAGGAACTTGTCGACACTTTCTCTTTAAATGTTGATGCTTTAATGACTTCCTTGAGAATTGCGAATCCTGTTGGTGGATCCTCAACTCTTAGTTTGCTTTGTAAAAATGTGGAGATTATTTTATGTGATTTTCCATTCCTAGCCGATTTGCATGTTATGCGTTACCTAGGCTTTGGAATGATTTTGGGAATGGATTGGCTTAATCGTTATGAAGCTCATATCTTATGTCCTGAGCGGACTATTTATCTCCGACATACGCAATCTGTAAATCAGATTTCTATTATTCTTAAAGATTCGGATTCTGCGTTGACTGCATCTTTATATTCTTTAAATCCTCATGATGATGATGATGATGATGATGATGAGGAAGATGTCACTTCTCGAATTCACGTCGTTCGTGAATTTTCCGACATATTTGAGCCCGTTTTAGGTTTACCGCCTAAACGAGAAATTGAGTTCAGAATTAATCTTACCCCTGAAGCTCAACCGATTACTCGTCCTCCTTATCGCATGTCTAATAAGGAAAATGAGGAGATGCGCAAAAAGTTGTCCGAATTGGAGACGAAGCAATTTATTCACTCTAGTTCCTCGCCTTGGGGAGCTTCGGCTATTTTCGTGAAGAAATCCGACGGTACGCTTAGGCTTTGCGTTGACTATCGCAAGCTTAACGATCTGACTATTAAAAATAAATATCCTTTACCTCGGATTGGCGATCTGTTTGATCAGCTTAGCGGAGCTAGTGTATTTTCACAGTTGGACTTGGCTACCGGTTTTCATCAGCTTCGTATTGCTGAGGATAGTATTCCTTTGACGTCGTTACGTACTCGATATGGATCTTATGAATGGCTTGTTATGTCATTTGGTTTAACGAATGCTTCGGCTTACTTCGTTGACCTCATGAATCGAGTTTTCAAGGCTTTCCTCGATCTGTTTGTTCTCATCTTCATTGATGATATCCTTGTGTATTCTAAAACCTAGAAGGAGCATGAAAGGCATCTTTGGATTGTATTGGAAAATCTTAGGAGTAATCAATTAAAAGCGAAATTTTCTAAATGCCACTTTTGGCAATCTCGTGTGAAGTTTTTCGGTCATATTATTTCCGAATCCGGAATTACCATGGATCCTTGAAAGATTGAAGCGATTCAAGATTGGAAGAAACCGGAGAGTGTGATAGAGATTCGTAGTTTTCTTGGATTGGCGGGTTATTACCGTCGTTTCATTAAATACTTTTCTAAGATTGCCGTGCCTCTTATTGGCTTGACTAAGAAGGGATTTAAATACATTTGGTCGGGCAAATATGAAGCCTCTTTCCAGAAATTGAAAGAACTCCTTTTCGATGCTCCTATTCTTGTTATTCCCGAAGGGAATCAAGATTTTAAGGTTTATATTGATGCTAGCCACGTTGGTTTGGGTGTCGTTCTTATGCAAAAAGAACGTGTTATTGCTTATGCTTCTAGACAATTAAAGCCGGCCGAGACTAGATACGCCACACATGATTTAGAAATCGCGGCTATTGTTTTCGCCCTTCAAATTTGGCATCATTATCTATTGGGAGAGAAATTTATTCTTTACACGGATCATAAGTCTTTGAAATATTTATTTTCTCAAAAGGAACTTAATTTGTGTCAACCGCGTTGGCTTGAGTTCCTTGCACCTTACGATCTTGATATTCTTTATACCCCCAGTAAGGGTAATCGTGTCGCCGATGCTCTTAGCCGTAAACAACAAGCAGTTGTTTGTATGATGATATCCGAACGGAACGATCTCGAGATTTTATCCACTTGTGAGATTCGAGAGCGCGTATCCGATTTGTGCTCATCACTGGTTTTATGTAGCCTTGAGGCTCATCCTTCTCTTTTAGACCGCATTCTTGAAGCTCAAGGGCTAGATCCTGAATTGGCTCTTCTTGGCCAAAATGTTAAGGATAAAATTGATACTGAAGGTTTGAAAGACTTTTATATTAATTCTCGTGGCGGCATTCGAAAATGTGGTAGACTTATCGTAACAAATACTGGTGATCTTCGTAAAGATATTTTAGAAGATTCTCGTCGTTCTAAATTCACCATTCATCCCGGTAGTTGTAAAATGTACGCTGATATGAAGCAACTTTATTATTGGGAGGGAATGAAATCCGATATTGCTAACTTTGTTAAGTGTTGCATGACTTGCCAACTTGTCAAGGCCGAACATCAAAGGCCTGGTGGATTATTGCAACCTTTAGAAATTCCAATTTGGAAGTGGGACCAAATTTCCATGGATTTTATAGATGGCCTTCCCCGTTCTCGTTCGGGTCATGATAGCTTATGGGTGATCGTTGATAGACTTACTAAATCCACCCATTTTATTCCCGTTCGGTCTAACCGGGCCGTTCCTCTTTTAGCCAAACTCTTTATCAAAGAAATTGTTAAATTGCATGGAGTTCCTACTTCTATTGTTAGCGATCGAGATCCATTGTTTACTAGTGGATTTTGGAAGAGTCTTTAAAAAACTTTAGGAACGAAGCTTAATTTTAGCACTGCTTATCACCCCCAGTCCGATGGACAAACCGAGCGTGTGAATCAAACTCTTGAAGATCTTCTTCGTGCTTATGTGCTCGATTTTGGTGGAAGTTGGGAAGATCATATTTCACCTATTGAATTTTCCTATAATAATAGCTTCCAATCTAGTATTGGTATAGCACCTTTCGAGGTACTCTATGGAAGGCCATGCCGATCTCCTTCTTGTTGGCTTGAGGCCGGTGAGAAGCTGGTTTTAGGTCCAGACTTTATTCGTGATTCCACAGAGAAGATTGAACTTATTCGACATAGGATGAAAGAAGCCCAGAGTAGACAAAAATCCTATGCCGATAATCGAAGAAGGAAGTTAGAATTTTCTATGGGAGATACTGTTTTTATTCGTGTTTCACCTATGAAAGGTGTTGTACATTTCAGTCGATCGAGAAAGTTAGCACCCCGATATATTGGGCCATTTCCTATCACTGAACGTATTGGTTCTATGGCTTATCGCCTTACATTACCGGCTCAGTTTTCTGCTATGCATGACGTGTCTCATGTTTCTCAATTACAGAAATGCCTACGAGATTCCGATTCTATTCTTGAGGCTGGTGTTGTGGAAGAAATGGAAGTTTCGCCGAATTTAACTTACGAGCAGCATCCTATTCGAATTTTTGCTTCGGAGGTCAAACGACTTCGAAATAAAGATGTTCCGCTTGTGAAGGTTCAATGGTCCTCAAATCCTAAGGATTGCTCTTGGGAATCCAGAGAATTCATCGAGCAAACACATCCGGACTTGCTTACTCCTGCTCTTTGAGGTGAACTTCCTATTTCAAATTACTTTTGTGTTAATATGCTTTTATGGTTGTTACTTTTTATTCCCATCTTATATATTGCGAGGACGCAATTTCTTTAAGGAGGGGAATCTATAACAACCCGCATATTTATTGATTTTATATTTAAATATTTTGTCGTTAATCCGATATTGGTCCGAAAAGCTACTTTCTGCAAACGGTTAAATTAGGACTCGAGGCCACTTCCATTGAGTGCGAAATGCCGTTTACAACTTTTTTATGTATAAACATTGATAGGTTTGGAGTTAGTGGAATTTCACTTACTTTTCCCGCTTTGGACTTTGGGTTAGATTAGCCATTATAACTCAAACCCACTTCTCTCCTTCTCCTCGCTCTTCATAAATTCCTACCAAACACAAAATTTAACATTAATGGTGAGTGGAAAGGGAAACTAGAAACTCCAAGCCTAGGTTTCAACTCCAACTCCAACATTCAACTCCAAATTCAAGGAAAAGCAATGGATTCAAGCTTGTAGTTGCTTCTCAATTCACCTTCAAGCTTTACCTTCATAATTTGGTGAAAAGGTGAGATTTTTATCTCACAATTCTTGCCTATAACTATCTTGGACTGTTGGGAATGATTCCCTATCACGTTTTCATGCACATTTGCATTTGGTTTGAATCGAATTGGCAGAAAACTCCAATTTTTAGTGTTTTTGGTGAAATTCTGCACTTAGGTCGTTTTGCCTATGCTAGGTCATTCGCGTGGAAAAGTCTCGGCCTCAAAATAGCTCGTTTCCGACCTTAAAATGGCTTACAACGTTAGGTCGCTTGGCACTCGGAATTAGGTCGTAGATCGTTTGGTTTTAGGTCGTTGGGCTTTAGGTTGTAGGTCCCTGGTTGAGTTAGGTCACTCGGATTTGTATGCTGCGTTAGGTCGTTCAAGCCCCTAGGTTGCTAGGTCGCGACACTTTAGGTCGCATGACCTAATAACTTTAGGTCATTGGACCTTTGTACTGTTAGGTCGCGTGTCCAGCTGGGTCGCGCGCAACCACTAGGTCGTTCGCCTTGTAACTCGCTCGGCCTTATATTGTTAGGTCGCTTGACCGTTTACCCCGTTAGGTCGTAGGTCACTGGTTGAGTTAGGTCGCTCGCCCCTTTTATTTCGATAGGTCGCTAGGTCGCGGCGTCTTTAGGTCGCTTGACCCGATGTCATTTTAGGTCGCTTGACCTTATTAACTTTAGGTCGTATGACCACTTAGGTTGCACAAGCATTTTCCCTAGGTCGTTAGGCCTTTCTACGATAGGTCGCTTGCCCCTTGCTTCCTTAGGTCGTTCGAGTGTTAGGTCGCTCGGCCTTGGTTCCCTTAACTCGCGAACACCTCTAGGTCGCTTGACCTCTTAGACCCCTAGGTCGCAACCATTAGGTCACTCGATCCTATTCTTCCTTAGGTCTTCACTAGGTCGTACCGTTTTGGACGGGGCGCTGCCCCGCACCCCGCCGGGGAGCTGTCCCGCACCCCGCACCCCGCCGGGGGCGCTGCCCCCTGGACCCCCGCGACCTGACTGGGCAGGTCGAACCCCGTAGCGGGGGCGTTGCCCCCGCACCCCCACCTTGGGGGGTTGCCACCCCCTTGGACCCCCCCTCCGTAAGGGATCTTATCTGAAAAACATTCAACAGAACTTGCTTTGTTGAGATGCTGAGTTGACCATCCTTCGAGACAATCTTGGGCTTCTCGGTCGATTTTATGGTATCACGGCCTTGGTAAAAAGGCGGGATAACAACTTTAGAAATATGAAGGTTTCAATACTAGTAGTAAATATCAAAAATCTTTCATCAAAACAATTTTAACCCTATTTTACTACAAAGCTTTTTCCTTAAACCATTTTCCAATCTATTAGTATATACAAACCTTTACCTCACTCGTATGAGAAATTTAATTAAATGACTTAGTAAAACAAGTGGTATGAAACACTTGCGTTTACTTCGTTGGTTAATTCTTGGACTTGTGCGATTGAATCTTTTGTGACAATTTTCTAGTGAAGATCTACAGTTTGTTCGTAAATATTTGAGTTAAGCAAGTGGTTATGGGACATGAAGCTAAACTTTTATATTTACTAACTTAGTGTAATTGACACTTCTTGATGATCATGACGATCATTTTTGTGTTTTAGACTAGCAACTGTGCGATGTCTCTTTGTCTGCGAGGGAGACTAGACCTCGCTCTTGTGATATTTCACCATCGCATTTGTATGATGTTTCGCCATCACATATGTGGGGTAGCGCCCCACGGTCTTCGGGCCATTCGTGTGTCAAAATTAATGGCTTGCAACCATGAGATAGCGTCTCGCTTTGTGTTACACGTGTAGGTGAGTTTTCATGCTCCCATTTTGTGAGTTTTCATGCTCCTATATTGTAATTTTGGGATTTCTTGTGTAGTCTTCTGGAATTTGTGCTTCACCTATTTTCATGACTTTCATTGTTATGATTTTCCAACTTTTATGTTTTGGTGAATTTGTGTGTCGTCACCTTTTTTTAGGTGAATTTGGATCTTTTAGAAGATTCTTTTGATATTATTTGATCTCTTGATGATCTTCATTTACATGCTTATCATAGTATGTCTTTATGGTTTCTATATGTTCTTGCCATATCTATTGTTTTATATCATGTTATCTGATATTTATAGCTAGACTGATCCGTTTATTATTTTCTTATAAATAATACTCGGGTTAGACCGAGATGTTTCAGGTGCTTCTGCTTGACTTCTCCCCTAGGGATTTGCTACTCTGACTTTTGGCTAACTATTTAGATTAGCAGTTTTTGTTGTATACACTTGAGATATAGACTCATAGTTGTATTCTTTTGTATAACACGTGTTGCTATTCTTTTGTATTATTGTGGATCTTTTTGACCACTACTCTGATGTACACTTTCATGTGTTAGTTATACATATTCATATCTTCTTCCGCCTTTGTGATATGGATGTCTGTGACTGATTTGTGCTATGCTTATTTCTATGTTTGTTTCGGAAGATTATTTATAGCCATCGTGTGATAAGTAATCACATGGATGGTCGCTCCTCAATAGCCTTATTCTCCGTGCTAGTTGACAGCACTACACCGTAGTGTTCTTAGCTAGCGTGGGTATAGAGGTGGGGCATCACATGCATGCTGGTCTAGATCATCATGAAGTCTAGTTCTTGCCTTTATGTTCACCACTGTTTGACTTTTGAATTTTGGAGTCTGCATTTGTGCCTCTGTTCTTGTAGTCTTCTCTGTTTCATGTTGCATTGTGACTGGAAGGTCTAGCGCACTTTGTACTTGTGGAGTCTGGTTGCCTTTGCGTGTGTATTCATGCCTTATTAGACTTGAAGTCTAGTCTGGTTGATACTTCATGTGCACTCGAGTTAAACTAATCTGGTCTCATGTCTTTGCTTTGCATTCATGCTGGTGTGATTGGTATTACTGCCGCTTCAATGCGTTCATTGCTATGTTAAAATTGAAATGTTGCATTGTCAAGTGTACTTGTATTTTTTGGCCTCTGTTCTGATTCATGTTTGCATGTTGTTGCTTTATGTGTGGTTCCACTTGAATCTATCTGTAGTATCTTGTTCTACTGGCTTGTGTTGCTTGAAGTGTTTCTATTCTGGTTACAGCCCGGACCTTGTCTCGTCAGCCTTGCATTGCTTTGAGCTTGTAAAGACAGAGAATTTTGATCGTTGGTTTTGAACGTTTAAATATTTAAAATGTTGAATTTGAATTATTAATTGATTTTGAATATGGAGGTTTTGGTTGAATCGGTGAAATGATTTGCAATTTCAAATATAGCGATTAATTGGATTTGATGAATGATAAATTTGATTTTGAAATTGGTTAAATATGTGAATCTGGAGTTAAATATGAATGGGATGATTTCTAAAATTGATTAAATTCTATTTGAATTAGAATTATGATACTGGACTTTGGAATGGAATTAAAAGATGATAAATCAAAAATTGTAATTTATAAATTTTAATTTAATAGCGAAATTAAATATTTGGAATAGGGTAAATAATTGATTTTGTGATTCAATATGAATTAGAATGGTTTCTAGTATGAATATAAATTCTATTTGAAATATATTGGAGTTAGTAAGTTTTAAAAATTGAAATTTTAAACGATATCGATGATTTTGGAAATCGCTCGAATTAATCGACACATTAAAATAGCCTTCTGGGGCGCAATCTAGAAATTCGATGAAACCAGTTCCATTGGATCCGTGCTCAGATTTCTAATTTTGTAGTGTTTGGAGTTATTGTTTGGTCATATGGGATAGAAACGAGTTGAATTAAATATCGAAAATCTAATATTTTAATTTGATTCAAAACGCTATCTTCCACATATGATCGAATTAGGCCTCGAAACATGTTCCATTGTGTTTGGAATAGGGGTAAAACATTATAAATGTCAGGTGACACGCTTCATTTCGAGTTCATCCGGAAAAGCACGTGAATAATCGAGACAATATTAAAATATTATATAATTACATGTGTGGGCGTGTGTGTATAGACACACACACGCGCGTGCATGCAAATAGCTCTAATCCTAATAATTTTCCGCCTTCGCCTCCTTTACTGTTCTATGGCCAAAAATGGCTTGCCTTCTTCCTCCATTATCTCATGATCGATCGATTACTAGAAGAAATCATCAACTACGAAGACGAAGAGCACATTGAGCTCTACAAGATCAATGAGGGAGATCGCCTGTAGTTCATCGAAGAGGTTGGATTTTGGCCGCGAACTTGTTTCGTTTTTCTTGGAAGAGGGATAAACGAGTTTTGCATGGCTTTGGACGTTGATGGGTGGGGATAAGGCTTCGAGATGGCGGTCTTCGATCGTGTACAAGGTGGTCGTGGAAGAAGCAGCGGTCGTGGACATGGGTCGTGATTTGGGTTCTTGCATATGCATAGGGTCTAGAACAAACAGGAATGAAAAGGAAAAGGCCACGGCCTTGATTTTCCTGAAGAGAATTGAACGGCCAAGATTTTATTGCAGGTAAAAATATAAATTAATTTGCAAATTTATTTATATTTAAATTTATGTAATGTTTAAAATAGCATAACTTTGTCATACAGGTTTGGAATTGGACGAAACAAGCGAAGTTGGAATGGTATCGAAGAATACTACGTGCTGAAATTTATTTGGAGTTGGTCGGAGCTAACTAAAATTTTAGGTTAAATTGAAAGTTGTTCGGTTTAATTTAAAATTGGGACATTGGCGAATTGAAACTCAAGGTGAGTTAATCTCACTCATTCTTGGATGGTTGGTTTAATTATAAAGTTTAAAATTGAAAATTTTGGTTGGTTCAATGATTTGATAATTGTTATTATCAGTTGGATATTATAATGTATATAGCAGTATATATTAGTAGTTGGATTGCTTATTCCCACATACTTTAGCGGATGAGACCATATGCGCCCCGCATAATAGCGGATGATCCTATATTACCGCGATATCCTACTTCAAAGTGGAATTGATATTTTTATGTTGTACTAACATCGGTGGATGCAGGAAAATAGGTTGGAGAGATCCAACTGGAATCCTCAAAAATGTTGAATTTAATTTTCACATATAGTGATATATGGTCTATCGAATAATCTGTGGCAGATTATATGTGATTTGAATTGATCGGATGCTGCGGTAGCATTGACCTAAATTTTGGTATTTTAAAATACCATAAATGTATATTTGAATTTTGAAAGGAATTAAAAAGGGATTTTCGAAGTAAAATATTTATATAGAATTTTGGATTAATTGATTGGATAAAATAAATGGTTTTAAATTGTACCTAACTATTTCAAAATATTGTAAATAGGGATTTTAGAATAATATATATAAAAGATTCTAAATAATAATTCTTAAGTGATATTTTTTAAAATACTAAAGGTTTTAAAATTCGAAAATTTAAATAGATTGGAGAATAAAAAGGAAATTTGGTATACTAGATCTTAAATAAGATTTTTAACTTATGAAATTAAAGTAAAATCGAGTTTAGTTGGTTTTGGAATATAATTAGGTTATTTAAGAAATCGATGTACTAATGGAAATTTATTCAGCAGTCGATTTATAAATCAATTTAAGTGAATGAGAAGCCGCTATAAACTTGAAATGAGACTGTGAGATTTATAAAAAAACGTTTATAAATAAAATGAATGATTATCATTTGATAAAGTGGAGGTATAATTTCACGGCATGAATTTTGTAATGAGATAAGTAAATCAGTTGAAAAGAAAGGACAGGTTTTTCTTTGGAAATGTGAGAAAAGGGATTTACGAAATTGCGGACGTAATAAATTAGTGATAAATCAAGAGGGATTTATGAATGTTAGATTGACTATGTTGGAAGTGAAAAATATATTTTCTTAAGGAATTAAATTTGCATTAAAAAGAAGGATTTTTAATTATTAACTAGGTAATTTAAAAGGGTTTAAGAATATTTCAGAAAATTAATTATTTGGTTGTTTTAATTGTTTAAAGTATATTTAATTATTAATTAACTTAGTTATAATGAGTTGATATTACGTTAATTGCTATTTTAAGAATTAATTGGTATTATTATTTTAAAAGGATAAATTATTTAATAATAATATTATTTTTAAATAATAACTTTATAAAAGAGTATTTGCCTAAAATAAACTTGGAAATTTATATATTAATTTTATAAGTATTATTTTGAAAAATATCCAATAAAGTTTTTGAGAAGTAATGTATACTTTCATAGCAAAATTGGAGGCAGAGAGTACCTGCAGTTAAGTTTTGGATTTCTTTGGGATCGTGACGTAACCATTGAGCATTGAATCCATGGTTGATACCGCAGTTGTAGTTTCCTTGTTATTTTAAAGGGTTTCAAATATTTCTTAAAAGGATAGTTTGTGAATATGCTGAATTCGATAAGATAAGTACATACTTTTGGATAAAGAGAATTAATTTATTTAAAATTTAAATTAAATGAGACATGGTGCTTTTCAGTGGAAATGAAATATTTCGCTGAACGATTGTTTATTTGATAGTTAAATAACTGACTATCAAATCTGGATTCAAAACATTACTTTGGGAATATCTAGGGGAAACACAAAAACTATATGGTACAGTTGTTGTTTGAGGCGCTATACTGTACGTATAAACTCATTTCGTTCTTCTAGGACGATAGTAAGGAAATTCATCCACTAACGGTTAGCAGGTGATCTCCGATCTTATTTTCTTATGTTTATTTCCTAAGAACTGGGGTTGAGTTTACTGGACATTTCAAACGTTGTTTGGAAGAGACCATGATCTGATAAGTTATCCAGAAAACACTTTGATCCAACAAGTACGTCTTTAAAGTGAAAACAAGAGCATGGAATCGAAGATGTAGCAGTGAAGTGCAAGGGCTAATCGCTACTAATCCTAAGGATGATTCCAAAATGGATGTAGCAGAAATAGTGCCTTTGGATTCGTTTAGACCCCAAAACGGACTTGTATGGATGAATGCTATCAACACATTATCATTAAAGGACAATGAGCATTCTAAGTGAAAATTCCTTTAAGAGGTTATTGTAGCCTGTAGCCTCGTCAACCAAAAATGATTGAAAATCAAGTGAGATGTAGTAAGGCTAAGTGGGTCGCACCCAATTGCGGTATGTTTATCACCTTTTTAGATACCCTCAGATATTATTACTATGATACATGGAAGGAGCTCGAAAAAGGTAGGAATACCCAGGGTAATGACATATTTGGTCTATCCAGGTTAGGGGTAGTTCGGTCATGTGTTGCAAGGGATCCCAACATGGTCCTCAGTACACTTTTCTAGACGTGTACTATGACATGTGATACCCTAGTTTCTAGTCATTCGTATGGAATCCATTCACCAATACACACCTTTACGATTTTGGTTGTAGAGCCCAGTATGTTGGAATTTAATTGATGTGATAATTTCGCCTATTTGAATAAATATTTGTGTAGACACTATTATAATATCAAATGATTTTGATACAAAGTGTTTTCGTTATCATAAGGCAAAAACTCGTCATGTTCATGCGTGACGCGATCTTATGAGATACCTTTGTTTTTCAAAGGATTTAATAACTTTAATAATTCAAATAGAGTGTGTTTTCTCACGCTGGTTTTCCAGACCGACTCGGGTGTTATTTTATTGTAATGCTCTGGTCAGACCGAGCATTTTATAGACATAAGTTGGATTTGCTTTGGAACTCAGGAGACGAGCTGGATTATGAAGAGGATCACACGTACTGATTATATTCCGTTGTGTATTGTATGCAGTATATTCAGCATTTGTCAGGACAAGTTATTGTAACTGCCCAGTTTTAAGTTATTGATTTGTTGTACGCAGATGATAAAATGTGTAAATAACAGTTATATTTCTTTTTGTATAAAGTCATGTTGATATCTATTATATATTGTTCCGCTGTGATTGTGAGATTCTGTATTATTGTTTTCTGTTTTATTCTTCTACGCCTTTCTTCTTTTTCCCCAACGATGTGATATTTTCGACCTTCGATTGCTCGCCATTCTATACGGTGGACGCATTGATATCGATTTTCGAAGGTCGAAAATCTGGTTCGTCACATTTGGTATCAAAGCTTAGGTTGGCGATATGCATAGGCTTTGGTGGGGATTACTCATTAGATATAGAGTCAGTATTACTCAAGAATGAGTTTGAGTGTATTAATAGATATGAGTGCGTATTTTTTAGTGAATATAAAAATGTTTTATATTGTGTTGACTTATCGGTTGGGTGTTTATGAATTCTTGTTGGTGCGGGAAGTACAACTGTATTGATAGGGATTTCTAAACTCTTAAAGAAGATAAACCGATATAGTATGGTTTTGAAGTGGGTAAATGAAATAATTTTATCCAAACTATATTTTGGACATAAAAGGAATAATTTTCACGAAATTATTATAGTATATTTGGATGTTTGGCTGATAATTTTATAGTCAAAACAAGATTATAAAATTTAAATGGTTTACATAACCAAATAGAAATCGTATAAGAATGATTATACATATTTGTTGTAACTAAAAGTGGAGTAAACTAGAATTTAAATTAGGGAAATTATGGAAGGCGTTTTAAGTGGATTTGAACTAAGTGTTTGCTAATTTTTAAATCTTGAAGATTTTTGGAAATGTTTTCCAAAGTTTTTGAAAGGAAGAATGGTGGTATTATTTTTGGAGATATCTCTGAATAAAAATTGTTTAAAATGGGTTTTGGAAGAAAGGAAGCACTAAACTCACTTCATTCGCGGAAAAATAATTCTGGTGATGACGACCGCATCATCAGTGTTCATTTTCAAGTTTTTGAGTGATGGATTGCTACCTTAGTAACTGGCTGTGATTATTTGCTTTGGACTTGTTTGTCAAACAAGTTTGTTTTAGAGATTCCAAAAGGGAATTGTTTTTAAGAAAAACCAAGTTGTTTTAAAATTCCGAAGATGTGATTTGATATATACAAAAGATAGTGTATGTATATTTTTGATTTCAAAATGATTCGAAATAAAACCAGATGATTGAATTCTGGGATTTCCGTTTAAATGATTTGTGAAGTCAGGAAAAAATGGTATTGGACTTATAATTTGGAGTTGATATAGATAAGAAAAGGAAAGTGAGAAATTTAATCCCAAGATTAAAGTTAACTGGAAAAGGGTTAAAAATAAGTGACATGAGTTGAAATTTAACCTAAGATAAATTAAATAAATTTGAATTGGTTCTGGATTGAATTGAATATATAGTTGAAATGTAGAATGATTATATAACTATAAGTTATGACTATTTAATGGAATGGATACACTTAAACTATAAAGGGATATACATAACCTTATGGTTATACGATATGAATAGACTCAAGAAAGCAATATGGAATTTTCAATAAATAAGTGTTTGAACTTATAAATTGAATAGTGAAATGGTGAAACCAAAATGAAAATGATTTGATGTTATGGTAAAGGAAATGAAATTCAAAATTTTGAATTATAAATAGAGGGTAAATAGGAATTGAGTAAGTTGAATATAAATCACTTGAAAGGTGAGGTAATGAAGAGAACTCCCGAAATGTGTCAGATCAAATAGATAATGATTGAAATGAAGAAAATGGAATGATTCCAAATTGATATAGTATAAATTGGATATACTAAATAAATGAAAACGAATAAATTGAATAAGAATTAGTTTAAAAATGGAATGGAATTTGATTGCAATGGAAACTTAAGTAATTATTTATGAAATGATCCATGAATATGTTAACAAGGATTTGAAAGTTTTTTAATATAAAAATGAAGCGAACAAAGTTTGGTGAATAACTTGAGTGGGAATCAATGAAAAATAGATGAATTGATTTAGAACAAATTAAAATGGATAAATTGAAGCTTAACATGATGGATATGAATATAATAGGTGCGAACGTGAATAGAATGAAATTGAATGGATTGCAAATCAAGTTAAACTTGAATAAATGGTATGGAAATCAATTTGGAAGTGTATAATTGAGTGTTTGAGCCCTGTAAATTGCATATGAATTCTAAAACACATGATATGGCATGTTTGTTTATGAAACTTGTATTTAGATTGGGAAAATGGGTGTATTGCTATGAGAATTTCATGGTTATGAAACTTATGTGTTTCATTCAAGTAAGTGCAGGTGCAGGAAGCTGTTTGGACGATTTTGGGTGCGTGATTGCATATACATATAGCAAGCTCGCTTAATAACGCTAATATAAGGGACGCTTACGCGTTAAAAGCCAAAAAATGAAATATATGTTGATATAAAATTGCGTTTTCGACCTTGTGGGTCGATGTAGATATATTTATCACATTCGTGGTATTACAAAAGGCTCTCTGTAAAGAGAAGACTCTGTTGAAAAATTTCAAAATTTAAGGTGTTAGAAAAATTTTGAAAACTTTTGGAAAGTTTTTGTTAACAGAAAAGTTTATTTTGGTTGGAATTGAAATAAAGAGTTTTGGTTTAGAATGGAAATTAATTGTTGGGGCTGACATTAAAAAGTTAGAAAGTGGAATATTGAATTTTAACTAAGTCGTTTTTGAAAAGAAATGGGTTTGGAGCATTTTTCTCACCTCAGCAATTTCGGGGACGAAAGTCCTTTAAGGGAGAAGGAATGTAACGACCCTGAATTTTGATTATTGGTTTTGAACGTTTAAATTTATTTTTAAATGCTGAATTTGAATTATTAATTGATTTTGAATATGTGGGTTTTGGTTGAAACAGTGAAATGGTTTGAAATTTCAAATATAGTGTTTAATTAGATTTGATGAATGACAAAATTGATATTTGAAATTGGATAAATATGTGAATCGGGAGTTAAATGTGAATGGGACGATTTCTAAAATTTATTAAATTCTATTTGAATTATAATTATGATATTGGACTTTTGAATGGAATTAAAAGTCGGTAAATTAAAAATTGAAATTTATAAATATTAATTTAATAGCGAATTTAAATATCTAGAACAGGGTAAATAATCAAATTTGTGATTCAATATGAATCAGAATGGTTTCTAAAATGAATATAAATTCTATTTATAATGGAGTTAGTAAGTTTTAAAAATTGGAGTTTTAAACGATTTCGATGATTTTGTAAATCGCTCGAATTAATCGACGCGTTAAAATAGCCTTCCAGGACACAGTCTCAAAATTCGACGGATCCAGTTCTCTTTGATCCGTTATATTGCATTATTATCGATATTCAAATTTCATAGCGTTTGGAGTTACCTTTTGGTCGTACGGAATAGAAATGCGTTGAATTAAATATCGAAAATCTAATATTATAATTCGATTCGAAAAGCTATCTTCCATATACGATCGCATTAGGCCTTGAAACATGTTCCATTGTGTTCGGAATAGGGTTAAAACATTATAAACGTCAGACGACACGCTTCATTTGGAGTTCATCGAAAAAGCACGTGAATAATTGAGATAATAATAAAATATTATATAATAACATATACATACACACATGCAAATAGCCCTAACCCTATTAATTTTCAGCCCCGCCTCCTTTACTATTCTATGGCCGAAAATGACTTGCCTTCTTCCTCCATTATCTCATGATCTATCGTTATTAAAATAAATCACCAACTACAAAAACGAAGAGCACCTTGAGCTCTACAAGATCAACACAGGAGATCGCTTGTAGTTCATCGAAGAGGCTAGATTTTGGCCATGAACTTTTTTCATTTTTATCGTCTTTCTTGGAAGAGGGATAGCCGAGCTTCGCATGGCTTTGGGCGTTGATGGGTGGGGATCGGGCTTCGAGATGGCGGTTGCCGACCGTGTTCAAGGTGGTCGTGGAAGAAGCGGCGGTCATGGATATGGGTCGTGATTTGGGTTCTTGCATAGCATAGGGACTGGAACAAACGGGAATGAAGAGGAAAAGGCCACGATCTTGATTTTCCTAAAGAGAATTAAACAACCAAGATTTTATTGAGGGTAGAAATAAAAATGAAATTGCAAATTTATTTATATTTAAATTTATGTAATCTTTAAAAAGCATAACTTTGTCATATGAGGTTGGAATCGGATGAAATAGGCGGCTTGGAATCGTAGCGATGAATACTATGTGTTGAAATTGATTTGGAGTTGATCAGAGCTAACTAAAATTTTAAGTTAAATCGAACGTTGTTTGGTTTAATTTAAAATTGGAATGTTGGCAAATTGAAACTCAAGGTGAGTTAATCTCACTCATTTTTGGATGGTTAGTTTAATTTAAAAAGTTAAAAATTCAAAATTTTGGTTGTTTGGATGATTAATATTTTTATGTTGTATTAACATCTATAGATGCAGGAAAACATATTTAAGGGATCCAACTTGATTCCTCAAAAATGTTGTATTTAATTTTCATATATAGTGATACATGATCTATTGAATAATCTGTGATAGATTATAAATTGATTCGAATTGATTAGATGTTGCGGTAGCATTGACCTAGATTTTGGTATTTTAAAATACCATAAATATATATATTTGAATTTTGAAAGGAATTAAAAAGGGATTTTGTAGTAAAATATTTATACATAATTTAGGATTAATTGATTGGATAAAATAATTGGTTTTAAATTTGTACTTAACTATTTTGGAATATTGTAAGTAGGGATTTTGGAATAATATATATCAAGGATTCTAAATTATAATTCTTAAGTGATATTTGTTTAAATAAAAAAGGTTTTAAAATTCGAGATTTTAAATAGATTGGAGAATAAAATAGGAATTTAGGGGTAAGTATAAAATTTGTTATGCTGGATCTTAAATAACATTTTTAACTTAAGAAACTGAAGTAAAATCAAATTTGGTTGTTTTGGAATATAGTTGGATTATTTAAGAAATTGATGTATAAATGGAAATTTATTCAAGAGTCGATTTACAATTCAATTTAAGTATGAGAGACCGCTATAAACGGGTAATAAGACAGTGAGATTTATAAACAATGTTTATAAATAAAATGAATGATTATCAATTGATAAATCGGAGGTATAATTTCACGGTAAGAATTTATAATGGGATGAGTAAATCGACTGAAAAGAAAGGATATATTTTTCTTTAGAAATGTGAAAAAAGGGATTCACGAAATTGGGGATGTAAATATATTGGTGATAAATCGAGAGAGATTTATAAGTGTTAGACTGACTATATTGGAATTGAAAAATATATTTTTCCAAGAAGTTGAGTTTGTTTTATAAAGAAGGATTTTTAATTGTTAACTGGGTACTTTTAAACGGTTTAAGAATATTTCAGAAAATTAATTATTTAGTTGTTTTAATCGTTTAAAGTATATTTAATTATCAATTAAATTAGTTATAGTTAGTTGATATTAAGTTAACTGCGGTTTAAGAATTAATTAGCATTATTATTTTAAAAAGATAATTTATTCAATATTAATATTATTTTAATATAGTAACTTTTATAAAAGAGTATTTGCCTAAAATAAACTTGGAAATTTATATAGGAATTTTATAAGCATTATTTTGAAAATTTCTTAGACCTAACCATTGAGCTGTGAATCTATGGTTGACACCGCAGTGATATTTCCTTATTATTTTAAAGGGTTTTAAATATTTTTGAAAAGGATAGTTTTTGAATATACTGAACTGGATAAGATAAGTACATACTTTTGGATAAAGAGATTTAATTTATTTAAAATTTAAATTAAATGAGACTTGGTGCTTTTTAGTGGAAATGAAATATTTGGTTGAATGATTGTTTATTTGAAGTTAAATAGCTGACTATCAAATTTGGACCCAAAGTATAATTTTGGGAATATCTATTGTGAAACACGAGAATTGTATGGTACGGTAGTCGTATACTGTACGTATAAACTTGTTTTGTTGTTCTAGGACAATAATAAGAAAATCCTTCCACAAATGGTTAGGAGGTGATCTCCGATCTTATTTTCGTCTGTTTATTTCCTAAGAACCGAGGTTGAGTTTATTGAAACTATCGAACGTTGTTTCGAAGAGATCGGGATCAGATAAGTTATCCGAAAACTACTTCGATCCAACAAGTACGTTTTTAAAGTGAAAACAAGAGCATAGAATCGAAGATGGAGCAGTGAAGTGCAAGGACTAATCACTACTAATCCTGAGGATGATTCCACAATGGATGTAGTAGGAATGCCTTCGGGTTTGTTCAGATCCAGAATGGACTTGTATGGATGAATGATATCAGTACATCGTCATTGGAGGACCGTGAGCATTCTAAATGAAAATTCCTTTAAAAGGTAATCATAGCCTATAGTCTCATCAACAGGGAATTGATGAAACTCAGGGGAGATGCAACAAGGCTAAGTAGGTTGCACCGAATTAGGGTATTTTTATCACCTTTCTAGATAAACTCGGATAAGGAGCTCGAAAATGGTGGGAACACCCGGGATGATAGCATATTCGGTTTATCCAGATTAGGGTTAGTCCGGTCTTGTGTTGTAGGGGATCTCAGCATGGTCCTCGATACACTTTTTTAGACGTGTACTGTGACATATGGTACCCCAGTGCCTAATCATTGGTATGGAATCCATTCTCCAGTATGCGCCTTTACAGTATTGGTTGTAGAGCCTAGTATGCTGGAATTTAATTAATATAATAATTTCGACTATGTGAATAAGTATTTGTACTTAGACACTATTATAATATCAGATGATTTTGATATAAAGTATTTTGGTTATCGTAAGGAAAAAACCTATCATGTTTATGTGTGATGTGGTCTTACAGGATACCTTTATTTTTCAAAGGATTTGATAACATTAATAATTTAAATTGAACGTATTTTCTCACGTTGGTTTTCCAGACTGCCTCGGGTGTTATTTCATTATAATGCTCGGGTAAGACCGAGCATACTACAAATATAAGTTGGATTGCTTTGGAGCTCAAGAGATTAGCTGGATTACAAAGAGGTATCACACGTACTTGATTATATTCCGCTGTGTATTATATGCAGTATATTCAGCATTTGTGAGGACAAGTTATTGTAACTGCCCAGTATTGAGTTATTGATTTGTTGTACTCTGATGATGAAATGTGTAAATAACAGTTATAGTTCTTTTTGTATAAAGACATGTTAATAGCTATTATATATTATTCCGCTGCGATCGATCTGATATTTTCGGCATTCGATTGCTCGGCATTCAATACAGTGAATTTATTGATGTCGATTTTCAAAGGTCGAAAATCTGGTTCATCACAGAGCCCCTATGCATGTGCATATTTGACTGGTCTAGTTTTTGCCTTTGTTATCGCTTTGTTAAGGCTGTTTTGTTGTTATTTGCATTTGCACTTGAGTTGAATCTGGCCTAGGCTTGGGTTTGACCTTGTGCTCACCTGTCCCTACAATTTTATCAAGCATGTGAATATCGGTTTGCACGACCTTGTGGCATATGTAGTGATATATTGTGCATGTCACAAGTTATTGGTGTAAGATAATTAACAAAAATAATGACGAACAACCGAAATAACCGAGGCAAACAATATTTTCAAACACACACTTCATTTTGCACTACAAAATATATCTTTTTCAATTTTACCGTGTTGGTGTTTATTTTGCAGATACTTCAGATGCTGGATACAGGTTGGAGCAGTGCTAAAGATTAAATACGAGTGATTAGTGAATATAAGTAGTGAGGTGGAAATTATAGTGTGAAAATTGTGTTCTAATTGAAATTGTAATGTAATTGAAAATGTGTAAATGTAGTGAGTGCTTCAATTTGAGTTATTTATTTTATTCAACAAAGATTTATTTAATTATATGAAAAAATAAAATAGTACAATAACAAATACATTTAAACGAATATATATATATATATATATATATATATATATTTGTTTGTTTGTTATCATCAAACAAAAATCATACACTGGTATGTTCTACAATATCTTCTTTTTTATGATAACAAACATATATTAAGATTTTGACCTTATTAAATGTATTTGGTCTTGATGAATTCTATTAGCTTCCCCTATTTGAATGCTCCCCCTACAGCAAAACTCCCCCTTTTACATATGTATGAAAATAATAATAAAATATGCAAAGAAAAAACAATAAGAAATGCATTGAACCTTGATGGAAATACGCAAATAAAAAATTTGAACTTATTTGCCAAAATCTTAACTTCTCTCCCCTTTTTGTTATCAGCAAAAGAGTAATAGTGTTAGATAGGAGTGATAAAGTTATAAATATTAACAAAATATTAATACCTAATCGAGTATAAATATTAAATTTCAATAATAAATCAAACAAAAATCATAAATACTCTATTAGGCACATATTCCACTTTAGAGTGATAGGGGTGATGTCGGCATAGAAAACCATATACTTGTGTCCATTTGTGGTATATTTATGGTAGGAATTTGAACGCTTACAAATTATGCATAACCGTTAGGACTTTTAAACGAGATTAGTAGTATTTCCAATTTTTTTATAAAAAAATGAATCCCAAGTATCTTCTAACCATGTAGAACCACGAGAACCTCTAAATGGGGTTAGAATCAACTTGCCTATTTAATAATCAATTTTGATATGTGTCCCATACATGCATGACCGTGAGGACTTTTAAGTGAGCATGAAAACACATAATCAAAGATTCCAAGTAGTTCATCCATGCATAACCGTGAGGACTTTTAAATGAGAGTGAGCACTTTTGGATGATTATATTTCGAATTAATTAAAAAAAGAATAATTTCCTGTTTAAATACCTCATTTTGACATACTATATTGGATTTTGATGTTGTCGTAGAAATATGAAAGGAATAGAGATGGTCATAGAATTTTCACCGACCAAAGTTATTACAAATTTTGTTAAATTTTTTGAAAGAAATTTGCTAAATATACTCTCTCAAGACATAATGCATGATTAATATCAACATTCATCACTTTTTTCAGTCACCATTTATCTTTTTGATAATCAACAGGGAATCAGATTAGTTAACATAGGCATTTAAGATCAAATCCAAAAAGATAAAATCAAATTTCTAAAATGCCTAAAATGAGACGAAGTCGACAAAAAACATTTTCTGGAAGGGGTTTTGTAAGATTGTCTGCCAATTGAAAATCAGCTGAAATGAAATTTATGCAGATATTTTCTTTGAAAATGTGACGCAATTAACAAATGTTCCAACATAAAACACGTTCCACTAGTACCTTTTCAATCAACTAGGCTACCAGCATAATCTGCAACTCAATACCCCTTTAATTCAAAGTTATAAGTTGGATACCATAGACCAAACCGTTGGATGTGCAATAGGCACCTTTTCTCTTAACTGAAAATAATGTTTCTTTTGATGAACGGTTAACAATTTTGCACAAATCAGAATCAAAAATAACATTCATTCGCTTATCACAAAACTGGCTGATTGAAATAGTTTATGGTGCAGATTTTCAACATGTAGTACATCGTACATGGTAAATATACCATTACCTACTTTACCTTTACCGATGCTTTTGCATTTATTGTTGTTGCCTATTATGACTCTGCTGCCTCTATACTTCTCTAGGCTAAGGTGCTTTGGTTTGTCCCCTATCATGTGCCTGGAATAGCCAGAATCTAGGTACCACTATTGTTGTTCCTTAGCCTGCCTGCACACCTACACGAGGAAAGATTTTTGTATCCTATTTGTTTTTATAGGTACTTGATTGTTAGTGACAAATGATTTTGAAAAATGAGTTTGTGGAGAACCAAGACAGTCTATATTTATTCCTTTTGGCACCTAGATTTGTTTGACTTTAAGAAATTTTACGTTCTTCCCTTTAGGAACCCAAATTGATATGGTTTTCGCGTGTTTAGCTCTATACATCAATGTTTTGATCATGTTCAATTATTCTACAAATCGTGCACTTGGAGTTTACATTATTAGTTTCGCTTTTAACTCTTTTAGATTGAGTATACCCAAGTCATTGTCTAACAGTATTAACAGTTTGTTTTCCAAATAGCATATTTAGTGATCTTTCTCCTTTGGAGAATTTTCCTAAAATTGTAAACAATTGTTGGACTTGTGACTTGAGAGATTCGTTTTCATTTAATAACAACGTGCACTATTTAATAGAATTTTCTCATCTAATATTTTCACTTTCTTTCAAAATCAAAATTTCATCTTCATGCGGTTTAATTTTAATTTCTAGTTTTTTTATTTCCTCTTCAAGTGATGGACACATATCGCATTAAGGGCACTTATTTCTATAGTTTCGAACAAATTGATCAAGCTGCTTATTTAGTTCTGTCAAACTATCTCTTTGTGATTTCTTACGCGTTAGTTTTGATACAGTGAAGTAAAATATATAAGTTTTGATATAGTTTTGATACAATAAATGGCTGTTTTAAACGATTCACTTCATGAAAATATATAAGTAACTGCGAGTGAGCAAGTTTTGACACCTCGCTTGGCCCGTGATCATTGTTGTCACTTGTTTCACCTGAAAGACATAGATTTGCTCTTTTACTCTTACAGCCAGTGCTTTTTTAAACTTCATCACTTTCATCCCAAGTAGCTGCATAATTTCTTCTTTTCTGTTTCTTTCCTTTATTGAATTGATTTTGAGGATAATTTGGCTTAATATGACCAGGTTTATTGTAGTTGTGACAAATGATCTCCTGCTCTTTTGAGTTGTATAGAACTTTGACGATCTTGCTTTTCAGTGGCTGATTTAGGGCAAGATTTCCATATTTGTGGTTCCATATTTTAACTAATTTCTTACGCGTATCTCCTCCTTTACGTTCTTCCTTGAATTTGATTTCTAGCTTATAAATGGTGAGATGTCCGATGAGTTCTTCAATTTTAATTTGTTTCAGATCCTTTGATTCTTTAATGGCAGTCGCTTTTGCTTCAAAATTTCATGGAAGAATTCTAAGGATTTTTCGAACTATTTTTAGCTCTATATATGGTCTTCCTAGGGATTTTGATTTTTATACAAGATTAGAAAGTTATCCATACACTTTTTTTGACACTTTCATCCTTGGCCATTATGAAGTTCTCATACTCCCTACTAAGCATGGCAATGCGAGATTCTTTGCCTTGGGGGGTTCCTTCATGAGTCACTTCAAGCGTGTGATAGAATTTCTGAGTAGTTAGACAATGCGAAACACGATTAAATTCAAATTTGATCTAATAAACAAATAATAGATTTCATAGCTTTAGCGTTAGAATTTTGCAGTTTATTTTCTAGACCTGTCCATTGATCCGTAGGTTTTTCAACTTCTTTATTATCTACCACCACAGTTGGTGTGCTATATCCTGATTCAACAATGTTCCTTGCTTCTGTGGTTTTCAGAAAAAATTTAATTCTGTATTTTCAATAAGCATATTCACCATTGAACATGGGTAGTCTGGCAATGGCTTGCCCTCAGCAAAAGCATTACTAAAAGAATCCATTTTAAAAAATCAAAATTTTAAAATAAAAAATTGGTTTTTGTTTCTTGCCCTAGTACCACTTTTAGGATCGTTTCACCCTAGTGGGGGGATTTTGGGGAGGGGGGAGGGGGTGAATAGGGCGATACTAAAAATTAATGCGGAAATAAAATTAATAACAAAAAATAATGCAGTAGAGATCACACATAGATTTACTTAGCTTCGGCAAAAACCTGCTTACATGTTACCTCCAAGGTTTCCACTAGAAATTAGTAATCAGATGCTTACAAACACACGTAAACTTGCAACACTCGCTAACTTGATTAACCTAACTCTAACTCAAAACTCTACCACAATCCAGCCACTGAGTTGCGAATTCTCAAACTATGCTCTGTAGTTTGTACATAATTACACAACTAGAAATCTACAGAATTTTAAAATTGAAAGTTATGAATAAAAATAAAACAAGAACAAAACCCTAATTAAAAATTAAGCCCAGTGAAAATAAAAAGCCGACCCAGATAAAATTATACTAAAGAGATCTCCTACTTTTTAATTCTTGTGGCTGCCTCATTTATTTTTGTCCTGGAATTTAGGGTTTCTCTAAATTGAAGATGCCGATTCACAATTGATCGATTGTGATGATGAGTTCACTATGGTTTGCTTCAACAATCGATTCCGGGCTTTGTTCGCTTGTGGCTACTTCAATTTTGTCAAGCTCGAATGATGAAAAATGATATACGATTTACTTTATTTTCTCTCGTTGATATGCTTGAACTCGATGATTTTCCAGTGATGAATTAGGTTGAATTTATAGTGATAGAAACCCTGTTAATTCGTTCGTATATTTTTGGTTTGAAGTCATCAAATATTTTGCTCGGTCATTCAATTTTTTCTTGAACGATGGTGATGATTTTTGACTTATTCAATTGATTGAAGATAACTTTGATGAATTCGAATTTGATTGTGTCGGTTCTGTTCTTTTCTCTACGACTTGAATTTGAGAAGTTTACCTGTTTACTGACTTATTCACCATGATTTGATGTTCCATTTATTTGCTAGAAATATTCAAATTTTTGACCAATTAATGATACTGTTCATTTGTTTTTGAAACCATTCCTTGACCATATTTGGAGTGCTACTGATACTTTCTGAAAAACTGTAAACTGCTTCACTCTCATACTATGTTTGCATATGTGTGTCATCTCCATATATACACACACACACACACATATATATATATATATATATATATATATATTATATGTCTATGTGAGTGTGTGTGTGATGGCTCGGCATTAATTCTAGTTTGATGTTGAGTGAAGTCCGGTTTCATTGACGTATGTATATATGTATGGTGCACTTTGTCTAGTTGCTTTGAGTTCATCCATGTTGAACTACTTTACTATCATTTCATTGCTCTATTCGCTATTTGATTGTGTTTTAATGTGATGTATCCATGTTGCATATGTATATACTTATCACTGTTTGGTGCACCACTTTGTACATGTTGAAGTTGAACTTGCATATGTCCATCTCTCTGTTTCATGTTTTGCATTCATGTTGGTTTTTGCAACATATATGTGTGTGTGTGTGTGTGTGTGTATGTATACATGTGTGTTCGCGCATTTTTGTATGTACGCTTCTTATTTGTACATGTCTACACATGCACGCTGGTCTGGATCATCTTAATGTCTGGTTCTTGCCTTTGTATTCACCACTATTTGTCTTTTGCATTTCGGAGTCTACGTTTTGAATTGTACGTGCCTTTGTTCTTGTAGTCATCTCTGTTTCATGTTGTATTGTGACTGCAAGGTCTGGTGCACTTTGTACTTTTTGAGTCTGGTTGCCTTTACGTGTGTGTGTTCACGTCTTGTTAGACTTGAAGTTTGGTCTAGTTGACATTTCACGTGTACTCGAGGTAAACGAATATGGTCTCATGTCTTTGATTTTCATTCATGTTAGTGTGATTGGTATTACTGCAGCCCCAGTATGTTCATTATTGTGTTGAAACTGAAATGTTGCATGGTTGAGTGTACTTGTATTTTCTGGCCTCTATTCTGGTTCGTGTCTTCATGTTGTTGCTTTATGTATGGTTCCACTTGAGTCTGTTTGTAGTGTCTACTTCTACTGGCTTGTGTTGCTTGAATTGTTTCTGGTCTGGTTGCAGCCCTGACTATGCCTAGTTCGCCTTGCATTTGCTTCGAGCCCCTGTGCATGTGCACATTTGACAGGTTTAGTTTTTGCCTTTTTTATTGTTTTGTTGAGGCCTTTTTGTTGTTATTTGCATTTGCGTTTGTGTTGAATCCAGCCTAGGATTGGGTTTGATCTTGTGCTCACCCGTCCCTGCAATTTTATCAAGCAAGCATATATCGGTGTGCAGAACCTTATGGCATGTAGAGTGATACACTCCACATGTCACTAGTTGTTCATGTAAGATGAATTAGCAAAAATATTGACGAACAACCCAAATAACTGAGGCAAACAACATTTTCAAACACATACTTCATTTTGCATTGTAAAATTTTTCTTTTTCAATTTTACTACGTCGGTGTTTATTTTACAAATAGTCAGATATCGGATACAGGCTGGAGCAAAGTTGAAGATTAAATACGAGTGATGGGTGAATATATGTAGTGAGGTGAAAATTATAGAGTGAAAATTCAATTGTAATTTAAATTGCATTGTAATTGAAAATGTGTAAATGTAGCGAGTGCTCATATTTGTACTATTTGAATTTGTAATAAAATATTTTAATTATGTGGAAAAATAAAATAATACAATAAAAAATACATTTAAATGAATATATATATATATATATATATGTTTGTTATCATCAAACAAAAATCATGCACTGGTATATTCTACATTAATCAAAGGTTTTGAATATACTAACTAGGAAGTATAGCCTAATTATTTTTAAATTAAAAAGGGCTTTAACTTATTTTGAGAGGATAGATAATCCTCCTCAAAATTCATCAACATTATTTTGAGCAAAGCATATATAACATGGCGAAATAGCTTAGAGCAAAGCTGAGAATATATTTTCCTTGTATAAGTGTGGTTTAAAAGGTTAAATCATTTTGAAAAGGTTTTCAAGGAAAAAGATGAAGGGTAGTTAACCATAAGAAAATAATTCGAAACATTAGTCCAGTTTACGAACATTTAGTCCAGTTTGCGGACAGTCAGCCCAGTTTTTAGACAGATGGTCCATTTATTACTTATGGACAAATAATCCATTTGTTATCTGATTATAGCTTAACAGATATTGTTGTTGTTATTATTATTATTATTATTATTATTATTATTATAATCAATTTGATTAACCAGTTTGGTCGCAGGAAAAGATTTGCAAAATATATGTTTTGAAGAGGGTATTAGTGAGGCAAAACCCATTCTGCTAAGCTGCGTGATCTCACTTAATACTTGTAAACCAAGATGTGACGATATTGCTCACATTAGGCTTTATGTCCGACTTGAAGTTTTTTGTTTCTCCTTAAACTTTCAAGTGCTCAAAATTGATTTGAGTAGACTGAGGGTTGAGGTTTTCAGATTTATAAGTTTGGCGAATAAAGATTTCGGAGACAAGCATATGGCTGATGGATAGCTAATAAGGAGTTACAGTTTATTCTGTTATTTCCGTTGTGTGTAATAAATCAAATATGACTATATTGACTCTGGTCAACCAAGGGGGGAGTGTCATATGTCGCTCTTGGCATATTTTATAATTGACATTTGATCATTGCCTAGGAAACTTTAAGGGATTATGTAACTTGGATATGAATTATTGTTTTAAAATGTAATCAGTAAAATGTTGTTTTTGAAATATTTGATTTTCTTAACATTCAAGTGCTTCTTACATTAGGGATACCATTAGCATTACTGTATTTGTCAGTAGAAGTTAATACTATAGATGACTGCAGCATATGTAGCACTTAGCTTTCGGCTTCCAGATACGGGATGTTACATGAACCGAATGTCCTTTGAAGCATCTAAATTTGGTTTTCAAGTTTGTTAGCATACACAACTACACGATGAGGAAGAGGATGTCAATCTATTACCAAAGTCCACAACCACCAGGAGAATGATGGCATCTGTAGTGCTGCCGATCGATGTTGATTCCATTACTTACAACAGCATACAGAACATAAACCCTACAGTAACAGCATATCTCCCTAGAATTAAACTCTTGATCGTGCGAGGTACTTGGTGTCATATTTCACTGCTTCGTTTTCTTATTCCGTTAAGGCTACGCCACTCTTCTCTTTGACGTCTACCATTTTCCGGCTGCATGTCCCCTTCCACTTCTATCTCATGCTCTCTTACATCGAAATTGTGTCTATCCTCCATTTCAATATACCACTCGGTTGGTGGTTGAGGGGAGGATGTATTTGTTGGGCTATCATGTTGTAAAGTACCTTTATATGAGTATGAGGAGGGCAAAAAAATATGCTTGTAATCAACCATTTTTATAAACTGTTGCTACGATAATAATGAAGAGAAGTATGGTAAGCAAAAAGATATTTATATAGCATAATACATTTCCCGTGTAAAGCAGTGCAACGTGGATACATTACTGATTTGACACAACATTTCTATCACTCTCACTCAAGATCCATCATTTTTAATCCGCGTAAAGCAATGCATAGTGTCTATATTGTCCTGACCTCCTAACATCCATCAGCTTTAATCCACATCCATTAGCTTTAATCTGTGTAAAGCAATCTATAGTATCTACATTGTCATGACCTCTTGACATCCATCAGCTTTGATCCACATCCATTAGCTTTATTCCATATGACCAGTGGGTCTACTTGCTAAAATTCTGTTTCAAACAAAACCCGACCTCTCGACATTTTGTAGCCACTTGACAAATTTTTAATGCGTATAAAATAGTGTGTCATGGCTACAGTGGTCAATGTGACCCAACACATTACTATTCTTTAATCCATTTGACTGGGTCCTGTGACATTCCATTATCCATTAAACATCAATAACATATAAATAAAAGTAAGGATATCGAATAACATGCTCATTCAAACTTCCAAACTAACCACCATCGTTCTAATACCTATATTAAATGAGTTCGCTAAAAAGTTTGTGGTGCTTCTTACCCTCATCTTCGTCATCTTCATCATCTTCTGACGATTTTATTAAACATTGTGTTACTCAGCAAAGAATGTTTGCTACTGAAACAGGGGATTTAATGACCCATGAAATTGCTGAAAGCTCTACTTTATCCCAAGGAGGTAGAGCTGTTGGAAAAATGACTTGCATTATGGACTTGACTATGTTGGCAGTCATAATCAACCGATCAAGGATTATTTATGGCAAACACCATGGACATGGATGTGGATTTTAGACGAAGATTTCGTATTTCGAAGAATATCTTTAATCGGGTTCTCGACAAATTAACTGAAACAAACATTTTTTTCACCCATGGAAGAAATGGAATCAACGAACTTGGAATTTCTCCACTATAAAAGGTTACGGCTGCACTTCACATGATATCATATGGACCTTTTGGTGATTCGCAAGATGACAAGGGGCGGATTGGAGACTTAAAGGCAATATTATGTATGAAAGAATTTTGCAAAATCGTTGTTTCTATGTTTGATGAGTAATATCTTCCATCCCCTAGCCTTCAAGACTTTGACAGATTATTAGCAAAGGGGAACTCAACGTAGATTTCCAGGTAGGTTCGGTAGCTTAGATTATATGCATTGGAGGTGAAAAAACTATCCTGTTATATTGCAAGGCCAATACATAGGACATTGCAAAAATGCAACTCTGGTTTTGGAAGCTGTTGCTTCGTTCAATTTGTATATATGGCATGTTTTTTTTTGAGCACTAGGTTCACTGAATGATATTAACGTTCTACGACAGTAATATTTATTTGATGATTTATGTAATGATGTAAAACCTCTATGCAATTACAAAATAATAGACAAACATCATTTCATGGGTTATTGTCTGGTAGATGGAATCTACCCAAAATGAAAAACACTTGTGCAATATTACAAAAGACCAAATAATGCAAAACAAGCCATGTTCACCAAACGACAAGAGAGTTGAAGGAAAGATGTCAAACGAGCATTTGGAGTGCTTCGAGGTAGGTTTCTTATATTAAGAAAAGAGATATACTACCACAATCCGACGGTATTAGCTAATGTCATATACTGTTGTATAATTTTAGATAATATAATTGTCGAAGAAGAATGTGGTGGATACGAGCTTCAAATGAGAAACTATCCAGATATTATTGTAGCATTTCAAAAAAAGATTTCAAGGACCCAAATACTTTTGCCGGATACTTGCAAAGAATACAAAACATTCGATATCCACAAAGCTTGGCTTGATCTAAGAGAAGAACTAATAGAACACTACTGGGAACATATAGGAAACTACCACCTGTACTAGTTGTAAAGCGTTGTTTTCATGTGGTCAAAACTACCAGGGCTAGATTCATTGCTCATCTTTCGAGGAAGAAAGCGTGTTACTGAATGTTCTTTCGCACTCGACTCCATTTTTCCTCTTTAGCTAGTATGTCATAACAATGTTACAAGTTGAATGATTGATTATTATGTTTAGACATGTACTCTACATTTGCTTGATTGAGTTGTAGATGATGAAGTAGTATAAGAAGAATAAAACATAAAACTTGATAATTTGGACTAAAAATTTAAAATCGTTACCAAGTCATGTCGTTTGCCCTACTTTGTTGTCTTGAACGCAGGTCGTCCATTATTTCTTTCCAACATTCACAAGCATCATTTATTCTTTTGCAAGACTATTTCAAAGAATCAAACATTCTTGGAAGACTGTTTAGACTTTGAAGATTGAACAAATTGCATACAACATTCCAAAAAGAAGTTTCATTTTGGCTTTAACTTTCTTATAGTCTCTAAAACATTCAACCCAACAGAATGCTAATTCACTTTCTCGTCCAGCTACCATTTGACCATTTTTGCGGCTTTTGGTTCCATGTTTTTTGATTCAATATTGTTGACTCTCGTTGTTTGATTTCTCCAAGTTTGAGTAGAAGAAAAATTAAAATTCCTATAAACATCTTCTTCTTTGGCAATTTCATTGCAATCGAATTCAGTTTTGTGGTTTTCAAATATGTTGTCTCTAAATTGATTATTGAGATTTCTTGATAAACTTTGTGAACGATAAGGCAATATTGACCCTTGTTCGCTATTAGGAGAAACGTAATTTTAATCATAGTTATAGTTTTGCTGAAATGAACCATTCTGCGAATAATTTGCATTTTGAGAATTTTGGTAACGGTTCGAATCTTATTGAGAATGAAAGAAAATTTTATTTTATTGTGGCTGATACAAATTTGGAGCTTGTTGAGAATGAAATTCATTTTGACTATGTTGAGAATTATACATATTCTGAATGAATTGAGTAATATTTTAATTATCTATTCTTAGTTGAGATATAATTCTTGAAGATGAATATTTTTGAGATTTGCCTTTTGGATTCTTCAACATTACGGAGATTGCTTGAAGAAAATTTGTTGATGAGAGTAAGAAATTTAAAATAAATGGTGTAAATAAAATTTTGAATTTGGCAAGTTATATAGGTGGTGATGGAGACGAATAGGCAACGACCATCTATATGACCGTTGGGACTTAGCCGACTATATTATATCCGGTTAAGTGGCAACAGTCATCCATATGACCACTGGGAATTAGCCGCCTAATTCATCGGTCATATGGATAACCATTTCTAATATGTGTCCTTAGTTGGCCATAATAAAGCCGACTAAGCTTAGCCAGCTTTATTACGGTCGGCTAAAAAGCAGCCCAAAAGAGCTCAACCGACCCCTTGTTGGGGGTCAATTGCTTTCCAACTGACACTTGGCTGAGAATGCTCTTATCATCAACCCAGTGGTTCTAACTTTATAGTTTTATTTTATCAGCTTGTAATATTTAGTAAATATAAATATCCCTAAGGATAGTAATTTCAGTATGTGAGATTCAAATGAAATGTTAGAAGTCTTGTTAAAGACAGCTATGGGAAAATCTACTGTATAATGTAAAAGTTCATGGATATTCAAAAATTCATTTGGATTTCCTATTAAAAAAAAAGGATAAATATTCGATATTCAGGGTAACAATACAGATGTGGATGTAAATGTATCCATGTTAAAATATTATCCATCTGGTTCTTCGTCAATGTTATAGTTTATATTATACATATTTTAATGCATTGAAATACATGCGTTTATTATTGGACTGAGTTAATACATTATATTGCATGCATTTAATGGAAAGCTATTTATTATTATCTTATTTATTGATTTTGCATGCATTTATAACTACTGTTAATAGAAAAATTTTACGTCATAACAAAATTTTCTATTTTTGTTCTTTCCTTTTTGAAACAAAAGGTACTTTATCTATAGGAAAGGAATACAAACTTTGGTGCTATCCCAAAAAGATGAAGTCGTAATGAGAAGAAAATCAAAACACCTGTATGATAGGTAATACACATTGTTGTGGCAGCATATCACTAAGACATTGCACTTGTATACAATACAACTTAGGTAGTATGAAAAAAAATGTCAAACTTTCTTCTCCATTTAATTATTTCTTGAAAATAAACTCTTCTCTCCTTTACTCTACGTGTTTCAGCCAAGGTTCAAAATTCCGGCGGAATTCCGGTTATTCCGGTGATTCCGTTCCGGTTCCGGTCATAACCGGAACGGAATCCGGTCAAAATTCCGGTTCCGGTCTAAATTCCGGATTTGATTTTTAAATATTGAAAAAAAATTATAAAAAAATAAAAAAATACAACAAACATATAGCAATTAAAAAAGAAAAGCAAATTAAACAGAACAATAAATAAATTGACAAAAAAACATGTGTATGGATAAAAAAAGTTGTTATATTTTTGTTAATTTACATCGAATCATAATAAAAATTTCAAAAATTGACCAAAATTTTAAAATCTTAAATGAACAATACAGACTTTTTAAACAATGGTTTTTTAATCAAAGTGTATTTTATATGTAATTTAAAAAATGTACTATAAATTTATGATGGTATTGAATATTTATTAGCGAAATAGCAAATTAAAGCAAAAAAGGTACCGGAATTAGAAAACCGGAATTAAAACGGAACTTCCGAAATTTCCGGAACGGAACCGGAATTTTAAAATTACCAATGACCGGAACGGAAACGGAAAACGGAATTTCGAACCTTGGTTTCAGCTTCATGACTCGTGAATTCAGATGAGGTACCAGGCAACATGCAACAAATACTACCATCATAGGCTTCATGCTTTACTTTCTTTTTACACTATGAAATTCGTGCTATGATACATGCTTTAATCAAGGTCCAAGTATTACACTATCTTAACTGCCAGTATGTCATCCGTTATTTGCTAGTTCAGGCTTTCACCTTCGATTGCCCTCTAAGTGAAGCATATCTGAAATGTCTTGGGTAATAACTTGTAATCGTATTTGGTAAGGCATACTCACCCCTTTGAAGACCCTATTGTTTTGTCCATTCCATATGTGCTAGATTATTGTTGTTAAAGTTGAGCTTATTTGTGCTATTTTTTCTTCTGTCGAATTGACTTCTTGTAGCTTATGAGAAAGTTTTGTCGATGCTACATCTTTGAATTTGAATACGTAGTTTGCATCTAAAAACTAACCATATTCGTGATGAATAACTACAATAGGCAATCCTTATTTTCCAACTATAAAGATTATATGCATTCGTTAATAGGCTAGTACTTCAAGTATATAAAACTATAAATATTATACCGTAACTATCAAATGAGATTATTTTGAGTATATAATTATAAAGTCTGAAACACACTAATGTTATATAATTAATTAATGTAATTTTTATGATTATTGTTTTAAACCTGCTACCTACAAACCACATGTTTGATTTGTAATTGATAATGATGGATCTTATGTTTTGATTAATGACAAGAAATTCAACCGACACGAAAATTCATGAATCTACGACAAAGAACTATGAAGACCGGACTCAACAATATAAAGCATGGTTCATAGATATATGTTGTTTAGAGTCAAAGTCCAGTTTTAGCTATGTTAAAATCCATCCTCAAGTAGTTCACAAACATATACATTCGGAACATTCTATAAAAGTAACAAAAGTTTTATTAAAAAATAAAATAATAACAATAATATATGAAGCAAGGCTTGAATCATTGGTAAAATATATTTTTTATAAAAAAAAATTCAAGTTTTCAAAAAATGCATGAAGTAGGGCTCAAACCCAGGTCATTAGTTTAGAAAACAAGTGCTCAACCAAATAAGCTATGGTAATTTTTGTTTATCAATAGAACTCAATCGACTGAAAAAGGTCATTCAGTCGAATGATTATCTATAGGTAGTCTACTGAACTTGTGCACATATGAATGCACATTTATATTTTCAAATTCAGTCGACTGAAGTTCATAGACCAGTCGACTGACCTGGTTCCAACTGCATTTTCTGAATAGACACTTCCTTTCATGAAAAGTTTTCCTCTTCGCAGAAGGTTATGACCATTGCTGTTTGATAACATATTTTCACCAGAAGTTGTAACATTCTATCTACTATATATATGCATGAATTTCAAGGTCAAATTAACTCAACATTCTTGCTTTTACTTGATTCATCTTTTCTGAAATTACTACTCTCTTGAATTCATATATTCAATGCTTAGGAACATAAATCTATATTTTTTATGCAATCTGAACCTTTCTAATCTTTATATACACGCTTAAGGAAAAGATTATAGGAAGGGTGTATTGAAATTGAAAAATTAGTGTTATTAAAAGAACACAAAATGTCAAGATAGTCAATCTGCTTTGTATTCAAGTCCTAATTGGTTGGTCGGGTAGTCAAGTCCCATTCGGTTGGTCAGGCGGTCAAGTTGTAGCGACATGTGTTTTTAGCTATTTTTAATTATTAAATTTAAAGTGATTATTGAATGAAAATGATTATTAATGTAATTTGTTGAATAATTCAATATTGGGAATTATTTGAATAATTAAATTGTAGATTTAATATGATAGAAAATGATGTCGTAAGTTGATTTAAATTTTAAACTACAATTAAGATTGTTAATATTTAAAATTGGATTTAAATGTGAATGATTAAAATTGAAAATTTTATATGGTAATTAACGAGTAAAAATAGCTATTTTTGCAACGATCTCGAATTTTGACAAAACCAGTTTCATGGGATTCATAATAGTGAGTTATTGTAACATTTTATGTTTCGTAGCGATCGGACTTGTCGTTTGGCCGTGCAAGCTTAGAAACGCGTAGATATCAATTTAAAAGAATTCGATAAAATAAAATGACTTTGAAAAGCTATCGTCCACATACGATTGAATTAGGCCTCGAAACTAGTTCCATTGCGTTCGGAATAGGGGTAAAACATTATAAATGCCTGACTGCAGATCTTGATTAGAGTTTAGATGATTTTGGACCTGATATATAAATACGCACGTAAATCAAGACAGTTTTATTATTATTTTAATTTCTCAAAATCCTAGCCGCCAGTATTTTAATGTCTAAAATTGCTTGAACTTCTTTCCTCTTTATCTCTCAATACGTTCAAGGAAATCGAAAAATTCCAAAAGCAAAGTTGTAGATCTCGGCGAGCTCTTGAAATCCATACGGTTGATTTATGCTATTACGCCATGAATTCGTCAGAATCTGGCTTGGAAGCATGGACGAGTTTTCTCGGATTTTGTGCAAACAGCGGTGAATGATGCGATGAAACTGGGCGCGAATGTGGCTCTCAAGGTGACGCACACGCTGGTAGTCGCTGATCGAACTCTGGATGTCCCGAGTTGCGTGCGTTTAAAGATGGTTGTTTGCGTGGGTAGGTTCTTCATACAGTCGAGCTCTTGAACGTAGGGGAAGAGATAGACGTATTTTATTTTATTTTATTTTTATTTATTAATTATTTTTATATAATCATTCAATCGTCCTAACAAGCATAACTTTTTCATACGAGTTTTGATTCATGCGCGGTTTTCTCCATTGTGATCGTATCGAAATTTCGGACGTCATGAAACTAGTTTGGTTGGATTCTGAGACTGTTCAAATTTGGACCTTTATTTGGCTTTTAAATCGTCAATACATCAAAGGTGAGTATTTATACACTCATAATTGACTAAAATAATTTTTATGTTAGTTAAATTATACCGTAAAGTGATTTGAAAGTTATTGGTTGTTGTCTGATAAGCTTAAATTGCCATTTAAATTGACATCTAAATTAATTGATAGAATTTGAATTGACAGTTAAATTGAATTAAAATTTAATTGCCCGTAAAATATCCGAAATTGATAATTATGAAATTGTTGAGAATTTTATTAACTGTTGGATGATTGGTTGTGATGGATGCTATTGATTGATATTTGGATGTTTATTTATTTTGATATATCATGTTATCATATTGTATATTATTTACAGTGTATAAAATTATAAATTGAATTATTTTGAATAAATTAAAAAACAGGTTGAAATGATATATATCTATAGCATTTATTTTGGATTGAAATGATATATATCCATCCTTGGAATCAAATTGAAATAATTAATTCACTTGGTCATATGATAGAGGATTATATTTGTACACCGGATTGGTTAAATTAAATTATTTTAAAAAAAATGATTTGAAACTATCTAAATGATTGAATTTTAAGAAATAAAAATCGGATTTATGGAAATCAGATTATTTTCGAAATGGAGCATGAAATGTTGAAATTTAAATTTGAAACTATTTAAAACGATTTCACTATTCAATATTTAAATTTTTTTTATCATGGAAATCGAATTTATGCAGATCTATATAATTTCAATATTCAAATTATTTTGATTTTTCAAACTATTTCACTATATAAACCATTTTTATTACTCAAACTATTTTCTATTAAATTATTTTAACTATTTAATTATTTTAAAACTATCTAAACTATTTTCTAAAATTCAAACTGGTCAAAAGGGTGAAATGTTTATATTTAAATCTTGGATTTAAATGCAAATTGAGTTAAAGTGAAGTATAAGCAAAATTATAATTCGAATAAAATTTTAAAGTGAAATCAATATATCGAACTGAATTGACATTTTGAAGTAAAATATGATTTGTGAAGCGAAAATGATGATTTCGAAATGGATTTGATTTTTGAAGCGAAAATGATGATTTCGAAATGGATTTGATTTTGAAGCGAATATGATATTTTTATATCAAATATGAGTAGTTTCGAAATGTTAAAGAACCAAGCGGTGTATAAAAGAACGTTTGGTTGTTATAAAGACCGGAGCCTCTTATTGGCATACTCTCTGTCAATATTGGTACCACTTTAACACATGTGTACGCGAAGGATGATATTCAGAATGTAATGGTTGAATTGGTGACGTTTATTAAAATGAAGTAAGAGAACGATGATGGATAGCCTTGACACTCGTGTCATAATTAAAATGACTAAAACAGAAGCCTATTTCTGGCCATTGAGGTTAGCTGCCTCTAGTGACGTTGATCCCTCGTATTACTATTATGATTTCGTGTTCGATGGGTGCACCTTTTGTCGGTTGGATTGATTGTCGTGGTCGGCCACGTATGGGTTACGACCAGCCAAAAAAGGTAAATTGGTAGAATCCGACCTTGGGCATTGCCTCACGTGCCTTGTTATATTTATCTTTATATGAGCCCATTACGACTTTGGTTTAAAAATGTAAAAATGGGTTAAGGTGGATCAATGTAAATCCTTAACGCTATTTTGATATTTATTTTACTCATAGACATTATCTTTTATAACGTATACTATTATATATAAATAGTTTAACGGATCCTTAAGAGATGAAAAATCCCGTAACATCTCTTAAGTTATTGCACTCATATTTCATGATATTGATTTGACTTACACAAGAGTATTTTAGTCCTGACTCGAGTATTTTGTCTTTTCATTACGCTCCGGTCAGTCCGGAGTTCTTTTTCAGCGTATTGAAGATTATTCTCTGAAGGACGAAGACGTGGATTTTGGTATATTGTTATTATTATTATCCCCTGCATCATGCTATTGTATTGGTTATTTATCCTCGATGTATGTGTGTATATACATATGACTCTAATGATTGTGTATAAATTATAATCAAATGTATAGTAAACAACTTCATGAATTGTTTATTTTATTATTATATTTTATCGTTTTCGCTGTGGGAATCTGTGTTTGTTTCCTTCTTCCCTTCTTATTTTTATTATTTAACCACATTGATTATCTACATTTCAGATTGTTTAAGTTGGACATGTGTAGATTATTGTCTATTTAAACCTTCCGAAATATGTGTCGTCACAGTTAGTATCGGAGCAAAGGTTTAGCGATAACCTTGCCTTTGTGGGGGTTGACTCATTAGAGATAGGGTAGTAATACTCTAGAATGGGTCTGCTGAGTGTGCATATATAAGAGAGCATACTTGTTAGTGTTACAAAATGTTTTATATTGTGTTTACTTATCCATTGAGTTATTTATAAATTTTGGTCTATGCGTGTGACGCCATATTATCGATAAAGATTTCTAAACACTTAAACGAGGCAAGTCGACATAATAAGACAAATGAAATAATTTTACATTAATTATATTATATGTATAAAATGATAATTTTTAATGAACGATGGTAGTTAGGAGATGATAATATTTAATTATTATCGATTATTGGTTGAATTAAAAATAAAATGAATACTTAATAAGTTTTATTTTATGAAGCGTATGATAATTAAAATTGAATTGAAATTAAATTAAAATAAAAATTGTTTGGAATAAATTTTTTGTAAACTAACGAAATATTTTCATAATGAAGTAATGAAATTGTATAAGTATATTTAAAAATATAGCATATAAGTAGAAGCGATTTTAAAAATTGATAATTTTAGAATTTAAATCCTTTTGTTTTCAAAATTGTTTTCAAAGCCTCAAAATTTAATAATTGTATTATATGCAAGATTTTTGACTAGAAAAATATTTTTAAAGGATCATTGGAAGAAATAAAAGCATTAAACTTGCTTTGGTCATTGGAAAATAATTCTGGGGATGACTGCAGCATCGCCAGTATTCATTTTCTGATTTCTTAGTGAGAATTTCTACCAAAAGTAATTTATTTTCAATTAAAACAAGTTTTGTTGTGAAAAATGTTATAAATATGATTTGATAAATATATGAAAATAAGTTTGAACTTATAATTGGAAATAGTATATAAGGAATAAGTTTATAACTTATAAATTTAAAATAGTAAAGAAAATAAATAAGTTGTAACTTATAAATTTGAATAGGAAAATAAAACCAAATTTTAAATGGTCAAAGTTTGGTTAAGAAAATAAAAGAAAAAATATTTGAAGTTGAGATATGAAATAAAATAATTGACTTAAGAAATTTTAAATAAATCGAGTAAGTGAAATGCAGTAAATAAAATATGGTTTAACTCACGCAAGCTTAAATAAAAGAATAATGGATTAAATTAAAATGAAGTTTAACTTAATATTAAATAAATTGAATTAGATATTAAGTGAAACTAGATAAATTAGTAAAGTGAATTAATTTCATTTAAGTTATAAAATGAATTAATTATATGAGTATGAACTTGAATTTTTAAAATAAAATGCAATTTAAGTGCGAAGAAAATTTGTTATGTGAGAAATTGAATAGAAATAAATGAGTTTAAGAAAAATTAATGTGAGTTATTAAATTTAATTTAAAAATTTAATGAAAATAAGTCAAATACAAGTGAAATGAGTTTTAATAAACTGAATGTTAACTAATATAATATGGAATAACTTATTAGAATAAATTTAAATTGAAGTTAACTTAAGAGAAGTTGAATAAATTGATTATGAGAAAAACATTTATTAATATGAATGAGTTATAAAATAAATTTTACTTTAGTAAATTAATAATATGAATTTGAATAAATGAAGTGAACCGATGAGTTAGTAATAACTTAAGATATGAATTGATAATAAATGTGATTGTGCTGTGTAAATTATTTATAATGAATTTAGATGGTTTATAAATGATGTTAGTATAAACAAAAGGGAGAGAGAATATACTAAGTGGAAATAAATTTAACTTAAGCATGGTTAAGTGGAATACTTTTACAAATGATTCACCAATAATTTTATATGAAATAGGTTAAAAAAAAGGTGAAACAATTGGAATTTCACAAATTGAATTAAATAAAATTGAATATAATGAATTTGTAACGAATGTTAATAAATTGAAATAAATCATTGGAATGTAAACCAATTAAACGTGGATGAAACAAATGAAATAATTGAAACAAATCAATTGAATGTGAGTATATTGAATTGAAAGAAATCAAATGTGAATGCAATAAATATTGATTGAAAGAAAAGAATGAATTGAAACCAAATTAGTTGAATGTAAATCAATTAAAAGAAAATGAATTGATTATAATTCCATTGTACGATTAACGAAATAAACATTAATAAGTGAACGTGAATCAATTTTAAATATATGGAATGTGGTATGGAATTAAATTACTTAAGTGTAATTAATTATACGAATGATTGAAATGAAATAAGTGGATATGAGCTTAATAACATTTAAATGAATGAAAAAGAATTTGGAAACAAATGAGATTGAATATAAGTCGATTCAATGTTACGAATAAATGGAAAATGAGCAAATAACACATAGTAAAAATTTAATGTTACTAAGAATGAGAGTGTATAAATTAAATATTGATATTGAAAATGTAAACTGTGATAGTTATGAATTGAATTGAATGAATATTAATTTGTCAGATGATTTTTTTGTTGTAAATGCTTGTTTAATTGATTTGAGTGCATATGATGGTTGCATGGTTGCATACTTGTGCTCATAATTGTGCTCATATTTGAGTGCATTTTTACTTATTAAAACTCATACGTGTTCTACATCTTATTATAAGTGAGTAACATTCCAAATTGAGTTGAGATAGGTACATACGAAGATCGTTTGGGCGTATACGCGGGTTTTTACATACTTTTGCTTGCTTAATATGAGCGAACTCGCTCGTATTAATAGCAATAAGGTATCTCGGATTACATACCGCGATTTTGTACTTTTGCCCTTTGGAATGCCTCATCATTGAGATGATATGTATATTTGATATTTATTTGGCATATTTGTGTTATATATTGATATTGTAAATTTTTCCAATCGAGCCACGCAAAGAAGACTCTGTCGAATTTTTCGTGAATCCGGGTGTTAGAAAACTTTTGAAGTTAAATTCTATAACTTATTTTCTATATAAATTATATTTTCTGTAAAATTGATGTCAGAATGGGGTAGTAGAAGCGTTGTAATAGTTTCACACATAAGATGATTATGTTTTATATGAGAAATTATATCAAGTGTTAAATTCTGTACTTAATGCCTTTTCGAGGACGAAAAGTTTTGAGTAGGGGAGTATACGACCTATGTTTTTAACTATTTTCAATTATTAAATGTAAGGTGATTATTAAATGAAAATGATTATTAATGTAATTTGTTGAATAATTTAATATTGAGAATTATTTGAATAATTAAATACTAAATTGAACATGATAGAAAATGATGGCGTAAGTTGATTTAAATTTTATATGAACTACAATTAAGATTGTTAATGTTTAAAATTGGATTTAAATGTGAATAATTAAATTTAAAATTTTTATTTTGTAACTAATGAGTAAAAATAGCCATTTTGGCAACTGTCTAGGATTTTGACAAAACTAGTTTCATTGGATCCGTAATAGTGATATTATTGTAAGATTTCAAGTTTCATAGCGATCGGACTGGTTGTATGAGCTTGAAAGCGTAGAAATCAATTTAAAAGAATTCGATAAAATAAATTGACTTTGAAAAGCTATCTTCCACATACGATCGAATTAGGCCTCGAAACTAGTTTCATTGCATTCGAAATGAGGTAAAACAATATAAACGCATTGTAGCACGTCTCGATTGGAGTTCGGATGATTTTGGACCTAACTATATAAATACGCACGCAAATCAAGACAGTTTTAGTACTATTTTAATTTCTCCAAACCCTAGCCGCCAGTATTTTAATGGCTGAAATTGCTCGAACTTCTTTCCTCTTTATCTCTCAATCCATTCAACAAAATCAAAAAATTTCCAAAAGCAAAGTTGTAGATCTCGACGAGCTTTTCAAATCCATACGCTTGATCTATGCTATCACACCATGGATTCGTCGGAATCTGGCTTGGAAGCGTGGACGTTTTTTCTCGAATTTGTGCAAACGGCGGTGAATGACGCGATGAAACTTGGTGCGTAGGTGGCACTCAAGGTGGCGCACACGCTAGTAGTCGCCGATCGAACTATGGATGTCTCGAGTTGCATGCGTTTGAAGGTGGTTGTTTGCGTGGGTGGGTTCTTCATACGGTCGAGCTCTTGAATGTGGGGGCCGAGATGTATGTATTTTATTTTATTTTTATTAATTAATTATTTTTAATTTAATTATTCAATCGTTCTAACTAGCATAACTTTTTCATGAGCTCGGATTCATGCGCGTTTTTCTCCGTTGCAATCATATCGAAATTTCGGACGTCACGAATCTAGTTTGGTTGGATTTTAAAACTGTTCAAATTTGGGCCTTTATTTGGATTTAAATCGTCGATAGATCGTCGATAAATCAAAGGCGAGTGTTTATGCGCTCATACTTGACTAAAATAATTTTTATATTAGTTAAATTATATCATAAAGTGATTTGAAACTTATTGGTTGTTGTTTGATAAGTTTAAATTAACATCTGATTTAATCGATAGAATTTGAATTGACGGTTAAACTGAATCAGAATTTTTCCCGTAAAATACCCGAAATTGATAATTATGAAATTGTTGAGAATTTTATTTACTATTGGATGATTGATTGTGATGGATGCTATTGGTTGATATTTGGATGTTATTTATTTTGATATAACACGTTATCGTCTTGTGTATTATTTACAGTACATAAAACTATAAATTGAATTATTTCGAATAAATTAAGAAATATGTTGAAATGATATATATACCTCTAGCATTTATTTTGGATTGAAATGATATATATCCATGCCTGTAATTAAATTGAAATAATTAATTCACTTGGCCATAGGATAGAGGATTATATACGGAAATCGTATTGGTTAAATTAAATGATTTTAAAAAAAATTGATTTGAAATATTTAAATGATTGAATTTTGAGAAATGATAGTCGAATTTATGGAAATTGAATTATTTTCGAACAAAAGATTGAAATGTTGAAATTTGAATTTGAAATGAAATTGTTTAATTAATCAAAGTTGAGATTTTTAATTTATAAGAAAAATATGATTTGAATTTCAGAAATTGATTTGTTTCAAAAGATTTGGTTTTTATTCGAATTTTGAATATTGCTAAGTAAAGGTGATATAAAAAGATGTTTTGAAATTAAGCTTAGAAATTCATTATATTTGAAGTCTTGTTTTTTTATTGGATATTGAAGGAAAATTTGATCAAGTGTTTTGAATCAAAATTTTGGAAATCAAACTCAGAATTTGTATAAATCGAAATGGTTTAAATTTGGTACTGGAGTTTAAACTAATTTGGAATTGGAGTTGAAATTAATATGGAATTGGAAGTTAAATTAATACAGAATTAGAATGATATTAATTTGGAATTCGAATCGAAATTGATTTGGAATCGAAGTAAAATTCGACATGATATCGAAATTGAATCGATTAAATCGAAATGAAAAGTGAAACTGATTTGAATTGAAAAATTTGGAAAGTGGACCAGTTTGATTTTGAATCTATTTTCAAATGAATTATTTTAGTATAAACGGATTAAAAATCTATATTCAAATTATTTTGATTTTTCAAACTATTTCACTATATAAAGCATTCTTATTACTCAAATTATTTTCTATTAAATTATTTTAACTATTTAATTATTTTAAAACTATTTAAACTATTTTCTAAAATTCAAACTGGTCAAAAGGGTGAAATGTTTATATTTAAATCTTGGATTTTTATTACTCAAACTATTTTCTATTAAATCTTTATACGAGCCCAATATGACTTTGGTTTAAACTGTACAAATGTGTTAAGGTGGATCAATGTAAAACCTTAACACTATTTTGATATTTATTTTATTGATAGACATTATCTTTTATAGCATATATTATTATATATTAATAGTTTAACGGATCTTTAGGAGACGAAAAATCTCGTAACATCTCTTAATTTATTGCACTCATATTTCGTGATATTAATTTGACTTACATAAGAGTATTTTAGTCCTGATTCGAATGTTTTGTCTTTTCATTACATTCAGGTCAGTCTTGATCTTTTTTTTCAGCGTATGAAGATTATTCTCTGGAAGATGAAGACAAAGATTTTGGTATATTGCTATTATTATCCCCTGCGTCATGCTACAATATTGATTATTTATTCCTGATGTATATATATAACTCTGATAAATGTGTATTGATTATAATTAAATGTATAGTAAACAGCTTCATGAATTGTTTATTTGATTATCATATTTTATCGTTTACGCTGTGAGAATCAATATATGTTTCCTTCTTCCCTTCTTATTTTTCTTATTTAATCCCATTGATTATCTACGTTCCGGATTGTTTAAGTTGGACATGTGTGGATTATTGTCGATTTAAACATTCTGAAATGTGGGTCGTCACACGAGTCCTGTTCGATTGCTCAGGCGGTCAAGTCTTGTTCGATTGCTCAAGCGGTGTAAACCTATTCCTCTAGGTTAAGTGAGGTTTGCTAGTTTTAATTTCAGAAAGAGTCTAGGACTGGACGTAGAACGGAAAGATCGAACCAGTATAAAAATCTCTAATGGCATTTTTACTTTACTCCTATTTTATTTTATACTTTCTTTCTACACAATTAAGTTAGTATATATATTCCATATTGCACATCCTATAGCATAGTCACTTTCATTTGGTATAAGAGCTTGGGATTCTAAAGATCGTAACAACATCCTAGAATAAATGGCCATAAAAATATCTAGTCAAGGCAATAGGAAGAGGAAGATAAATAAAGAAGAATCAAAGGAGCAAACAAACAAATGCTTCATGGCTAAACTCAGAATCATAATAGGTATGCTTAGATTCTTTATATAAAATTCTTTTGTTTAGCATATGATGAATTATTAAAAGAATGTAAAACTTTGAATAAAGTTAACACAATTACTTTAGCTAAGTTAAAAGATTGTAAGCAAGAAATTTTCGATTTAAAAGAGGAAAATAAATTTTTGGTAAAACAAACTAAATGTTTTGAAAATACTGGCCGTAGAAGAAATTGTTTTACAAAAAGATTTTCTATAAAAAGAAAATGAGTAGCTAGAAGATAAAAACAATGGTTTTTTTTGGAGGAAATCGATGTTTTGCAAAATAAAAATACATTTTTAGAAAATGCTTTAAATAATTCCAGCTCTTTAATTTTGTCTCTTGAAAAGAGAATGAATCATTAATTAAAAAGAATTTAGAATTATCTAAAGAATACAAGATTTTAAAAGATAATAATAATATTTCGCAAAAAGAAGTTTATAATTCTAAAGCAAAATTTGAAGGATTAAATAAAAAATCATTAATTATAACAAAGGCAAAGATATCTTACCTTCCTTAGTTACAAATTCGAAAGCTCATAGTAATAAAAGCGGTTTGGGCTATAAACCGGGTTAAAGTAAAAACGGTACTAGATACACATTCCTGTATACTAATTTTAGTGCTGGTACTAGTAACCAAGATAATTTTAAAACTAGTTACAGTCATAATAGTACTTTGTTTAGAAATGATAGAAATTATTTTTCAAGTACTAAGCTAAGGACTAATAGTATTAAGATATGGATTCCAACTAATTTGATTGATCATGATAAACAACTTTATATTAGCAATTATTATAAGAATGTGATTTGTAATGAAAACTATGTCTATAAAGGTTCAACCACATCCAACTGGATATGATTTCCTAAAAATTAGGAATTTGGGGTATCGCATGCTTTGAATGTTTTTTCCCTCATGCCTCAGATTATAAGTAGTAGTTATTTTTAAAAAAAAATTCATTTTTTTTAGGGTACATCTACACCTATTTTGGTAAGGTTTTCATCCTATGATCAACCCTCGGACTCTAACATGGTAAGGGGGTACCAAAATAATTATTATTTATTGTACGTACTTGGAGAAACAAAAGAAAAATGGTAAATTTTGGAATTTTAAAGGATGTTCCATATATTTAAAAGAATTATGTCGTCATATAAACTTTCCTTTTTGTCGATGACAAAGGAGGAGAAAGATATTGGTCTAACACTATTTGCAGCAGGAATAAAAGCGCAGATTCAGGAGGAAAAACTGAAAGATAAAGCTAGAATATATCCAAGGGGAAATATAGAACTACGGAGCAATATTGGCGAGATTCATTCATATCACAAATGAACTAGTGATCATCAAAATGGGAGAGAATGTTGGATCTTATGTTTTGATTAATGACAAGAAATTCAACCGACACAAAGATTCATGAATCTTCGACAAACAAATACGAAGATCGAACTCAATGATATAAAGTATGGTTCATATATATATATATATATATATATATATATATATATAGTATAGAGTCAAAGTCCAGTTTTAGCTATGTTAAAATCTACCCTCAAGTAGTTCACAAACATTCACGTTCAAAACATTCTATAAAGGTGATAAAAGTTTTGTTAGAAAAAACAAATCAAAATAAAATAATTAGAATAATATATAAATCAAGATATGAATCATTGGTTAAATCATATTTTAAATTAAAAAAAATCAAGTTTTCAAAAAGGTAAGTTTGGCTCACATCCCTAATAAGTTTCAAAATAAAGAAAACATCCTTCACAAACCAAACTTGCATTTCCGCCCCCTATTTTCAAATTCATGCACGCAAAAATACCTAAATACCCTTCATGTTTTAATATTTCAAATGCGTATAATTTTATGTACACAAACCGGATCAACATACCGTTTTCACCAAAAAATCACAAATTTTACGATATTTGAAATAAGATCCATTGTTGATACCAAAAATTCATATTTGTAGTAAAGTTGCAATTATTTCAATATTTGCAGAGAATTCAGCAAATTTTGAACATTTTCGATGTTTTTTTCAAATTTACAAAATTTGCATATAATTGCAGATTTTTCTTCAACTATATGGTATAGTTGCAGAAATGTCTGTAACAATTGTATATAATAGCAGACATTTCTGCAACAATTGCATATAGTTGCAGAAATGCAACTATTGCAATTGCAGAAATGTCTGCAACAATTGTATATAGTTGCAGAAATGCAACTATTGCAAATAGTTGCAGAAATGTCTGCAACTATTGCATATGGTTGCAGAAATGTCTGCAACTTTTGCATATAGCTGTAGACATTTCTACAACAAATGCATATAGTTGTAGAAATGCAACTATTGCAAATAGTTGCAGAAACATCTGCAACTATTGCATATAGTTGTAGAAATTTCTGCAATTATTGAAGATTAAATTCATCATTCTCTGTACTTATTTATAATAATTCCATAGTTATCAGCAATTATTCTCAATAATTGCATTCTTATCAGTAATTATTCATGTAAAATATTAAAAATATTAAAAGAAATTTGTTGCAATTATTCATAACTGCAAATATGAAAAATATCATATTTCATAAAAAAGCTTGATTCGTCTTCAATTTAATTGCAGTTTTCCATTTAAATCGAAAAATAAGAAGAAAATAGTAAAGCGCAGGGGTAATTTATGGAGAAAATTGGCTGAAAACAAAAATAGGGATGTAGAAAGTATATTTTTTATCACAGGGATAGGCTTTGAATTAAGTTCCGTTTTAAGGATGTGTGCCTAATATTCATTTTTCAAAAATAGCATGGAGCAAGGCTCAAACCCAAGTCACTAGTTTAGAAGACAAATGCTCTGACCAAATGAGCTATTTGTTTATCAATAGAATTAAGTCGATTGAACAAGGTCATTCAGTCGACTGGATATCTATAGGCAGCCTACTAAACTTGTGCACATATTCACATTTATATTTTCAAATTCAGTCGACTGAAGTTCATAGACCAGTCGACTGACCTGGTTCCAACTGTCATTTTCTGAATAGACACTTTCTTTTATGAACAGTTTTCTTCTTCGCGGAAGGTTATAGCCATTGCTATTTGATACCATCTTTTCACCAGAAATTGTAACTTTCTATCTACTATATATATATATATATATATATATATATATATATATATATATATATGAATTTCAAGATCAAATTAACTCAAATTTCTTGCTTTTACTTGATTCATCTTTTCTGAAATTACTACTCTCTTGAATTCATATATTCATTGCTTACGAACATAAATCCATATTTCTTAAGCAGTCTGAAACTTTCTAATCTTCATATACACACAACTACACACATTACACTTGAGGAAAATATTATAGCAAGGGTGTGCTGCAATTGACAAATCCGTGCTGCTAAAAGAACACAAAAGGTCAAGACAATCGATCTACTTTGTATTCAAGTCCTGTTCGGTTGCTCAGGCGGTCAAGCCATGTTCGGTTCCTCAGGCAGTCAAGTACTGTTTGGTTGCTCAGTGGTGTAAACATATTCCTCCGGGTTAAGTGGGAATTGCTAGTTTTATTCAGAAGGAGCCTGTGACTGGATATAGAACGAGAAGTTCGAACCAGTATATAAAACTTTGGTGTCATTTTTACTTTACTACTATTTTATTTTATAGTTATTTTCCGCACTAATAGGTTTAGTATATATATTCCATATTGCACGATCCTATAGCATAGTCACTCTCAGATATTTGAAAAAATATAGCAAATTTTTGTTATATTTTACATGTGTATTATTTCGACAAGTTATGTATGCCCTTTAGTTGATGTACTTTTAATCAAATAAAAATATTGTCATATTAATATAATTTTCTTATATAATATTTTTTTTTTTTGACCGAACTTTCCTTGCGTTAGGTATATGCATTGATATAGCACTTGTTATTGATGGTTTATTGTGTGGAACCTTCCATATTAGGCAGCATGAGCTCTTAAAGAGGAATATGACTACAAAAAGCTTCTCGTTAATATCCTATTTTCAAACGCCTAAGCTGAAGTCACAAACGAAACAATAAAGAACTGCCTAAAGAAGAGATTATGCAAGGGCCAAGTGATTAAGTACGTGCCAATGAATCAAAGAGTTGCCCTTTGTGCTGTGATTATAAAGAACTTTTACTTGAAAGTCGATCACGCATATCTAATTTTCTTTAACGTATGGATGTGATGCATTGCTTCTAGTGTGGGTGGGCGTACCATAATATCAAAGTTAATCTTTTTGTAACCGAACAGAACAAAGAGCCAAAGAGGGATATTAAGATTTTACTAATGAATTAAGAGATGAAACCGCACTCCACTTAACTAAATATATGCAAATAATTACTTAGTGCTTCAATGGACGAGTTGAGAAAGTTCAAGAAAGGATCCTTTAATTATCCTCGACCAAGATTAAATCCAAGTATCCTTGGTTAAGTTAAGAAGGTCCTATATTAATTGATAAAGTGATTCCATCTTACCACTAATGAAGTTAAAGTGCATGCCCCGAAGTTAAAGTGCATGCCCCCAAGAGTAATTATATAATTTGATTATATAAGTTACCTTCTACATTAAACCTTGTTTGAAATAAATTAAGTTTTCTGATTGTCTATTGTATACATTGCTTAATTTTGATACAAGTAATGTTTAAATATGTTAAATATATACAAGTGTTAATAAATATATACAATTACAAATCTCAAGGAAAAGTACTCGATTGCCTACTGTTGCAAATGTGTTTGTAACAATGAATGTTCAATGGCGATAATAAATATTTATCCTTAAATGTTCATAGTTACGATGGTTTAAGAACGAGAAGTCGACACATACGTTGAAATAAGCATATGTATACTTTCGTATGACAGGACGATGAATTACTTACGACCGTTGGAGCATCAGGGAGTTATATACTTATAGCTATTTGGAACAATTAGGGAACAACTCAATAAGAATCTTCTACATGTTAATTACTAGTGCCAATGCGTGCTATGCTCAGAGCCGGCCTAGACGGAAGCCCACCAAGCCCATGGACTGGGGCAACCCTCCAAGGCTAGGGCAATCAAAAAAAAAAATGTAAGTTTGCATTTTTGTTTTCTTTCTGCGTTAAAGCATGCGCACAAGTAAAGCCAACCTTCGGTTTCAATTTCAAAACAAAGCCCTCCCATCGTTCTTCAATTTCTCAATCGCGTTTTTCTCAATCGCGAAATAGAAGTACAGGGTTAGAATCTCAATCGTTATTTTCTGCCGTTGCGCCTGTCGTCTTGCCGTTTAGACTGTTGTTGCATCTGCCGTCTTGCGGTTGTGGATCCATCTTTTTCAATACTGTTGCCTCCTACAGACTGAGAGTTACTCCTGCATGGTGATTTTGAAAAAATGATTAATTTGTTTTATTACTTAATAGCTGATTAAATTTGACAAGTAAGAATTGTGAATCCAGTAAGTTGATTTGTTATAGTTCAGGGTGATTTTCAATGCCGCTGGTTGATTAACTTGATTGTTAGTTGATTAGTTCATTCGTTCATTTATAAGTTGATTTGTTAAGTAGTTATTAGGTGGTTAAAAATTTAAAATTTGTTGAGCTGTTTTGAATGGTCTAAAATATCTCTATTTTAAATGGTTTAAAATAGCTCTATTTTAAATGGTTTTGTTGGTAACATAATTTACTCAAAATATGTTATTATATAGTAGATAAAATGATAAAAGAAGAAAACGATAAGAAACGGGTGAGAAATAGAAAGCAAAAACTCCGGATATAAATTTAGTACAAGTTATTAAATAAAGTGAAACAAATAAGCAAAGCGCTTCAAAATGAGGATATGAATTTAAGAATGCAATCACAAGATTAAAACAACTTATTGAAATTTTTTCAAATCTTTAGAGAACATGGTTTTGAAGAAAGGGTGAAAGAAGCAAATAAACTTGCAAAACGAATATTTTGGTATTGAATACAAAGCGAATATTTTGCATGTTGTAGTCTTTTATGCAATCTTATATCTAATATTAAAAAAAATTGAAAATATAAAACAAACATTTAAATTTTTTGAAGCAAAGGGCAACGAATCTCAAATGTGCCTTGGGCAACATATTCTCTGGGCCAGCACTGGCTATGCATGCGGGTCGGTAACTATACTAGTTACTATTATCTTGTGTGTATTGTCCTTGTTTTTTATCAACTTATTAATTAATCAGACCTTTTCTCTAGTGTATTGAATCATGAATGCAGTACGTTTGGAAGTGAAAATGAATAAATGGTAATTATCTTTGGCACATTCGTTTTGTGTTTATCTAGTTTATTCCTAGCCGTTTGAAAATGAGAATCTATGCAATCATGTAATTTAATATTGATGTTTTGAGATGTTCACTTAAACTTAGCGATAGATATTTTAATATAGTTAGGTTGAATGATTGAATAACTTTTACATAGGATTACAATTCAATCCAAGTGTGCCTGCCTATACCGACAGTAAAAATAATAATAAACTAACCGAAAATGTATAGTTTGGATAAAGATTTTATGTAACGTTGAACACTGGCAGGAAAGATAGACAAAAGACATGTGTATAGAACTAATATCATAAATCTACACAGACCAAGCAGTTTCAGATTCCACAATCACATAGCAAACATATAAACCAAGTAGTATGAATTTGTAAAACCATACAACTAATGAGTTTGCATGTAATAATCATTTCAATACAGTTAAATGCGTACCTGTACATTCAATATTATCGAATCATTAGCAAATGAATATTTTGAAAAATAATATGGTATAATAATATCATTATGTAGCACGTATCTCAAACTTTTGTACATGACCCGTATATAAAGTAATTAATAATGAATGCTAAAAAACTTAAATATTTAATATTCACACTTTAGAACCGTTCAGTTTCATTATTAATTACTTTATATACAGGTTGTTATACTGACTTTGGCTAACACCAAATCTAACAGCACTCTATTAGATAAAGTATATATGGTGTTAAGTTTGAGAAGAAAGTCATGGTAAGTATGTGTTAGAGTTCTCAAATAGTGAGTGAGATATATCACACATCGTCAAAAATAAGTCCTTGTTCTTATTTATATAATCTAATCTCAATCCCTACATTAGATTTTAGGGTCACGTAATCTTGTGCGAGGGGAGGATTTATATGCCATTAACTAACACGCTCGTCCGTTTGATCGGCCGAATTGGGCTGGGTGTAGGTCCAATAAAGGGTGCGACTGTTGCGAATTTTCTTTTCTTCCTCACTCAATTAATTTCGAATTTTCTCTTCTTCTTCTTCGTTTCTTAATATCTACAATCCGTACGCTTTTCCATATCACACAGAAATATCATACACATCACAATCTCGAGCAGATCTGTCTGTTGTATCTTGAGAGACTTTAAATAAAGTCTTAACGAAATTGTTACGATGAGCCTCAGACGTAATTTTCTTCCTCAACCGGTTAGACTTCTAGTTTATACACACACACACACACACACACACACACATACATATATCGTTTTCTTTCCGCGTCGTACTATTTCTTTAAATAGCATAACGTTTGATTTAGCACTATAATTATTATTGCTATGATTGTTAGTTTGTTGTTGTAATGATTACAACATACTTATTGTTAAAATAACTAATACAGAATTCCAAAGAAATTGAAATCTGAGTTGTAAACTTGTGAGACAAAGTTATTATTGATTAGTCTCTGTTTTGGCATACCAGGCATATAACATCTTAAGATTTTACTGTTTTTACTAAAACCGAGATGGCAACAGTTGAACTATCAACAAAGGTTACTACTCACAGCATGTCTGATCCATTCAAAGGAGATACTGATGACTTCATAACATTGCAAAATCAAATGCTATTTTATCTCATCACACTCGGTCTGCAATGATTTCTCGAGGAGGAGGAACCGATTCCTACAATAGGCAAAGAATCAGATGTTGATATGTGGAAGCATTCCGATTTTCTTCGTAGAAACTATATTCTGAATTGTCTCGACAAGGTGCTATACAAAGTATATCAGCCTCTAAAGACAGCAAAAGCACTCTGGAACGCACTTGCGTACAAGACGCAGAATATCAGTCTTAAGAAATTCATTGTAGACAAATTCATGGACTACAAGATGGTTAACTCCAAACCGGTGACTGCTAAATTGCATGAACTGCAAATCATCATTCATGAACTCAAAACGGAAGATCATAAGGTTGAAGAATCCTTTTTGGTTAAAGCCTTCACGAAAAAACTGCCGTCATCATGGAGAGATTACTGCAACTATCTAAAGCATAAGAAGAAGGAATTCTCTTTATAGGATCTCATAGTCCGACTAAAAATTGAGGCAGATAACCATGGAGTTACAAAACCAAGCGAGGAGGCATTTGTGGCTGAAGGGTCAAGGACCAAAAACAAAAAGAATAATTTTCAAAAGAAAAGGAAAGCTCCAGACAACAAACCAAAAGACAACAAACGAACCAAAAAGTTTGATGTCGAGTATTGGGTTTGTGGAAAGGATGAACATGCCGCTAGAGATTGCAGGCACAAAAAGAAAGGAACAAAGAGGCAAATATAGTAGATAACATGGAAGTAGACGAGTCCAACTTCTCAACAGTTATATCTGAATGCAATTTGGTTCAGATTCCTAACCAATGATGGGTAGACACAGGGACTACTCGTCATATCTGCTCTGACAGATCCATGTTTTCTACATACCAGAAATTCGATCACGAAAAAAAACTCCATATGGGTAATTCTGCAGTATCCATGATCGAATGCAGTGGCACAGTAATCCTCAAGTTTACTTCTGGAAAAACTATCAAGTTGAATGACGTGCTCCATGTTCCAGACATATGCAAGAATCTCATCTCTGGTGCAGTACTATCGAATAAAGGATACATAATAGTGTTCGATTCAAACAAGATGGTTCTGTCCAAAGGTGGAATGTATATCGGAAGGGGATATTTATGTGATTGCCTATTTAAAACAAATGTAGTCATTATCGACAATAAAATTATGTATTTTGATTGTGCTATTAATAAAATTGAAGTTTCTTACTTGCTTGAGTAGGATATTTTACTATGGCATGATAGATTGGGACACATGAATTTCCAAAAAATGAAAACATTATCAAACTTACGATTAATTCCGAAATTCTAAATAGATAAGAACTACAAATGTGAGACATGTGTAGAAGCAAAAATGGTTAACAAAAACCATTTCAATCTGTTGATAGAAGCATCGAACCACTAGGTTTGGCTCATACAGATTTATGTAATTTTAAATCGTTACCTACAAGAGGTGGGAAAAAGTACTTTATCACTTTTATTGACGATTATATGCGATATTGCTATGTACATCTTTTGAATAGTAAACATGAAGCAACTACATCATTTATAAAGTACAAGACTGAGGTAGAAAATCAGTTAAAAAGATCAAGATATTGAGATCCGATCGAGGTGGAGAATATGAATCACCATTTGAACAGTTCTGTGCCGAAAATGGTATAATTCATCAAATAACAGCTCCATATTCACCACAACAAAATGATATAGCCAAGAGAAAGAACAATACGTTAAAAGACATGATTAATGCCATGCTTTTAACCTTTGGTCTACCGACGAACTTGTGGGGAGAAGCCTTAAATATGTCTAATCACATATTAAACAAAGTCTCTCACAATAAAATATGAACAATTCCATATGAGATTTGAAAAGGACACAAACCAAGCCTTAAATACGTCAAATTGTGGAGGTGCTTGGCAAAAGTTCCAGTTCTGCCTTCCAAGATAGTCAAACGTAGACCAAAAACAGTAGATTGTTACTATCTAGGGCCAGCCCAAAATAGCAGGGCCTACAGATTTTTGGTATTCAAGTCTGATATAGCTGATATTCATGTAATACAATCATGGAATCTAGAGATGCCTCATTCTTTGAAGACGTGTTTCCGCACAAAAGGAATGAAGGGAATAATGTCCCTAAAAGGACAAGAGAAGAATCAAGCAATTCACATAAAGATGAAACTAATCATGAGATTGAGGAAGTTGAACCAAGAAGAAGCGTAAGGGCAGGGACTTCCAAGATATTTGGTTCGGATTTTTTCACATATGTGTTAGAACACGAACCTCAAACATACAAGGAAGCAATGTCATCTTCTGAATCTTCATGTTGGAAAGAAGAAATCCTAAGTGAAATTGATTCAATTCTAAAAAATAAAACTTGGGAAATTGTTGATATTCCACCTGAAATAAAACCTAGTGGCTGTAAATGGATTTTCAGGAAGTAAATGAAAGAAGATGGCTCATCGGCAAGTATAAAGCCAGATTAGTAGCCGAAGGATGTCGTCAAAAAGAAGGAGTAGAGTTTTTTGATATATGTTCGTCGGTAACATGAATAATCTCTATAAGAATGCTAATAGCAATTGCATCGATCTATAATCTAGAAATTCGTCAAATGGATGTAAAGAGAGCATTCTTAAAAGGAGATTTGATGAGGAGATCTACATGGAGCAACCTGAAGGTTTTGTTTCCAAAAGAAATGAAAACAAAGTTTGTAGATTAGAAAAATCACTATACGGACTAAAACAAGCTCCAAAACAATGGCGTGCAAAATTTAATAGTATAATGATGAGAAATGGTTTTCGTATAAATGAATGGGATAAGTGTGTTTATTATAAACAAATTGGACAATCATATGTGATTATTTGTTTATATGTAGACAACATGTTAATATTTGGTCCAATTACTCAGGTAACAGAGACCATAAAGAAGATGTTAATTAGCAATTTCGATATGAAAGACTTAGGAGTTGAAGATGTTATTTTGGGAATCAAAATAATAAGAACATCTAATGGAACTGAATTATCTCAGTCACACTATGCATACAAAGTAATTGAAAAAGATCAAAATTTTGGAATTAAAGGAGTAAGAACACCTTTTAATCCATCAGAAGTACAGCATAAAAAAACTAATGAGATTGTAATGCAACTGGAATACTCTCGTGTAATAGGATGTCTCATGTATCTCATGAATTACACAGGACCATATATAGCTTATGTAATAAGTCGACTGAGCAGGTATACAAGCAATCCAGGAAAGTATACTAGAAAGCACTAATGAGAGTGCTTGATATTTAAAAAATACCACAAATTATTCCTTACATTATGGAAAATATCATGCAGTCTGAGAAGGATATAGTGATGCAAACTGGATTGCTCATTCAAAGGAATAAAAATCGATGAGTGGTTATGTAACGACCGAGAATTTTCGATCCCGAAAATTCCAGATAGTTAGGAAAGAAAGAGATAGAAGAAGAAACAGGAAAGAAATACAGATTCTCACATTCGTAGCGGATCAAAATATAATATCACATAATATAACAGTTTACAAAGGAAACTGTATCAGTCAATTACATTTTAATAACATCAGAGTTACACATATATACAGACACTAGATATACACAATAATCATGTCTCAGATAAACCACAATATAATATAGCGGAAACACTCCATACGTTCTTGCCATCCAGCTCGCCTCCTGAGCTCCCGAACGTCCTTACCTGAAAACCTGTAATACTCGGTCTGACCCGAGCATTACATCAAAGTAACACCCGGGTCAGGCTGGAAACCAGCGTGAGTATACCCATCTAACATGGAATACAAGGCATACAACTTATATAAAACCCGGGGTAACTCGTATCAATTTACAATTGTACAATTTGTCATAGACATCACTTATTTCACACATCAATTTTCTAGGTACCAAAATTTAGATTAAATAGTCTAATTTACTTAAATCACTTCACTCCAGCCTATTGATTTCACATATTAATCTATAAAAAAAATTGAAGTGGTTTCGGGTATTTTCTAATACCCGACACCGGTCTCTTCGAGTCACATTCAAGACATCCAATACCATTCAATCATCCATAAGCAAACTTGATCACCTCCTAAATAAATTTAGTCACTTCTAGTTGAATTACTAACCCTAATCACTTAGATTCCTTTTCTTGTCATTAATTAATTTCAAATCAATTAATTAAGTATCCCTTAGTTATCCATCTTAATTAATCACCGTGGATTAATTATCCTTTAAATTACATTCAAGTAATTAGCTTTAATTAATTTCACGATATTAATTATTCTTAACCAAAATCAATAAGTAATCTTTAATTACTTTACAAATTAATTAACTATTATTAATTACATTAGTCCTTAATTACTTATATTAATTAATTTCTCATAAGTCATTATTTATTGATTGATTAAATCTTAATTAATCAATCTTTAATTACATCATTAATTATATAAATTAATGATTTCCAATTATATTTTAATTTGTTCTATTCTAAATCAATTACTTTAACTCAACCACAATATTAATCATTCTCGATTAATCTCAACCTGTAATTAACTATCTTTTTATTTACTTCATTAAATAAATTAATTACTCCTTAATTAATTATCTTAATTAATCTCTTGATTAATTACACAAAGTAATTATATTTTATTAATTACATTAAGTAATTACTTATTAAACCACCCAATGATCATTCTAAATTAATTAAACTTAATTAATTAACCTAAATCATTAATTAATTGAATTAATTAATTATCCATTTAAATTACCCTACCTATTTAATGAATCATCAATCATTACACCCTTATTAACTTTAAAATGAACCATTTTCTTATTTATGATTTTAGTTTAAAACAACTTAAAACCCAAATGCTTCGAGTCAAGCAACAATTAACTCGAGAACAAACCAAAACCAAAGTCACCAGATCATCAGTACACATCAAATCAATTCAATCATTCAACCAATTATTTAAATTTAACAGCTTAAATTTAAATAAAAAACTAAAGGAGTGAGATTAATTTACCTTTTATTTTGTTTTGCAATCCACTCCATCTCGACTCGTTTTCCATGATTTTCAGACCTTGAATAAATATTAAATGATTTTATGAATATTCGAACAATTTGGACAAAACAATTTCTATTTAATAAATTTCATTTTACCTAATAAGTTAATTTCAAACTAATTTTCTGTTTATAAAATATTTTCTAGTTACCAAATAATTATATAAGTTAACTAAATAAATTGATTTCCATTTTATAAATTTAATTTAACTAAATCTTTATTTAAACAAATAATTAAATTTTCCTAAACTAATTTTCCCCTTTGCTTTCTTTTTCTTCTAAATCCTTACATATATTTCCCAACTGAAAACTAATAATAGTTCCTACCTAAATTTCAAATTTCATCACTTCAGTAAATAACAAAATAAATTTCTTTTCTTTCATGTACATATATTATATAAACTTAGGGAAATTAAAATAAAACAAATACTGTTAGACTTCACCTTGACCGCCATTTCCTCAGCTCGACGCGCCGCCATCACCGGCCACAATCCAAAGCCTCATGATCGACTCCACGTCGCTGCCCCACCGCGAAGCCTTCAGCCTTGCTCACGAGCGCCACTCGAGCTCGAGACCTTACTGATGACGCTGCGCGAGAGAGCCCTTCCCCTTTACCGCCATACGCTTACGCGCTTCCCACCCTACTCGAGATCCATGTACCTCGCGACTATGCGTACAGGCTCGCATAACCGCGATTCAAGCTGCCATAGATCCTTCCCCTTTCCTTTTTTTATTTTGGGTTTGAACGAATGATTTCGTTTTGATTTCAATTGGAAGAAAGAGTAAGGAGGTACAAGGTTTTAAATTGAGGAAGAAGGAGGATTCGCGATTTGATAATTGCCTGCCATTTTTTTATAAACGAATTCGATTTTTGTTCTGATTTGAATAAGAGGAAGAAAAGATAGACGTGATATAAAGTTGAGGGAACGGCGTATTGGAGAAGGAAAGGTCTTGTTTTAATAGATTAAAATATTATTTAATTATAAATATCTCACTTTACCCAGCTCAAAACTTCGAACCCCCATCGAGGCGTGCCGTTAGGCATTTATAATGTTATACCGCTATTCTGAATGAAATGGAAAAGGTATCGGGTCCTAATTCGATCGTATGGAGAAGATAGCTTTTTGGACCCAGTTATTAAATTGAACTTTCGATATAAATTTCAGCACGTTTATATATTGTACGCTCACACAACAACTCCGATCACTATGAAATTTGAAATCCGATAATAATACACTATTACGGATCCAATGGAACTGGTTTCGTCGAATTCTGAGACTGTGCCTCGGAAGGCTATTTTTAAATTCAATTTAAACGATATAATTTCAAAACCTAACAAAACACTTCCGAATTTAATTTTAACACTTTCACTACCTCCAGTACTATCAATATAAATTTTACAAGCCTTCAGTTTATTTTTAACAGGCTTAAAACTATAAATTCAACATTTTTCCCAACTTCAAATAATTTAATTTCATAATAAATTACCCAATAAATAACGATATTTGAAATTCAAGTTAAAAATTACCTTTAAATATTTAAAATCAATTAAATATTCCGATTTCAAACATCCGTAAATTCCGAGTCGTCACATTCCTCCCCTCTAAAAGAATTTCGTCTTCGAAATTACTTGTTAGGAAGAATGATCCAATACCCATTTCTATTTTCCAAACCAAACAGTTTTATCAACTTGCCATAACATATCTTTTATTAAAGCCCCACTATTACTTCAACCAACTTTCCAAAACCTTCCATAGTTTCCAATAACATTATTTACTCCACTTAAACAAATTTAAATTATCAAAACTTCCTCAAAAAATTTCTAACTCCCTAAATTTTTGAATTTTTTTGCCAGCGTCTCCTTTGCGCGGCTAGCTCGGTACAACTACAAAATGCCTCTACGGGCTCCCAAATTTCAAAAGAAAACTAAAAGCCAAGTGGCTAGATCAAAAACCCAATCTAATTTTATACAGAAATTTAAATACATACCTTTTAGTCGGGCAATTCAAATTATCTCCTGAAATCAAAACCAATTTTCCTTTTCCTTTATAATACCTGCATATCTTACTTAGCAATAATATCCAATCGTAACCTTCAAATCATTTTATACATTTTCTTACATAGGTTTCATATCTACTTCTATTCAAATTCATTTTCCCATTTCCATATGAATTAAATTTATCTTCAAATCTGAATATTGAATTTTATCCTCCATTTATAACTGATTCATATTATTATTTTAAATTAGTTTCATTCACTAAGTTATTTCAGTTTCCAATTTGAAATCGTTTATCGCTAATAAAAAAATTCCCCAAAAATTTTCAAACTCCCAAAATTTTCAAATTTTTTTGGCAGAGTCTCCTTTGTACGGAGGAGCTTTTGCAATTTGACAAGAGATATAAATATATATACATCGATCCATACGGTCGGAAAAACAAAAACAGTTCATATTTCCTATTTTTATTGCGTAGGCGTACCTTTATTTTGCATTTAAGGCAATCGACTTATTTATTTTAGCAATTAGCGCAACCAAATCCAGCCAAACAGCCTTCGGGTACCTGTACTTACTTAATTTAAATATGCAAGTGCCATATATAGAAAATTTATTAGCATTTCACTTATTTTCAATAGCTAAACACATGCATTTCATAAGGAACAAGCACCAAACGCTTTCCATAAGCGATTTATATGATTTAAAGCTAATTCAATTTATTTTTAAGCCAAACAAGCTCATATTCACTTCAAATGATTCAAAAATCAATTTTATTTGCTTCTATTAATGCATAGAATTTCTTTACCTTCGTATACGTCAAACGACAACTATTTTTATGCAAATTCTGCGATATTCGCTTAATAGAGTATCCATTTTAGTTTATAACTACTTCAAATTAATTCCAACTCATTCTGTATTTAATTCCATTTCATTTCTAATTTATTCTCCAACCATACATTTGCATTTCATTTCATCTCCGCATTGGTTTCATTTTAAAACTATTTCATTGAGCTTGACAACATTCGATACTTATTAATATCCATTTTCCAAATAAATTTAACCCAAACTTTATTTAATGGTCTTCCATTCTTACTCGAAGTTGAGCTTCTTTAAATTTTAAACTTATGTTAATTTACTTTAATTTATTCCAACTTCAAAACTTAAGCTCACTTCATTTGCAAAATAAATTTTCCTTTTCAATTTAACTAGGTTCTATTTCAATCAAATCTCATTTCAATCTACAAATTTATTTGGTTAGTTATTATAAATTTAATTTTTAAATTCAATTTATTCACGACTAATTACAAGGCCATTTTCAATTTATTTCTTCCTTCTTGAACTTAATTTGCAATTCAAACCATTTCTATTTCAATCAAACTTCATTTTTATTCGACAATATTCCAAATGTATTCAATTTACTAACAGTTCATGTCAAATTTAATTTATAACTCAAGTTTTCATTTCCAAACTCCATTAATAACTCCCAATTCAACTTCTATTTAACCAATTTAAATCTTATTAACATACTCACTTAACTAATTTATTTAGCTAACTAGATTACTCCTTTATTTTAAAATTTGAGAAATACTTTTAAATTCACATAATACTATTAAAATAGCTTTTAATAAAAATACTTCTTATAACTCGATGTCTCAACCAGTCCATCCTTATTCTCACAGAAATTCGGTCGTACGTTGACCAGGCGTAGGATTGAAAATCTATAAGTACTTAACAGGTCCATTTTCAATATCCAGTGAAAATACTTGGGAAAATAATTTTATTGAAAATATAGAAAACAGTTTTTGAAAATAGAGGACATATCTTTGGCGAGAATGCTCTGGAAATCATCACCCCCATTCATGGTCGTAGTTATATCTTGGGTTACGTTGCCATCACAGCAAAAGTCCATGTAACTGTAGGCACTCCGCCCCCCTCGATTATGCCATGGAACCCACAACAGATTGCAGTCACATTTCAGGGTTACGTTGCCATCGCCGCAAAAGCCCATGTAACTGTAGGCATCAGCGCCCTCGATTTTCGCTGTCAAAATGAAACTTCTCCACTCCTACATAGGTCGCATTCTACCAATGTAAAATCAAATGCAGACTGTTGGCTCTCAGCGGCACACACGACTTTCGCTATGTTACCATAGGTCGCAGTCACTGATATAAAATCAAACGTTGACCGTTGGCTCTCAGCAGCACACACGACTTTCGCTATGGTCTGCAGTAGATCGCAGTGACATCGAGTTACACTGTCATCATAGCATAACCCAAATGCCTTTGTAGCCATCAACGCCCCTCGAATTTCGCTACACACTACTTATAATCCTCAGGAACTAGTTTTGTCCGGACTCCTCATAGGATCAACTTTAGAACCCCTCCTTAGGGTTCAAGGCAGCACCACCCGGTGGCACTCCTGAGAAGTTCATTTCAAGGGAGCGCCTTTCCCCAGAGCCATTATCAAAACACTTTATACTATACACATATAGTATCTTTCAAATCATAAACCTAGTATGATCTCATACAAAGCTCCTTTACACAAAATCGATTACCCCAAAATCGAAAATTCTCAAACTAGGCTTTCTAAATTCCAATATTGATTTTATCCAAAAATCAAAAGCCTTTCCAAATTCAAAGGTTCCCAAAACCTTTTTCCAAAATCCTCATAAGATCCTTTATATATATATATAATCCTTGATAAAAATCTTTGGATCATTTCAAACTTGTATAAAACCCTTTTTATACTACACTTTCAAAAACCATTTCCTTTTGGCTATAGATTCAACAAGAGGAGTTTTATTTTATATAACAAAGATATATAACTTTGTTTATTTAGAATCAAATATTCAAATTTGTTTACTCTATAAAGTCACTTGCCATTTTACTTACTTCGATAAAGCATATTCAATTTTCACCTTTATCCATTTGTATATTTCACAACAAATATTTTTATATCAAAAGAAATCATTTCGCATTTCTTATTCACAACCTTTCAATATCAATTTCATTTAAGCCCGTATGATGTACACATATCATCCGTACGCCATACCAATCTGATCGCTCACTCGATCACACAATTTCACTTCCGAACTAGTATTGTCCACCCGACTTCCTAGTGCGGACTCAGATCTGGTTTCTTGATCAGAAACCGTCATTCTCCTTACATAGCCTAGCTATGATAGAGAATATCCAGAATCAATCAACAATCCATATCCAGGTTCGCCGTCGAAAATCGAGTGAAAAATCTCGACTCGGATCGATAAACTATCTCGAAATTCTGTGCTCGAATCTGGATCAAATCACTATGTGAGTAGAATAATATATGTACATCCTACGTAATTATCTTCATTGATTATAACTAAATCAATTTCCTTTCTATTCACATTCACTTAAATTTTCATTCACTTATTTACAATTGCCTCAATTCCATTAGATTATCACCTCAATTCTTATCTCAGTTGGGTATTTAATCAATAACAGTTTGAACTACGACCAGATTATATTTAGAAAATAGCTTGAAAATTTTAAAAATAGACAAGTAGTTGAAAAATAATTATTAGTTTGTAAAATAGCTGTAAAATAGTTAAATAACGATAAAATAGTTGGAAAATAGTCAAATAGTTATAAAATAGTTAGACAAACACAAAATAGTTTAAAATAGTAATTAGTTACAAAACAGTTGAAAAACAGTAATTAGTTTATAAAACATTTACAAAATAGTTAAGCAACTCCAAAAGTAGTTATAAAATAAGTATAAGATAGTTTTGGATTTAATAAGAAAGGTTGTATATATAATAAATAACTTGGAAAAATAGATTTGTGCTAAAACAATTTATTTTAAAAATAGTCTAGAGTCAAACTATTCAATTCCCAATCTCCATTCTCATCAATTTAATTTAAATTTCCACTTCAATTTAAATTGACCCAATTCCAATTGAAATAACTCCAATTTCCATTGGACTTGATTTATTTCCAATTCAAGTTGAATTTATTCTCAATTTCTTTCCAACTTCGAATCAAATTCCATTTGATTTTTACTTATTCAACTTTAATTACAGTTCCAAATTATTCAAATAAATTTGGACTAATTTCAAATTGAATCCACTTCAATTTCAAATCATTTCGATTCCTGCTTGAATTTAATCCCAATTCCCATTCAAATTTTAAACCTTCAGATTAATAACCTTTACACTTAAGTTTAAAACTTGCTTCACTTTGGGTTTCACATCACATTCCAAGGAAAATTCAAAACTCAACCTTAGAGTTTATTTCATATTTAATTCCTTTACACACCAGGCTACTTTTAAATTTTAAACTACCCTTGGTTTTAATTTCAAAACAAATCCCTTAAAAATCTTCCAAACATTTGTTATTTTAAAATTAGACTATATTCAAAATAGTCTGAATTATATTATTTGTTATTTTCTTTAACTCTTTGAAACAATTTATTGTTTCTAGACTTATGTTGTAAAATTCCACAATTTAACACCTACTTCAATTTAGAAGTTATACCCATCTTAAAAATTTACTTCATTTGGCTTACTTAATAACAAACATATCATTATTAAACATAATAACTATTTATGATAATACCTAAAAGTTATCATATCTGGATACTAATTCCTTTCTATCTTATTCTTAATTCTATAAATTCAAGATTAAATTTCAGTTTGAATCCATTTCAAACTTACCTGTACTTAACTTCAATTTGGTTGTATTTCTATTATCTCTTAATTTAATTCCAATAATTCAATAACCAATTGCCTTAACATTTATTAGTAAGATATATTGCTTTATATATCAAAATATATTCTTATATAAATTCATTTAAAATCTTTATAAGAAAATAGCAAGTACGCTCTCATACATATACTCAACTCATTCTAGAGTACTTTAGACTTTATTTAATGAGTAATCCCCACCAGAGCCAAGGTTCTCGCTTAACCTTTCAGCTCTGATACCAACTGTAACGACCCAGAATTTTCGATCCCGAAAATTCCAAATAGTTAGGAAAGAAAGAAAGAGATAGAAGAAGAAACAGGAAAGAAACACAGATTCTCACATTCGCAGCGGATCAAAATATACTATCACATAATATAACAGTTTACAAAGGAAACTGTATCAGTCAATTACATTTTAATAACATCAGAGCTACACATATATACATAAACTAGATATACACAATCATCATGTCTCAGATAAACCACAATATAATACAGCGGAAACACTCCATTCGTTCTTGCCATCCAGCTCGCCTCCTGAGCTCCCGAACATCCTTACTTGAAAACCTGTAATACTCGGTCTAACCCGAGCATTACATCAAAGTAACACCCGGGTCAGGCTGGAAACCAGCATGAGTAAAGCCATCTAATATGGAATGCAAGGCATACAACTTATATAAAACCCGGGGTAACTCGTATCAAATTACAATTTCACAATTTGTCATAGACATCACTTATTTCACACATCAATTTTCTAAGTACCAAATTTAGATTAAATAGTCCAATTTACTTAAATCATTTCACTCCAGCCTATTGATTTCACATATCAATCTATATAAAAAATTCGAAGTGGTTTCGGGTATTTTCTAATACCCGACCCCGGTCTCTTCGAGTCACATTCAAGACATCCAATATCATTCAACCATCCATAAGCAAACTTGATCACCTCCTAAATAAATTTAATCACTTCTAATTGAATTACTAACCACAATCACTTAGATTCCTTTTCTTGACATTAATTAATTTCAAATCAATTAATTAATTATCCCTTAATTATCCATCTTAACTAATCACCTTGGATTAGTTATCCTTTAAATTACATTCAAGTAATTATCTTTAATTAATTTCACGATATTAATTATTCTTAACCAAAATTAGTAAGTAATCTTTAATTACTTCACAAATTAATTAACTATAATTAACTACATTAATCCTTAATTACTTATATTAATTAATTTCTCATAAGTCATTATTTATTGATTGATTAAATCTTAATTAATCAATCTTTAATTACATCATTAATTATATAAATTAATGATTTCCAATTATATTTTAATTTGTTCTAATCTAAATCAATTACTTTAATTCAACCACAATATTAATCATTCTCGATTAATCTCAACCTGTAATTAACTATTGTTATCCCACCTTTTGGTCAAGGCTGGAATATCAACAAATTGGCAAGGAATGATGGATATTGAGATTGGAGATCTATTGGAATCAAGGCTGCAATCGATGTCGTCAAAATTTGGTTGAGCCTCGATCCGGATGGAATTGATTGGAGATGATGATGAGGACTAGGAAAGGCTATGTTTCAAGTTTCAGATCAATCGGAGGTCATATGCATAAGATATGGATGGATTAAGGCGCGCAAGGCACGGTTCGTATCGATGCATTTCGCATCGATCAGCAGGGATGGTTCGTATCGATATGTTTCGTATCGGTCAGGTAGTTGGCATTTCGTATCGATTGGCTTCATATCGATCGGCAGAAGTTCAACTCGATAGTGTTCGTATCGATCAAAGGCAGAGCAGGGTGAAGGACTTCGAATCGATACTGTTCGTGTCGATCATCATGGGCACGACTCAATGGTTTCGTATCAGTCAGGATGGAAAGAGGTGGTATGTTTCGAATCGATAATCTCGTATCGATAGTAGAAGGACTTTGGCGCTTTCGTATCCATAGGAGGCTATCGAAGTTCGTGTCCATCAGGTAAGGCCTCGCTCGTATCCATCAGGTAAGGCTTTGTTCGTATCTAGCTTCATATCCATATCTTTTGTGCGTTTTTCGTATCGATCGCCCCGCATAACATTATTTCGTATCGATCGGATAGATCGATATGAAACACCCTCCTAAAATCGATACGAAGAACGGTACGATGCGCAGTTGGACAGAGATGCGAAGCGAAATTATCGACACGAATGAACGCGAATTATGGATGCGAGCGCGAATCAAGCGAAGAAGCATTCAAAGCGGCTAAGGATATGCATGGTTCGAAGGAAGAGACCTTCAACTCGGCACGAATTCAGGATCTGGCCTGGGAAGTAGCTCCACGTCATCGATGCGCACGCGCTTCTAATCGAGTCGAACAAGATGGATGCGAAAGCATGGATTCGAACTCTGTAGTCCACGAGGAACACCGATTCGTATCGATCATATCTCCCAAACCGTTGATCCAAATGCAACGAAATTTTCACAGCAGCTTGCATACAAGGTAAGGATTAAACTTTGAAGTGGACGTAGGCCGGAGATAGTCGAACCACTATAAATCTTGTGTCTCTATTTCTGGATTATTGCTTGTTGTTTGCTGTGATCTGTGACTTGTGTTTGGAATATTGTTGACTTATATTCATACTTTGGTGCTTTCACGGTATTTGGGGTTTGTGACCAATTTTGGCGCAAACACTTTGGTGCTTTCGCTGAGAAGGACTAGCACCCGCTGCATCGGATTGAAGTTTGGATTTGAAAAGTTTGAGGAGTTTGGATTTGAAGACAATGACTAGACAAAATAGTAGAAGACAAAGGGCTGAGAGAAGCCAACAAGGAGGAAGCCAGGAGGCATCCTTTAGAGCAGGAGAAGGACAAGCTTCCGTCTACATCACCAGGGATGAAATGGAAGCTATGGCATATTCTTTGCAAGAGAGATTGTTGAAAAGTCAACAGGAAATGATGCAGATTTTCTTTGAGCAGATGAGAGCTGCAGGAACGCAGAACTTAGGAACAGCTACAGCAGTTGTGGATGCAGGACAAGGAACTTGGGTTATGGAACCCAATGGAGGACAGGATACAGAACCGGAAGGCAATCAACAAGGGCTTGGGGGCAGGCCCGCAGGATCCAACGCAGGAGGACCTTCGGAAGGAGTTCAACAGGTTAGGCCCAACGTTGCTGAGCCACATGAAGAATATGTGCCGGAGTTCCCTCGGGGGCATGGGGGCAATCTATGACAGACAATACCGGATTGGTGGAGATCATTAGAAAAACCATGCGCAGAGGCTTGACCAATAGAGACTTGGAAGGGGATAACAAGAGTTCATTCGCTCGGGAAATAAAGATGGCTCAGAATCCACCTAAATTTAAGTTACCTAGCGTGGAGGTATATGATGGCAAGGCAGACCCAACTAATCATTTGATGAGTTACATCATACACATGGAGGTGCGGGGGGTATCAGAGGAAGTAATGGCCCAATGCTTCCCTTTGTACTTGACGGACTTAGCTGCAATGTGGTTTAGGCAGCTGGGAGAAGGATCTATCAGGACTTGGAGGGAATTGATGGATAGGTTTTTAGGGCAATTTCGGGTTCATATTAAGAGACCAAAGAACGTGATGATGTTAACGACGTTAAAACAAAGGACGGAAGAATCGCTTAGAGATTTTCTAACTCGATTCAATGCGGCAGTTGCTTCGGTGGATCGGCCGGAGCCATCAATGGTTTTAATGGCGGCAGTGTCAGGAGTGGGGGAGGATTCGGACTTTAAGGTATCTTTAATACGAGACCCACCACTGGATCTCGGGGAATTCTTTCACGAGGCAGAGAGGTTCCTTCGGCAAGAAGATGCAAGTATGGATTTAAAGTTGAAGGAGGTAAATGCAACTGAGGATGGAGGACCATCCAATAGAGGTTCAGATAAAGATAAAGGAAAGAGGAAGTTGGACGATGATTCTGGAAAACTAGGAAGCGATGGAAGGATCCAAAGTTTTCTACATACACAGGATTGAACGAGACGCTGGAGCAGATATACCTGGATACTCGGAATCGCCTTCCCTATCGAAGGCCAGCTAGGAGAGAGCCTTCTGAATGAGAGAGGGCATCAGGAAGGCACTGTCTCTTCCATGATTTGGATGGACATGATACCAACAGCTGTAGGCACTTAAAGGACATAATTGAGGAGCATGTAAGGAATGGACAGTTGCGACAATATGTCCGAACTCAGAATGCTACGGTGGAGCAGGAGCAGCCACCGCCTACCACGAGCAACGATGGTGTGAGGCCCAAGGATGATGGTCGATTGATTATTCATTGACCAGGATAATATGAAATAAGTAACAAACCATTGGCAAACGACCAAGTCATTTACACATGTATGGGGACGGAGATAGCCCCTAGGCATGCTCTGAATGATGATAAACCGCGGTGCTGTGGTTTGTGAAATTTGTCTTTTGCTTTTAGATTGGACATTGATTCTTTTTATGGTTTGGTTTTGGAGTTTAGAATGAACTCCTGGTTTTGCTTACTTTCTGATTTGGATTTTCCTTTGGATGATTGTTTTCGGTTTTGGAAGCTAGTTTGGATTTCGGATTTTCTGGTTTTGATTTGGATTTTGGATTGGATTTTGATTGGATTTTTATCTAGTTTTTGATAAAGGTCGTCTGGTATGGATTATGCCTGGCAAGGGGTGAGTCGCTTTGCCCGAAAGTGGTAAATTGACTCATTCAGGTCGTTGAGTATGGACTATGCTCGACAAGGGTCCGGAGAGACCAGGATTCGGCCTAGGACTTAGGCCCTATATTATCATTTGTTATTTTCAGGTCGCTGAGTATGGACTATGCTCAGCAAGGGTCCGGAGTGACTAGGATTCGGCCTAGGACTTAGGCCCCATATAATCGATTATTCTTTCAGGTCGTTGAGTATGGACTATGCTCAACAAGGGTCCGGAGTGACCAGGATTCGGCTTAGGACTTAAGCCACGACATTTCTTGCGTCCAGGGACACTGGACCATGGTCGTCAAGTGTGGATTACGCTTGGCAAGAACCCAGAGAGGTTAGATCAACGTCCAGGGACACTGGACCACGGTCGTCAAGTGTAGATTATGCTTGGCAAGAACCCAGAGAGGTTAGCTCAACGTCCAGGGACACTGGACCACAGTCGTCAGGTGTGGATTGCGCTTGGCAAGAGCCCGGAGAGGTTATGGATTTGGATATCGACCCGGAGAGGTCCTGGATTCAGTTATTGGCTATTGGATAAGGATGGATCAGGACTCGGTTGTCGAGTTCGGATGGATATGGAATTGGCTAAGGCATTGGCTATTGGATTTGGAATTGGGCATCGACTCTGAACAGTCAAGGATGATATACTCAAACGATATGGCTATGGACTTCGGATACCGGATTCAGAACTATTCAAAACACGCCTTCTTATCACAAGGCATGTTTTGGGGGGCAAATGTTATCCCACCTTTTGGTCAAGGTTGGAATACCAACAAATTGGCAAGGAATGATGGATATTGGGATTGGAGATCGATTGGAATCAAGGCTGCAATCGATGTCGTCAAAATTTGGTTGAGCCCCGATCGCGACGGAATCGATTGAGATGATGATGAGGACTAGGAAAGGCTATGTTTCAAGTTTCAGATCAATCAGAGGTCATATGCATAAGATATGGATGGATTAAGGCGCGCAAGGCACGGTTCGTATCGATGCATTTCGCATCGATCAGCAGGGATGGTTCGTATCGATATGTTTCGTATCGATCAGGTAGTTGGCGTTTCGTATCGATTGGCTTCGTAACGATTGGCAGAAGTTCGACTTGATAGTGTTCGTATCGATCAAAGGCAGAGCAGGGTGAAGGACTTTGAATCGATATTGTTCGTATCGATCATCATGGACACGACTCAATGGTTTCGTATCAGTCGGGATGGAAAGAGGTGGTATGTTTCGAATCGATAATCTCGTATCGGTAGTAGAAGGACTTTGGCGCTTTCGTATCCATGGGAGGCTATCGAAGTTCGTGTCCATCAGGTAAGGCCTCGCTCATATCCATCAGGTAAGGCTTCATTTGTATCTAGCTTCGTATCCATACCTTTCGTGCGTTTTTCATATCGATTTCCCTGCATAACATTATTTCGTATCGATCGGATAGATCGATACGAAACACCCTCCTAAAATCGATACGAAGAACGGTACGATGCGCAGTTGGATAGAGATGCGAAGCAAAATTATCGGCACGAATGAACGTGAATTATGGATGCGAGCGCGAATCAAGCGAAGAAGCATTCAAAGCGGCTAAGGATATGCATGGTTCGAAGGAAGAGACCTTCAACTCGGCACGAATTCAGGATCTGACCTGGGAAGTAGCGCCGCGTCATCGATGCGCATGTGCTTCTAATCGAGTCGAAGAAGATGGATGCGAAAGCATGGATTCGAACTCTGCAGTCCACGAGGAACACCAATTCGTATCGATCATATCTCCCAAACCGCTAATCCAAATGCAACGAAATTTTCACAGCAGCTTGCATACAAGGTAAGGAATGTTCCTGCCAAGTTTCAGCTCGATTGGATCATTGTTTGATGGATATGAAGTCACTTCGTATCGATCATAGATCGAGTCGAAACTTAGTGGGGTCGGTCGCTTGGGCCCACTCACGTGCCAGAAGAAGTCTCCCAAGTTTTAGCTCGATCTCAGCCTCCTACGCCTATAAATAGAGCCCTAGAGCCTACAGAAAAAGGACCTTTTTGGCTATTGAACGTCCAGACTCTGCTGGATTCATTTCTACACTTTAATATAACTATTGTACTCGAAATTCTTCATTGCTACTTCTGTAATCATCTGTAACCAGCAAGGATAATCAATAAAAGGATAAAATTTTGAAGTGGACGTAGGCCGGAGATAGTCGAACCACTATAAATCTTGTGTCTCTATTTCTAGACTATTGCTTGTTGTTTGCTGTGATCTGTGACTTGTGTTTGGAATATTATTGACTTATATTCATACTTTGGTGCTTTCACAGTATTTGGGGTTTGTGACCAATTTTGGCGCAAACAACTATCTTTTTATTTACTTCATTAAATAAATAAATTACTCCTTAATTAATTATCTTAATTATTCTCTTGATTAATTACATAAAGTAATTATACTTTATTAATTACGTTAAGTAATTACTTATTAAACCACCCAATGATCGTTCTAAATTAATTAAACTTAATTAATTAACTCAAATCGTTAATTAATTGAATTAATTAATTATCCATTTAAATTACCCTACCTATTTAATGAATCACCAATCATTAAACCGTTATTAACTTTAAAATGAACCATTTTCTTATTTATGATTTAAGTTTAAAACAACTTAAAACCCAAATGCTTCGAGTCAAGCAACAAATAACTCGAGAACCAACCAAAACCAAAGTCACCATATCATCAGTACACATCAAATCAATTCAATCATTCAACCAATTATTTAAATTAACCACTTAAATTTAAATAAAAATCCAAAGGAGTGAGATTAACTCACCTTTGATTTTGTTTTGCAATCCACTCCATCTCGACTCGTTTTCCATGATTTTCAGGCCTTGAATAAATATTAAATGATTTTATGAATATTCGAACAATTTGGACAAATCAATTTCTGTTTAATAAATTTCATTTTACCTAATAAGTCAATTTCAAACTAATTTTCTGTGTATAAAATATTTTCTAATTATTAAATAATTATATAAGTAAACTAAATAAATTGATTTCCATTTTATAAATTTAATTTAACTAAATCTTTATTTAAATAAATAATTAAATTTTCCTAAACTAATTTTCCCTTTTTTTCTTTTTCTTCTAAATCCTTACATATATTTCCCAACCGAAAACTAATAATAGTTCATATATTAATTTCAAATTTCATCACTATAGTAAATATTAAGATAAATTTATTTTCTTTCATGTACATATATTATATAAACTTAGGGAAATTAAAATAAAACAAATACTGTTAGACCTCACCTCGACCACCATTTCCTCAGCTCGACGCGCCGCCATCATCGGCCACAATCCAAAGCCTCGTGATCGACTCCATGCCGCTGCCCCACCGCGAAGCCTTCTGCCTTGCTCGCGAGCACCACTCGAGCTTGAGACCTTATTGACGACGCTGCGCGAGAGCGCCCTTCCCCTTTACTGCCATACGCTTACGCGCCTCCTACCTTACTTGAGATCCACATGCCTCGCGACTGCGCGTACAAGCTCGCATAACCGCGATTCAAGCTGTCGTAGCTCCTTCCCCTTTCCTTTTTTTATTTTGGGTTTGAACGAATGATTTCATTTTGATTTCAATTGGAAGAAAAAGCAAGGAGGTACATGGTTTTAAATTGAGGAAGAAGGAGGATTCGCGACTTGATAATTGCCTGCCCTTTTTTTATAAACGAATTCGATTTTCGTTTTGATCTGAATAAGAGGAGGAAAAGATAGACGTGATATAAAGTTGGGGAACGACGTATTGGAGAAGGCAAGGTCTTGTTTTAACAGATTAAAATATTATTTAATTATAAATATCTCACTTTACCCAGCTCAAAACTTCGAACCCCCATCGAGGCGTGCCACTAGGCGTTTATAATGTTATACCGCAATTCCGAATGAAATGGAAAAGGTATCGGGTCCTAATTCGATCGTATGGAGAAGATAGCTTTTTGGACCCAGTTATTAAATTGAATTTTCGATATAAATTTCAGCACGTTTATATATCGTACGCTCACACAACAACTCCGATCACTAGGAAATTTGAAATCAGATAATAATACACTATTACGGATCCAATGGAACTGGTTTCGTCGAATCCCGAGACTGTGCCTCGGAAGGCTATTTTTAAATTCAATTTAAACGATATAATTTCAAATCCTAACAAAACACTTCGGAATTTAATTTTAACACTTTCATTATCTCCAATACTATCAATATAAATTTTACAAACCTTCAGATTATTTTTAATAGGCTTAAAACTCCAAATTCAACATTTTTCTCAACTTCAAATAATTTAAATTCATAATTAAATTACCCAATAAATAGAGATATTTGAAATTCAAGTTAAAAGTTACCTTTAAATATGTAAAATAAATTAAATATTCCGATTTCAAATATCCGAAAATTCCGGGTCGTCACAGGTTATGTCTTTACCTTAGCAGGAGCAGAAGTGTAATGGAAATCAACTAAACAAGCATGCATAGGTCGATCCACTATGCAATCAGAGTTCATCACTTTAGATAAAGCAGGCGAAGAAGCAGAATGGCTTCGTCATTTTTTTAGAAGATATTCCATTTTGGCCTAAACCTATACTGGCCATATGCATACACTGTGATAAATAACCTGCGCTAAGTAGAGCGCACAACTTTGTGTATAATGGAAAGTCACGACACATTCGTCGACGCCATAACACAGTTAGGCAGTTACTCTCAAATGAAACTATTTCCTTAGATTATGTGAGAACAAATGATAACCTAGCGGATCCATTTACTAAAGGTTTATCAAGAGAGAAAATTGGCTTTGCATCGAGGGAAATGGGTTTAAAGGGCCTAAACCACCAAGAGTTATCTTATACGTAAACATATCCTAGCGACTGGAGATCCCTAGACTAGGATCACTAGGCAAACCAGTTCTGAGTAACTCAAGACATAATGCATTTACTTGGACACAGTCCAACTCCATTCCTTTGGTGGACAATATAAATGCATGTCTAAAGAAATATTTAAAGGTTAAAAATATGTTTTTTAATGATGACCATATCTTGAAAATAACAAGTGGGGTATATGTAGGATACTCTTAACGGTTGCGATCACCTATGTTAGTGTGAGCTGGGTCGGCTGTATGAGAAAATTAAAGGCTTATATTTTCTAAAAACACTCGTAGAACCAAAAATTGTTCAGGGACAAAATGAACACAACCAAGTGATTGTATGTGAAGGGAAATAATGCTTTGTAAAGCTTATTGTCTAGTTATACAATAACGGCTGACGGTTCAAGATGAAATAATCCACCGATTAGCCAAGTATATTCGATAAGTTTTAACTAGGGAAAGTTCAAAATGAAATATCAACTTATCCTCGATATAGCATTATTTTCATATGAACTGTGTGATATTACACTTTGTGTGAGGGTGACATATATCATCATTCATGTGGGAGACTATTAGAGTTCTCAAATAGTGAATAAGATATATCCCACATGCCAAAAATAAGTCCTTATTCTTGTTTATATAGTATATTCTCAATCCCTATATTGGCCCTTAGGGTCAGGTAATTTTGTGCGAGAGGGAGGACTTATATAGGCATGGACTAACACGCGCGCACCTCGTCCGCCCGTCCGACTGACCGAGCCAAACCGGGCCGGGCCGGGTGCGGGTGCGGGTCCAGTAAGAGTGGACCGTGTTATACTTTTGCTGTACAGAAGTGAACGGTTTTCTACTATTTAAATTCAAAAAGAAGCGACTACTGGATTGGACGCGACTGTTGCAAACTGCAACAGTTTCTGGCCGTTGCAAACGAAGAGACCCGACTATTGCAAACCGCAACAGTTTTTGGCCATTGCAAACGAAGAGATGCGACTGTTGCAAATTATAACAGTTTCTGGCCGTTGCAAACGAAGAGACGCGACTGTTGCGAACAAGAACATTTTTCGGCCATTGCAAATGAAGAGGCGCGATTGTTGCGAACAACAACAGTTTTCGGCCGTTGCAAAACGAAGAGGCGCGACTTTGCGAACAGTAACGTTTTTTGTCGTTGCAAATGATGGGATGCTACTTTTCTCAACGGGTGTATCCATTGGGAATTCGGCAGTAAATAAGAAGGAAACCTGATCACTTTCCTCACTCAATTAATTTTGAATTTTCTCTTCTTCCTCTTTGTTTCTTAATATCTACAATCCATGTGCTTTTGCATATCACACAGAAGATCATACACATCACAATCTCGAGCAGATCACGTCTGTTGTTTTTTGGAAGAATTTAAATAAAGTCTTAAGGAAATTTTTACGATGAGCCTCAGACGTAATTTTCTTCTTCAACCAGTTATATTTCTAGTTGATATATATATATATATATATATATTATTTCTGCGTTGTACTATTTCGTTAAATAGCATAACGTTAGATTTAGCACTATAGTTATTATTTCTATGGTTGTTAGTTTGTTGTTGTAATTGATTACAACATACTTATTGTTAAAATAACTAATACAGAATTCTAAAGTAGTGGAAATATGAGTTGTAAACTTGTGAGCCAAGTTTATTATTGATTAGGCTCTGTTTTGGTATACTAGATGCATAACAGTATGCATATGATAGTCGAACCGTAAGAAAATGGCCATGTTAAATAACAAAGACGAAGGATCATAGAAACAAGTATACTTTTCTTAACAGTAATTTAGGTAGAGCCTAAAACTCCTCTATGTGATGTTTCAAATGTTATCAAGAAGGAAATAAACTCAAAACTTGAGAACATTTCTGAGCCAATTCACATATGGCAAATAACATATTTTCATAATGAATTATTCTATGAAAATATAGATGAGGTAAATTTGTAACTGCATGCTTACAGATATGTAAAATTCGTACCATATTTTTAAGGTATAACTAATAGTAGTTTGTGTTACTAATGATCAACTTCAACTAATTTGTAGTAGTTTAACGGTAGGTAAAGTAACATTATGCATTAGTGCACGATTCCTGTCTTAAAAAATATGAATTTGGTTTATTTAAAGTTACATGCTGTAGAGAACAGTCTGAACCGAACTGAACTTGTCAATGTTGCCTGTTGAGGTGCTCTCATAACCTGCTTAGCAGAAGAAGGTCGTAGGAGTAGGAATACAAAGGTTTAAGGTCATGAATTTAGTCTCGGTTTGGTCTTTTATAAATTTAGGAATTTCGACCTAATTCATAAATTTAAGAGTTTCAGTTTCGATTTTGGTATTCTTTAATTATTTTTCATCTAGTAACATATATATTTGTTTGAGAGAATTAGGGAAAAGGACAAACTTTGATATAAAAAAATTCTCTAGGACACCAAGTTTCATTTTTTTGGCTGAAGAACAAACCCTGGGAAAAATTAGGCTGAAGGACAATGCTAGTTATAAGTAGCATTATATTTAGTTTTGACATTATACAAAATGCTAGTTCTAACTAGCAATTAATTCAGTTTTTACACTATACAAAATGCTAGTTCTAACTAGCATTGTCTTTCAGTCTAATTATTTTCAAAATTTGTCATTCAGCCTAAAAATAAAACTTGTTGTTCTTCAGCCTAATTTTTTTTCAAAGTTTGTCCTTATGCCTATTTTCACTATTTATTTAATTTATTAAATCAAAATTTTTAATTTATCTTAATTGAAAAATAAGATAGAAACAAACAATACAAATTGCATATTTATAACATTAAAAAATGCTTATTCATTACTTTGTTGTTTTTATATTTCGTGATACTGTGTTGTTACCAAGTTAAAATATCAGACTTTGAATAGCCGTGTGTTTTTAAAAGTCAAATTAATTCTCATTTTGAGTTTCTTATGGATTTCTAAAGCTCGGTGGCTTTTTTGTTGAACTTCTATTTCAGTTTGATTTCATTTCGAGCTCCACTAAAACTAAAACGAACCAACAAAAGACACTACCATTAGCAACGACTAGAATGTGACGCCGACCGTCGCTAAAAGGCGATGCAAAATAGTCGATAGCGATGCCTTTAACGACAGCATCATTGTAATTTTAGCGGTGGCTAGCGTCGGTACTTTAAGCATGTGGAAAATCCAGAGTGGTTGTTGCGCTGTCACGCTAGCCGATGCAAAACTAGGTAAATGAGCCGCAGCAGGCCGTCGCTAGCCGACGCAAGCTTGAACAACTGGGCCATCGTAATACTGGGTATTTTTTTCAAATCTGCAGCTTCAATCTGAGCCATCCAACCGTGCAAATATCATCATATCTCTATACAACTCATCTACAACATATATAAATATAATTTCGCGACTACAGCCATCACATATCATACATAAGCAAGTATATAAGGTAAAACTCAATAACTACATCAACATTCCATCAAATAACGTCTATATTCCATCAAACAACACAACCATACTTATAAATACCCATGTCCATCAAACAAAACATCCACAAATCCTTCATACAGCACAACCATACAGACAAATACTCATGTCCATCAAATAAACCGTCCACAAAACCATCAAGCAACAAAATTGTCAAAAAAGTATCAAATCCATCAACACATGTCAAATAAACACATAACAAAACGAACAAAATCCATCAAACACCACAGTCATACCTACTCATCGTCATCTCCCAACCTATCCTTAGCATTCTCCCATGCTCTGCTAAATATGTTGCAATCCGCTCATCTAGCAATTGTGCAAATCCTCCGCTCTTCTGCCAATCATGGAACTCCCTCGTCTGTTGTTTCATTTGAGCTATCTCCTTATGCTTAGGATCTCCTACAAGCTGTCTGGGTCATTATCGCATATAAAATAGTTAATAACAAGTTATAATTTATGCCCAATATAAAATAAAATTTATATATTGGTTAATGAAGTAGTTTACTTTAGGATGTCCATAAGTGTAATGCCTATTTCATGAAGGTGGGTCAATTAGAGCATCTCATATACGGTTCGACTTCTCCAAGGTCAACTCACGGCTAGTGGACTGCGCCACTCGAGCTTGCTCCACTTCATAGCTTTCTTACGATGATGAACTTAAGTTTGCTACAATAAATATTCAATTTAAAACTTTTGAAATGTGAAGTAAAAAAAATTAAGCATTTTCGCCTTTACGGACTGAGATTTATTATTCGTTCAAACATATGAAACTTTACCATCCTTATTTATCTGCTCAACGACATGCGTGTGTGTGAAGAACTCTGCCATTGTAGGCTCGCGATTATACTTCTCATACTGAAATTATATATATGAACAAACAATGTTACCAATATGATTAAATACCAGTAACTTATTTATAATCGCAATTTATAAATTTACCAAATCCTTCCGAAATTGTTGGAAGGATTTAGAGCCATCGCGGTGTACAACATGATTTTTATTCCTATTTGCATGGTTCCACAATGATATTTCCTATAAAGTTAAATATATTATTAACTAAAGCAATGCAATTAATATGCGAATTTAAACAAATTATAATAACAATATAAAATTAAATAACTTTAAGTTCAAGAGTATCCTAGAGCTAGAGAAATTCAGGCCAAACATGAGAGCTCATTCAAGTAGGTTTTTTATTCGCATTCTTTGCCTTCAAGAGAATGTCCCGATAATTTTTCTACATCATTTGGTTCCAGTGATTTCTAGAAAAATCCATATCTTCTGGATCATCACATACCGTAGCCTGTATATTGAAATTAATTTGAATTATATACATTATATTAACTTTCAAATGAATTATAAATTTATACTTACCATCAAGTCAACCCATATATAGCGTTCATAACATGTTATGTGATATTGTCCCAATGAGCCCAACAACTTGACATCCGACTCTTGAATGCCTTCTTAGAGACTTGGATAATGTAGTCCGAAGGCTTCACCTTGAAACCCCTATATAACTTTTGATGCAGCCATTTAATAAATTTTAAATAATGTACACGCAATAAATTTGAGACTTACCATGCACTCCTTTGAACAACCTCCACTACTGGATGTAAATCCGACACCGTACCGTTGGCACCCGCGTCAGGAGAAGGACGAGATCTGTTGGTGACGCAGCGGATTAATCAAACAAAACTTCAATCGATGAAATGTAGCAATCGGTGAGTTGAAGATACCAAAATGCCCAAGTTCGTTGATCCAAAGATACCGAACTCTAGTTATCTCAAACACGTTGATAGCGCACTATACCGTGTTCAAAGATCTACGATTCTTCGCACGTTGATCTAGCGCACTAGATTCCGTGAATCGGCTTCTTCGATCGTTGAATCGAGCGCACTCGATTAACTGAAAGAGGAGATAGGAGATCACACTCAACTACCAATTGTATGAAAGCACAAAGCTAACAAAAGGAAATTTTATTCAATTTTCAACAACCCTGAAATGTACAACACTCTCCCTATTTATAGTGTTTTCGACCCAGTTTCTTAACTCGTGACCGACTCAACATCCTTAGGTCGGCACCGACTCAACTTGTAGCAACTCAAGCTCTTTACAACACACGCCGACTCAACTTATTACATCACTTCATATCTTCAAGACCGACTTACGACTTAACTATATACAAGACCATCGGCCGACTCAACTGAGCACAACCTCACACGCAACCGACTCAAGTATATACATATTCTATGACTCAACAAACTCGCAGCGACTTAAAGAAGCTTCAGCAACTAAAGCATGTCTCGGTGGCGACTTCGGAGATAACTCGTACACGTCTTTAGAGATAACGACTCAAGCATGTCTCGGTAACGATTCAAGTGACTCGGTGGATATGAGGGGATTAGGTCGTATCTCGTGTTTCGTGTGGCCAGTTAGGTCGGAACCGAGATAAGCCTTTAACGCGGAGCTCTTTTCCTTAGGTCGGAGTTTTTTTATAACCCGTAGATCTTCCTCCTTAGGTCGGATCTTCTTAGACCGGAGCTCCCCTGCTTGACTCGTGAACGACTTACGAGTTAAACCCGAAACATCCTTTTCTCGTGAGCAATCCAGTCTCTGAACTTCTGTAGATCGTGCTGCATCAGTTGGAATGTCTCTTGCAAGACATATATATCTGCGACAAACTTATCATTTCCTATAATGAAAAAACAAATCAATTTTTTGTTAGAAAACATGTTTGATCAATCATCACATAAAAATTCCACTAAAGCGTAATAAATGAAACAACCCTGAACACATATATAGAATTAACAAAACGGAATAATACATAGCTCACAACATAGTCATCATTACTAATAATAGTGGAAACTCAGGATATACGTTTCACTGCAAGCAATATAGATATTTAGAACTATAAGTCTTCTTCATTTTCTGATTCAGAACTAGTTTCATACTCTACATCATTTTCTTATGTACTCTCAAATGCTTCTATTAAAACATTTTATTCATCATTTAATGACCCTAAATTAATATCATTAATTATTATTATTTCATTAGTTGGTTCAAGATCCGCTTGATAAGTTGCTTCGTTTGAAATATTATTTCCGTCAAACGTAAATCTTACCTTTGTTTTAAAAACAGCTGACCAATCCACTTTATCTCTTTTTAAAGATGGATAAGGAGCAAAGTAAACTTGTAATGCTTTCTTGGCTTATACGAAATGATCATACTTATAGTAACGTAAGGTATGCTTTATTTGAATAAGCTTATAATCATTGTGCATGTTGATTCCAAAACCAGGAACATTGCCTAACCAATTGCATTTGAATAAAAAAAAATTGTAGGTTGTATATAATATGTCAATTCAAAAATCTGTTTTAAGATGCCATATAATTTTTTATATGGTCATCTGCATCATCACTACCTTTGATAAATACACCACTGTTTTATGTTAATTTTTTAGCACCACAATCATTGGTGTTGAATTTAAATCCATTGATGAAGAATATTGGATAAGACTTAAGATTTCTTTTTGGTCCGAGCGAAAGATGTTGTAATCATTCATCAACGACATAATTTCTTGGATCATAAACGTAGTTCGAAAACCATTTAGCAAATTCTTTGCTGAGATCGCTAAATGGATGGTGTGATTCATAAATATTGTAAATATATATAATATGTTCTGTTATAATAATACATAAATATAATTAAAATAAATATGAATTTATTATTACCTAACAAATGGTGCGACTTCCGCATAATTAAGAAGAACATATGTGTGTGCTATATGGTAATCTCTATCGTCTAACCATATTTCCACATTTTCCAACAGGTCGGCCATGTTGTTTAAAAATAGATAACATTGTTCAAGAAGAACTTATTCAATGTCTTCATCATTACGAGGAACACTTACAAATGATAAGTTCATATGGTTACTGAAGAAATGAGAGAAAAAGAATGAAGCTTCTTCTTTAAGGTATGATTAGCAAATCGAACCTTCAACTCGTGTTTTTTGTCTAACTTTTTTCTTCAGATGATTCAAGTACCCATTACAAAATTAATTATTTAAATTCACTTACGTAAATATAGATTTTAAACTAAAATAAATATTATGGATATTCGATATTACCTCTCAAATGGATACATCCATCCATATTGCACAGGACTTCGAAGAAGTGCTTCGGATAAAAGATGAACAGGTAAATGCTCTATTACATTAAAGAAACGTAGTGGAAATATTTTCTCCAGTTTGTAGAGCAGTATAGGGATTTCTATTTTAACTTTACGTATACGGTCGACTTAACGTGGTTAAACAAAGCTGTATACAAAATAAACTTAATTTTGGTATAACACTCCATACTTTTATGAGCAACAGTTCTTTGAAAACCACGGGTAAATATTACATAATGATATAGCAATCGTGATTTCTCATCCCATTCAATTTTCTTTTAAGTCAACACATCTACGGAGATTAGAAGAAATCCTATGAGGACATCTTAGTCCTTCCATCCACTTTAGCATGAGTTTTACTTGCTACTGCCTAGCTCATAGCATGCTTTGGGGTTTTTAATTCATTGGGATTCATATGAAGTTTGAGATGCTTACAAAAGTGTGTTATATCAAGTCTTGAGTTCAGATCGTCCTTAGTTTTACCATTAACATTCAAAATTGTATTAAACACGTTATTAAACGCGTTTTTTTAGTTGTGCATCACGTCAATATTATGTCAAAGTAAGAGATCTTTCCAATAAGGCAACTCCTAAAATATATTTTGTTTGTACCAATTATGAATGTCTGATTTACTTGGAATTTCAGTTTGTACTCCAGTTTCATGTATCTTTGGATACTTCTTTACAATTTCTTATATTTCTTCATTTGACTAAACCTTTGGTGGTAGCATTCTCTCTTCTCTGTTAGCTTTAAAGTTTTTTTACCTTCTCTAAAAGTATGATTGAGATGGAGAAAACACCAATGACAATCAAACCATGAAATTTTCTTCCCATACCGTAAAGAAAATGCTCGTGTTACTTCCATGCGATAAGGACAAGCTAAACGGCCGTACTCCAACCTGAAAGCATTGCATACGTAGGAAAATCACTAATAGTCCAAATAAAGAAGCAAACATATAAAAATTCTGTTTTTGGAAATGTCATATATTTCAACTCCTTCATGCCACAATGTTTTTAACTCTTCAATCAACGATTATAAATAAACATCGATTCCTTGTGTGGGATCATTAGGACTAGAGATAACAATAGTGAGAAACATATAAGGAGTTTTCATACACATCCACGGAGGTAAATTACAAGGAATAACAATAATAGGCCAAGATATTTACTACTGGACTGAGAGAATGGTGAAAATCCATACGTACATAAACCAAGTCTAACATTATGGCTCTCTTCATCAAATGCGGCGTACGCCTTATCGAAATGTTTCCATGCTTCTCCATCAGATGAATGTGTCAAAGTTCCCTCTTTATATGTTCTCACACTATGCCATCACATATGACACGCCATAGCTGAAGACACATATAACCTTTGAAGTTTGGGTGTGATGGGTAAATAATGCATCCTCTTGTATGGAACTTCCTTTCTTTTTTCTTGGTTTATATCTTTTCTCATTACATATTTTGCAGTTTCTACGGTTAATGTCATCTTTCTAATATAACATGCAACCTTTTATATATGTATCTATGTTTTGGCATAGCAAAACGAAAGCCAACGTAAGTGTTTTCACTTTATTACGACTATCGCACATTAGATTATTGGATGATATATATTGTTTTTTAGCTTGTACAACTACTATAAATCTAGCTTTTGTGAAGTTGAATTTCGACTGCATAGTGATAAATTTAGAGGTTATTGAAATTCGGTTGCACTTTTATAATCATCCCACAACGGCCTCTTAGCCGCATCTAATAAATCATAAATTCTTTTTTCTCCCACTTTCGGTTCTTCTTCGATATTTACGTTTCCATCAATAACTTGAATTGTAAGGAACATTGATTATGTTTCATCTTCCATCATATCTTCTATTTGGTTCGTCATAATATAATTGTTCTCTGGCACTATGAGATTAGGTGTAGGTGCAATAAGTTCTCCGTGACGTTCCCACAAATAATAATTTGGCATAAAACCAGATTTATACGAATGTACTTTAACTATATCTGGTTTCCATCAAATATTGGAAGTTACTAGCAGGGCAACGAAGTTCTTTGTTACTTCGACTATTGGATGCAGTGAATCTAATAAATTAATGTCCATCATTATAGACATGTTCCTTCATCGAACCATACATACCAGTTTTGACTTCATACATCCAAGTATGGTCGATAAAATAATCAAATATTGTTCCTAATTTAAAATACATGTTAGTAATTTTGACAGCACCTAAACTTTGTCTAAAACAAAATTAAAGCCTTTGGGACTAAAGAATTCATACACCACCACTACTAGAACTACAATATATTCCGACAACAATTACCGACGGCCGCCGATGGTAGAATGCCGACAGCTTCCAACATCATATATTTTATGGACTTTGTTACGATTAAAATAATTAGTCGTCGCTAGCCATTGGAAAATTGCCGTTTGCAGCCGTTGATAGCTGTCGGAAAGTCACATGTATCATCTTCTCCACGCACCTGAACCATTTCACTCCTCCCCAAAATCAAAAACCCTCCTCTACCATTTCCCCCTCCAGCTCCAAGCAATGAATTACTGCCGAAATCAATTCCAACTTCATCAAATCAAAATCTCATCTCCTCCAAACCCCTAATCTCCTCTATTTTAGGCATTATTCCTAAACCCTATTTTAATGAATTTGTTAATTTAGGGTTAATTTGTTAATTTAATTGTTTATATTGTCTCATTGATTATGTGGTATAGCTTATTGAATGTTAATTTGTTAGTTTGATTTGTTAGTTAGTATAGTTTAATTTGCTAGTTTGTGCGATAAGGAATTAGTGTGTATTAGCTGAATAATTTAGTGCTTTTACGCGTTACTTGGGTTATTTAATGTGGATGAGCATTATTCAATTTATGCATTTTCTAAAACATCGAAAACAATAATTAATTTTATGTAGATACAGTTAGTTAATTAAAGTTTTAAACTATGCGTGTGTGGTAAACCATCATATACGATAGTTTAACTTAAGTTAAATGTTAATCAATTTAATGTAAACGATGAAAGCCAATTTTTTTTAAAATTATAAAATATGTAATATATTTTATTTATAAAACCTTTAGAGTGTTTTTTGTCCCCGTTTGGTAAGTATTGTATATGACCGTTATGTGGGTATTTGTTTTTTGATAGAACATACATATATATTCATCATATACAATATTTGTTGGATATGTCCCTGTATTGGACAAGTTACAAACACAGTAATGTAATTACATCTCGTAATCATTTCATTTTAAATAGTTCATAAAATTTCGACAGCGCTTCCTCTATGTTCCCTGTGTACACGCAATCGTGTACAACTCAGGGAACAAATGTGAAGTGCTGCCAAAATTTTGTTGAATCGTTTAGAATGAAATAATTTACAAGATATAATTGCATTACTGTGTTTGTAATGGGAAGTAGGATGACCCAGCAACAAAGTATCAATGATCAACAAATAGAAAACGTTAAACTGTGAAATTGTATTGAAAAATAAATTATGAATGTGGTTTTCATTTACATCGTATTTTTTAATTACAATAGGAGAGACGATGAATTATTTTACCGATCGAAACTGGATATATCAACAACGAAGGAAAATTGGAGGCTCAATAAGTGAATATTTTAATAATGATGTACACGTATTTATTAATTTCACTTTAAGTAATAATAGAAACAATGAAGAAATCCATTGTCCTTTTAGTAGGTGTAAATTGTTGAAACATTTGATACCAGAAATGGTTAGAGTTCATTTGCGTCAGTACGATTTCATGCCGAACTATTTGGTATGGGATCAGTATGGAGAACTTGTAGCACCTAATCTTGTATAGTCAAAGGAGGTAGTGAGTAATGAAATTGTTACGACTAATCTTGTAGAACATATGATTGAATGTGCAGCACGTTCAATGTTCCCTACTACATAATTTGTTGATGACGATGTTAATGTTGAAGAACCAAATATTGGAGAAAATATTTTATGATTTATTGGATTCCGCGAAAAAATCCCTTTGGGAAGGCTATATAAGCGGCACCCAATTATTAGTAACTGCAGAATACATTACGGTGAAATCTAAATACAATCTCATAGAAGTTGGATTTACAGCTGATGTATAAGCTGCGGAGCGGCATATGCCTCCCGACAACTTAATGTGCGAAAATCATATGAAGTGAAAAAACTTATGTCGGCTTTTGGTTTACCGTATCAAAAAATAGATACTTGTTTAAACGTTTGCATGTTGTTTTGGAAAGAAGATATCAATCTTAGAAATTATAAAATATGTAATCAGGAAAGTTATAAACCAAGAAAGAAGGAGGGAAAGGAAGTCCCATATAAACGTATGCATTATTTACCTATTACTTCTAGGCTTCAAAGTTTATTTGCATCTTCTATAACCGAGCATCATACGAGATGTCACAGTGTTACAATGTAGGAAGAACGTACGTTAACATACCCAGATGATGGGGAAGCATGGAAGCATTTTGATCAGAAATATCCCGATTTTGCAACGGAGAGCCGTAATGTTAGACTTGGTTTAGAATTTTCATAATTTTCTCAAGTTGGTTCTAGATATTCATCTTGGCCTCTAATCGTTACCCTTATAACTTACCTCCATGGATGTGTATGAAAACTCTATATATGTTTCTCACAATTGTCGTCCCCGGCCTGAATGATCCGACATAAGGAATCGATGTTTATTTATAACCATTGAATGAAGAGTTGAAAACATTGTGGTACGAAGGAGTTGAAACATACGACATCTTTAAAAAAAGAATTTTCATATGTTTGCTTCTTTTTTGTGGACTATTAGTGATTTTCCTACGTATGCAATGCTTCTAGGTTGAAGGCCGATCGCCTATCTTGTTCTTATTGCATAGAGGAAACACGAGAGATTTCATTACTGCATGGAAGGAAATTTTTGTAATTTAATTACCATCGGTGTTTTCTCCATATTAATCATTCTTTTAGAAGAGACAAAAAACTTTAAAGCCCTTGCAACCACCAATGGTTTGGTCAAGCGAAGATATATATGAAATTATGAAGGATTTTTCAAATATACATGAGACGGAGAACAAATTGAAATTCAAGGTAAATCAACAATTCATAACTGATGCAAACAGTATATTTTGGGAGTTGCCGTATTGGAAAATTCTACTACTTCTTCACAATATTGATATGATGCACAATGAGAAAATCATGTTTGACAACGGTTTTAGTATAATTTTGAATGTTAAGGGAAAGACGAAGGATGATTTGAAATCAAGACACGATATCGAAGTAATATGTAATCGCTCTGATCTTCATATCAAGCCAAATGACACAAAAAACCAAAATATGCTATGAGCTACACAATAACCAAATTAAAATACTTTTAAAATGGTGGAAGGGTTAAGATTTCCTAATGGTATTTCTTCCAATATTCATAGATGTGTTGACTATAAGAACAACAGACTTAGTGGGATGAAAAGCCATGATTGTCATATTATGACGGAAAATTTATCACCCATTGGTTTTAAAGAACTATTTCTCATAAAAGTTTGAACGGTTGTAACAGAACGTAGTTTGTTTTATAAGGAGTTTTGTTCTACGACCTTAAAAGTTGATCGTCTACGTAAACTTAAGAAGAAATCCCCATACTGCTATGCATACTAGAAAAAATATTTCCTTCAGGTTTATTTAATGTAATGGAGCATTTACCTGTTTATCTTCCATCTGAAGCACGTCTTCGGGCGCCTATGAAATATGGATGGATGTATCCATTCGTAAGGTATTAATATTTAGTACATTAATATTAGTTTACTTCATGTAGAAATAAATTTTAATTTGGAATAATTCTTAATAAGTAGTCAAATCATCTAAAGAAAAAAATGAGATAGAAAGCATGAGTTGAAGGTTCGATTTGCAAATTATATATCGTATAAGAAGCTTAGTATTTCCTCTCTTATTATTTTAGTGATCATGCGAACACATCATTTGAAAATGCTACGTGTAATGATGAAGGCATTGATCAAGCTAATTGTCAAGTGAGTTTATCTGTTTAAAAAACATGGCCGACCTACTGGTAAATGTGTGGAATTATCGTTGAACGATAGAGATTACCATGTAGCGCACACATATATTCTTCTCGATTGTGCTGAAGTTGCACCATTTGTTAGGTAATGCACACATATTCTTCTTAATGCATTATATCATCTACATATGCGTATATATACATATGCACACGTGTGTTAATTATAATGCATTATTTCGTCTATAATTGCAGTGTTATGAATCACAACATCTAAATGGCGATATCGATAAAGATTTCACTACTTGGTTTTCAAGCTACGTTTATGACTCGACAAACTGCGTGATCGTCAAAGGATTGATACATTTAGCTATGGGACCTAAAAGGAAGGTCAAGATCTATTCAATATTCTTCGTTGATGGATATAAATTAACACCAAAGAGTACGTGCTGAGAAATAACTAACAATACTGGTGTATTTTTTAAAGGTGGTGATGATCCAAATGATCATGTAAAAGATTTTTATGGCATGTTAACTCAGGTTTTGCAATTGACATATTTCTTAAGACCTACAAAATAAGTTTTTTTGTTTAAATGCCACTATTTCAGCAACATTCCAAGTTCTGGAATCAACGTGCACCCAAAGTATAATCTTATAGAAATAAAGCACGCCTCGCGTTATTACAAGTACGATCCTTTTATACTTGCCAAAAAAGCTCTTCATTTTATTACGCTCCGTACCCATCTCTACGAAGAGATAAAGCAGATTGGTCGGCTGTTTTTAAAAACAAAGGCAAGATTTATATTTGATGGACACAATATTGCAAACGAACAAGCTTATCAAGTAGATATCGAGGAAAGTACTGGAATAATAATAACCGACGACCAAACCGATTTTGGACCTCTAAACGATGAATCAAATGCATTAATAGAAGCATTTGAGACTAAAGAGGAACAAAATATAGAGTACGAAATGGAGTCTGAATCAAAAAATGACGAGGACTGGTTAATAATCTACATATCGGGAGAAGGTAATTTCTGTGTTTATTTATGTTACATTATCTCGTTAAAAATGATGTGTTCTGCTATGATATGTTTAGTCGTAATCTGTTTCACATAATTGTTTTATATTTCTGCCATAATGTATGTTTCATTTAATTAAATGATCTATTTCACAGATACGATATGTCTGTAACATGTACTGTATTACATGTTGTTTTTCCGTACACGCAGTTCGTCCCATACATAATTTCCCTCTTCTTCTCAGAGAGGGATGGGTGCGCCTCCACCTAATGATGTCCTCGGCTTATCGCATGAGTCAGCTCTTCCTACAGTCTGGTTGCAGATCAAAGACGATGAATCGTAAGCATTAAAGTTATTTTAGTATTAACAATATTTTTCTAAACGATCTATTATATATTTGTCTTATTTTATCAATTGCTTGTTTCTTTTTGACACAATGGTTTCGAGCTCGAGCCATCAGCCACAGTGCTCTCCATATCCAAACAGGCATATAAATGTAGGATGACTGCCTGCTGGTCTAAAGGAGCAAGATACCGGATAATGTCTGGGAGAGCATTTGGTAGGATTTTCTAGTAAGTGTAATGTAACAACCCATAATTTTTAACAAATATTTTAATAGAGTTGATTTGAAACTTTAGTTTTAAATCATTTAAAATTTGGAATTTTTCAATGTATTTTTGGGTTTGGTTGAGAATTATTTTTCCAAATATAATAAAATTAAGATTTTGTGAAAATTTTATATTTTGGTCCACTTTGGTCAAACTTTGACTTTTAGTTGAAATTTTAAATTTGAATTTTAAATTTCCAATCTTTTTCTTTGAAGCTGAATTTGATTCTGATATTCGTTCTGCTTTTCATTTCGCCAAATTCTATTTTATACTTTTTAAATTGGATATAATTCAGCGTTTTACACGCAATTATTTTCAGTATTTCATTGTTTATTTCTATGTTTATTTTCTATTTTATTTTGGTTTGGGCTTTGCATTTGGGCCTTGTTTTCCTAATGGACATGTTTTTGTCTATTCAAAGTGAAATGGTGCCTTTTCCTTAGCATAGCCATACAAAAATATTCTCACTTCCTTCTCTTTCTCATTTGCTCTTCTTGAAATTTTTTTTACAGTAAGTTATTTCTTCCTCTTCCTCTTTTCATTTTTTTTCTCTTTTGTTCTCAAGCTAAGTTCATCCATGCTCCTCTTAGGCCGACCATCCCTCCACCATACCATCAACCATGACCGACCATCATCACCTCATCACCATCCCCTACCAATGTCGTGACTTCCATGATCCAAAACCGATCAACAAAGCGTGTTGAAAGCCTAGCCGGGCCTTCCTTGATCACCACTTCCTCCTAGCTAGCCTCGGCCACCACCAATTCCTCCACCTTCTATGCATTGCCCTGACCACATACTCCTCCAGGCCGTACCACTTTAGATGCTTGACCACTTGACCAAGCCATATAACACCAGGCCGATCTATGTTAGCCTAGGGCCGAACCCAAAGCCATTATGACCATTGACCTTTTTCCTTCCACTTGAATTTGCTATTCCATCTCTTTATCTGCCATAGCCATGCTCACTTGATTACCTTTGCCGAACAGACATGCATCAAATAAGTCATGGCCGCGCTAATTTTGATGATGGTCAAGCCTACTTTGAAAGTGGCCTAACCCACTTGACTTGATTTGGTCATGTGTGCATTGTTTTGCTTTATTTCGGATCTAATTCTTTTGTATAATTTTATACTTATATATGTTTTGTATTTTTTTGTATACAAGATTCGGATCTTAGCTCTTCATCTACTCAAATCTACTTCGTGTTTTGTCGTGCTTTTCGAGTTTTGTTCTTGTGTCTTGAATTGTCATCTCTATCTTAAGAAGGCGAGATTATCACTCTCGATATTCGTACTTATATATTAGTGAAACAATGACATGTGAAGTGTAGTAGTGATATGCTATGTTGATATTAGTTTCATACATGCCCATGATATGATATTTTATGATGTTATAACCTGATACTATAGTGTTACATCACCTGATATATCATGCTATGCTATACTGTTCATTTTATTTTATGCTTCTCACATTACAAGTTCCCTATTAGTATAGAATCACTATGGGTTGAAATGATGCATACCTGAACGGACTTTAGAATAGGGAAAAATCGTTATGAACTGAAATGATAGGCTCAAGTGATTTTTATTTTACTTGGGATTGCGGGTTTGAAATGATAAAACCCAGAATTTTATATTTTACGAATTAGAATGATACATATCTATGTCATTTGACCTAGGTTGGAAAATATTATATAGACTCATGGTTAATTTTTAAATAATAGTTTTATAAAAATTATTAAGTATTTTGAAAATTTAAGCATATGGAATTTTAACTTAAATTTTGGTATAACTAGGTTAAATAATATATATATATATTGATTTTTAAATAAGTTAAGATTTTACAAGTAAATTTTTTTTGTTCAAAATCAAATATAAAGATTTTATATATGATATAAATTTAGCTTAATAATTTAATTTAAATCTAACCTAGTAATAGTGATATATTTATTTATGAAAAAGGATATGTTTTGTATAATTAAATAGATTTTAGAACTATGTTAAAATTGAAATACTATGTTGTAGTGAAATTTGTAGCATTTTCAAAATGCTATATTATTCTAAGTTATGCTTTTAAAATGCTATGCTACTTTAGGTTATGTTTTAAAGATGCAACCATTTCTAAAATGTAACATTTTCCAAAATGCAATTATATAAGGGTAACATTTTAAAAGTGTTACGGTTTCTAACTTATTACATTTTTTAAAGTGCTATAATAAGTGTATAATTTGGGATGTGTTAAAACTTTGGAAAAACGGATATTATTTGAAAGGTATAATAGCATTGAACTTAAATGGTTTTAAATTGTATATGTTTGATTTAAAAGGATAAACCATTTGAAGTAAATAACCATGGATTATAATAACTTTTGTTTGTTAAAGAGGCCAGGATCGGAAGTTGTCATACTCTCTGCTAACTCTGAAAACCACTTTAACAACTGTGTACACGGTGGAGATTCCAGAATGAAGTAGGATGGTGGCGACGTCCTACTGAGGTATATACGTGGACCCGACTCCCATGAGTTGGCGTAAGGTGGCTAAAACAGGAGCGATTCTCGGGCCAATGAGGTAGCTCCTCTGATCGAACATACTCCTTCAATACCATTCTATTACTTTGTGATTGATTAAGTGCATCCTTTGATTTTTGTGACTGTGGCTTGAGGTGGGTGGTAGTGACTGATATGCATTACCACCAGCCCGGATGCGTATTTGGTATATCTACCCTGACATTGCCTAGTTGTGCCATGTCACCTACCCTAGCGTGCCTTGTACGAGTTTGATTTGTGTCATACCTATGGAGTATTTATGGTAGGCTCCCGATCTGGAGGTTCGATGGTGCTGTGTAGACTACTGGGACTATATATGTGTTAAGGTGGAAAATGTAAGGCTTTAACGCTATATTTAAGTAAGTTTATTTTACTTGAGACATATTATAGTAACGTATATTGCTACATAGTAGATAGTTTAATGGATCCTTAAAGGATAGGCGATCCTAAGAATCCTTTAAGTTATTTGTGCATTTCTATTTCAGTTCACTTGAGTTGATTTACATTATATAAGTATGTATGTCCTGACTCGAGTGTTTGTGTTTTACTTTACGCACGGGTCAGCCTGAGTATCAGCTTTGGATTTCTTGTTCTGGAGCTAGGGGATTTACTGGAGATTATCTATCTATCTAGTTACCTATCTATTTCCATTTCAGTGGTTTCTATTCAGCTTATGTATTAGTGGATTTCTATTGTATTTGTTTTCAGACTCTAGTATGCTGTATTTTTTTTGAGACTATGTGTGTAGTAGCTTCATGAACTACTATAGTTATTTTATTTCCGCTGCGAGTTATTCTGATATTCTCTGTATGTGATTCTGTGATTGGTTTTATTTGCTCCAGATTATATTAACAATCTTTTGTTTTGAATTATTCAAGTTCGACATGTGTGGTTTTATCGTCGATTTGAATGGTCCAAAATAGTGGATCGTTACATTTAGTATCAGAGCTTTGGTTTAGGCAAACCTTACCCTACGGAGCAAAAACTCATTAGAGATAGGGTGGAAATACCTTAGAATGAGCGAAATCAATCCTATAATCATATCTTTGTGAGAGAACGTATTTTAAAGTATAAAATTATTTTAAAGGATTTTTTTGAAAGAATTTTTTGGATATAAATTTTCTTGTTTTAAAATCTAATTTTTCTAAATCTTCTTCCTTTCCTTATGTACCTTATTAATTAAATTCTTTGATTAGAATCTCTATTCTTGTTGAATCTCATCTTTGTTTCTCAATTACCTTTGTCCTAAAATTCATTCTTGATTTTTCGGGATGGATCTTAGGAATGTCAGTGCTAGAGGACGTGGTGTTTCCCTAGTTCCTGAGTTGTTGCATCCATTCGGTTCACTACTCTCTGTAGGGAATTCACTGAGCTTGGTGGTACCAAGTTTATTGGATCAGAGAGCATTATCGAGGCTCAGTAGTGGTTGAAGGGTTTAGAGAGGATTTTCTACGGTCTTGAGATCACTAATGCTCAGAAGAGTCAGTTGGCGGCTTGGCAGTTGAAGGGAGCAGCCTTGGATTGGTGGGAGTCTATTACTACTCAGACTATTGATGCTGATATTGCTTGGGAGCAGTTTAGGTATCCTTTTGTGCTAATTTTGAATTTTTTTCAGTTTCTCCTTTTGGAATCTTTCTTATGCTTTGATATCGTGCTTTAGGGATGCATTTGTGGTAAAGTGGATGGCCGAAGCAGGGAAGTCTCAGCTATATAGTGAGTTTATGGATCTTAAACAGGGAGACATGTCATTTTCTGAGTATGAGCGGAAATTCAATGAACTTTCCAAGTTTGGTCCTAGCCTGATTGACACCCCTTTTAAGAAGAATGAGAAGTTTATAGCTGGAGCTCGTCCAGAGTTTTATGATCATCTCATCTCTCATGTGCATAGTCCTTTCACTGATCTAATGGATATGTCCATTAGATTTAAGAATCCTACTTCTAACGATCCTTCTGTTGCTCATGCACCTTCATCTCAGTCTTCCTCTGGTAACCCTAAGAAGAGGAAGCTTAATTTTTATCAGCAGAAGAAGAATTGGAAAAAGACCCCTGGTTTGGGATCTTCTCCTTCTCAGAGGCAGCCTATTGACCAATCTTTTATTACTTACTTCAAGTGTGATCAGAAGGGACAGTATGCCAATAGTTTCCCTACTTCTATTGGTTTTGCTATTCCTCCTCCCGCTCTGTCGAATATGCATGATCTCTATCATATTTGCTTGCAGCCTGGCCATTTCAGGAAGGATTGTCCTACTCAGCAGAAGGGCAAGCCATCTGGTATCTTTGTTATTACCTCTGCCACTCCATCAGCTCCACCTGCACCACCAGCTCCTAGTGATACTCAAGGTACTCTTCAGGGTACCTTTTCTCTGTTTAGTTTTCCTATTCGTGTTTTATTTGATACTAGAGCTTCACATAATTTTATTTCCGTGGATCTTTGTGATAAGTTTAAACATCTTCTTTCTCCTAAGTTTGCTTATGAACCTTTGTGTGTTAAAAATCCTATTGGGGTCCTGCGAACCTTAGTAGGATTTGTAGCCAAGTAAAACTTCTCTATTCTGATCATCGCTTCAGTGGCGATTTCTATGTTCTGGATTTCCATGCTTTTGATCTATTGCTTGGAGGTGATTGGATGAAGAGGCACGAAGCCATTATCTCTTGTAAAACCCGAACTGTTTTGCTTGTTGATGATTTGGGTAATTCTTTGGTCATTTGGTGCCGTTTGCTTCATGATTATGCTGGCATTTTTATTTATTCTCTTGACTCTTCTCCGGATGATCTTGACTCGACTCATGTGGTCAAACTCTTTCCAGATGTATTTGGTGAAGTCACTGCTTTACCTCCTAAGCGGGAAATCGACTTTCGTATTGATCTTATTCCTGGAGCTCAACCTGTAGTTCTTCCACCCAAAAGAATGGCACCCCATGAGAAGTTTGAGTTTAGGAAGCAAATTAAGGACTTATTCTCCAAGGGTCTGATCAGACCTAGCTACTCCGAATGGGGAGAAGCGGTGGTTTTTGTCAGTTAAGTCCGATGGTTCTTTGAGGATGTGTGTTGATTATAGGGAGCTAAACAAGCTCACTATGCGAAACATATATCCTATGCCTCGTATTCATGGTATGTTTGATCAGCTCTATGGAGCTACTATTTTCTCTCAGCTTGATCTTGCCACAAGTTTCCACCAATTCAGAGTTGCTGAGGAGAGTATTCCCAAGAATGCTTTCCGTACTGAGAATGGTTTCTACGAATGGTTAGTTATGCCTTTTGGTTTGGCTAATGCCCCAGCTTTCTTTGTTGATTTGATGTATCTTGTTTTTCGTGATGTCCTTAACAAGTTTGCTCTAGTCTTTGTTGATGATATCCTTGTCTTCTCCAAGTCAAGAGAAGAGCATGAGTCACATTTGAAGTTTGTTCTGAAGACTCTTAGAAATCATCAAATGAAGGCTGAATTCTCGAAATGCCATTTCTAGAAGGATGAAATCCAATTTCTCAAGCATATTGTTTCTAGTAATAGAGCTTCTGTTGATCCAGTTAAGATCGCTGCAATCAATGATTGGGAATATCCTAGTACTCCATCTGATATTCGTAGTTTTTTGGCCCTTGCCGGTTATTATCGGAGATTCATTGAGAATTTTTCTCTGATTGCTGCACCTCTCACTGCTTTGACTCGTAAGAATGCTAAGCTTATGTGGAATGATAAGTCTGAAGCTGCATTCAACGAGTTAAAGAGTAAGCTTACTTCCGCACCAGTTCTTACCGTTCCAAATGGAAATGAGAGATTAATGGTATACATTGATGCTAGTCATGAGGGTTTGGGAGATGTTCTTGTTAGTCCGTGAGATGATGGTTTTGATGACAACAACCTTAGAATAGGATTATAAAATATAAATACTAATATTATAGCTTAGAAATATATGTATATGCAGAATTTAATCATGCAGGTACCAAGAATGAAGACGGTACAGTATAGATATTCAAGATATCAAGATTGAAGACTCATGAGTATCAAGAATATCAAGATTATAAAGAGTTAAAGATTTCAAGAATAAGTAATTTTAATTTGGAATTTTGTTAAAACTTCTAGAAAAGCACTGACGTCTTAAAATACAATTTATTCGTGGATTGGAATCCACTTCGAGCCCATTAAAGGGATGGAAGCCTAAGTAGGATGGAACCTATGAAAAATCTAGTGGAATATTGTTTTGTATTCGAAATATTATCTTGTTTTCAAAATGATTTAAAAACCTTCCTTATAAAAGAATCAAAAACATCTATCCTGATTTTAAATACTTCGTTAGCCTCAAAATAATCTTTATTTTCAAAATCAAATTATCCTTAGTTTTAAAACTATCGTTAATGATAATATATTTAACTTTTAATATTTATAATTATATTTAAATATAAAATTATAGTAAAATTATATATATATATATTATTCTCTATATTTATTTGTGTATTTTAACTATAGTTAAGTATATTTATAAAAGTTTAAAATAGTTTTAATATACGATAAAAGTTATTTTCAAAGAAAAACAAACAACCAAAATTTCCTATGGGATGTCGACATACTCAATATACCCATGTCGACATAGTGTCAGCTAATTTCAAATTTTAAATTTCAAAAGAAGTGTCTATTCGTCATATCTCTTCACGAATGGACATGGTTGTTATTCTTCTATAAATAGGGGTTGTTTTCAATGAATTTTCAATCATATTTTCTAGTTTTCATTTCTCTTCTTCTTCCACATTTTCTTTATACATATTCCTACCATTACTCTGTCGAAATCAACATTGAATCTAACTAGATTATCTCTGGTTTGATTCTCTATCACTATCTCAACAAGATCCTTAGTGCTATTCAGAGTTATAGGCTTCTTTGTAATCAATTAAACGAGAAAAGGTGTGATTGTAGCCTTGGATATCAATCAAGTGAGAAAATGTGTGATCGTAGCCTTGGAAATCAATTGGGTGAACTTGTTTCCAGTAAAATCAAGTATCTCTACCCAGAGGATTGTGAATCTGGAGGGTGTACCTTGTAGACTTGAAATCGAGGGTGTAATTGTACAATTGGTTTTGAAAGGAACTCTGTACTTGTGTGCGGGACTGGATGTAGGGTAACTCCGAACCAATATAAAATCCAGTGTGTCCTTTCATTTACTGCTTTTATTTTATTTCTGCATCTACGTTTGATTCTGTGATCATATCTGTGTTTGAATATTGCATACATTTGTGTTAAAATTAACAAAAATTCAAAAAGATTTAATAATTTTTAAAAAACTATTCACCCCCCTCTAGTGTTTATTCTAGCTTAAGATCCGTAATCTGCATTTCTCATAGTTCTGATGCAAGAAGGGAAGGTTATTGCTTATGCCAGTCGTCAGTTGAAGACTCATGAAGCCAATTATGCAGCCCATGATTTGGAATATCTTGCCGTGGTTTTGCTTTGAAGCTTTGGAGGCATCATCTTTTGGGTACTAGGTTTGAGATCTTTACGGATCATCAGTCTTTGAGATATTTCTTCACCCAGAAGGATTTGAATCGACGGCAGATTAGATGGCTTGAATTTCTTGCTTCTTATGATCTCGACATTAGCTATACCCCTAGGAAGGCTAATGTTGTGGCTGATGCTTTGAGTCGAAAGAAGGCGATGTTGTGTCAGCTTGTTGTTTCTTCTTCTCCTTTTTTGGATCGTATCATGGCTAAGCAGGATGAGGATAGGATTATTAGATTGATTAAAGAGAATTTATTAATAGGGTTGGTTGTAGCAGTCTTGATAGTAGTGGAGCTCAGATCGATGATAGAGGGATTTCAAGGATTAACAATCGGATTTGTGTCCCGAATGTAGATGGATTGAGGCAAGAGTTACTTCGGGAAAATCATCGATCCAGACTTTCTATTCATCTGGGTATGATGAAGATGTATCAGAATATGAAGAAGCTTTATTGGTGGAGGGTATGAAGCGAGATATCTCTATCTTTGTTAGTAGGTGTGCAACTTGTCGACAAGTCAAGGCCGATCATCAGAAGACCCCTGGTTTACTGCAGCCCCTTGAGGTTCCCAATTGGAAATAGGAACAAATTTCTATGGATTTTGTTGATGGATTACCGAGGACTAGGAGTGGTAATGAGATTATTTGGGTTATTATGGATAGATTGTTCAAGTCATCTCATTTCATTCCGATCAAGTCTACCCATTATGCTTCTAGTTTGGCAGAGATTTATATGAGGGAGATTGTTTGCCTTCAGATGTTCCTACTAGTATTGTTTGTGATAGAGATCCATATTTACCAGTCAGTTTTGGAGAGATTTTTAGGAATCTTTGGGTACTCACCTGAATCTGAGCAATGCTTGCCATCCGCAGACCGATGGTCAAATGGAAAGAGTGAATCAGATTCTAGAGGATCTTCTTTGTGCTTGTGTTCTTGATTATGGAGGATCTTGGGAAGATCACTTCCATCTTGTTGAATTCACCTACAATAACAGTTATCAGGCATAATCTCAAATCTTCTGTTTTAATCTTGTCTTAATCCTTTATCTATCTTATTTCATCCTTGAATCCAGGCTAGTATTGCAATGTTCCCATTTGCTTCTCTTTACGGACGACCTTGCAGATCTCTATCTTGCTGGATTGAATCTGGTAATCGTTTGGTTCTTGGTCCTGATATGATTCTGGAAGCTTCTGAGAGTGTTGAGGAGATTAAGAGGAAGATGAGGAGTGTTCAGGATAGGCAGAAGAAGTATGCTGATCATCGTAGGAGGAGTCTGGAGTTTTCTGTTGGTGATCAGTTTTTCCTTAAGGTCTCTCCCTTAAGGAATATGATTCGGTTTGGTCAGAGAGGGAAGCTTGCTCCTAGGTTCATAGGTCTTTTCCACATTCTAGAGAGAGTTGATTCTTTAGCTTATCCTTTAGATTTGCCTGAGAAGCTGTTTGGGTAAATAATGTATTACATGTTTCGCATCTTCGTTGATATCTCCATGATCCATCTTTGTTTGTTCAGCCTCTTACTATCGAGAGTTTGGATATTCCGCTAAACCTTACCATCGAGAGGAAGCCACTTCGTATTATCGATAGAGGTACGAAGCAGGTGAGAAGGAAATCAGTCAACCTGGTCAAAGTGCACTGGAGTACTAATGATCGGGATTGTACCTGGGAGATGGAGGAGAGCATGCATTCTTCGAACCCAAAATTGTTTGTTTCAGGTACTATTCGCTATTCTATCTTATCTTTCTTTGTTTCCGCATCTCGTTCTTTTTCGAGGACGAAAAGTTTTGAGTGGGGGAGAGTGTAATAACCCATAATTTTGAATAAATATTTTAATAGAATTAATTTGAAACTTTGGTTTTAAATCATTTAAAATATGAAATTTTGGAATTTTTCAATGTATTTTTGGGTTTGGTTGAGAATTATTTTTCCAAATATAATAAAATAAAGATTTTCTGAAAATTTTATATTTTGGCCAACTTTGGTCAAACTTTGACTTTAGTTGAAATTTTAAATTTGAATTTTAAGTTTCCAATCTATTTCTTTGAAGCTAATTTGATTCTGATATTCGTTCTGCTTTCATTTCGTCAAATTATGTTTTATACTTTTTAAATTTGATATAATTTAGCGTTTTACACACAATTATTTTCAGTATTTTATAGTTTATTCTCTATGTTATTTTGGTTTGGGCTTTGCATTTGGGCCTTTAATGGTCATGCCTTTGTCTATTCAAAGTGAAATGGTGCCCTTCCTTAGCATAGCCGTAAAAAAATATTCTCACTTCCTCCTCTTTCTCATTTGCTTTTCCTGAATTTTTTTTTACAGTAAGTTATTTCTTATTCTTCCTCTTTTTCATTTTTTTCCCTCTTTTGTTCTCAAGCTAAGTTCGGCCACGCTTCTCCTTATGTCGACCATCTCTCCACCGCACCATCAACCATGACCGACCATCATCTCCTTATCACCATCCCCTATCTATGCTGTGACTTCCATGATCCAAAACCCATCACCAAAGCATGTTGAAACCGTACTCGAGCCTTCCTCGATCACCGTTTCCTCCTTGCTAGCCTCGGCCACCACCAATTCCTCCACCTTCTATGCTTTGCCGTGACCACATCCTCCTCTAGGCCGTAACACTTTAGATGCGTGACCACTTGACCAAGCCCATATAACACCAGGCTAAGCCATGTTAGCCTAGGGCCGAACCCAAAGCCATTATGACCATTGACCTTTTGCCTTCCACTTGACTTTTTCTATTCTATCTCTTCACCTACCATAGCCATGCTCACTTGCTTGCCTTGGCTGAACATACATGCATCAAACAAGCCACGGCGACCAATTTTGATGATGGTCAAGCCTACTTTGAAAGTGGTCGAGCCCACTTGACTTGATTTGGTCATGTGTGCATTGTTTTGCTTTGTTTTGGATCTAATTCTTTTGTATAATTTTATACTTATATATGTTTTTCATTTTTTTGTGTACAAGATTTGGATCATGGCTCTTCATCTACTCAAATCTAGTTCGTGTTTTTTCGTGCTTTTCGGAGTTTGTTCTTGTGTCTTGAATTGTCGTCTCTAGCTTAAGAAGGCGAGTTTATCACTTTCGACATTCATACTTATATATTAGTGTAACAATGACATGTGAAGTATAGTAGTGATATGCTATGTTGATATTAGTTTCATACATGCCTGTGATATGATATTTTATGATGTTATAACCTGATGCTATACTTGTTACATCACTTGATATATTATGATAAGTTATACTGTTCATTTTATTTTATGCTTCTCACACTACAAGTTCCCTGTTAGTATAGTATCACTATAGGTTGAAATAATATATACCCAAACGGACTTTAGAATAGGGAAAAATCATTATGAGCTGAAATGGTAGGCTCAAGCAATTCTTATTTTACTTGGGATTGCGGTTTGAAATGATAAAACCAAGAATTTTATATTTTATGGATTGAAATGATACGTATCCGTGTCACTTGACCTAGGTTAGAAAATATTATACAGGCCCATGACTAATTTTTAAATAATAGTTTTATAAAAATTATTAAGTATTTTGAAAATGTAAGCATATGGAATTTTAACTTAAATTTTGGTATAACTGGGATAAATAATATAAATTTATTTTAAATAAGTTAAGATTTTATTAGTAAACAAATGTTGTTTAAAATCAAATATAAAGATTTTATATATGCTATAAATTTAACTTAATAATTTAATTTAAATCTAACCTAATAATAGTGATATATTTATTTATGAAAAAGGATATGTTTTGTATAATTAAATAGATTTTAAAACTATGTTAAAATTGAAATATTATGTTGTAGTGAAATTTGTAGCATTTTTAAAATGCTATGTTATTCTAAGTTATGCTTTTAAAATGCTATACTACTTTAGGTTATGTTTTAAAGATGCAAACATTTCTAAAATGTAACATTTTCCGAAATGTTATTATATAAGGGCAACATTTTAAAAGTGTTATGTTTTCTAACGTATAACATTTTTAAAGTGCTATAATAAGTGTATAGTTTGGGATGTGTTAAAACTTTGGAAAAACGGATATTATTTGAAAGGTATAATAGCATTGAACTTAAATCGTTTTAAATTGTATATGTTCGATTTAAAAGGATAAACCATTTGAAATAAATAACCAAGGGTTATAATAACGATTGGTTGTTAAAGAGACCATGATAGGAAGTGTCATACTCTCTGCCAACTCTGAAAACCACTTTAATAACTATATATGCGGTGGAGATTCCAGAATGAAGTAGGATGGTGGCGACGTCCTATTGAGGTATATACGTGGACCCGACTCCCGTGAGTTGGCATAAGGTGGCTAAAATAAGATTGATTCTCGGGCCAATGAGGTAGCTCCTCTAATCGGACACACTCCTTCGATACCATTCTATTACTTTGTGATTGATTGGGTGCACCCTTTGATTTTTGGGAGTGTGGCTCGAGGTGGACGGTAGTGGCTACTATGCGTTACCACCAGCCCGAATGCGTAATTGGTATATCTACCCTGGTATTGCCTAGTTGTGTCGTGTCACCTAACCTAGCGTGTCTTATACGAGTTTGATTTGTGTTGTACATATGGAGTATTTATGGTAGCCTTCTGATCTGGAGGTACGATAGTACTATATAGACTTTTGGCACTATATATGTGTTAAGGTGGAAAATGTAAAAACTTAACGCTATTTTTAAGTAAGTTTATTTTACTTGAGACATTATTAAAATAGCGTGTATTACTACATAGTAGATAGTCCAAAGGATCCTTATAGGATGGGCGATCCCAATCATCCTTTAAGTTATTTGTGCATTTCTATTTCAGTTCACTTGAGTTGATTTACATTATATAAGTATGTATGTCCTGACTCGAGTGTTTTTGTTTTGCTTTACGCTCGGGTCAGCCTGAGTATCATCTTTGGATTTCATCTTCTGGAGCTAGAGGATTTGCTAGATATTATCTATTGATCTAGTTACCTATCTATTTCCATTTCAGTTGTTTTTATTCAGCTTGTGTATTAGTGGATTTCTGTTGTACTTGTTTTCAGACTCTAGTATTTGTTTTTGATACTATGTCTGTAGTAGCTTTATGAACTACTATGGTTATTTTATTTCCGCTATGAGTTATTTTGATATTTTTCTGTCTGTGATTCTATGATTGGTTTTATTTTCTCCAAATTATATTAACAATCCATTATTTTGAATTATTCAAGTCTGACATGTTAGTTTTATTGCCGATTTGAATGATCTAAAATAGTGGATCGTTTCATGTAAATTTATATTTCACGCTTTCTCTTTGATCATACATCACTTTATATGTTGTAGACCATTTATAAAAATGTATAACTTTCATTTTCTAAATGTGTAGGGTTCGGTCAACCTACATGAGATCGATGTATGCCTGGAGCAGCAGCATTGGAATAGCAAAATCCCTAAAAATTGTAGGGATACAATGTCCGCAATGAGAAGAGCGGGGAAAAAAGCCAACTGGACGAGTGCTAGCGTTTAGGAGGCCTGGGTCGCATGGTGAGGCAATGAGTAGTTCCAGGTAAGTTTACCCCATATTAGTTATTTTAAATTGTTGCGTGTATTTAATATATAAATTAGAAATGTAATGTTATTTCCAATTGAAATTTGCAGTGGGAGTCAGATAGGAACTCTGCAAATAGAAATAAGAATCCTTTCACACATCACGGTGGTTCCAAGTCGTTTCAGCATCATTGTGATGATTTGGTAAATTTTTATATTCATATTTTTATATTTTAATTTATAAGTTGTTAACAGATGGTTAATAAACAATATAATATATAATATATATATATATATATATATATATATATATATATATATTCATATTTCAGGAAGAGCGTGAGGAGGTGCTGTTTCATGTTGGGATGTTTTTGCTCATACTCATGCCCTGAAACAGACTAACGATTCGGGCTCAGTCGTATACTCATGTGAGCATGATGATAAAGCGGCTGTTGTCTATGAAAGTATATTATAATTAAGTTAAAAGTCATCAGTTAATTAATTAAGTACATATTTATAGATGTAGTAATTGGTGTTATTTATACTGTGACCGTTTCAACTTTTTGTCAATTAGTATAACGATTAGTCTACTAAATTGTATTCTATATTTTCATTACAACAAAATTTTCAAAAAGCACGGGCACAGCTGCTGGCTGAGAATGGATGTGATGAGTTGACAACTGATGAGGAGGACGCAATTTTTGAGTCTGTCATGGATCCACCATCCCGCAGCAGGCGCTATGGATTTGGAAACTAAGTGGTAATTTTTAGAAAATAAACTAAATTCAAATATTGCATATTTTTTAATTAAAGTTATGTAAATTACGTTTATGACGTTGGAGGCAATATAACAATTTAATTATATTCGCAGGCTAAGACATCGCGGAAGGCATATAAGATGGCTCAAGACAAAAAAATTACAGCGCTATGAGCCAAGATCGCCGAGCTGTGGGAGCATGATCGCCGTTGTGCTACGTAGATGGAGCAGTTGAACCAGTGCTTGGCGGAGTATATGGAGCAGCATGTGAGGTTTTCTTCGTCGGGTGGTTCTCAGGAGATGATCATAAGTGATGCTAGGTATGTTCTATTATGCTTTTTTTTGTCTGTATTTATACGCTTTGAGTGGGTAAGGATGTCTTTGATACATTTTGATGGATTATGCATTATTTTATGTGTATATGGATATTGAGTTTGTGGATTATGTTGGATTTGGATATGGATTTTATGGATGAAATATTATGTACGCTTATCTATAAGATTATTGGTTTATATATGCTTGAAAATGAGCTGTTATTAGTATTGATGGATGTGGGGTGGTTGAAAGGCAACAGGATCAAATTCATAAAAAAAATTACCCAGATTACCAACGGCTTGTAACGGTTTCCAACGTCCTATAGTTCATAATTTTGCAACGACTTTCAACGACAATCTCCGACCATTTTCGACCACGTGGGACGGCTATTTGATTTTTCAGGATTGCCATGTGGCCATTTTGGTCGTTGGAAACGGTTGGATATTACCATTGGAGGCCGTCGGAAAAGTGCCATTGTTGCCGTTGAAAATCATTACTAAACGAGATTCGTATTCCAATGGCTATTCCTTCGATTTCCGAAGGCCTTCCAACGGCCGCCGACTGCTGTGGGCCGTCGGAAACCAGTGTTATTCTTGTAGTGCATGCTTCTGTCTAATTTCGACAGCACTTCACTTCTCTTCTACTTATAACTTTGTATCCAAGGGGTATGTTGGTGTTGTATTTTTTGAAATAAATTAAAGCCTTTTGAAACTAAAGGCTTTAGTTTGTTGCTATATTTGTTAAAATAATACATAATGCTTATTTCAAACTAAAATTTATTATTTCTAATTTTTTTATTTCATTTAGCTTCATTTCTCAATTTTATAATTCATTCAACTATTTAAATAATTTATAAATTAAATTTGAAATTTTAAAACATATTATACACTTATTTTCGCGTAAACTAAAGACATATTATTCTAAACTATAACAAACATTATATTCATTTCTTTGTTTTTCTAAAAATTGGTTTTTGTACAATATTTGTTTCAAGAAAATTATTATTTCAAACTAAAATTTATTTTTTCTTGATTTATTATTTCACTTCATTTCTTAATTTTATATTCCATTCAACTATTTAAATATTTTGTTGACTAAATTTTAAATTTTAAAACATATTTTACAATTCATTTAATTATTTAAATTTTGAACCGATTTCGTAAAATAAAATTTGAAGTTCGCACTAGTTTAAATCAATAATTATACACTAATTTTTGCATTTATTTTAGTCAATAATTATACACTATTCAAAACATATTTTACAATCTATTTAACTATTTAGTAGCATATTAATCAATAATTAAACACTAATTTTTGCGCAAATTATAACAAACATTTTTTTTTAAACTATACTAAACATTCGCGTAAACTTATCAGCAAGCATATTAATAAATAATTATACATTAATTTTTGGATTTTGAATCAATCATACTTTTTGGTGCGAAAGAATGAAAAGTTTTCAAGTTTGTGGGTTTTTAATATGTTTACAAAGATATACGTCGACTAGCAACGGCTAACGTCGGCTGCTTATTCTAGCCGTGCCGGCCGACGCAAAACGTTAGCGTTGATTTTAGTAGAATATTTGCTTTAATTTTTTTTATTATTTCAAACTAAAAATTTTTATTTCTTAATTTATTATTTCACTTCACTTCATTTCTTAATTTTATAATTCATACAACTATTTAAATATTTTATTAACTAAACTTGAATTTTTAAAACATATTTTACAATTCAGTTAACTATTTAAAATTTTAATTTACTGATTTTGTAAACTAGAAATTGAAGTTTGCACTTATAATAAATTAAAATTATTTTATACAACCACCGGCAATTATGATTAATATACACTAACTAATTAAAAAATATTACTTATGTTACCAATTTTGCAGATATTAGTCAATAATTATACACTAGTTTTCGCGTAAACTACAACAAATATTGCTCTAAACTATAACAAACATTCGTGTAAACTTATCAATAAGCAAACTATACACTAATTGTTGGATTTTAAATAAATTTTGATTTTTATTTACAGATTAAACAATCAAGCCACTAACTAATATTCTCAAATCAACCAATACATTATTATCATAAACTAATAAGCAATAATCATCAATCTCAAATCCATAATGAATTAATTTTCGAAATCAGGGCTTTAATCATATCTCCAAATCAAGTAATACATTATCATCATCAACTAATGCAGAATAATCATCAATTTCAAACCCATAATCAGCCAATTTTCGAAATTAGGGTTTTAATTATACCTAGATTAAGCTAAAATTGAAGAGGAAGAAGATACCAATGAGCTTTGGAGGGTTTAGATGATCTTGATGGTTGGAGGCGGCTGACTTGGATAGGCTCAGCGGCTAAAGTAAGCATCTTTTTATTTTTTGGTGGGAAATGATAATGATTTCAGAGTTTGCGTCAGCTGGCAGACGCATATTTTAGCCATCGTCAGCCGACGCAAAGGACTGCCACTATTAGCAGCTTTTGGTGTAGTGGAAATATCAAAATCATGATGTTTCGATTGAAACCTCAAACCTTGAGGAACGATACTACATACCTCGATGTTCGTCATTGTATTCTTGCTGCATTCAAGGCAATCTAATAATTCTAACTTCATATGCAAGTCTATATTTTTCTTATTCTTTCTCTTCGACCATTGTAATCAAAATGAAAAAAATATCACAAAAGCTTTTCATACCACTTGGATAGTAAAGTACCAATGGCCTTATATATCCTTTTTAGGATGCAAACAATTTGTTGTTAGCGGGAGTTCGTGCATCACTTAGATCTAATAAGATGTGTTATATTGAAATATTGTGTCATATCACATGTACTTTTTTATTTGATATAATTGACAGTTGACTTTGATTTAATTTTTCCTGATTAAAAGTTTTAATCTATTTTTTCTTAAATATGCAATAATATATGAAGTAGTAATGGTTTTCATTTAAAAAAATAATTGTGCAATACATCTCTCCTACTAATAAAGAAAATCCGTTGAATTAATTTACTCGGCGTCTTTTTCAAATTCCAAAAATTCCCTTGCTTTCCATTTACAATAATATAAACAGCCCGTTTGCGAAGCATGGGCCAATTCTATTACTAATAAATATTATTCTTAAATATTGTAATTTGACTTTATTAGCCAATGTTTTGGACAAAGAGTTAACCAATTTTTTTCTAAGTTGAAGCTATGTTATGTTTTGTTTGATATTTATGGTGTAATACTATGCTAATTATGTTAAATAGACGAGTTTACAAAATTTTAGACTGTTCTTCAGTTATATTGTGATTTTTTTAAATTAACACATGCATGAAAGATTGTAATATGATTTGTAATATGATTAGTTAAAGTTCCTTTTAATTACCAGAATTTTCCCTTAATAAGCTTTAGTATTTTGCAGTGGGAGTCATAGTTGGTCATCAAATTGTAGAAGCTTTCTATGCCCAAGGTGAGGAATGATCCGTTTGTGTTTAGCCCAATGTTTATCTATGAATTTAGTATGTGATGCGATTAGGATGTCTAATTGTACACTACAGGCTTAATAACATGTAAACCAATAGTATTTTTAAACTGACTGTATTCTTTAGTCCCTAACAATTGGTATTATAGCATGTAATGTAGTTTTCAACACCCAATATGTCTTACAATGTTTAGCTAGAAAGCAGCAACCTCAAATGAATTTGCTTGCATGTATCCTTTACCCATGCCTTTATCTACCACCTCGAATGAAATTTAAAATATAGTCAATCTTTTTGTTAGTTGCTCTATGTATCAATATTCAAGTGACAAATCGTCCTACAAATAATATATCAAATCTTCTCACTTAATGCTACTTCACTGGTAACAAATAACAAAACAAGTGTCATATATATGCCAAAAATTGGTTAATGCACGACTGGTAGGTCTGTACTTATTAACATACTATACATTTCTAAAGCCTATCGACTTTAATCCAAAGTTTCAAATATGGAGATTTATTCGAATAGGTGAATTGCGAATTTAATATTGGGATTATCTATGTTAGAATTCTCAAAAAAGAGTGAATGAGATATATCCCGCATCGCCAATAATAAGTCAATTTTCTAGTTTATATAGCATACTCACAATCCTTATATTGGTTTTTAGGGTCAGGTAATTTTGTGCCAGGGGGAGGATCTATATGGCCATGGACCAACGCACCCATGCGCCGCCGCTCGCCCGTCTGTCTGACTGAACCGGACTGAGTCCGACAAGAGTGGACCATGTTATATTTTTGCTGTACAGAAGTGAATGGTTTTATATTGTATAAATCAAATAGACATGACTGTTGCAAACCGCAACAGTTTCTGGCGGTTGCAAACAAAGAGACGCGACTGTTGCAAACCGCAATAGTTTCTGGTAAAGAGACGCGACTGTTGCAAATCGCAACAACTTCTGGCCGTTGCAAATGAAAAGATGCGAATGTTGCAAACAGCAACAGTTTTCGGCCGTTGCAAACGAAGAGGCATGACTTTTGCGAACCGCAACAGTTTTCGGCCATTGCGAACGAAGAGGTGCGACTGTTGTGAACAGTAACGCTTTTTGGCGTTGCAAATGAAGGGATGATACTTTTCTCAACGGGTGTAACCATTGGGAATTCGGCTATAAATAAGAAGGAAACCTGATCACTTTCCTCACTCAATTTTAATTTTGAATTATAATCCATGCGCTTTTGCATGTCACATAGAAGATCATACACATCACAATCTCGAGTAGATCACGTTTGTTGTATCTTGGGAGACTTTGAATAAAGTCTTAAGGAAATTGTTACTACAAGCCTCAGACGAAATTTCCTTCTTCAACCGTTTAGATTTCTAGTTAATTTATATCTATATCTTTATATATATATATATATATATATATATATATATATCGTTTTCGTTTTCGTGTTGTATTATTTCTTTAAATTGTATAACGTTTGATTTAGCACTATAGTTATTATTGCTATAGTTGTTAGTTTGTTGTTGTAATTAATTACAACATACTTATTGTTAAAATAACTAACACGGAATTCCAAAGTAGTGGAAATTTGAGTTGTAAACTTGTGAGACAAGTTTATTATTGATTAGTCTCTGTTTTGGTATACAAGACGTGTAACATCTTAAGACTTTCCTGTTTTCGCTAAAATAGAGATGGCAACAGTTGAATGATAAAAAAAGGCTACTACTCATAACAGGCCTGATCCGTTCAAAGGAGATGGTGATGACTTCATAACATGGCTAAATCAAATGGTATTTTATCTCGCCACACTTGGTCTGCAACAGTAACTCGATGAGGAGGAACTGATTCCTACACTAGGAAAGGAATCATACGTTGATATGTGGAAGCATTCCGATTATCTATGCAGAAACTATATTCTGAATTATCTTGACAAGGTGCAATACAAAGTATGTCAGCCTCTAAAGACAGCAAAAGCACTTTGGAATGCACTTGCCACGTAGTGTAAGACGCAGAACATCAGTCTTAAGAAATTCATTGTAGAAAAATTCATGGACTACAAGATGGTTGACTCCAAACCGGTGACTGCTCAACTGTAAATCATCATTCATGAACTCGAAGCGGAAGGTCATAAGGTTGGAGAATCGTTTTTAGTTGAAGCCATCACGGGAAAACTGCCACCGTCATGGAGAGATTACCGCAACTATCTAAAGCATAAGAAGAAGGAAATCTCTTTACCGGATCTCATAGTCTGACTTAAAACTGAGGCAGATAACCGTGGAGTTAAAAACCAAGCAAGGAGGCATTTGTGGCCGAAGGGTCAAAGACCAAAAACATAAAGAAGAATTTCCAGAAGAAAATGAAAGCTCTAGACAACAAATCAAAAGACAACAAATGAACCAAAAAGTTTGATGATAAGTGTTGGGTTTGTGGAAAGGTTGGACATGCCACTAGAGATTGCAGACACAAAAAGGAATGCAACAAAGAGGCAAATATAGTAGACAATATGGAAGTAGACGAGTACAACTTCTCGGCAGTTGTATCTGAATGCAATTTGGTTCAGAATTCTAACTAATGGTGGATAGGAACAGGCGCTACTCGTCATGTCTGCTCTAAAAAATCCATGTTTTCTACATACTAGAAATTTGATTGCGGAGAAAAACTCTATATAGGCAATTCTGCAGTATCCATGATCGAAGGTTGTGGCACAGTACTTTATCATGTTTATTGACGATTATACGCGATATTGCTATGTATATCTTTTGAATAGTAAAGATGAAGCAATTGCATCATTTATAAAGTACAAGGATGAGGTAGAAAATCAGTTAAATAAAAAGATCAAGATATTGAGATCGGATCGAGGTGGAGAATATGAATCATGATTTGAACAGTTCTGTGTCGAAAATGGTATAACTCATCAAACAACAGCTCTATATTCACCACAACAAAATGGAATAGCGGAGAGGAAGAACAGAAAGGCACGATCAATGCCATGCTTTTAACCTCTGGTCTACTGATGAACTTATGGGGGGAAGCCTTAAATATGTCTAATCACATATTAAACAAGTCCCTCACAATAAAACAGGAACAATTCCATATGAGATTTGAAAAGGACACAAACCAAGCTTTAAATATGTCAAAGTGTGGGGGTGTTTGGCAAAAGTTCCAGTTCCGCCTCCCAAGAGAGTCAAACATGGACCAAAAACAGTAGACTGTTACTACCTAGGGCCAACCCAAAATAGTAGTGCCTACAAATTTTTAGTATTCAAGTCTGATATAGGTGATATTCATGTAAATACAATCATGGAATCTAGAGATGCCTCATACTTTAAAGACATGTTTCCACACAAAAGGAATGAAGGGAATAATGTCCCTAAAAGGACAAGAGAAGAATCAAGCAATTCACATGAAGATGAAACTCAGCATGAGATTGAGGAAGTCGAACCAAGGAGAAGCGTAAGGGCTAGGACATCCAAGGCATTTGGTTCGGATTTTTTCACATATGTATTAGAACACGAACCTCAAACGTACAAGTAAGCAATGTCAACTTCTGAATCTTCATATTGGAAAGAAGCAATCCAAAGTGAAATTGATTCAATTCTAAGTAATAAAACATGGGAAATTGTTGATATTCCACCTGGAATAAAACCTATTGGTTGTAAATGGATTTTAAGGAAGAAAATGAAAGTAGATGGCTCTATCGACAAGTATAAAGCCAGATTAGCAGCCAAAGGATATCGTCAAAAAGAAGGAGTAGACTTCTTTGATACATATTCTTCGGTAACACGAATAGCCTCTATAAGAATGCTAATAGCAATCGCACCGACCTATAATCTAGAAATTCATCAAATGGATGTAAAGACAGCATTCTTAAATGGAGATCTCGATGAGGAGATCTACATGGAGCAACCTGAAGGTTTTGTTTCCAAAGGAAATGAAAAAAAAGTCTGTAGATTAGTAAAAACATTATACGGACTAAAACAAGCTCCAAAACAGTGGCATGTAAAAAAATTTGTGTCATGATGAGAAATGGTTTTCATATAAATGAATGCGATAAGTGTGTTTATTATAAACAAATTGGACAATTATATGTGATGATTTATTTATATATAGACGATATGTTAATATTTGGTCCAAATACTCAGGTAATAGAGACCATAAAGAAGATGTTAATTAGCAATTTCGATATGAAAGACTTAGGAGTTGTAGACGTTATTTTGGGAATCAAAATAATAAGAACACCTAATGTAATTGAATTGTCTCAGTCACACTATGTAGACAAAGTGATTGAAAATTTTCAAAATTTTGGAATTAAAAGAGTAAGAACACCTTTTAATTCATCAGAAGTACTGCATAAAAACACTAATGCTAGTGTAATGCAACTGGAATACACTCGTGTAATAGGATGTCTCATGTATCTCATGAATTGCACAAGACCGGTTATAGCTTATGCAGTAAGTCGACAGAGCAGGTATACAAGCAATCCAGGAAAGGAATATTGGAAAGCAATAATGGGAGTGCTTGGATATTGAAAAAAAACCATAAATTACTCCTTACATTATGGAAATTATCCTGCCGTCTTAGAAGGATATAGTGATGCAAATTGGATTGCTAATTCAGTGGAATCAAAATCAACGAGTGGTTGTGTATTTACCTTAGTAGAGGCAGCAGTGTCATGGAAATGTACTAAACAAACATGCATAGCTCGATCCACTATGGAATTGGAGTTCATCACTTTAGATAAAGCAGGGGAAGAAGCGGAATGGCTTCGTTATTTTTTAGAAGATATTCCATTTTGGCCCAAACCTATACCGGCCACATGCATACACTGTGATAACCAAGCTGTGCTAAGCAGTGCGCACAACTTTGTGTATAATGGAAAGTCACGACGCATTCGTTGACGCCATAACACATTTAGGCAGTTACTCTTAAATGAAACTATTTCCATAGATTATATGAGAACAAATGATAACCTAGCGGATCCTACAAAAGGTTTATCAAGAGAGAAAACTAACTACGCATCGAGGCGAATGTGTTTAAATGCCTAAACCAACAAGAGTTATCTTATACAGAAACCTATCCTAGCGACTGGAGATCCCACGGACTAGGATCAATAGGCAAACTAGTTCTGAATAACTCAAGACGTAATGCATTTGTTTGAATTTATTTCTACTCCATTCCAATGGTGCACAATATAAATGCATGCCTACAGAAGTATTAAAAGGATAAAACTATGTTTTTTAATGATGACCATATCTTAAAAATAACAAATGGGGTATATGTAGGATACTCTTAATGGTTGTGATCACTTATGTTAGTGTGAGCTGGATCAGCTCTATGAGAATATTAAAGGCTTTTATTCTCTAAAAACACTCGCAGAACTAAAAAATTTCAAGATCAAAATAAATACAACCAAGAGATTTGATGTGAAGGGAAATAATGCTTTGTAAAGCTTATTGTATGGTTATACAATAACGGCTGACGGTTTAAATTGAAATAATTCACCGATTAGCCAAGCATATCCGATAAGTTTTAACTAGGGTAAGTTCAAAGTGAAATATCTACTTATCCTCGATATAGCATTATTTTCATATGAAATGTGTGATTTTACACTTTGTGTGGGGGAGACATATATCATCGTTCATGTTGAGGATTGTTTGAATTCTCAAAAAAGAGTGAATGAGATATATCCCACATCACCAAAAATAAGTAAATTTTCCCGTTCATATAGTATACTCTTAATCCTTATTTGTCCCTTAGGGTCAAGTAATTTTGGACAATGAGAAGGACCTATATGGCCATGGACTAACACACGCACACCCCGCCGCCCGCCCGTCTGACCGACCGAACTATGCCGGCTCGGGTGCGGGTCAAATAAGAGTGGACCATGTTATATTTTTGCTGTAAAAAAGTGAATGGTTTTCTACTGTATAAATTCAAATAGAAGCGACTAGTGGATTGGATGCGACTGTTGCAAACTGTAACAGTTTCAGGCTGTTGCAAACGAAGAGACGCGACTGTTGCAAACCGCAACAGTTTTTGGTCGTTGTAAACGTAGAGAGGGCGACTGTTGAGAACCGCAATAGTTTTGGGCCGTTGCAAACGAGGATCTGCGACTGTTGCGAACCGCAACAGTTTACGGCCGTTGCAAACGAAGAGGCGCGGCTATTGCGAACAGTAACGCTTTTTGGCGTTGCAAATGAAGGGTTACTAATTCTCTCAACGGGTGTAGCCGTTGGAAATTCGGCCATAAATAAGAAGGAAACCCGATCACTTTCCTCATTCAATTTTAATTCCGAATTTTCTCTTCTTCCTCTTCGTTTCTTAATATCTACAATCCGTGCGTTTTTGCATACCACATAGAAGATCATACACATCACAATCTCGAGCAGATCACGTCTATTGTATCTTGAGAGACTTGAATAAAGTCTTAAGAAAATTGTTATGACAAGCCTCAGACGAAATTTACTTCTTCAACCGGTTAGATTTCTAATTGATTTATATATATATATATATATATATATATATATATATCGTTTTTCATTTTTGCGTTGTACTATTTCTTTAAATAGTATAACGTTTGATTTATCGCTATAGTTATTATTGCTATAGTTGTTAGTTGTTGTAATTAATTACAGCATACTTATTGTTAAAATAACTAATACAGAATTCCAAAGTAGTGGAAATCTGAGTTGTAAACTTGTCAGACAAGTATATTAATGATTAGTCTCTGTTATGGTATACTAGACGTCTAACATTATAGTTAGTATTCTCAAAAAAGTGTTATTGAGATATATCCCACATCGCCAAAAATAAGTCAATATTTTGGTTTACATAAAATACTCTCAATCCCTATATTGGCCCTTAGGGTCACGTAATTTTGTACGAGGGAGACGACCTATATGGTTATGGACTAATGCACGCGCACGCCGTCGCCTGCCCGTCCGACCAACCGAACCGGGCAGCGTCGGGTATGGGTGCGGGTCCAATAAGAGTGGACCGTGTTATATTTTTGCTATACAGAAGTGAACGGTTTTCTACTGTTTAAAATTCAAATAGAAGCGACTACTGGATTGGACGCGACTACTGCAAACTGTAACAGTTTCTGACCGTTGCAAATGAAGAGACGCGACTGTTGCAAACAGGAACAGTTTTTGACCGTAGCAAACAAAGAGGTGTGACTGTTGCGAACCGCAACAGTATTCAGCCATTGCAAATGAAGATGTATGACTATTGCGAACCGCAACAGTTTTCGGCCATTGCAAGCAAAGAGGCACGATTGTTGCGAACAGTTACGCTTTTTGGCATTGCAAATGAAGGGATGCTACTTTTCTCAACGGGTGTAGCCATTGGGAATTCGGCTATAAACAAGGAGGAAACCTGATCACTTTCCTCACTCAATTAATTTCGAATTTTCTCTTCTTCCTCTTCGTTTCTTAATATCTATAATCCGTGTGCTTTTGCATATCACTAGAAGATCATACACATCATTATCTAGGGTAGATCACGTCTGTTGTATCTTGGGAGACTCTAAATAAAGTCTTAAGGAAATTGTTACGACAAGCCTCAGACGAAATTTCCTTCTTCAATCAATTAGATTTCTAGTTAATTTATTTACATATATATATCATTTTTGTTTCTGCGTTGTACTATTTCTTTAAATAGTGTAACGTTTGATTTAGCACTATGGTTATTATTGCTATAATTGTTAGTTTGTTGTTGTTATTAATTACAACATACTTATTGTTAAAATAACTAATATAAAATTCCAAAGTAGTGGAAATATGGGTTGTAAACTTGTGAGACATGTTTATTATTTATTAGTCTCTATTTTGGTATACTAGAGGTATAATATCTTAAGACTTTACTGTTTTCGTAAAACAGAGATGGAAACAGTTGAACTATCAACAAAGGCTACTACTCACAACAGGCCTGACCCGTTAAAAGGAGATGGTGATGACTTCATAACATGATAAAATCAAATGCTATTTTATCTCACCATACTCGGTCTGCAAGGGTATCTCGATGAGGAGGAACCGATTCCTGCACCAGGCAAGGAATCATATGTTGATACGTGGAAGCATTCCGACTTTCAATGCAGAAACTATATTATGAATTGTCTCGACAAGGTGTTATACAGAGTATATCAACCTCTAAAGATAGCAAAAGCACTCTAGAATGCACTTGCCACGAAGTACAAGATAGAGAATATCAGTCTTAAGGAATTCACTGTAGACAAATTCGTGGACTACAAGATGGTTGACTCCAAACTGGTGAATGCTCAACTGCATGAACTGCAAATCATCATTCATGAACTCGAAGCGGAAGGTCGTATGGTTGGAGAATCATTTTTGGTTGAAGCCATCACGGGATAACTGCCTCCGTCTTGGAGAGATTACCGCAACTATCTAAAGCATAAGAAGAGGGAAATCTCTTTACAGGATCTTATAGTCCGACTGAAAATTGAGGCAGATAACATGGAGATACAAAACAAAGCGATGAGGCATTTGTGGCTGAAGGGTCAAAGACCAAAAACAAAAAGAAGAATTTCCAGAAGAAAAGGAAAACTCCAAACAACAAACCAATAGACAGCAAACCAATAGACAACAAACGAACCAAAAAAGTTTAATGGCGAGTGTTGGGTTTGTGGAAAGGTTGGACATGCCGCTAGAGTTGCAGACACAAAAAGGAACACAACAAAGAGGCAAATATAGTAGACAACGTGGAAGTAGACGAGTCTAACTTCTCGGCAGTTGTATCTGAATGCAATTTGGTTCAAAATCCAAACTAATGGTGGGTAGACACGGGCGCCACTCGTCATGTCTGCTCTGACAAATCCATGTTTTCTACATACCAGAAATTCAATCATGAAAAAACTCTATATGGGTAATTCTACAGTATCCATGATCGAAAGCAGTGGCACAGTAATCCTCAAATTTACTTTTGGAAAAACTATCAAGTTGAATGATGTGCTTCACGTTCCAGACATATGCAAGAATCTTATCTCTGCTGCAATATTATCGAAGAAAGGATTCAAATGGTGTTCGAGTCAGACAAGATGATTCTGTCCAAAGCTGGAATGTATATCGGAAGGGGATATTTATGTGACGGCAAATTTAAGGCAAATGTAGCTGTTATCGGCAATAAAACTATGTATTTTGATTGTGCTATAGGTTTTGATTGCTGACAAGACACGATAATTCACGACTACGACAACATCCGGACTCAATGACTCAAAGTATGGTTCATATAGTTATATCTTTTTACAAGAGTCATCAAATATGTATATAGAGTCTAGTTTAGTGCTTTGTTAAATCTTTCCTCAAGAATCATCGTTCAAATTCAAATAAACTTGCATGCATATTTTAATCAAAATAAAGTTTTCAAAAAAAATGCATGGAGAAGGACTCAAACCCGAGTCACTAGTTTGAAAGACAAGTACTCTAACCAAATGAGCTACTGCAATTTTAGCTTAACAATAGAATTTAGTCGACCGAATACAGTCAGTCAGTCGATTGAATCTGTGCATTTTAACATATTTGTGCATGATTTTTTCACATGTTTTCACTATTCAGTCGACTGACCATTTTCGACTAGTCGACTGACCTGAACCCAACTGTCATATTTTGAAAAGACATCTTCATTCTGCGAAACGTTGTGTTCTTTCTATGAACAAAAATGGACGCTCCTTTTGGTCAGAAACACTTCACATTCACCAAAATTCATTCTAAACTTGTGCTCTCATACTTGCATTCAAACAACGAACACACATTTTTAATGCTTTGAATCTTCAAATAGACTTTTATAATCTTCGATTCTTAGCATTAGCTTCTCTTCATATCTTCACATACACTTTATATACTAGAGGAGTTGATTATAGGAGGTTTGTACTATCAGAGACAAATCAGTGTTATCAAGAACACACAGTGTCAGATGTTCCTTTGTATTTGTTGAAGTCCTCTTCTGCTGCTCAGGTGTGTGAATTCCCCTTCGGCTACCGAGGCGAAATCCTGTTCTGCTGTTCAGGTCCCCGGTCGGCTGCTCAAGGGTTGTATAGACCTATTCCTTCGGGTTAAGTGAGGGTTGTTGTTTTAGTGAAATTCCAGAAGAATTCTGGGACTGGACGTAGGACGGAGCTCCGAACCAGTATAAAAATCTTTGGTGTCATTTTACTTTACTGCCTTTATATTCAACAGTATTTATTGTATAACTATCATCATTACACTCTGTATTAGCATATATCCATATTACACGGTCCTAGCACACTTTCATTTGCTAAGCAAGGTCATCATATAACTGTAACACGGTCATCTGACAATCAAATCCTGGATTCTATCGATCGTCGCAACATCATAGAATAATGGCTAGAAAACGATCTAATCGAAATACAATGAACAAAATCCCTATCAAAGCCATCAGTTAGGACTACAAAAAGGTACTTTCTGATTTACAAATTTTAGTAAAAGATAATAATGAATTAGATAGTATAAACAATAAGATTTCAAAGCTTAATTTTGTTATTTTAGAAAATATGAAATCTGTTGAACTTGAAAATGAGAAATTGAAAATTGAGAAATTAGATTTAGAAAATCAACATGGTGTTTTGAAAAATAATTTTGAGGCTCTTAAAGATTTTCTAAATGAACAAAACACCATATTTGAAAAAGAGAGAGAGAAATTTTCAAAAGATATTTTTGATTTGAAAATACAAAATGATCTATTACAATCATCTTTAGATAATTCAGAATCTTGAATTTTTCTTCTCGAAAATGAGAACTGTACGTTAAAAAAGAAAAATTCTAAATTAAACAAGCAAATTGATATTTTGAAAAATAGTAATATTTCTTTTGAAAATAATAATTGTGACTTTAAAGCTAAATTTGATAAACTTATCACTATAGTCACAAAATTTAATGAAGCTCAAAACGATTTAAATATGATTTTATCTAGTTCTAGACCTTTACATGATAAAAGTGGTTTAGGATATAATAAAATAGATCGTAGAAATAGCACTAGACACGCTTTCATGTATGGTAAATATGTTAGTGCAAGCACTAGATTACAAGTAAAGTCTAAATCCAATTTTCATAGAAGATCAAATACTGCTATGACCAATAATGTTTATAATTTTTTTAGAAGTACAAAATCATTAACGGGAAACATGAACAAAAATTATCTAAGTATTTGGGTTCCCGTTAATTGGAAAAATAGAGAAAAGTACATGACGATTATTTTGATATGGTAGTTAATAATGAAAATTATATTTATAAAGGTTCAACCACACCCAAACGAGTATGTGGTTTCCTAAAAATTAGGAAATTATAAAAACCTTGGGTATCGCATGCTTTAAGTGTTAATTTTTTCTGATACCTTACATTATAAGTAGTAGTTATTTTGTTGTATAGTATTCCATGTTAACACTTACGTGAAATATAATTTATATCTTCATATAAACTCTCATTTTTGTCGATGACAAAAGGGGAGAAAGATATTGCTCTAACACTATTTGCAGGAATAAACCAGGCAAGCACAGATTAAGGGGGAGAAAAGATTAATTATTTACAGGAATATATAGCATAGATTCAAGGGGAGAAATCTATAGCACAATTACATAAATATATTCAGTGAGAGAGATAAAACCAATAAAGCTTTTCCAAGAGTCGTTCGTAGAAAATGAAGTTGTCATCATCATAAACTGGGAGAATGTTGGATCATAGGTTTTGATTGCTGACAAGGCACAATAATTCATGACTATGACAACATCCGGACTCAGCGACTTAAAGTATGGTTCATATAGTTATATATTTTTACAAGAGTCATCAAATATGTATATAGAGTCCAGTTTAGTGCTTTGTTAAAATCTTTTCTCAAGAATCATCATTCATATTCAAATAAATTTGCATGCATATTTGAATCAAAATCAAGATTTCAAAAAATGCATAGAGCGAGACTCAAACCCGGGTCACTAATTTGGAAGACAAGTACTCAAACCAAATGGGCTACTGCAATTTTTGCTCAACAACATAATTCAGTCGACTGAATACAATCAGTTATTCGACTGAATCTGTGCATTTAAACATATTTATGCATGATTTTTTTACATGTCTTCATTATTCAGTCGATTGACCATTTTCGACCAGTCAACTAACCTGAACCCAACTGTCATATTTTGAAAAGACATCTTCATTCAGCGAAAGGTTGTGTTCTTTATATGAACGGAAATGGACGCTCCTTTTGGTCAGAACCCTTCACCAATGGCAGTAACTCTCTGACTACTATATATACATGTTCCCAAACACTCCACATTCACCGAAATTCATTCTAACTCTCTAATATTCTTCTTGTGCTCTTATATTGCATTCAAATAGCGAACAAACATTTTTACTGCTTTGAATCTTCAAACAGACTTTTATAATCTTCAATTCTTAGCATTAGCTTCTCCTCATATCTTCACATACACTTCATATCCTTGAGGATTTAATTATAGGAGGTTTTTACTATCAGAGACAAATCAGTGTTATCAAGAACACATGGTGTCAGATATTTTTTTGTGTCTGTTGAAGTCCTATTCTTCTACTCAGACGTGTGAAGTCCTCTTCGGCTGCTGAGGCAAAATCCTGTTCTGATGCTCAGGTCCTTGTTCGGCTGCTCAGGGGTTGTATAGACCTGTTCCTCCGGGTTAAGTGAGGTTTGTTGTTTTAGTGAAATTCGAGAAGAAGTCTGGGACTGGACGAAGAACGGAGCTCCGAACCAGTATAAAAATCTCTGGTGTCATTTTACTTTACTGCATTTATATTCAGCACTATTTATTGTATAGCTATCATCACTACACTCTGTATTAGCGTATATCCATATTACATGGTCCTATCAAACTTTCATAAATGAATGTGATAAATGTGTTTATTATAAACGAATTGGACAATCATATGTGATGATTTGTTTATATGTAGACGATATGTTAATATTTGATCCAAATACTCAGGTAATAGAGACCATAAGGAAGATGTTAATTAGCAATTTCGATATGAAAGACTTAGGAGTTGCAGACGTTATTTTGGGAATCAAAATAATAAGAACACCCAATGGAATTGAATTATCTCAGTCACATTATGTAGACAAAGTGATTGAAAATTTTCAAAATTTTGGAAGGCGAAGAAGCAGAGTGGCTTCGTCATTTTTTAGAAGATATTCCATTTTGGCCTAAACCTGTACCGGCCATATGCATACACTGTGACAACCAAGCTGCGCTAAGAGGAGTGCACAACTTTGTGTATAATGGAAAGTCACGACACATTCGTCGACGCCATAACACAGTTAGGCAGTTACTCTAAACTGGAATTATTTCCATAGATTATGTGGGAACAAATGATAACCTAGCAGATCCATTTACTAAAGATTCATCTAGAGAGAAAATTAACTGCGCATCGAGGGGAATGGGTTTAAAAGCCTCAACCAACAAGAGCTATCATATATGGAAACCTATCTTAGCGACTGGAGATCCCACGTACTAGGATCAATAGGCAAACCAGTTCTGAGTAACTCAAGACATAATGCATTTGCTTGGACATAGTCCAACTCCATTCCTATGGTGCACAATATGAATGCATGCCTATAGAAGTATTTAAAGGTTAAAACTATGTTTTTTAATGATGACCATATCTTGAATGTATCAAGTGGGGTATATGTGGGATACTCTTAACGGTTGCGATCACCTACGTTAATTTGAGCCGGGTCGGCTCTATGAGAATATTAAAGGCTTTTATTCTCTAAAAACACTTGTAGAACCAAAAATTATTCAGGACCAAAACGAACACAACCAAGAGATTGGATGTAAAGGAAAATACTGATTTGTAAAGCTTATTGTCTGGTTATACAATAACGGCTAACGGTTCAAGATGAAATAATTCACCGGTTAACCAAGTATATCCGATAAGTTTTAATTAGGGAAAGTTCAAAGTGAAATATCTACTTATCCTCAATATAGCATTATTTTCATATGAACTGTGTGATATTACACTTTGTATGGGGGAGACATATATCGTCATTCATGTGGGGAATTGTTAGGAATTATCAAAAAAGTGTGAATGAGATATATCCCACGTCGCCAAAAAAGTCAATTTTCTGGTTTATATAATATACTCGCAATCCCTATATTGCTCTAATGGTAATTTTGTGTAAGAAGGAGGAACTATATGGCCATGGACTAACACACGCGGGCGCCCCGCCGCCCGCCCGTCCGACCGACCGAACCGGGCCGGGTCGGGTGCAGGTGCGGGTCCAATAAGAGTGGACCGTGTTATATTTTTGCTGTATAGAAGTGAACGGTTTTCTACTGTTTAAAACTCAAATAGAAGCGACTAGTGGATTGGACGCGACTATTGCAAACCGCAACAGTATTTGACCGTCGCAAACGAAGAGACGCGATTGTTTCAAATAGCAACAGTTTTCGGTCGTTGCAAACGAAGAGGTGTGACTGTTGCGAACCACAACAGAATTCGGCTGTCGCGAACGAAGAGGCGCGACTGTTGCGAACCGCAACAGTTTTCGGCCGTTGCAAACAAAGAGGCGCGGCTGTTGCGAATAGTAATGCTTTTGGCGTTGCAAATGAAGGGATGCCACTTTTCTCAACGGGTGTAGCCATTGGGATTTCGGCTATAAATAAGGAGGAAACCTGATCACTTTCCTCACTTGGTTAATTCTGAATTTTCTCTTCTTCCTCTTTGTTTCTTAGTATCTACAATCTATGCGCTTTTTGCATATCACAAAGAAGATCATACAAATCACAATCTCGAGCAGATCACGTCTATTGTATCTTGGGAGAATTTGAATAAAGTCTTAAGGAAATTGTTAGGACAAGCCTCAGACGAAATTTCCTTCTTCAACCGGTTAGATTTCTAGTTAATTTATTTATATATATATATCGTTTTTGTTTCTGTGTTGTACTATTTCTTTAAATAGTATAACGTTTGATTTAGCACCATAGTTGTTACTGCTATACTTGTTAGTTTGTTGTTGTAATTAATTACAGCATACTTATTGTTAAAATAACCAATACAGAATTCCATAGTAGTGTGTTATAAGTCCGGTATACCAAAACAGAGACTAATCAATAATAAACCTGTCTCACAACTTTACAACTCGGATTTCCACTACTTTGGAATTCTATATTAGTTATTTTAACAATAAGTATGTTGTAATTAATTACAACAATAAACTAACAACTTTAGCAATAATAACTCTAGTGCTAAATCAAACGTTATACTATTTAAAGAAGTAGTACAACGTAGAAACGAAAACAATATATATATATATATATATATATATATATATATAAATTAACTACAAATCTAACTGGTTGAAGAAGGAAATTACGTCTGAGGCTTGTTGTAACAATTTCCTTAAAACTTAATTCAATGTCTCCCTAAGATACAAAAGACGCTATCTGCTTGAGATTGTGATGTGTATGATCTTCTGTGTGATATGCAAAAGCGTACGGATTGTAGATAAGAAGAAACGAAGAAGAGAAAATTCATAATTAAAATTGAGTGAAGAAAGTGATCGAGTTTCCTCCTTATTTATGGCTGAATTCCCAATGGCTGCACCCGTTGAGAAAAGTAGCATCCCTTCATTTGCAATGCCAAAAAGCGTTACTGTTCGCAAGTCACGCCTCTTCGTTTGCAACGGTCGAAAAATGTTGTGGTTCGCAATAGTTACGCCTCTTCGTTTACAACGGCCGAAAACTGTTGCGCTTCGCAACAGTCACACCTCTTCGTTTGCAACAGCCGAAAACTTTTGCTGTTCGCAATAATCGCGTCTCTTCGTTTACAACGGCCAGAAACTATTGTGGTTTGCAACAGTTGCGTCCCTTTTCACAACGGCCAGAAACTGTTGTGGTTTGCAACATTCGTGTCCAATCCACTTGTCGCTTCCATTTGAATTTAAATAGTAGAAACCGTTTATTTCTGTACAGCAAAAATATAACACGGTTCATTCTTATTGGACCCACACCCGCACCCGACCCGGCCTCGTTCGGTCGGTCGGACGAGCTGGTGGCGGTGCGCGCGCGTGTGTTAGTTCATGGTCATATGGGTCCTCCCCCTCGCACAAAATTAACTGACCCTAAGGGCCAATATAGGGATTGAGAGTATAGTATATAAACCAGAAAATTGACTTATTTTTGGTGATGTAGGATACATCTCGTTCACTCTTTTTTGAGAATTCTAACAATCCTCCACATGAATGACAATATATGTCTCCCCCACACAAAGTGTAATATCACACAATTCATATGAAAGTAATGCTATATCGAGGATAAGTAGATATTTCACTTTAAACTTTCCCTAGTTAAAACTTATCGGATATACTTGGCTAACAAGTGAATTATTTCATCTTGAACCGTCAGCCGTTATTGTACAACCAGACAATAACCTTTACGAAGCAGTATTTCCCTTCACATCCAATCTCTTGGTTGTGTTCATTTTGGTCCTGAACAATTTTTGGTTCTGCCAGTGTTTTTTAGAGAAGAAAAGCCTTTAATATTCTCATAGAGCCGACCCAACTCACACTAACATAGGTGATCGCAACCATTAAGATATCCCACATATACCCCACTTGTTATATTAAAGATATGGTCATCATTAAAAAAACATAGTTTTAACCTTTAAATACTTCTGTAGGCATTTATTTAAATTATGCACCATAGGAATGGAGTTGGACCATGTCCAAGCAAATGCATTACGCCTTGAGTTACTCAGAACTGGTTTGCCTATTGATCCTTGTCCGTGAGAACTCCAGTCGCTAGAATAGGTTTCCGTATAAGATAACTCTTGTTGATTTAGGCATTTAAATCCATTCCCCTCGATGAGAAGTTTATTTTCTCTCTTGATAAACCTCTGGGAAATGGATCCGCTAGGTAATCATTTGTTCTCACATAATCTATGAAAATAGTTCCATTTGAAAGTAACTGCCTAACTGTGTTATGGCATCAACGAATGTGTCATGACTTTCCATTATACACAAAGTTGTGCACTCTACTTAGTGCAGCTTGGTTATCACAGTGTATGCATATGGTTGGTATAGGTTTAGGCCAAAACGGAATATCTTCTAAAAAATGACGAAGCCATTCTGCTTCTTCGCCTGCTTTATCTAAAGCGATGAACTTCGATTCCATAGTGGATTGAGCTATGCATGTTTGTTTAGTAGATTTCCACGATACTGCTGCCCTTGCTAAGGTAAATACATAACCATTCGTTGATTTTGATTCCTCTGAATCAGCAATCCAGTTTGCATCACTATATCCTTCTAAGACGTCAGGATATTTTTCATAATGTAAGGAATAATTTGTGGTATTTTTTAAATATCCAAGCACTCTCATTAGTGCTTTCCAATGTTCCTTTCCTGGATTGCTTATATACCTGCTCAGTCGACTTACTGCGTAAGCTATATCTGGTCTTGTGCAATTTATGAGATACATGAGACATCATATTACCCGAGAGTATTACAGTTGCATTATATTCTCACTAGTGTTTTTTTGTAGTACTTTTGATGGATTAAAAGGTGTTTTTACTCCTTTAATTCCAAAATTTTGAAAAAATTTCAATCACTTTTTCTACATAGTGTGACTGAGATAATTTAATTCCATTATGTGTTCTTATTACTTTTATTCCCAAAATAACGTCTGCAGCTCCTAAGTTTTTCATATCGAAATTGCTAATTAACATCTTCTTTATGGTCTCTATTACCTGAGTATTTGGACCAAATATTGACATATCGTCTATATATAAACAAATCATCACATATGATTGCCCAATTTGTTTATAATAAATACACTTAACGCATTCATTTATACGAAACCATTTCTCATCATGACACTATCAAATTTTGTGTGCCATTGTTTTGGAGCTTGTTTTAACCCGTATAATTATTTTACTAATCTACAGACTTTGTTTTCATTACCTTTGGAAACAAAACCTTCAGGTTGCTCCATGTAGATCTCCTCATCGAGGTCTCCATTTAAGAATGCTGTCTTTACATCCATTTGATGAATTTCTAGATTATAGTTTGATGCAATTGCTATTAGCATTCTTATTGAGGTTATTCGTGTTACCAGAGAATATGTATCAAAGAAGTCTACTCCTTCTTTTTGACGATATCCTTTGGCTACTAATCTGGCTTTATACTTGTCGATAGAACCATCTGCTTTCATTTTCTTCTCGAAAATCCATTTACAGTCAACAGGTTTTATTCCAGGTGGAATATCAACAATTTCCCAAGTTTTATTACTTAGAATTGAATTAATTTCACTTTGGATTGCTTCTTTCCAATATGAAGATTCAGAGGATGAGACTGCTTCCTCGTATGTTTGAGGTTCGTGTTCTAATACATATGTGAAAAAATCCGAACCAAATATCTTGGAAGTCCTAGCCCTTACGCTTCTTCTTGGTTCAACCTCCTCAATCTTATGATGAGTTTCATCTTCATGTAAATTTCTTGATTCTTCTCTTGTCCTTTTAGGGACATTATTCCCTTCATTCATTTTGTGCGAAAACACATCTTCAAAGAATGAGGCATCTCTAGATTCCATGAAGAAGGAAATTTAACCGGTTGAAGAAGGAAATTTCGTCTGAGGCTTGTCGTAACAATTTCCTTAAGACTTTATTCAAATTCTCCCAAGATACAACAGACGCGATCTGCTTGAGATAATGATGTGCATGATCTTCTGTATGATATGCAAAAGTGCACGGATTGTAGATATTAAGAAACGAAGAGGAAGAAGTGAAAATTCAAAATTAGTTGAGTGAGGAAAGTGATCAGGTTTTCTCCGTATTTATAGCTGAATTCCCAATGACTACATCCGTTAAGAAGGAAGCATCCCTTCATTTGCAACGCCAAAAATCATTATTGTTCACAACAGTCGCGCCTCTTCGTTTGCAACGACCGAAAACTGTTACGGTTCGCAATAGTCGTGCATCTTCCTTTGCAACGGCCAAAAACTATTGTTGTTCGCAACAGTCACGCCTTTTCGCTTGCAACGGCCGAAAAATGTTGCGGTTCACAACAATCAAACCTCTTCGTTTGCAATGGCCGAAAACTGTTGTTGTTCACAACAGTCGCGTCCCTTCGTTTGCAACGGCCAGAAACTGTTGAGGTTTGCAACAGTCCGTCTAATCCACTAGTCACTTCTGTTTGAATTTGAATAGTCGAAAACTGTTCACTTCTATACAACAAAAATATAACACGGTCCACTCTTATTGGACGTGCGCTCGCACCGGTACCCGACTGGCCCGGTTCGATCGATCGGACGGGCGGGAGGCGGCGCACGCGCGTGTGTTAGTCCTTGCCCATATAGGTCCCCCTCTCACAAAATTACCTAACCCTAAGGGCCAATATAGGGATTGAGAGTATACTATATAAAGTAGAAAATGAACATATTTTTGACGATTTGGGACATATCTCATTCACCATTTTTTGAGAATTCTAACAAGGAAAGTCTTAAGATATTATACGTCTAGTATACCAAAACAGAGATTAATCAATAATAAACTTGTCTCATAAGTTTACAACTCAGATTTCCATTACTTTGAAATTCTGTATTAGTTATTTTAATAATAAATATGTTTTAATTAATTACAACAACAAACTAACAACTATAGCGATAATAACTATAGCGATACATCAAACGTTATACTATTTAAAGAAATAGTACAACGCAGAAACGAAAACGATATATATATATATATATATATATATATATATATATATATATATATATATAAATCAACTAGAAACCTAACCGGTTGAAGAAGGAAATTTCGTCTGAGGCTTGTCGTAACAATTTACTTAAGACTTTATTCAAAGTCTCCCACGATACAACAGATGTGATCTACTCGAGACTGTGGTGTGTATGATCTTCTGTGTGATATGAAAAAATCGCATGGATTGTAGATACTAAGAAATGAAGAGGAAGAAGAGAAAATTCGGAATTAAAATTGAGTGAGGAAAGTGATCAGGTTTCCTCCTTATTTATAGTGAGATGGCAACAGTTGAACTATCAACAAGGGCTAACACAACAGGCCTGATCCGTTCAAAGGAGATGGTGATAACTTCATAACATAGCAAAATCAAATGCTATTTTATCTCACCACACTCGGTTTGCAATGGTATCTCGAGGAGGAGGAACCGATTCCTGCACCAGGCATGAAATCAGATGTTGATATATGGAAACATTCTGATTTTCTATGTAGAAACTATATTCTGAATTGTCTCAACAAGGTGCTTTACAAAGTATATTAACCTCTGAATACAGCAAAAGAACTCTGGAATGAACTTTCCATGAAGTATAAAACGCAGAGTATCAGTCTTAAGAAATTCATTGTAGACAAATTCCTGGACTATAAGATGGTTGACCCCAAATCGCTGACTACCGAACTGCATGAACTGCAAATCATCATTCATGAACTCAAAGCGGAAGGTCATAAGGGTTGAGAATCATTTTTGGTTGAAGCCATCACGGGAAAACTGTCACCGTCATGGAGAGGTTACCACAACTATATAAAGCATAAGAAGAAGGAAATATCTTTACAAGATCTCATAGTCCGACTAAAAGTTGAGGCAGATAACTATGGAGTTACAACACCAAGCGAGGAGGCATTTGTGGCTGAAGGGCCAAAGACCAAAAACAAAAGGAAGAATTTTGAGAAGAAAAGGAAAGCTCTAGACAACAAAACAAAAGACAACAAACGAACCAAAAAGTTTAATGGCAAGTGATGGGTTTGTGGAAAGGTAGGACATGCCGCTAGACATTGCAGACACAGAAAGGAATGCAACAAAGAGGCAAATATATTGGACAACATGGAAGTAGACGAGTCCAACTTCTCGACCATTGTATTTGAATGCTATTTGGTTCATAATCCTAACCAATGGTGGGTAGACAGATGCGTTACTAGATAATTACATCATTTATAAAGTACAAGGCGGAGGTAGAAAATCAGTTAAATAAAACGATCAAGATATTGAGATCTGATTGAGGTGGAGAATATGGATCACCATTTGAATAGTTCTATGCCGAAAATCGTATAATTCATCAAACAACAGCTCAATATTCACCACAACAAAATCGTGTAGCCGAGAGGAAGAACAGAACGTTAAAAGACATGATTAATGCCATGCTTTTAACCTCTGCTCTACCGACGAACTTGTGAAGGGAAGCCTTAAATACGTCTAATCACATATTAAACAAAGTCCCTCACAATAAAACAGAAATAATTCCATATGATATTTAAAAAGGACACAAATCAAGCTTTAAATACGTCAAAGTGTGGGTGTGCTCGGTAAAAGTTCCAGTTTCGCTTCCCAAAAGAGTCAAACTTGGACCAAAAACAGTAGATTGTTACTAGCTAGGGCCAACCCAAAATAGTAGCGCCTATAGGTTTTTGGTATTCATGTCTGATATAGCATATATTCATGTAAATACAATCATGGATTCTAGAGATTCATCATTCTTTGAAGACATGTTTCCGCATAAAGGGAATGAAGGGAATAATGTCCCTAAAAGGACAAGAGAAGAATCAAGCAATTCACATGAAAATGAAACTCATCATAAGATTGAGGAAGTTGAACCAAGAAGAAGTGTAAGGGCTAGAACTTCCAAGACATTTGGTTCGGATTTTTTCACATATGTGTTAGAACACGAACCTCAAATGTACAAGAAAGCAATGTCATTCTCTGAATCTTCATGTTGGAAAGAAGCAATCCAAAGTGAAATTGATTCAATTCTAAGTAATAAAACTTGCGAAATTGTTGATATTCCTCCTAGAATAAAACCTATTGGTTGTAAATGGATTTTCAAGAAGAAAATGAAAGAAGATGGCTCTATCGACAAGTATGAAGCCAGATTAGTAGCCAAAGGATATCGTCAAAAAGTAGGAGTAGACTTCCTTGATACATATTCGCCGATAACACGAATAGCCTCTATAAGATTGCTAATAACAATTGCATCGATCTATAATCTACAAATTCATCAAATGGATGTAAAGACATCATTCTTAAATGGATATCTCGATGAGGAGATCTACATGGAGCAACCAGAAGGTTTTGTTTCCAAAGGAAATGAAAATAAAGTCTGTAGATTAGTAAAATCATTATACGGACTAAAACCAGCTCTAAAACAATGGCACGCAAAATTTGATAGTGTCATGATGAGAAATGGTTTTCATATAAACGAATGTGATAAGTGTGTTTATTATAAACAAATTGGACAATCATATGTGATGATTTATTTATATGTAGACAATATGTTAATATTTGGTCCAAATATTTTGGTAATAGAGACCATAAAGAAGATGTTAATTAGCAATTTCGATATGAAAGACTTCGGAGTTGCAGACGTTATTTTGGGAATCAAAATAATAAGAACACCTAATGGACTTGAATTATCTCAGCCACACTATGTAGACAAAGTGATTGAAAAATTTCATAATTTTGGAACTAAAGGAGTAAGAACACCTTTTAATACATCAGAAGTACTACATAAAAACACTAATGAGAGTGTAATGCAACTGGAATACTCTTGTGTAATAGGATGTCTCATGTATCCCATGAATTGCACAAGACTAGATATATCTTATGCAGTAAGTTGACTGAGCAGGTATACAAGCAATCCAAAAAAGAAACACTGGAAAGCACTAATGAGAGTGCTTGGATATTTAAAAAATACCATAAATTATTCCTTACATTATGGAAAATATCCTGCCGTTTTAGAAGGATATAGTGATACAAAATGTGTTACTAATTCAGAGCAATCAAAATCAACGAGCGGTTATGTATTTTCCTTAGCAGGGGCAGCAGTGTCATGGAAATCTACTAAAAAAACATGCATGGCTCGATCCACTATAGAATCAGAGTTCATCCCTTTAGATAAAACAGGCGAAGAAGCAGAATGGCTTCGTTATTTTTTAGGAGATATTCCATTTTGTCCTAAACCTATATCTACCATATACATATACTGTGATAACCAAGCTGCGGTAAGCAGAGCGCACAAATTTGTGTATAATGGAAAGTTACGATACATTCGTCGACGCCATAACACAGTAAGGCAGTTACTCTTAAATGGAACTATTTCCATTGATTATGTGAGAAAAAATGATAACCTAGCGGATCTATTTACTAAAGGTTTATCAAGAAAGAAAATTAACTGTGCATCGAGGGGAATGGGTTTAAAAGCCTAAACCAACAAGAGTTATCTTATACGGAAACCTATCCAAGCGACTGGAGATCCCACGGACTAGGATAAATAGGCAAGCCAGTTCTGAATAACTCAAGACGTAATGCATTTGTTTGGACTTAGTCCTACACCAATCCTATGGTGCACAATATAAATGCATGCCTACCGTAATATTAAAAGGATAAAACTACATTTTTTAATGATGACCATATCTTGAAAATAAAAAATGAGGTATATGTAGGATACTCCTAATGGTTGTGATCACGTATGTTAGTGTGAGCTGGGTCGGCTCTATGAGAATATTAAACGCTTTTATTCTCTAAAAACACTCGCAGAACCAAAAATTGTTCAGGACCAAAATGAACACGATCAAGAGATTAAATGTGAAGGGAAATAATGATTTGTAAAGCTTATTGTCTGGTTATACAGTAATGGTTGACGGTTCAAGATGAAATAATTCATCGATTAGCCAAGTATATCCGATAAGTTTGAACTAGGGAAAGTTCAAAGTGAAATATCTACTTATACTTGATATAGCATTATTTTCATATGAACTGTGTGATATTCCAGTTTGTGTGGAGAAGACATGTATCGTCATTCATGTGGGGATTGTTAGAATTCTCAACAAGAGTGAATGAGATATATCTCACACCACCAAAAATGAGTCAATTTTCTAGTTTATATAGTATACTCTCAATCCCTATATTGGCGCTTAGGGTTAGGTAATTTTGTGAGAGGGGAAGGACCTATATGACCATGGTCTAACACATGCGCGGGCCGCCTCCTGCCCGTCCGACCGACCGACCGAACCGGGTCGAGTCGGTGGCGAGTCCAATAAGAGTGGACCATGTTATATTTTTGCTGTACAGAAGCAAATGGTTTTCTACTATATAAATTCAAATAGAAGCAACTAGTGGATTGGACGCGATTGTTGCAAACTGCAACAGTTTCTGGCCGTTGCAAAGGAAGAGACGCGATTGTTGCAAACTGCAACAGTTTCTGGCCGTTACAAACGAAGAGACGCGACTGTTGCTAACAACAACAATTTTTGACCGTTGCAAACGAAGAGGTGGGACTGTTGCGAACCGCAACAGTTTTCGGCCATTGCAAACGAAGAGGCGCGACTGTTGCGAACCGCAATAGTTTTCGGCCATTGCAAACGAAGAGGCATGACTGTTGAAAACAATAACGCTTTTTGGCGTTGCAAATGAAGGGATATTACTTTTGTCAACGGGTGTTGCCATTGGGAATTTGGCCTATAAATAAGAAGGAAACCTGATCACTTTCCTCACTCAATTTTAATTCCGAATTTTCTCTTGTTCCTCTTCGTTTCTTAATATCTACAATCTGTGCGCTTTTGCATATCACAAAAAAGATCATGCACATCACAATCTCGAGCAGATCACGTCTGTTGTATCTTGGGAGACTTGGAATAAAGTCTTAAGGAAATTGTTACGACAAGTCTCAGACATAATTTCCTTCTTCAACCGGTTAGATTTCTAGTTGATTTATATATATATATATATATATATATATATATATATATATATATATATATCGTTTTCGGGTTGTACTATTTCTTTAAATAGTATAACGTTTGATTTATCGCTATAGTTATTATTTCTATAGTTGTAATTAATTACAACATACTTATTGGTAAAATAACTAATACAGAATACCATAGTGGTGGAAATCTGAGTTGTAAACTTGCGAGACAAGTTCATTATTTATTAGTCTCCATTATACTCTCAATCCTTATATTGGCCCTTAGGGTCAGGTAATTTTGTGCAAGGGGGAGGACCTATATGGCCATGGACTAACACACGCGCACGCTGCCGCTCTCCCGTCTGACTGAACGACCGAACCGGGCCGCGTCGGGTGTGAGTCCAATAAGAGTGGACCATGATATATCTGTTGTACAGAAGTGAACGGTTTTCTACTATGAAAATTCAAATAGAAGCGACTAGTAGATTGGACGCGACTGTTGTAAACTGCAATAGTTTCTGGTCATTGCAAACGAAGAGACGCGACTGTTGCAAACCGCAAAAGTTTATGGCCGTTGCAAACGAAGAGACGCGACTATTGCGAACAGCAACAGTTTTTTGGCTGTTGCAAACGAACAGGCGTGACTGTTGCGAACCGCAATAGTTTTCGGTCGTTGCAAACGAAGAGGCGTGACTGTTGCGAACCATAACAGTTTTCGACCATTGCAAACGAAGAGGCATGATTTTTGCATACAATAACGCTTTTTGGCATTGGAATTAAAGGGATGCTACTTTTCTCCATGAGTGTAGCCATTGGGAATTTGGCTATAAATAAGAAGGAACTCTGATCACTTTCCTCACTCTATTTTGATTCCAAATTTTATCTTATGCCTCTTCGTTTCTTAATATCTACAATCCTTGCGCTTATGCATATCACACAGAAGATCATACACATCACAATCTTGAGCAGATCACGTCTGTTGTATCTTGGGAGACTTTGAATAAGTCTTAAGGAAATTGTTACGACAAGCCTCAGATGAAATTTCCTTCTTCAACCGGTTAGATTTCTTGTTAATTTATATATATATATATATATATATATATATATATTGTTTTAGTTTTTGCGTTGTACTATTTCTTTAAACAGTATAACGTTTAATTTAGCACTATAGTTATTATTGCTATAGTTGTTAGATTGTTGTTGTAATTAATTACAACATACTTATTGTAAAAAAACTAATACAGAATTCCAAAGTAGTGGAAATCTGAGTTGTAAACTTGTGAGACAAGTTTATTATTGATTAGTCTCTATTTTGATATACTAGACATATAACAATCTAAATAATTGGATTTGGGATATAAGGTGAATAAGAATGATTTTTGAAATCTTATTTAAATTCAGTGTAAATAAGAAGTAGGCTTTTAATCTAGAATTTAAATGTAATTAAAGGTGTTGAAATCATTTTAATAATAATTCGTTTTAATTAACGTGTGAAATTATCATCTTGGGACACTGTCGCGGATTTTGACGAAACTAGTGTCATTAGATCCGTAACAGAAAATTATTGTACGTTGACGAATTTCATGGCAATCAGACATATCATCTGGTCGTGCAAGCTTGAAACGTATAAAAATTAATTTAGAGAATTAATATAATATAATTGGACTTACAAAGCTAATTTCTATATATGATCGAAGTAGATCTCGATAATAGTTCCATTGAGTTAAGAATATGAGTATTTAGTATAGAACGCCAGTCGGCATGCCTTGGTTGAAGTTCGAGATTTTCGGATGCTTAGAGCTGATATTTTTGAATATAATAATAATAGGTACCCTCTCTCATACCTTGCCTCATACCTGTATGCATCAAGCCATACTCATGCATACTGATTCGTACCCCAACTATTCAAACACCATACTTTTCCCCTATATATAGCATTGCCTCGAAAAAAAAATAGGGAAAAATAAGGTTCTCCAACATCCAACGGTCATAGATCATTAGGGACAATCCATACAATTTTAGGTCTCGTCTCCAACTAGAGAAATGTCTGCAACAGTATGATGAAGGGATTCAATGGCGGAGATGGGCTGTTTTAATCGAAGGCAGAGGAATTCGAGGTTCGATGGCAACGAAGTAAATGGGTTCATCATGGAGATTTGTACGATGAGAAGTGGCGAGATTAGTGGCGTGGGAGTCTAGGCAGACTTCGATGATTGAGCGGCAGCGACAGAGGCACTATAGCGGCGGGAAAATAGAGTTGAACGTCATGCAGTTTTTGGGTTCTAAATTTACGATTGCGGCACCATCAAAAGCCATGTCAATGGCATTTTGATCCTCAAGGTGGGGGCTATCTTGGACGAGGTTGTGGTGGAGGCTCATGGCCTTTGGCGGTGGTAAGAAGGAGAGATTTCGGAGGGGATTTGAATTCGAATAGTAGCATGGAAATGAATGCGAGTTAGGGGAGGGTTAGTAATTAATTTTGGTAATTAACGTTAACTAATGTAATTAAGTGATTGAATGTTATTATTTAAATTATAAATCTTACAAATGCTATAACTAATCCATACTAGGTTTGAATTGAACGCTGTCAGTCGCGTTAGGATTGTATTGATGTGAACAACATTTTGAATTAGATTGGTGACGATTGACGCTTGTAGAAATTTCACGTTAAATTGAACGTTGTTCGATTTACATGAAACTAGAACGCTTTGGTAATAACTAGAAATTTGGTGAGTAAACTCACCTCTGAACAATACTATAATACTGTATAGTAGTTATAAAATTATTTGTTGCTTGTTTGGATGGCTTAAGTTTTATCAGTTGGTTTTGATTTATTCTCTCCCTTTGAGCGGATGACCTTTTATATCTACCTGCCTAGTAGCGGATGACTCATATTATATCATTATATAATGTATGTGATGCAGGGAGACAGGTTGAAGGGGTCCAATAGGATTTTTCACCACAGTTGTATATATATGCTGATATATACAAGCTATGACGCATGGGGGACATGTCAGAGGGATCCAACAGGATTCCTCACACTGTTGATTTTACTTTTCATATACCATGTTGTATGATGGTTGGATGCCATATTGTTGACTGTGGTATCATTATATGTTAAGGACTAAACCCTGTAGTGGTAGGGAACCAATATCAATATTGGTTAAGAGTTTAGTAACTATTAGCCTCAAAAATTTATATTTGAAATCCTATAAATCATCATTTGGGTTGGAGTTGGTTGTTGAGATGGAAATGATTTAAAATCTAAATTTGGGTTTTCGGAAATATTTTATTTTCAAAGGCTTTAAATTCTAATTTACTCCAACATCATTATCTATCTTTTCTAAACGAATTTAGAAATGTTTTAAATTGGTTTAAATATTGTTTAGTAATGATTTAATTGTTTAACTAGCGTTTAATAATGTTTTAAAGGTTTTTTATTTCAATTTAATAATATTTTAAAGTGGTTTATCAATATTTATTAATAATGTTTTGGGAAGTTAATTATTTATTATAATAATGTTTGAAACAAGTTGTTATTGTTTATTTAAGAATGTTGTATATTATAAATTATTAGGTTTAAAGGTTTGAGGTTTAAAAATTATTATTATATAATATAGTGATAATAATGTTTTGAAGTAAATGATTACTATTTATTTAAAAATGTTTTTTAGATTTATAAATAGAGTTCTATAAATAGTGTAACAATCTATAATTTTCAATAATTAAATTTATTAATTAAATAAATTATGGAATTTAATGTTGTGAAAACTTAAAAATTTAAGATTTATTAAGGAGAAAAAAATTACTAGAATTAAATATAATAATGCTAATTTAAGGTGATTGCTAACCATCTTAATATAATTCCAATTGATTGAAATGATGTAGAGTTAAAATTGGTTATAAATTATAAAAAATGAATGAAACCAAATATTGTATTCAAGTGGCAACATCATATGTAATTAATTGAAATTGATCAAATATAGAACAATTAATAAGCATATGAATCTATTTGTTTTGTTTGTTACCAATTGTTTGCGCCAAAATTGGTCACAAACCCCAAGTATTGTGAAAGCACCAGTGTCGGAATATAACTCAGCAATATTCAAACACAAATCACAGATCTAAGCAGCAAAACAGGAATTATAAACAAGAATACACGATTTATAGTGGTTCGGCTATCTCCGGCCTACGTCCACTTTCAAGGTTTTCTCTTTTTATTGATGTTCTTCGCTGATTACAATTGGTTACAGCGGATTACAATGGATTATCGCTCTGAAATTCAAATACAATGATGGTGATGGAGTGCAAAGCAGAGCCTGGTGGAATCTTGGTGCTTCAGAGCCTTGATCTTGCCGAAGAGAAATCGATCCCTTTTCTGAATGACCTGGGGCTCTATTTATAGGCGTAGGAGGCTGATATTTCTCCTAAAAGTCAGGTGGACCGCTTCTGGCACGTGAGGGGGCCCACATGGCCGAAACCTGGAGATCCGGGCCCACATTGGGATCGATTCGACCCTTGGTTCGAATCGATCAAGAAATCGTCCAATCGTGATGAAACTTGGCGTGGACATTCTTCGACATGTAGACGAACTCCTGTAAAAATTTCATGGCATTTGGATCAAGGGATTGAGAGATATGATTGATTCAAGATGGTGTACTTCGGCATGCTGGTTGGTTCGAATCGATCCATTCGAATCGAGTACTTTGAATCGATCTAAGGGCGTGTAAGTGGGTCGACGCGGCGCGCCTTCTTCGAGTCGATCCACGTTTTTCGCCGAGTTGATTGGGTCGACTCCGAGTTCTTTGCCGTGCTCACTGGATGGCTTCGTGTGTTGGATTCGAAGGTCGTCTTCGAATCGATGGAGTGACGCTCGTTCGAATCGATCCACACACGTTACTTTGGATCGGTTCGAAGTCGCCTTTAACATGTGGGATTCGAAGATAGCATGGAGCCGAAGCCATGATGAGTTTGTGGTCGTGTGAAGATGGATTCGAAGCAAGGTTATCTGGGGGCTCGCTTGATGGAGTCGAAGCAAAGGTTCAGTTCGTGGATTCGAAGGTGAGTCACTGTGATGGTGTCGAGGCCGATGGAGTCGAAGCAGGATGGAGTCGAAGGAAGATGTTAGCTGATGGATTCGAACATCACTTCTTCCTATGGATTCGAACATGATGGGTTCGAACTAGATGGATTCGAAATAGATGGGTTCGAACTGAGCAACGTCCATCCTTCTTAACTCAATTCCATCATAACTTGAGCATACGACCTCGGATTGACTTGAAATTTGAAATGCAGACTTCTATGATCTCTCTCTCCATGTCCTATCAATTGTGGCCCGATCCGGGCTCGGACAAAATTCATCGATATCCATGGTTATTCTGCAATGCGCAGTCGATATTCGGAAATAGTAATCATTGATTTTTAGTAAATTTTGGGTATCTCTACTTTGCCAAAAGTTGGGATAACATTTTGCCCCCCAAAACATGCCTTTTTGTAAAAGGTATGTTTTGAACGGTCTAAAATCAAGTGTAATAAATTCATGTTTCATCCATAGCTGTGGTGTTATCAATCAAGTTTATGGCTGTTCGAAGCCAAATCAGCATCCGTTCTTTCCGTAGAAGTTGAGGATGAAGTTTCATAGTCTCTCTGGACTATTATTGGCTGCTCTGAACCCCTACTAAGCCCATTCTAGACTTAGTGATTGAATAGAAAGATCCTATTGCACTCTGGCGTTGCCTTCTATCCCCTGCACTCTGGTCCCAGTTAGGACATATAGCGATGTCGTGGTCATTCTAGACCGATCATAGCCTCTCTGGGCTCTTGCTGGATCCCATCCTGTCACTCTCTGGTGAAGGGGAAACAGCGCTTAAGTGAGTTGATCCTGTCGCTCTCCGGCGAAGCAACTCACTTCTTGCACTCCGGTTCAGTGTATCTGAACATTAAGCGATGTCTTGGTCGTTCGAGACCGATCATAGCCTCTCCGGGCTCTTGCTGGATCCCATCCTGTCACTCTCCGGTGAAGGGGAAACAGCGCTTAAGTGAGTTGATCTTGTCGCTCTCCGGCGAAGCAACTCACTTCTTGCACTCCGGACTCTGCCTCCCCGGGTAGGGTCATAAAGCGATCGTGTTTATATTGAAATTTAATGTTCATCCTTTGACTCTCCAGTCAAAAGGTTTATTGCAAGAGATTCTAATTTATTTATTAAAATTCGAGTTCTAGATGTTCAATCTCAAACATCAGAAAAAAGCTAAACATTGCCTCTCCGGGCATATCGGTTTATCTCCATCTCAGAGCATGCCTAGGGATCTCTCCGGTTCCCGTACATGTGTAATTGGAGTAACCGTTTATTCTGAAAATAAATCTAAATAAAATTATTCGACCGAAGTCCAAATCCTGGACATGGCCCTTGCCATCTTTAATCAGTTGATGACGAGTCGTGATCCTGATCCAGGATCGTTCCTGTTAGGTGGAGGCGGTAGTCGTTCAGGTCTTGCTGCCGTTGTCCGTTCTCTGACAAATTGTGGCAATCTACCACCTCTGGCATGTTCTTCCACCTCATCCTTTAGGTGGCGGCATTCATCTGTGGTGTGCCCATCCAGCTCATGGAATAGGCATTATTTTCCAGTCCTGCGCTCCCGCTCAGTGGGATCCCTTATGGGCGGCTTTCGATAGGGAAGTTGCCCCCTAGTTTCAGTGTAGATTCTTTCTAGGCCTGCAGTCAGATCTGTGTACTGCCTAAATCTTGGCTCTCGGAATTTCTTTCGTTTATCAGGACCATCATGTCTGTCATCCTGTTTCCTCTTTCCCTTGTCCGCTCCGGACTGTTCTCTGGAGGTTCCTTCGCTTTGCGCGGTATTTATTTCACGACTCTCGATTCGTGATTCTTCTAATCGGATGAACTTTTCAGCTTTATGAAAGAATTCTCCAAGATCTTGCGGTGGATCTTTAGTTAGAGAATCTTTAAACTTGGTGCCTTCCGCGACTCCTGCCACTGCCGCCATTAAAATCATTGATGGATCCGGGCGATCTACAGAAGTCAATGTCACATTGAATCTCAATAGAAAATCTTTTATAGACTCTCCAGTCCTCTGCTTAATCGAAGCTAAAGTCATCACACTCTTGGGTCGCGTCATATGGACCCTAAACTGTCTCATGAAGGAATCAACAAGCTCGCTCCATGTTCCGATTGATCCAGTTTCCAGTTGTCTGAACCATAGTGCAGCTAAATCTGATAAATATAGAGGGAAGCATCGTGCCATCACTTCCTCGGATGCTCCTAGCACTTCCATGTGCCTGATGTATCTGGTAATATGCATGGTCGGGTCTGATCTCCCGTCATAAGGTTCTAGCGCTAGTAGTTTGAACTTTGGAGGGTTCCTTGCGTTTCGGATGTTTGGACTGAATGGACTCCGACTAACTTCTTCCAGACCTCCGCTAGGCAATCCTCCTCTCATGATTCTTCGCATGAGGCCAATCATTCTCTCGTCTCTTTCCAGTGGTTGACCTTTTTTAAACTTCTATCCTGCCCCCCGAGCCTTGAAGGGAACTCTGGTACGTATTCTTCTGGTGGCTCGTTAGCGTAAACATTGGCTCCAGTCTGTTGAGCTCCGTCTGTTGGTCTTCCAGTATCGGACCCTAAGGGTCTGCCCCCAAGGCCTTGTTGACCACCTTCAACTCCTGTATTCTGGTCTTGAACCTGACCTTCATTAGCTTCTGCAATCCTGATTCCTTGTCCCGCACTCGTAGCTGTTGTAGTTGGTCCAAGGTTTTGCATGTTCGTCGCCCTCATCTGTTCGAGGAAATTCTGCAGCATCTCATGTTGACTCTTCATCATGCTTTCGCGTAATGAATTAGCCATAGCCTCCATCTCGTCTCTAGTGATGTAGACGGAAGCTTGTCCTTCTCCTGATCCTGAGGATGCTTCTTGGCTTCCTCCTTGTTGGCCCCTATCAATCCTTTGTCTTGTTTGTCGAGTCATTGTCTCTGAATTGGAAGTCTTCGAACTCTTGAATCTGAACTCTGAATGTAGCGGGTGCTAGTCCCTCTCAGTGAAAGCACCAAAGTGTTTGCGCCAAAATTGGTCACAAACCCCAAGTATTGTGAAAGCACCAGTGTCGGAATATAACTCAGCAATATTCAAACACAAATCACAGATCTAAGCAGCAAAACAGGAATTATAAACAAGAACACACGATTTATAGTGGTTCGGCTATCTCCGGCCTACGTCCACTTTCAAGGTTTTCTCTTTTTATTGATGTTCTTCACTGATTACAATTGGTTACAGCGGATTACAATGGATTATCGCTTTGAAATTCAAATACAATGATGGTGATGGAGTGCAAAGCAGAGCCTGGTGGAATCTTGGTGCTTCAGAGCCTTGATCTTGCCGAAGAGAAATCGATCCCTTTTCTAAATGACCTGGGGCTCTATTTATAGGCGTAGGAGGCTGATATTTCTCCTAAAAGTCAGGTGGACCGCTTCTGGCACGTGAGGGGGCCCACATGGCCGAAACCTGGAGATCCGGGCCCACATTGGGATAGATTCGACCCTTGGTTCGAATCGATCAAGAAATCGTCCAATCGTGATGAAACTTGGCGTGGACATTCTTCGACATGTAGGCGAACTCCTGTAAAAATTTCATGGCATTTGGATCAAGGGATTGAGAGATATGATCGATTCAAGATGGTGTTCTTCGGCATGCTGGTTGGTTCGAATCGATCCATTCGAATCGAGTACTTCGAATCGATCTAAGGGCGTGTAAGTGGGTCGACGCGGCGCGCCTTCTTCGAGTCGATCCACGTTTTTCGCCGAGTTGATTGGGTCGACTCCGAGTTCTTTGCCGTGCTCACTGGATGGCTTCGTGTGTTGGATTCGAAGGTCGTCTTCGAATCGATGGAGTGACGCTCGTTCGAATCGATCCACACACGTTACTTTGGATCGGTTCGAAGTCGCCTTTAACATGTGGGATTCGAAGATAGCATAGAGCCGAAGCCACGATGAGTTTTTGGTCGTGTGAAGATGGATTCGAAGCAAGGTTATCTGGGGGCTCGCTTGATGGAGTCAAAGCAAAGGTTCAGTTCGTGGATTCGAAGGTGAGTCACTGTGATGGTGTCGAGGCCGATGGAGTCGAAGCAGGATGGAGTCGAAGGAAGATGTTAGCTGATGGATTCGAACATCACTTCTTCCTATGGATTCCTTCTTAACTCAATTCCATCATAACTTGAGCATACGACCTCGGATTGACTTGAAATTTGAAATGCAGACTTCTATGATCTCTCTCGCCATGTCCAATCAATTGTGGCCCGATCCGGGCTCGGACAAAATTCATCGATATCCATGGTTATTCTGTAATGCGCAGACGATATTCGGAAATAGTAATCATTGATTTTTAGTAAATTTTGGGTATCTCAACTTTGCCAAAAGTTGGGATAACACCAATTAACAAGGACTTGTGCATGAAATTATAAGTTGTAATAATGGTTTAATTATCATTGCAATATTTAATACGTTGAAACTTAATTGTAAATCGATCGCAATAAATGTAATTAAATATTGCGTTAATATGATTTAAGATGATAATTGTAGAATATTAGTGTAATAAGATATAAACCAATGTTAATTATATTCATAGAAAGATAGTTGAGTAAATAATAAGATACAAATCAAAATAAGGAATTTTCTTGAAATTAAAATATAATCAATTGCACTTTTATTGCAAATTAAATTGAACGTCGTGATTGGTGCAACATTCAATATTGAATTTGACTTGGAAATTAACTTTAAAATATTATAAATCACTAGTTAATCAAAAATGATAAACAAATTAATTATAAAATTTGAATTGAAAAAGTGATTTAATTAATTTAATAATAATTTATTTAGTTAAAGTGAAAATAGCCATTTTGTCCACTATTTTGAATTTCTACGAAATTAGTTTCACCGGATCCATAACGGTGAATTATTGTGGGATTTCAAGTTTTGTAGCGACCGAACTTGTCGTTTGATCATGCGGGCTTGAAAAGCGTAGAAATCAATTTAATTGGATTCAATTTGAAATAAGCTGATTTTAAAAGCAAACTTCTTCACACAATGGGATTAGGACTTGAAACGGTTCCATTAAGTTTAAAAATATCAAAAACATCTAGTTTGATATATTGGACGACCTACTTCATTTCGGAAGGGAATCGACTTTTCAGGTCACTATTGTCGTTCGTACCAATTCGATACATGTTCATTTTCTTATCGGGCTTTGTTCATACAAATAGTTCAGTCTATAAACCCTAGCAGCCTTTCTATTTTCTATTCTATATGTACATCAACTTCTGTCTATTCCTTCTTCTATGGCAGAAACAAAATCAAATTGCAAACCCTCAATCCAATTTCAAAACCAATTTCAAAATTTCAAACTCCTCAAAATCATAATATATTATATCCCTTTTTGAAGCTTTCGACGAGCGTAATTTACTGATGCAATTTGTTTCTCGATTCGAATCACGTTTGTCCAAAAATCAGTGATTTTACCCTAGCCGTTCATATGTGGTGGTTGGATTGGGCGGTGGATCGTCAATCTTAGGACGATCGAGGAGTGGCAGCGTATGGAGGACGTCGTGCAGTGTTCATCGGCACGGTTACATTGGGTCATCGACGTCTGAGATCGTCGTGAATTGGAGTTGAAAAAAGTAGCGGCAGCTGCGTTTGGGAAGGCCAGAGTAGGCCAGGAGGCTAAGGGTTGCGGCTTGAGGAGTGCTGGCCAATGGCGGTGGTTAATCGATGGTCAGGCAGTCGTGGCGTGGTGTTGATGGTCAAAGGTTGCGTAAGGTAGCGGCTCAGTTCTTCGAATATGAGATTAAAGTTTTCGATTATATTAGGAGTTGATACGCCGCTAAGATGATGTGGATTGTTTAAATTTTTTATTTGTTTGTCCTATTTATTAAATTATATGAATCATCTAACTTCTAATATCAATAACTTTTGCATACGAGGTCGGATTTACGTGCGGTTTGTTCTTCTGTGATCGTATTGAAATTTCGAACATTTTGTTTATGTTTGGATAAATTCTGAGACCGTTAAATTTTGGGCTTTATTTTGGATTTCAAATCGATTTGAAATCAAAGGTGAGTGTTTTAACCCACTCACAACTACTAGATTATCTTATGTTAGTTAAATTGAATTTATGATGAGATTAGAACTTGCTTGGTTAATGTTTGGTATACTTAAATTGTCATTCTAGTTAAATCCGACTTTTATTGAATTTAATCGCTATTTGATTTAATATTGAATTTTAAATTACCTGTTAATACATGTTATTGATGATCAGTCAATTGTTGTTATTTATTTGTTGATCTGAATAATGATTGTGATGGATGTTTGATTATTGATACTGGATGACCGAATATTATATTTATATTGTTATGACATTGCAAATTTCCTTAGTTTATTATTAGAAAATCCCTATGGGTTAAAATGATACATACCCGAACGATTTGTAGGTTAGGGAAAAATTGTTATGGGTTGAAATGATAAATCCGAGCGATTTAATGGATTTTATATTAGTTCGAGATTACAGGTTGAAATGATATATATGCGTAAATTTAAATTATTGGGGGTTGAAATGATATACATCTATATCACTTGACCATAGGGTAGAAAATTATATACGGACACCGGATTGGTTAAATTAAATGATTTTAATCCTTAAATTTTAAATTAAGTTAAATAATATTTTGAAATAAAATTTGATTTGTATGAACTGAATTATTTTCAAAATCAAGCTTTAATTGTTGAAATTAGAGTTGGTTTAAAGAATTGTTAAAAGAATAAAACTGAAACTTCGAAGTTGAATTCGAAATATAACTGAAATTTACTGAAATGGAGTTATTGGAAATTTTTAAGGATTTAAACTTTGAAATCTATGAAATTGAAGTGGTTTAACAATTGTAGTTCAACTATGGATTTATAATCAATATAAATTGAGATGGTTTAATGAAAACAGAATTGAAAGTTTAAATTCGAGTTGGTGACTTGAAATCTGGATATGGTCCAAATTTGTTGAAAAGGAAAAAATTAGTTTATTTTGATATCAATTTAAAAATTAATTATTTTAATATATACCATTCAAAGATTTATTATTCTAATTTAATCTATTTCAACTATTTTAAACTATTTTAATCAATTTAAACTATTTTAATTATTAATCTATTTTAACCTATTTTAGACTAATTACCCATTTTAATATATTTTAAGTCTATTTAATCTATTTTAAATCTATTTAATCCATTTCAAATTTATTTAACCTATTTTAAATCTATTTAATGTATTTCAAATTTATTTAATCTATTTGAAATCTATTTAATCCATTTAAACTATTTTAAAACTATTTAAACTATCTTAAATCTATATAAACTAGTTTAATCTATTTTTAAACTATTTAGAGTATTTAACCATGTGAAAAAATTAATTTTAGAACTATGTTAAACTTTTAAACTATTTATAACTATCTAAACTACTTTCTAAGTTTCAGATTGTGTTAAGTGGAAGTGCTTATATTTAAATCTATGATTTTAAAGCGAATATGGTTAAATGATGTTATAACATAAGTCGGGATTTGAAATGATATTTGCTGGTGAAATGACATATTTGAATAAATATAATGCTTTTGAAATGAGTTTTAATTAACCTATCTTATCGATATGATTTGTAAAGTGAATATGATTCTGAAAGTAAATATGTTTTCGAAAGTGATATGGTTGAATTGAATATGATATTTTGATATCAATTATGAAAAGCTTTTGAAAATGTAAAAGAACCATCCGGTGTGTAATAAGCATTTGGTTGTTAAAGGGATCGGGATCGGATATTGTCATACTCCCTACCAATACCGAAAACCACTTTAATAACTATGTACGTGGTGGAGAATCTAGAATGAAGTAGGATGGTATGGAGAACGATTCTGTATGAGGTATTAACGTTGCCCAGACTCCCACGAGTCTGCTTGATGTGACTAAAACAGGAGCCACGCCGGGCCAAGTGAGGTCGCACCTCCGATCGGACATGCTTCTTCGATACCATATTATGACTTTGTGACTGATTTGGTGGTCACCCCTCGATTTTGATTATTGGAGTGTGTTCCGAAGTAGGCAGTAGTAGATGCTATGCATTACCACCAATCTGGATCTATAAAATGGTAGTATCCTACCCCGGGCATTGCCTCACATGCCTTATCGCGCCCATTATGAGTTTTTTTCGTACCGCACTTATGGAGTGCTCCTAGAGTAAACCACAGGTTTGGTGGAGCTTACAGTATCTATATAGACTACAGGAAAATATAAAATATGTTAAGGGGGATATGAGTAATGCCTTAATGCCATTTTAATACATTACTTTACTGTAGACACTATTATAGTAGCGTATTGTACTATGTATGTAGATAGTCTAACGGTCCTTAGGAGATGAAATCCCGAACATCTCTTAAGTTATTGCACTCACGTTAGACACTGGATAAGAGATATCAAAATCCGTAAACATCTCCAGTGCCATTACACTCATATTTATTTACCATTGATTTAACTTACATATGATCTTTTAGTTCTGACTTGAGTGTTTTGTCTTTTCAATTCGCTTGGGTCAGTCTTAGCTTTTTAGTATATCGACGATTGCTTATTTGGAGGATAAAGACGAAGATTTAGTAACATTATTATTTATTAAATTTATTCCACTGTATCATGTTGTTCCGCTGCATTTGTTCATTTATTCCTGTTGTATGTAACTCTGATCCATATTGTAAAAGAATAATCAAATGCAACTATTATTTTATTATTATATTTTTTTCATTCCGCTGTGGATTCCGTGTTTTTTTTTCCTCTTCTTTTTCTTATTTACCCCATAACAATCCTCCCTTTTGAATGGTTTGAGATTGACATGTGTGGTTTATTGTCGATTTAAACCATCCAAAAAGGTGGGCCATTACAAATAGACTTGGGTGGTATAAAAAGGTATTTATAAATGGTATTAGAAATTTATAAAAAGAGTTTTATAAATGATTTTGAGTTGTATAATAGGAAATCTTCCTCTATTTTTTGTGAATATACTTATACCGTTGAGATAAGTATATGGATATTTTCCAAGTATTGAAAATATAGGGATATAGCTTTGTAAAAGTATTTTTAATACAAGTATTAACAAGATAATTTTAATTAATGAAAAGATTAATTAAAGAGGTTAGAGGTTTCTTATGTGTTTAACCAATGTTGGATTTCCCTATGGAATTAAATCTCTAAATTAAATATTTATTTGTTGATAGTTAAATAACCAACTATTAAATATGGACCTAAACTTAACTTTGGAAATAGCTAGGAGAAACACATGAGTTATATGGCACGTCATCTTCGATGATGATGTACTGTGCATATAAAAGTCATTTCGCTCTCCTAGGAAAAATGATAAGGAAATCCATACACTAATGGTTAGGAGGTGATCTTCACTCTTATCTCTTTTCTATTTATTTCTAAAAGAACAGGGATTGAGTTTACTAGAAATTACCGAAAGTTATTTCGAAAAGACCAGGATCAGATATGTTATCTGAAAAGCACTTCGATCCAACTCAAGCACTTCGAACAGTAGACATCTTGAAGAGTATGGAATCAAAGATGGAGCTTTAAATTGCAAGCTGTGATGACCCATATTTTGGAAGGTTTAAATTGATGATAATCCACACACGTCCAACTTAAACAATCCAGAATCAATGTGGTTAATTAAGAGAAATAAGAAAAGAAGAAGACAACAAACACAGAATCTCGCAGCGGAACGACAAGATATAATAATCAAATAAATAGTTCATGAAGCTGTTTATATTATACATTTAATTATAATTTATACAACATTTATCAGAGTTATATATGTACATCAGGGATAAATAAAGTAATGCAGTAGACAACATGATGCAGGAATAATAGTAGTAATAATATACCAAATCGTTGTCTTCATCCTCTAGAATAAATCTTCAATAATTTGAAAACTTAGTGCTGACCCAAGCATAAGAAAGGACAAAACACTCGAGTCGGGACTAAAATATTCTTATGTGTGTCAAATCGATATTGCATATAATGAAAAGTATGTGTACGAGTGCACGTACTAATATAGTACACACGGATCGCGTAATATGGAATATATATAAATGCGGTAAAAATAGAAAAATCACACCAGAGATTTTTATACTGGTTCGGATCACCGTCATACGTCCAGTCCCAGACTTCTATCTGGATTTTCACTATTAACTACCTCGCTTCACCCGGAGGAACAGGTTTACAACACTCAAGCAAACGAACGGGATTTCACGCCTCTAATACACTGAGGACTTCAACACTTGCGTCTTACAACACCGAGGACTTCAACACTTGCCTCTTACAACACCGAGGACTTCAACAAAGATGAATATAATTGTTTGTTGACGGTATGTGTTCTTGCTAACACAGTTTTGTCACTTGTAGTACGAACTTCCTATAATCTTATCCTCAAAATACGTGAATGATGTTTTGTGAAGATTAAGGGAAGTATATTAATTATTGAATCAAAAGATATGAAATAATTTCAATGATTCAATAAGCAATTAAAATAATTGAGAGCTTTTAGAATGCAGGAGTATTTAGAAAGTAAGATCAGAAATTAGAGTAAAAATATATATATATATATTCATATATTGAATCAATGATTTAGATGAGTTTATATAGAGAAAAAATGGTTGTAACTCTTTGTGAACAGTAGCCATTAATAGATATGATCATTGATGAAAGATAAGAGATGCAACCATTGGAGAAAGAAGTGTCTTTTGGAAAAGGTTGCTCTCTGTTTAAAAACGGTCGACAGGTCAAAAAATGGCCAGTAGACAGGATTTCAAATATATAGTCGTTATGTGCATGTGTGCACGTTCATTGTGCATTTTACACAGAAACGGCCGACCGCCTGATTTAATACCGATCGACCGGTCCCTGTCAAATTGCTCAATGAATGTGCAATGCTATTCAAACGTATATATATCGATTATATTGAGATGCATGATTATTTGAGGGTAGATTTTAACAAGTTTATCACTATTACAATATCAAATAATCAACCTATAATCTAGAGTACCATATGTAGCTCTTTTGTGCCTCTTTATAGCCATGATGTCTTTGTTTTGTCGATCTCCTTTATTTCTTTGTCAGAAATCAAAAACTTCATAGAATCTGTGACTCAACATATAACACAAGTGCCATGGCGTCAGAGATGTTTACGGGATTTCAATCTCCAATCCAGTGTATAACGTGTGTGCAGTAACTCAAGAGATGTTATGGGATTTTCCATCTCTTAAGGGTCTATCAAAATATTTATATGCAGTAGAATATGCTACATATATAATTTCTAATCGATAAAATAAATATCAAAATAGCGTTAAGGCATTACATTGATCCCCCTTAATGCGTTTTTAAGCATTATCGTACAGTTTGCATATAAAACACCAATAAATCATCAGTGGATAGGGATGTGCCGTGATACTGTAGGAAATGAAGATTATGGATCTTAAGGCTAAGTTAACACTAGAGGGGGAAGGGGGTGAATAATGTTTAATGGTTTTATTGAATTTTTGAAATCTTTTCAAATTAAACATAAATAGATGAAATTCACAAACACAGAGATAATCACAGAACCAAACACGGATGCAAATAGTAAATACAAGCAGTAAAGGAAAGAACGCATCAGAATTTTATACTGGTTCGGAGTTACCCTATATCCAGGCCCATACAATTTCTTATGCAGATTTGTTTCAAATATAATATTGATATTACAACCTCGATTTCAAGGCCACGAGATAAACCCTCATGTCTCCGAGTCCAGGGCAAACTCTCTTGATTTAACCAGGCTACAAGATCACCTAATTGATTTACGGGCTACAATCACACCCAATTGATTTACGGGCCATAATCACACTGTTTCCAATCACACTTTGAAAGAGAGAGGCTCGATACACTTCTTTAATTATAAATGATCTTATAACTTTGAATAGCACTGAGATCTTTGAGAGAGAGTGGCAGAGAATCAAACTATAGATGATCAAGTTTGATTCACTTAGAATTTTAGTAGAGTTTTATTAAAGCATTTGAAATATAAGAGAATATTTGAGTGGAGAAGAAGTAGTGAAGAAGTGAAGAAATGAAGAAAAGATAACTTAAATTCGTTGAAAACAACTTGTATTTATAAGAGAACAACGGCCATGTCTATTCACGAAAGGTTATGACGAATAGACACTTCTTTTGAAAAATTAGAATTTTAAATTCTATGGCTAAAATGTCGACATTGGGGAGTTGAGGGATGTCGACATGCCTATGTTAATTTTGAAAATAGATTTTGCTTTAAAATGATTTCCATTCTAAAACTTGTCAAAACGATTTCTAAACTTTGTAAACCATTTTGAATATAGTTTAAATTTATAAAAGAGTTTTAGAAAGTAATCGTAAAATATATAATCTATAATATAAAAGTAAAATTAAAAACTAAGTTTAGATTTATTTAAAATATATTAAAGCTAAAATATTAAAATCAAGAGGTAGTTTAAAAAATAGGAGATATTTTTAAATTAATATGATTAAAAATTGTTTTGAATTAAGGCTAAAATATTTAAATTGATAGAGATGACTTTTAAAAAGATAGTTTTAAAAAAAAAATTGAAAATTCCATGGATTCCATTCCACTAGAAAAGATCATGGGTTCCAACCCACTAAAGAGGTCGTGGGTTTCATCCCGCTTTTAAAGCGAGAAGGTGGATTCCATTTCACAATTAAAATCCGAATAAAGATTTTAGCACTATTATGAAGTTATAACATAAATCCAGACTCTATTACTTATCTTTATATCTTGTACTCTTGATACTCATGAGTCTTTAATCTTGATTCCTTCAATCTTGAATTCGTCGATCTTGAATCTCTATACTCAATCTTGAACCTTTATACTTTACAGTCTTCATTCTCAATGCCTATCTTATATATAAAGGGAATACTTGAGAGGGTGAAGCCTTTTTCGCACTTCCAAAATTGCCCTGCTTTCACAATTGAAAATATTAATCCGTTTCAGCAGCTCAGGGTAGGTTCGTCTTTCAACTTCTGCACGTTTTCCTCCATTTCTACTCCACGTTTCCTACACCTTTACTCTCAATCCGTTTCCTCAATTCGCCATCCCTAATTTCCTTCTCCCTTCACTCGCTTCGCAATCAAATCCATTTGCGGCTGATTTTGGAGTACCTGCCTTACCACGGCTCTGGGGAAACTGACTGCCCATCTCTATGTTGGTAAGCAAGGCGACTATTTCCTTTTTTAGAAGAGAGACCGTACGAAGATTGAGGGGAGCCTGGCACGACAACTGATGGCGCTCGCCACCTCTTGCGCCGTGACGTCGTAGTGGCTCGGAGGTAAGCCTTACGACGTCTCTGGGGAAAAGTGACTGCGAATCGCTGCCGTGACATGGTGATGCCTCGGAGGTAAGCTGTGACTTAATTGCGGTTTATTTTTTTGCTTTGTTCAAAAGTTATTTTTTTTTGTTCAAATAATTCCCAATTTAACATCTCCAGCCCTAAAATTTTACAGATCTACTTTCACCTACCATGTCCTGCGACGGAGAGTTGGATTTGATAAATTGGCTACCCGTATGTATTGCTTTCTACAGTGCTCCTACTTTCCATTATACTATTTATGACTTATTTGACTGAACATTAACGTACCTTTTCCTATCACTGCTTTTAACACTTACATTCCTAGGACATGCTGATGGAGAAAGCTTGGTCCTACGTTTGTTCACGGCGTTTGGGTTGAAGTATGGCTACAAAAGATAGTAGGTACAGTTTTTTCTTAAATTTGTTCCTATCTATATTTTGGTTACATGACCATTGTTTTTCTTCAACGTTGTTTCAGAAACTCATAATAATAACCTTATTTGCTTACGAATTGTATTCATCCTCCGTACAAATCTAATTGGGTGCAAATAGTGTGAAAAATCATGTTGGTGTACATGTTTACTTATTGTTGGTGTACATGTTTACTTATTGTGTTCCATGCTGTTAAAAAATTATTTTTATTGTACTAAACTTCCTGCTTAACAATTTAACCCAAAATTTTATTTTATATATTTTATCTGCAATTTTTGGTTGATTTGACGTAAATTTATACTATCATGTTGCATGCCGCCACTTTGAATCCTCGCCATGCTTTCCTCCCATCCTCCTTCCTCTCCCTCTCTGTCCACCACCACTCGAACCCAAGCCCCACGTCAGCCCGGTCGACCATACCACACAGACCCGAACACCCCACCTGATTTCCCTGCAACCTAGCACAGCCGGCCTTCCCTCCCAGAACCCGACCACATAGCCATGTCATTCCAGCAGCATGCTTCTAACACCCATGGACCATTAGTACCTGCAGTTGATATAGTTTGATGAGTTAATATAAAGGTTAAATGTATGTACTCTTGATCTTTGAAATGTCATTTACAGTGGATTGAAACGTTGAATTTGATGATGCAAGATAATATCAAAATGGTTTGCACCATTTTTTATGGAATCCCCCGATGATTTTGAAAAGAATTCAAGATTGTTGATTTTTTCAGTATAACCTAAGCTAATAAACAAGTGATTATTTGTTGCACAAATTTATGGGTTTATTTATTTTAAAATGATCATTTGCTTGAGTAGCTATTTTGGGTTGGTTTTTGCTTTTGCTGAAAAAATTTGTTGTCGATTTTGTGTTTGCAGGATAAGATTAAGATGAAGAGGACAAGTCTCAATGTGGATATGTCGAACTTTAAGTTGGCTTTGCTGTAAGTGTTTCTTTGCTGACTTTGAAATTATAAATGACAAAGTTAGTCCACACTATCAGCGATATGGTTTTATATGTGGCTTATACATGTTGCATGTATCTCTCATTTCAGTAAATAAATATGACTGTAAATCTATATGTTACACATGAATAGAACTAATTTATTTGTTGCATTGCATGTAGTTTTGCGTTTTAGCGTTCAATTGATAGCAATAATTTCGAGTTTTATTACATTGGTTGTTGGGCCTGATTATGATAGAGGAATTGACACCAAAACATTAACCGCTATTGCAGTCAATGCAACATAAAATGTAAATTTTGTAAACATAAACACGAACATTAAACGTTGTACAAATTTTTTTCAATTTTCATAATAGTAAACATTAGTTTCATATTAATCATGGAAGAGTTAAGAGGAAGTGATACCAGAACATTATCGAGGATGCTTAACTTTAAGAAAATAGTATTAAGAAGTTAACTCTGATGCTTTAAAGAGTTAAAGAGGAATCAATACCAAGACATTAAAGAGGAATTTATTTTTTAAGCAGCTTCTGTTTTAGCACCATCAGTTTTATTATGTATGAGAATCCATGTTTTACCGTCAATACCTATACTTAAAATGAGAAAGTAAACATCCAAATTCATCTTTAGTTTTACAATACGTACATATTTTGTGAAATACTTCCTTCCTTTGCTAATAAGTTTTATGAGCAATGATTGAATTTTGGTATGTTGAGAGACAATATTGATGGTTGTCTAATTAATATTCCTTATCAAACTTTTGATTCTCCATCAAATCATTAGTTTAACAACCGCATATGTACCATGTTTTTTTAACCTTAGAAGGGTAGTATATAATTTGATTATGTGCATAATAATTGCTAGGTAATTTTTTCCTACTGTACTGCGCTCTCTCCGTAGCATTTTTGAATTTGGTTTAATGTTATTTTTTACTGTGTGAAAAAACAAAAACAGAGATTAAGCACTCCAACTGTGGTGAAATCTATATTGGCTGCACTCATCACAATTAATACTTAACTGACTCTCCTTTGTATTGGAAAAAATACAGTTTGTATCATGCACACAATGAATCATGCGAAAAACTTTACGATATAACTCATAATGTATGATATTTGCTAAAGAAATAATAAATACAATTGCACTTGAACACTACATACATGCAATATGACCCCTGAAATGTTGTACGTATTTTGAAATTTGTTTATTCTATTTTAATAAGCTACTACTGTTACTTAAAATTTTATTGACCTTTGCAGAATAAGATTAAGATGAAGAGGACAAGTCTCAATGTGGATATGTGGAACTTAAAGTTGGGTTTGCTGTAAGTGTTTCTTTGCTGAGTTTGAAATTATAAATGTCAAACTTAGTCCAAACTATCAGTGATGGGTTTTATGTGTGGCTTATACATGTTGCATGTATCTCTCATTTCAGCAAATAAATATGGCTGTAAATCTATATATTAATCATGATTCGAACTATTTTATTTGTTGCATTGTCTATTTGTTCCACTAATAGGACAGTCGGTCAAAGTTATGACATCTTTTATTTCGTTCTCTCTCACTAAATCAATTCAGCTATAGTGACATGCTAAATGTTAAAATATAACCTTTAACGTTTATAACATTTTTTGCCAAAACAACCAAAAATTTGTTAGTCTGGTATAAATACAAAAACACTATGTGATCGTTCGCTCTTACTTTATTTTATTAGGACTTTCCTAAATTATTGTTTTTTGTCGAATTTAAAGTTATTCTTACTGTATTATCCATCATGAAATCAAAGCTCAAATTTTGTTTTCTGTCTGTTATTGGTAACATGTTATAATTTAATGTTGAAACAAATTATCAACACCTTTACCCACAAATTAAATGGACATAAACTATAACCCCATCTTATTATCAGATATATGGATTATGTGTTGACTCCTTATTTCTTTGCGCTGAGAAAACTTAAATTCTTTTGCAAATGTTTTGTGTCTTCATATTGCTTTGTAAATCCGTACTGCAGATTATGATTATGGTGAATGGAGGAGGGGAAGAATTTGAATCTACCAGCAATGTACAAATGAAGTTGAACATGTGTGAATATTTGGTTCTTTAGCTCGACGATCACATTGACGACTTCCACAAATAAGTTGATGCTGACAATGATCAGCTGGATTTTAGCAGAGCTTAAGCAATATTGTAGGAAAACTATGTTGCAATTGTATATTAGGGATCATAGTGCATCTATGACAATGGGATGTCATAGTGCACTATGTGAATATACGTGCCTTCTGTGGTATCATAATCTATTTGTGTATGTGCAAAGTTGAAACATATAATATTAATTCACTGTCTTATAATATGTTCAGTACATAAGAAAGTTATATTGAAACCACGGTTTATTATCACATTGCTGTACATAAATGTTTCCTTGACGTAGGGCCGAATGAATGTGAATTTTACTCAAGTACTTTTACTTTATTCCACCCAGTTTGGTGATTTATATTTAGTTATTTACTTATTAATAATATACTACTTTCTACCTATTTAAATATATTCTGTATGCAGTTGTTATATGCAGTTACTGAGGTCATGTATGAATTTGGCGACAAAAAACAGTTAGTTTACTTTTTCTTTTTCTTTTTGCGCATGTGTTAGCAAATATTTTTTCTTCCTACTCTGTAAGTGTCCATCTTTGCCCTACATTATCATTTCAACAGCCGATGTGGGACCTTTCACATTTTTATATGAACTAAACTGCTACATACGCTTATTTTCCTCACTGCCATTTCCACCTTATTTGTCTTACCACGTGATATGCTTTTGCTGTCCATGTTTCCTATTATTACTGCTTCAACTTTTCCTCCATACTAGGCTGCTACATACTTTTCCACCCACACATTTTAACAATTCAACTGCTACATATTATATATACATCTACATTCAAAGTCTTCACAAACCACTGTGTTTCCTCAACAGATCATCTCCATAAATTCTTCCGCCAACGTGAATTCCACTCCAGCTTTCTAAACCTTCACATTACTTTTTATTCAAAATGACAAAGGTACTCCTACGCTATCTTTTATTCACACACTTACTTTATTTTATCCTATGTCGATTTGTCACAAGTTACCATTTTTTTACCTGCGGAACAAATGCATACAACAAGGTAAAGAGCCTGCATTCTCCCCTTCTGTAGACAAATTCAAACGTAAAAGTACACGTTCAACAAAGCACCTTCAATCCGCTACCGAAGAAAAAGTTAATGCTTCATCAAACGTCTCCCAGATTAATCTTTCCCATACTGAATTAGACAATGTTAACAAACCAACCAACTCTGCTCACCTTCCTCCGGTTACGACAAAATTTTTGGATACCAACGACTCCTTATCACAATCTTTCAACAGTGAAGGACAGACGACACAATCTGATGAACTCCATTCTTTTCCACAATTTTGTCAACATGACAAATGAGACGATTTTTTTACTCCTGAAGTGGTATGCCAAAATTTATTCATTTGACAGACACACGGACACACACATATATGTGTGTGTGTGTGTCTACAGTACATGCTAACCATCAATTTTTATTCCTTCTACAGATTGCCCAATGTGATGCAGTTGTTGAGCATTTTCTCAAGAACCGTACTTAATACAACTTCAACTCTATGACATCCAATAAATTGTTCATTTCCGTACTTCCGTACTTTTTCCTTTCGTCGCTGTTAACGAAAAGTTATTTGTTTCAGCTGTATTCGTTGATGTTACATTAAATTTGTCCTGTACTCCGTGTTTTCGTCATTGCCTAAATAAATTTCATGTTTTTTCCATGTGCACGTAAGCTCTGTTAAAAACTTATGTCGTCTGTATATATTCCGCACACAGATATAAGCCTATTAAAATACCCGCCACTATGAAATATGTATAAAAAATATTTTCATTTTTCACGTCGTACACTAATTCAATCCATCCCCGTCGACACTTTAATACTTCCTACAAATAATAAGTTACAGAGCTGAAGTGTTAAAAAACCGGGGCAATATCACATTTGCAGTTGAATTGTATGTAGAGCAAGCACAAATACTTCATCATCCAAGAAAATAACCAGAATTTGGACCACAAACAGATGTGTACAAACTTCTTTGTTCGATTCTACGTACACGCACTTAGCTTACAACCGAATGTTCATGTGTGCTTCCATTAACTTCAACGACTTACTCCCTTAAAACATCCACAAAGCAACTACAATGAAACTGACCATTTTAAAATACATTAAAACTGGACTAAAAAGATGCCGCAAACTTATTTCACAATTCTTTTCTTAAACTAATCAGTTCGGAGGTTTTTTATATTCGCTACTAACAGGTCTAATTTCTTGAATACATATTTTCTACAAAACTAATCGGTTCGAAAACTTATTTCACATATTTATCTGTACAAACGTTTACATATATCAATTTAGAATATTATATTAGCAATATCATGGTATGAGTACTCACATATAAGAAGAGATGAGATCTCTGCCCTCAAATGCCATACCCTTTAACAGTTTAATTTATTTACCTATCTACCTAATTTAATTACTTAATGGACAATGAAAGGTCCATGTTGCAAGGGCACAAAGGATTGAAAAAGAGGAATTAAACCCCAGAATAGTTAGCAAACACAGCACACGCAGTATCATTTGTCTCTTCTCTAAAAAGAGGATGACTGTGGGAAACGTACATTAAAAGGGAAAGTAGGTCTGAACAAAAGATTTCAAAGTATCATTACTGCATACGACGTAAATTTTATTTTCCTGTCACTATCCTCTTACTATTGCCAACGTAGCTAACGTACAAGCACGTTGCTGATGTCCTACATTTTGTCCTCTACCTGTACTTTATTTACTACATGTTCTATCTTAACTTAAAAGTAGACTCATTCCACTCTTTAAACACAAACGGTATAAAATAAAATTCCAATGTGTTACTATATATCTCCAGCTCCCATCCGCATGTTTACCATTTCAACAACGGTTAGTACTGTTTTTCGACTTACATAACCGTTAGTTTACGTATGTATATATAGATACTTGCCACTACATTGTCCTTCACTTACTACTGTACTACTGTTTCTACTACTGCCTTATAACTCTCCAAATCAGTCGTAAATAAAAAATTATTCTTACTTCTACTTATTACCTAATGGAACAACAACAAAGAGAAAGACGTAGAATTAGTCAACGTGCTAGACGTGCATTCGCAAGAGAAATAGCTATTGCAAATAGACGAACTCATTTGACTGAAGGCTTCCACAGTCCAGCTTCATCAGGTAATTAATTTTTTTTCCCCCTCACCATGCTCACGAAAGTCACACCAACTCTACACCTCAGTTCATGTCATGTGGTATTTTGACGTGCAACAAATTTAAATATTTCATACTTATTTTTCCTACTACGATTTTTTTTTTTTTTGGTTTCACGATATGACAGGAAAGATGCATCGCACATCAAACCCTTAATACTGTACGATGCAAACATATAGGCTGTAATTGAAAAACAATATTATTTTTACCCCTGTCCTAAGCATCCTTTGAAACGCGTAATATTAAGAAGATACAATTATGTTCAATATTTGTCTTCCATACTATTATACATATAGGTAGAAGGCGGTCAGTCTTCATTTCATAAAACGTTTACGACTTTTCTCTTGCGTAAGCTTTTTCCAATTTACTATAGGTCATGTCATATGTTATGTTCACACGCAATTATCAGCCATCACATAATTTTCAAAAATATATATTCTACGTCCTGACATTATAGCTTTCTACGCCTACTCTAAAGTATTCACGGTAGTACTAGAAGCCTCTAATGGAACCTATTCACGGTCGTACTAGAAGCCTGTAGTGCTACAAGCTTAAAATGTAAATTATTGACGGTAGTACTAAAGGTGAAATACATATGACATATATGTAGACTCCATATTGAAAACAATGAAGTACAACTGAACCTACGTATAAAATAAATTAAATACCATATATATATCATATTGTAACCTTTATAACTTATATATATTACAAATTTTTCCTAACCTATATAACTTATATGTACCACTAACAATTATATGCCTCTTATAATATCATTTTTCCAGTCGCCATCAACCGCTTTCAAAACTGTAAAGAGAAAAAAAATTTAACCATCAGTCCATAAATACAGCTAAACTATATTGCAAGTGCGGTAAATAATTCACTTCTAATGGAATTATAAGTTCTATTACGTGTAGTTCATCTAGGAGCTTCAGCAAATGAGTGATAATTATATGCTATAACGTAAAGAACAAATTTAAATATTATACGTCATAATTAATAGTCTACATATATGCGTATTTCCAATTTAACATCAATATTAGTAAAAAGTACGTTATCTTTAAAATTCATATTATATATGCAGTGAACACAAATATGAGTGCGGCTGTAACAAAGCAATTATCAGCTTATGTAACAAATATGAGTGCGGCTACGTAACAAAGCATATTACATATGTAACCGCAACCCATGCATACTAACTCATAGATTTACAGCATATGTAAACCAACGTACAAAATATCTATTATATTAAACAACTAATATAAAGTTATACTCAGCTGTAAACACAGATTCAATATATGTAAACCAGTAGTAAATATGTTTACAATATCAGATACTCATTTTTCAACCAATACTTGCATCATCCATGAAATCTTCGATTCAGTTCATACAAACTCCGAGAAAGCATGAACAAAAACAACTAAGTTTTGTTTATATATTTGCCTGTTCATTTTTTGTATATTATGTTATCAAAATTTAATTATAATTGACAAATATGCCACCATGTTGAAATTAAATGTCATAAATTATTTGATGAATATATGCAAGTTAACAGAAAACATTCTACATTCAAATGAATATAAATTAACATATTTAAAAAACACGTGATAATATAATTAAATACTCATTTCTTTTTTGCGACTTATTCATTATGCTTATAACAGCAGACTTGAACAAAATTCAAAATGAAGAAAATATTGGTCAATTTGCTTTTTACAGCATATTCCACTTTTCTCCCAACATAATTTCTGTCCTTTTCAATGATTCCAGTATTTCTTTCAAAACCTTATTATTAATTGAAGTCAGATTATATTACCGCACCCTCTTCCATATCCACTGCTGCTCTGGCTTCTAAGGTTACCAAACATTGCACCGAAAATAAAATTTACTAACCGGAGTCCTTGATGTTTTCTTCCCCTAAATACTGTAACAAAAATACTCCACTGGCCATTGCACGGACTCCACACGTCAGTAACTGTACTCGGCTACTTAATTCTGTACCACATTTACATATGTCGTACAAAATTTCTTACTCATCGGCTCTTGGTCCACTTCGTAGTACGATTTACTTTACTGTTACTGTGTACATATTTTAATAGACCACTTTAACCAATGCTTTCAACACTACAACGTCTCATTTAAGATCAAGTGCGAAAAGTTTTGAAATAATAATTGTACTAAATTTTTATAAACTTCACACTTATCTTTGTATACATTTATGCTTCCAAATATGTACGTGACTTTGACTGTAGAAATGATTCCAAAATATGCTCCAGTTGTACAGTACATTAACATGTCTAAATTTCAAGTATATTCGTTTTCCATATATATGTACATATGAACGGTTTTGAACATACGTGAGCCTTATAGATGCATATGAACTTTGGAATTTGTAAATATGCAAAGATTTCAACATATTATTAATTTTTCAGGAGAACTATGGTTTCTTAACATTTTGCATAAATATGACTTCTCAGTACATGGACAAATAAGTGAATTCTCGAAAGATGCATGCGAATTTAAGTGTGTACAATGTTTAAACGAAGTGTAGGTTTTTTGAACTAAGCTGTTTTACACCATCAAATATGAACAGTTTTGAAACAAAAGGGTAGTATTACAACAGGCCGTTTGGGAATACACTTTGCTTATTTGATTTTGTTTACTTTTTTTTATTATTCTGAGAAAAACCACATAGATTCTTTACATTTTTTAGAAGATAAAATATAAAATTTTGGGAAGTAATTTTCTTTATCTCACTTTCTACACGGTCATTATTTGACTTAAACCAATGATATGTTTACAATAATCAACATTTCAAGTCCAATGACAGTGATGTGAAGTTGTAACAGTATGACTACTACACTGAAATATAACCATATTTTTTTTAGGTTCTTCAATAACACGGGATGGCGAAGAAACGATACTGCGGACTGTATTAAGCAGTAGTCATAACTGTGGTCGAAATTTTAGCGTAACCATTCCCTACCACAAACATCGACTTCCTAACCCAACTTACTGTGATTTCTGCAATGCTAAAATATTTTTCCACGAAAGCTTACATAACTGTTGCTCTCGAGGTTCTATCGACATTCATCGTCCTACCACAACACCAGAACAGTTACTGAGCTTATTCCAAGATCAAGGTGAAATGGGTATCCATTTTCGTACAAATATCCGATCCTATAATAATGCATTTTCATTCACGTCTATGGGTGCATCAATTTATAATAACCTAGCCAATGCTAGAGAAGGAGTTTACACATACCGCGCGCAAGGTTCAATATATCATAGTATTGGAAGTCTTTTACCCTTGGCTGGAAGTAGACCAAGATATTTACAACTGTACATATATGACACTGACCATGAAATTGACAACCGACTTCAAGATAGTGAAGCAATGAGACCGGAGATAATTATGATTTTGAAACAAATTTTAGATACTCATAACCCATATGTCTCAATACTTCGACAGTTGGGGCAACAACCTGACGTGCAAAAATGTAGGATCAAAATCAAAGAGATCACAATAGATCGACATCTTCATGAGCTGCCAGCCACATCCCAAGTAGCAGGAATAATAACTGGAGATGAACCAGACAATTTGCAAGGTCGAGATATCATTGTTGAGACAACAAGTGGAAATCTACAGAGAATATCAGATACTGCAGGTTTTTACGACCCGCTGCAATACCCACTATTGTTGCCTTATGGTCAGCATGGATGGGATTTAAGCATCCACGTAATTGGAAATACACCTATTAGTTGTACATCTTACTACTCTCATATTTTACAGGTACGTATAGCCTAATTGATATCCAATATTATCTGTTCGTAAATAGCACAAACTTCATTTACATCAACATCAGTACTAACGTTACTTGGCCTACACGCACAGATACGACCAACAGAGACATCACTTATACTGCTTGGTGGTCGTCTATTTCAACAATATGTCATTGATATGTACGTAAAAATAGAAACAATGCGGCTAAGGTTTCTTCGCAACAATCAGACTACTATCAGAGCAGAGTTATACCAAGGTTTACAAGATGCCTTAGCCACTGGAGACACATCTGCCAGTAAGTTTCTTTATCTCCTTCAATCAACTATTTGATGTTCCAAATAATTGCTAACCACTTAATTCACTACTACTCAATCCTATGCCTATTCACACATTAGGAAGTGTTGGTGTCAAGAAGATTCTTCCTTCCTCCTATATTGGTAGTCCACGAGATATGCATCAAAGATACCAAGATGCAATGGCATTAGTGCGAAGGTATGGAAAGCCTGACTTATTTATTACTATGACATGTAATACTAACTGGGTAGAAATTACACAAGAATTGCTTCCCGGTGAACAACCACAAGATAGACCGGATTTAACAACTAGAATTTTCCGATCAAAACTAGAGCAACTTAAAACTGACCTATTAGACACGTTTGTTTTAGGTAAAGTCGTTGCCCATGTCCACGTTATTGAATTCCAAAAAAGAGGACTACCACATTCTCACATTCTACTTATCCTAGATGAAAACGATAAAATAAGCAATCCTGATGATTATGATGCTTTAGTTCGCGCTGAAATTCCATGTTCACATTTAGAACCCGAACTACACAACGCTGTAATGAAACATATGATTCATTATCCATGCGGACATTTTAACCCAAGAGCTGTCTGCATGAAAAATAACCGTTGTAAAAAGGGCTTTCCAAAAGCTTTTTCTCCACTTACTTTACAAGGAACTGACTCTTACCCTATTTATAAAAGACGCGATAACGGAATACAATATCAAATTGGAAGCCACATAATCGATAACCGTTGGATAGTACCATATAATCCTTACTTACTTTTGAAATATGATTGTCATATAAATGTTGAAATTTGTTCAAGTATTAAATCTGTGAAATATCTCTACAAATATGTTTACAAAGGTTCAGACCGCGTTTCTGTGGGACTATCCACTACATCCGACGATAACGATGAGATTTCAAAATTTGTTAACGCTAGATGGATTTGTGCTCCTGAAGCATTATGGAGAATATTTAAATTTTCCCTAAGTAATATTTTTCCGTCTATTACCGGCTTACAAAAACAATTACCAAATAGACAAAAATTATTATTTCGTGCAGAAGAGCACATACACACTATTTTGGATGATCAACATAGATGTAAAACAATGCTCACTGAATTTTTTTGTAAAAATGTTTTTGATGAACAAGCACGTCAATATTTATACTATGAGTTTCCTGAAAAATATTGGTGGGATTCTACAAGTAAGCAATGGAACCGTAGACGAAATAACCGTAGGGCAATTGGTAGAATTTACACTATATCTCCCACTGAAGGAGATCGTTACTATTTGCGCCTACTACTAACACATATTAGAGGTCCTCTATCTCTTACTGATTTACTAACAGTTAATCAAATAGAATATAGCACATTTAAAGAAGCGGCTGAACATAGAGGTTTACTTGAAAACGATGATAGTATAAAGGACTGTTTGACAGATGCTTCACACACACATATGCCTAATGCTTTAAGAAGATTATTTGTTACAATTTTGGTATACTGTGACCCATGCCATGTGCGTGAATTGTGGCAAGAGTTTTTACCTTTCTTACCTGAAGACTATCCCACAACATCTGCTACTACTGTGACCAATTCATTTTCAGTACTTCAATGTCTGTCTGACCTCGATAACCTTCTCAAACAATATAACAAAACAATTTTTGACTATGACATTCCACATACTAATTTCAACCACTATACCCACACAAACACATCCACTCTTATTTCAGAAGAGCAGCGCATAGAAATACCCAATAATGATATCAACTCTGTACATAACTTGAACTCCGAACAAAAGAAGGCATTTGACACGATAATGTCTTCTGTTGAAAGTGGAGCTAATGCTATATATTTCATAGACGGTCCTGGAGGTACAGGAAAAACATATTTATATAGAGCAATCTTAGCACATTTAAGAATTCAAGGTCATATTGCAATTGCAGTCGCTACTTCTGGAATTGCTTCTCTTGCTCTTCCGGGAGGTCGAACTGCACATTCTCGATTTAAAATACCAATTAATTTAGACTCTTCCTCTACATGTCATATTACCAAGCAATCTGAACTCGCACAACTTTTATTGACTGCTACTGTTTTCCTATGGGATGAAGCTACCATGGCTCACCGCCATGCATTTGAGGCCGTAGACAGAACATTACGAGATTTAACTAATTTTGATGCACCATTTGGAGGAAAGATTGTTATTTTAGGCGGTGATTTTCTTCAAGTTCTACCCATAGTCGTCAATGGTACTAGAGCTCAAACCGTCGACGCATGTATAGTACGATCATATTTATGGAAAAATGTTCACGTAATTCATTTAACACAAAATATGCGCGCAAAAGATGATCAATCATATGCACAATTTCTTTTACGTATTGGAAATGGAGATGAAGTCTATGTTCAAGACAACATTATACAGCTCCCAAATGATATCGTTGAACCTTGGACCAATAGTTCGTCACTCTATGCTCTGATTAATAAAGTCTTTGCTGAACTCAATGACAGATTAGGTGATCCTAACTTCATAATGGATAGAGCAATATTAGCCCCTACAAACGAAATAGTAGATGACATTAATAACAAAGTTATAGAACTATTCCAGGTAGTGAGCGCATTTACTACTCCTTTGACAAAGTCAAAGAAGATACACATAATCTATACCAATATGAATTCTTAAACTCACTTGCTCCGGGAGGTCTACCCCCACATAAATTAAGACTAAAAGTAGGTGCACCAATCATGTTGCTTAGAAATATTGATCCACGAATTGGATTATGTAATGGCACCAGATTACTATGTCGTGTCTTTCACAGAAATGTGATAGATGCAGAAATAACTGTTGGACATTTTCGTGGTACAAGAGTATTTATTCCACGTATACCCCTAAAGCCTTCTGAGAGTACTAACATGCCTTTCAACCTAATACGTAAACAATTCCCAATTAAATTAGCTTTTTCCTTAACGATTAATAAATCACAAGGACAAACCATCCCTCGGGTTGGTATTTATCTTCCTGAACATGTTTTCAGTCATGGTCAGCTATATGTTGCTTTATCAAGAGGAGTTTCAAGAAAAACAACAAAAAATTTGGTGAAAAATGGAAAGATTCCGAAAAGGACTGGCACACATACTAGAAATGTTGTGTACAAGGATGTGTTGTTACAATGCACTCACGAACTTAATTAACAATACTTCATTTTTCCGCTTCACCTGCCATACTTCTACTATAATTACTACTCTAAACTAAAGGGTCCAAATATAAGTTCTTCACAGTTGTTTTACTACTCTATTTAAATAAATTCGGTACTTTACGACCATATATGAGTAATATCTTCACTTACAATATTTTTCTTCATTTTACTGTTTCTTCGTCATATATTCAGCTACAACTTCTACAAAATACAAAACTAGACTAACAAAAATTCCCTCTTTTACTACTCCAACTCACTTTCAATTCCCATATATAAATCCCTTATAAAACGTTTTTAACTCCGCCATCAGCTTACTGCCGATGTCGGTCTCAAGCCCGGAACAAGGAGGAGGGAAAACGGTTACAACAACTATTCACAACATTACGTACACATCAACGTCATTTCATAAAATTCAACAAACCTCGCATCCACCGTTTCTTAATACCTGTTCCTCTTGCGCACGTGCATCGCACGTGCCAACGTACTCGTATATATATATATATATATATATATATATATATATATATCCTGCATACACATTTAGATCTAGACAATAATATTAGTATTTATATTTTATAACAAGCCCTAAGGTTGTTGTCATCAAAACCATCATCTCAGGAACCAACAATCTCCCCTTTTTTGATGATGACAACCTTGTTTATAAAATCTACTCCAACTCCCCCTTATTCCAACAACTCCCTCTTAATCTACTGACTCCCCCTCAATCTAGCCTATCTAACCTATTCTATAATTCCCTCATCTGTCATCAACAAAAATAATCCTAAACTATAAAACTCTCCCTAAATCTTAAACTATAGCACTGTATAGGATAATAACACAGTATAGTAGAATATAAATGTGATAGGTAATAGTATAAATAAAATATAGTAAGGTAAATGTGAGAAATATGAAAATTTCAAGCATTATCAATCAATATATACATCATGTTCTTATCAAACCACACCATGTTCAATCATATATTACACACCATATTTAAATCAATCCAAACAATATCAAATCAAATCAAGTCAAACCAACAATTCAAACAAAATCAAAGTTAACCAAACCACTTATGTTAAATCAAATATTTCTTGGAACTTGAACCCATCCTTCTTCACTGAAGATAGGATCTACCTTTATAGCATCCCATTCTTCATTATCTTTGTTTAGAGTTCCTTCTGGATTCGCTACAAGTTCTTCTTTGTTGAGGCCAAGATCATCCATCGAATGGCATAAAAATTCCTTTCTTTTCTTTTGTCATCTGCATTTGGCTTAATTCTAAGTGATGTTGATTATAAAGGATAAAGTAAGTATATTCTTGAAGGAATTGAGAGTTTCTCCAAGATTCTCACCTAGATTATAAAAAGTTAGAAAGTCGTTTGAAATAAAAAGACATAAGGTAGTTATGTCAATTTCAATTTCAAAATAAAAACCATTTTCTGGCCGTTACATGTCAACATGGAGGGTAGGGGGATGTCGACATGCCCCTGTTAGTTTTGCCAATTTGTTTTGTTTCTTTATATTATCTACAAGTACATATATATATATATATATAAACTTATATAATTTAATAACAAGCATTCTAGAGATATTTTAGAGCTAATAAGCAAAAATAAAAGATTCTCATTGATAAATTTAGTTAACATTACATAAAAGATACATAACATTAACTAAAGAGAGATACAAACTAATACAACATGAAATGAAACTAGTATTAGTTAGAGGATGATGAAGATGATGATAATCCAAACTTGCGACTCACTTTCCCAAAGAATTTGTTCATTTTGGTGGAAATCTTGGCCAACTTTTTACTAACGAATCTTTTGAGAATCCGTTGGTTTTCCACGATAATCTTTTGATTCTTGAGAACCGTTTTTTGGATAGATTGTTACGAGCGATAGGGTATTCGATGCTTTCCAATGAAGTATCTTCCTCCTCCTCTCCTTCTTTTCAATTTCCATCTCTTCCCTTTCTTCCTCTTCTTCTACTTCTTCCATCTTTTCATGAGCCAATCCCTTATCCTTTTCGGCAATTGTTTCATGTGTTTGGAACAAAAATGGAATTTTCATGAGAGAGATGTTAACATGGTTAAACAATTTTCTTGAAACGAACTCCTCCTTCTTATGATCAACACCAAAGTAGTTAAAAATCTAAGTGAGATAAATCCCATGATATAAAGTGTTTTCACTTAAAGTAAAATTTTGGGATCAAGTTCATCCAAAATCACTTGCGTCTGATTAATGTCATAGTGCCCATAAATAAAAAAAAAAGCCTTACAAACTTTTAAAGTAGGGCGATTGAAATTTCCCGATCCTAGAGTTATGGTATGTTGCGAAAGAAGGTTTACAATTCTAGCTTTAGGATGGAAATTTCAGTTTATAGACTCAAAGTTATCATCTCCTCAAAAATGTGATGAAATATCTCATGGATATTCATCAATTTGAAAATCCAAAAGATCCATTCCCATATACTTACAACCAAGAATGTTACGTAAAATCTCACTATTTAAAACAATACATATTCGTTAATTACTACTCCATACTTCCTCTTCATTTCCTTCGTGAAAACCACAATTCAAATTTGCATAAGATATTTTGACAAGATTCGAATAACAAACAAAATCATTTTGAGAATCATTAATTTAGCTAATAATTTGATTCTCTTCAAAAGAACATTGATTTAATAAGAAGAAAAATCATTAAAGATAGAAAATTTTCACATATAGACCTTTCCAAAGTTTGCATAGCTTATGTATACCTTGATAGCTTTTGGATCATTGTAGAGGAACTCTTTGGTGGCCTTATACAGTCTAATGGTGGATGGAGTACTTGAGGATGCCATATTTGAAGAAAGTAGAGAGCTTGAGATTTTAAAAGAGAGTTTGAATTTTTGAAATGAAAGTGAAAAGATAGGATAAAGTTAAGAAGGTAAATAGATATCTAAGAGCCATGTTCTCTGGTCAAGAGACACCTTTTCAGAGCTTTGGAGTTGGTAAAAAGGTGGAGGGTAATTCAATGTTTTGAATTCAAATTTGAATTTCAAATTTATGGAGGGATGTCGACATGGGGGGTAGGGTCATGTCGACATGGGTCCCTAAAATCATGACTGATTTTTCTTATTTTATTTAATGTCTATATATATATATATATATCCTATAATCTAATTTATATTTTGTCTGAAATAATATTAAATATAATAACACTTTATTATTAATATTTCAATATTAAAATAAAATAATTTTGAAAATAATTTTTTTTAAATTCAGTCAACAAACAATTTCAAAACACTCAAGCAATCAAACATTCAGATAAGCAATTTTGATCAATGTAATATAAATGCGTACCTATTTTTAGGTCATATTTCCGAGATCATCCAAATCGTGAATAGCTATGAAGCATATATTTGAATTTTTCATCTCTCGATCTTCAATACTAGAGGATGAGTCTGAATCATCTAGTGTAGAAGTATATGCTCTCTTTTTTTTTGACGAATCATTACTTGGAGAAAATTTCTGTTTATACGGATGTAGACAATCTCTTTATAAGCGGCCTAGCTCATCACAATTGTAGCATCTGCCGTTGTTTTGAGTTTCATTATTATTACCATAATTCTTGTGATCATTTCTCTTTTAATTGTTCATCTTTCTATATTTCAGAAAATTTCTAAAATTCCTTGGCATCAAGGCTATTTGTTCATCATCGTCACTGTTTGAGTCTGAACCATATGTTATTGCATCGAATGCTATTGACTTCTTTTTTAGGCCTTGCTTTCTCTTCTCCCTTGCTACTTCAAACGACATCAAATTCCCAATCAATTCTACAATTTCTAGAGTTCTCTGATCGTATTCTGATGTGAGTGAATTCAAACATTTTCTAACTCGATCTTCTTCAAAAAAGTTCTTTCCTAATGCAGTTAGTGAGTGCAAAATGTCTTGAAACCTACTGTACATGTCTGAAATGGACTCATTTGGATTCATCTTGTATAACTAAAACTGATTAGTCAAGATAGATATTTTGGTCTGTTTAACTTTCTTTTTTCCTTCATGAGTAACTTGTAAATTTTTCTAGATCTCATATGCAAACTTACAGATAGACACTCTATTAAACTCATTCCTATCAAATGAACAGAATAGAATATTCATGGCTTTGGAATTGTTTTATGCAACAGCCTTTTGCTTAGCTGTCCACTATGCAAAATAAGTTGTGGGTTTAATGTACTCAGTTTGTGTGATATTCCAAGTGTCTAATCCTATTGATTGTAAATAGATTTTCATCCTACATGCCCAATATGCATAGTTACTGCCATTAAAAAGTGGTGGTCTGGTAATAGACTGACCTTCTACAAATGAACTAGTAATGTGTTGACATCACCAGTGTTGGCATCCATTTGAAAACTTTTCAATAATTAGATTATGAAAACTTTGAAAACCAATGCTTCGATAATGCTGTATTAACACTAGAGAGGGGGTGAATAGTGTTTAATGGATTTTATGGAATTTTTTAAATCTTATCAAATTAAACGCAAACAGATGCAATTCACAAACACAAAGACAATCACATAACCAGACATAGTAAAGGAAAGCACACACCAAAATTTTGTATTAGTTCAGAGTTACCCAACATCCAGTCCCATACAATTCCTTGTGCAAATTTCTTTTCAAATATAATGTCGATATTACAACCTAGATTTCAAGGCCACGAGATGCACCCTCATGTCTCCGAGTCCAGGGCAAACTCTCTTGATTTAACTAGGCAACAAGATCGCCTAATTGATTTACGGGCTACAATCACACCCAATTGATTTACGAGCCACAATCATACCGTTTTCAATCACACGTTGATAGAGGGAGACTCGATACACTTCTTTGAATACAAATGATCCTATAACTAAATAACACTGGGATCTCTGAGAGACAGTGGTAGAGAATCAAACTAGAGATGATCGAGTTTGATTCACTTAGAATTTCGACAGAGTTTTGTTAAAGCATTTGAAATATAAGAGAATATTTGAGTGGAGAAGAAGGAGTGAAGAAATGAAGAAAAACTAACTTAAAATTCGTTGAAAACTACTAGTATTTACAGGAGAACAACGGTCATGTCCATTCATGAAAGGTTATGACGAATAGATACTACTTTTGAAAATTTGAATTTTAAATTCTACGGCTACCATGCCGACATGAGGGGATGAGGGATGTTGACATGCCTTTCTTTATTTTGAAAATATATTATGTTTAAAATTATTTCTATTCTAAAATTGATCAAAACAAATTCTAAACTTTGTAAACCGCTTTGAATATAAATTAAATTTATAAAAGAGTTTTAGAAAGTAATCTTAAAATATATAATCTATAATATAAAAGTAATATTAAAAACTAAGTATAGATTTCTTTAAAATATATTAAAACTAAAATATTAAAATCAAGAGATAATTTAAAAAACAAGATAAGATTTTGAAATTAATATGGTTAAAAACAGTTTTTGAATTTAGGCTAAAATATTCAAATTGATAGAGATAACTTTTAAAAAGATTGTTTTGAAAAAATAAATCATTTTGACAATTTCATGGATTCCATTCCACTAGAGAAGATCGTGAGTTCCATCCCAGTAAAGAGGTCATGGGTTCCATCCCACTTTTAAAGCGAGAAGGTGGATTCCATTCCACAATTAAAATCTGAATATAGATTTTAGTGCTATTATGAAATTTAACATAAATCTAGACTCTATTGCTTATCTTGATATCTTGAACTCTTGATACTCATGAGTCTTCAGTTTTGATTTCCTCAATCATGAATTCATCAGTCTTGAATGTCTATACCCAGTCTTGAATCTTTATACTATACATTCGTCATTCTCAGTACCTGCATATAAATATATCCTGCAGATACATATATATCTAGACAAGAATATTAGTGTTATATTCTATAACAAGCCCTAAGGTTGATGTCATCAAAACCATTATTTTAGGAACTAATAAATACGTCAACCCTAAACCAAAATCATATGGGTCGCGTATAGGGATAAAAGTATGATAAGGCACGTGAGGCAATGCTCAAGGTAGGATACTACTAGTTCGGGTCGTAGGGTTGGTGGTAATGTATCATAGCCATGACTGCCCACCATGTTCGTCCATCCCATATGGAGTCAAAGGGAGGTTATCCGAAAATCAAGGTGTACCAATCGAAAACAACAACAAGAGTAATAATATGGACCGAGTCCAAGAAAATCGAAGAGCGGATGTCCGCTCGGGGTAATTAGCCCACTTGGCCCTATCAACCGTCCTGTTTTAGTCATTTCAAATTGGCACAAGTTTCATGGTCTATCCATTATCATTCTCTTTCTTCAAATACAGTAAATGACGCCAAATCCAACCACTTCGTTCTGCAGTCTCCTCCACGTACATAGTTGTTAAAGTGGTTCCAATATTGACAGAGAGTATGCTAATAAGAGGCCCTTGTCTCTTTGACAACCAAACCTCGTTTTACACACTAGTTGTACTTTTATATTTCGAAAACAATTCGTACTTGATATCAAAATATCGTTTTTCTTAAAAATCAATTTCATTTTAAAATATCATATTTACTTTAAAAATCATATTCATTTCGATACAACATTCTCACTTGAAAATATCATTTCACTTCAATATCTTGATTTCACTTTCAAAATCGTTTCGAATTTTGATTTAGATTATAACTTCATTTTAACCCAATGCACATTTAAACCCATGATTTAAATATAAACATTCCCAGCCTGACCAATTTGAATTTATAAATTAGCTTGAATAGCTTTAAAATAGTTAAATAGTTAATATAAGAGAGTTTGAGTTTTAAAAATAGTTTATATAGTAAAATAGCTTGGAAAATCATGATAATTTGAATATATAAGAAGATGGGTTTTAAACAGTTTATATTAAAATAATTTATTTGAAATAGTTTCAATGTTAAACAGATTCAACTCTCAACATTCCATTTCAAATCAATTTCAATTTCCATTTTGATTTAAATTGATTCAATTTCGATTTCAATTGAATTAACTTCGATACCAATTTCAATTCAAATCAGTTTCAATCTCGATTCCAAATTAATTCAATTTTGATTACAATTCCAATTAATTCAATTCCATTTGAATTAATTTCAATTCAATTCTCAATTTTAAACCATTTCGATTTATATAAATTCGAGTTCGCTTTTCAAGATATCAATTTAAATCACTTAAATCGAATTAGAATTCAATATTCAATTTAAAAATCCAAATCTTAAAAAATAATTCAATTCCGAGTCCAAATTTTGAATTATCCATCTAAATTACTTTTACCTATATTTATTTCAAAGTTTGAGTAAGAGTTCAAATCCTTTTAAAACAATTCAATTTTCGGAATTCAAATCATAGTTCAATTATAACTTCAAAATCTCAAATTTCATTTTTAAACAATTTCGTTTAACAAATTCTGAATCCAACATTTTGAGCTCAATTTTGAAAATAATTCGATTTCCATAAATTCAGTTTTTACTTCATTAAATCAATCTCATTTAAATAATCTGAAATCAAAAAGTTAAATATCATTAATTTAACCAACCCGCTGTCCGTATATAATTTTCTATCCTATGGCCAAGTGAATCGGTTATTTTTATTTTTATTTCGGGGATGGATATATATCATTTCAATCCAAAGTAATGTTGATACGCAAAGATTTTGATCAATGACAATGTGCTTCAACAAAAAAGGAAGAGATATATGCAAAACTAAAGGAAGATCGATGAAGACCAAACAAACATAAGTATGATTTTTATATAGGTCTTAGTCTAGATTTATTGTTAAAATCTATCCTCAAGAGGCTTGCACGAACACTAGAACACATTTTATGAACTTCATTTTTATTTAAACTTTCACTGTGCATATTTTAGTAGTTCAGTCGACTGAACAGGAATGGCCAGTCGACTGAAACTGGTACACATATATAAACATGCACAGTTTCAATCGACTGAACTTCCTACGCAGTCGACTGAATTTATTCCTGAAAATTTTACTTCATATTTTCAGTTGACTGAATTCCCTGCTCAGTCGACTGAATTTGAACCTGCGAATTTTCTCTGAAAAGACACCTTCTTCCTCCCAAGAGTTGCAACCATTCTCCAATGGAAATAGAGGCATCTCTTGTTTGCAACCTTTGACAACAAATGCACCTCTTCTACAAGTATAAATACATGATTCTAACATCATTCAATTCACCGAATTCTCTTGCTTTAATCTTACTATTTTCTTGATCATATTCTCTAGATATTCTCAAAGCAATCACCAATCTATTGCTTGAATCACTATTTTGTTTATAACATTCTTTTGATTCATAGCAATTCATATTTCCTAAATCTTCACAAACACATTGCATACTCTCGAGGATAAGATTATAGGAATATAGTACTACATTAGACTCATTAGTGTTGACAAGAACACAACAAGTCGAATATTGTTTTTTACTAATTGAGTTGAAGTCCTCTTCGGTAGTTGAGGCAAGAAATCCCGTTCGGTTGTTCGGGTAAGTTGTAAACCTATTCCTCCAGGTTAAGTGAGGGTTGTTAGTAGAATTCCTAAGGGAAGCTTAGGGACTGGACGTAGGACAAGAGGTCTGAACCAGTATAAAGTCTTGGTGTCTACTTTACTTATTGCTTATCGTTATTTATCTATATCATTCCGCTATTCCATATTATACGATCCTACCGCATAGCCCCCTCTTTCAATTGGTATCAAAGCGAGGTCGTCCTATAACCATAAAACCGTTATCAGACATATTGATAATATGGAAAATAACGCAAGTACAAGCACAACATCTGCCTATAGTTCTACTTTTGCAGAAGGACAATCTACCCAAAGACCCCCCTATTCAATGGACTAAACTACAACTATTAGGCTATAAGGATGAGGATTTATATGCAAGCAACAAATTTCGAAGCCTGGAATGCTACTCAAGCAGAGTTTGTTGTACCCACGACTGATTATCCTACATGGACACAAACTCAGAAGAATGAAGCTAGTGCAAATGCCAAAGCTATGAATATGCTATTTTGCGCCCTGGATAGAAATGAATTCAACCGTGTTAGCATATGTACTACTGCATATCAGATATGGGAAACACTTAAAGTCATACATGAAGGCACAAAAAAAGTTAAACAAATAAAGATATCCATGCTGAAGAACCAATTCCAAAACTTTAGAATGCGAAAAAATGAATCCATCAATGACATGTACTCGAGATTTCAAGACATTCATCATGCCTTAATAGGACTAGGAGAAAAATACACGGATTTTGACATTGTGTCTAAAGTTCTAAATTCACTCACTGATGAATTGGAGAGAAAAGTACTAGCAATCGAGGAAGCAAATGATCTATCTACAATGAAACCAGAAGAATTGATTGAAAATCTTATGTCGTATGAAGTAAATATGCAAGCTAAGAAAGATCAAGCTCAAGAAAGAAAGAGTGTTGCTTTTCATGCGGAAAAGGAAGAATCAGAGTCTGAAGATGAGAATCTAGCATTTATAGCCAAAAATTTCAAGAAATTCTTAAAGTATAGAAAAGGAAACAAAAATGGATTCAAAAAAAATTTCTTGAATAAACCGTCATCCTCAAATATAGAATGCTTCAATTGTCACAAGAAAGGACACATGCAAAAAGATTGTCAATAACAAATGAAGGAAAATCAAAAAAGCTTCAACAACAAAAACAAGAAGGATAAATTCAAAAAGAAGGCATTTTCTGTAACATGGGACGATTCAGATTCATCTTCATCCGAAAATGATAGTGATAGCGACAATAAACAGGCAAATGTATGCTTCATGGCTCAAGATTTTGAGGTAAGTTATTTAACTTTCGATGTTTTAATTGAAGTAAACACTGAACTTTTAAGCACGATAAAAATTCTTAAAAAGAAAATTAACGAAATTCGTGAAAATCAAAACAAAGCTGAGTTTGAGAGAGATGTGTTAAATGATGAAAAGAAAATTCTTGAAGAAGAACTTGAAAAAGTTCAAGAATCTTATTCAAATTCGGAAACTCAATTATCACTTTTAAGTCAAGAAATTGAAACTCAAAAGAAAAAGAATGATGTATTTGTTTCTGAAAATCACGAGTTAAAAATTAAGATTAAACATGTTGAATTAGAAAATAATAGTCTTCAAGCTAAGTTACATGACATCACTAAAATGTTTCTAACTTTAACAAAGGAAGAGAAAATTTATCTAAGATATTAGAAAATTCTCAATCATCTTCAAACGAACAAGGTTTAGGTTATAAAAAAGAGTCAAAAATTCCTAATAAGAAAATTATAAAACTTAACAGGAATGTTGATTCAAAACAACAAATATTGATAAAGAAACCTATTAAAACAAAAGTAGAAACCAAGGTAGTTAAAATTTGGGTACCAAAGACTAACAATGTATTAATAAGAAATAAATATATTAAAACATTTATGGATAATGTTCATCATAATGAAAAGGATACTGAACCAAATTGGGTTTGGTTTCCTAAACTCTAACTTTTTAGGACCCTATTAAAAGGTGGGTACCAATAATTTCATATTTATTTTCAGGTCCCACTCAAAAATAAGAAATGGATATTAGACAGTGGTTGGTCAAAACACATGACCGGAGACAAAGATATGCTTACAAACATCACATACTTTGATGGTGGCTCGGTTACCTTCGGAGACAATTCAAAAGGCTATACCATTGGCAAAGGGAATGTGAACAATTACGGTACATCAAATTTATCTTTTATAACAATGTTTCATTAGTTGAAAATTTAAACATAATCTACTTAGCATAAGTCAACTGTGTGACAAAGGTTTTAAAATAAATTTCTCGGATAATAAATGTAGTATTTTTGATCAAAACCAAAAACTTGTTTTTGAAGGAAATAGAGATAGAAATATTTATGTTCTAAATATGAATATTAATCATAATACAAGTATGTGTTTACTTGCCAAAGATAATGATCCTTGGTTATGGCACAAAAGATTTTGCCATATAAATTTTAAAACTATTAGAAAACATTCTAAAAATGAATTAGTAAGAAGTTTACCCAAAATAAACTTTAAAATAAATAATCTTTGTGATGATTATCATAAAGGAAAATTAACGAAATCATCTTTCAAATGTAAGAAAAATATTTCGACTTTACAACCATTAGAATTACTACATATGGATTTATTTGGATCAACACAAGTTCAATCCATTAATCATAATCGATATGTATTTGTAATAGTTGATGATTTTTCAAGATATACATGGACTATTTTTATGAAAAATAAAAGTGACACTTTTGAGCATTTTAAAACATTTGTCAAAAGAATTTAAAACACTAAAGATTTGAAAATTAAAAATATTCGAAGCGATCATGGAGGCAAATTCGAAAATGAAGCTTTTTGTAAAAAGAAAGGAATAAATCATAACTTTTCATTTCCTAGAACTCCTCAACAAAATGGAGTTGTAAAAAGAAAGAATAGACATTACAAGAATGCGCAAGAACATTATTAAATGGATGTTCTCTACCAAAACATTTTTGGGCAGAAGCCGTTGCTACTGCATGTTATGTATTAAATAGAATATCAATTAGACCATTAACTAAAAATACTTCTTATGAACTATTTAATAACAAAAAGCCAAATATATCTTATTTTAAAATATTTGGGTCAAAATGTTTCATTTTAAATACAAAAGATCAACTAGGAAAATTCGATCCAAAAGCTGACGAAGGAATTTTTGTAGGATACTCAGAACGAAGTAAAGCATATCGAGTATTTAATAAACGAACAAACATAATTGAAGAAACTTTGCATATATCTTTTGATGAAAATTTTAACATAAAAGATGATGAAGAATTGATAAATATAGAAGAAACAAACCTTGAAAATAGTAATAATGAACTAAGATCTCCTTCTAGAATATTACGAGATCATCCAACTCAAAATATAATAGGAGAAATAAATTCTCAAGTTAGGACAAGAAATCAACTAAATCAAATGGGTCATGTAGCTTTTATTTCATCAATAGAACCTAAAAATCCTAAAGAAGCATCAACAGATGATTATTGGATTATCGCAATGCAAGAATAATTAAATCAATTTGAACGTAGCGATGTTTGGGAATTAGTTCCCCGTCCTAATAATCAATCAGTAATAGGAACAAAATGGATTTACAAAAATAAAGTAGACAAACAAGGTAATATAACAAGGAATAAAGCAATACTAGTAGCACAAGGGTATAATCAAGAAGAAGGTATTGATTTTGAAGAAACCTTTGCTCCCGTTGCAAGACTTGAAGCAATACGTATACTATTAGCCTTTGCATGTTTTCACAATTTTAAACTTTATCAAATGGATGTTAAAAGTGCATTTTTAAATGGTTTTATTAAAGAAAATGTATATGTAGAACAACCTCCTTTTATTTATACATGAAAAATATCCGGATCATGTATTTAAATTAAAGAAAGCACTATATGGTCTTAAACAAGCACCTCGTGCTTGGTATGAAAGACTTAAAAGTTATTTATTAAATTCGGGATTTAAAATTGGAAAAGTAGATCAAACGCTTTTTATTAAAAATACTACCAAAGATATTTTAATAATTCAAATATACGTAGACGATATTATTTTTGGTTCAACAAATGAAAATTTATGTAAAGAATTTTCAAATATAATGACTAATGAGTTCGAAATGTCTCATATGGGAGAATTATCATCTCGGACTTCAAATCAAACAATTAACAAATGGAATTTTTATAAGCCAAGAAAAATATTATGATAATTTAATTAAACGATTCGGCATGGAAAACACTTCTGCTAAACCTACTCCTATGAGTACCACTACACATCTCGATCGAGATGAAAATGGCAAAAGTGTAGATCAAAAATTGTTTAGAAGTATGATAGGTTCCTTACTTTACTTAACCGCTAGTAGACCTGACATAATGATGAGTGTTTGTTTATGTGCACATTTTCAGTCTAATCCTAAAGAATCACACTTAAGAGCGGTAAAACGAATTATGCGATATCTTAGCAACACTAAAGATTTCGGTCTTTTCTATCCAAAGGAGTGTCCATTTGAGTTAGTGTCATTCAGTGATGCTGATTTTGGTGGATCTCGAACAGATAGAAAAAGTACAAGTGGTACTTACCATTTCATTGGAAAATCACTTGTATCTTGGTTTAGTAAGAAACAAAATTGTTTCTCGCTTTCCACCTGCGAAGCAGAGTATATATCAGCTGCTTTAGCTTGCACTCAAGTTATATACATGCAACAAACACTTAAAGACTTTAATATAAATTTAAAAAATTCTATAATATACTGTGATAATACAAGTACAATAAACTTATCTAAAAATCCGGTTAATCACTCTCGTACAAAACACATAGATATTTGTCACCATTTACTACGTGACAATATCGAAAAAGGAATAATTAATTTAGAACATATTTCTACTGAAAATCAAATTGCTGATATATTTACTAAACCTCTATTAGAAAACTCCTTCATAAAATTACGACGAGAGTTAGGAATAATGCCTTTTAAAGATATCATAAAGAGAAAGTTAGAAAAATTTACACAATTCAGTCGACTAGCACTATATGCTCAGTCGACTGAATAAAGAAAAAAAATGAGATTTTCAATTTATTTTTCGAATATGTTACATAATATATTATAAAATAATAGTTATTTGTAAACCATACATTTTTAACTGAATTATATTAACCATTAATTCGTTAAGTGGATGAAAAACTTTAAGAATTATAACCACTATATATTTAGAAAATCCCTACTATAAATATATCTTAAAAATATTTCTTTTTCACAACTCATTCTCATGAATAAAAGCTTGAAAAATTCATTATAAAAATGTCGTCCAACAACTCTTTTTCCCCGATCAACATCACCTCTTCAGTCGATAACACTCCAATGTCTCCAAAACTTCGCACTCCAACACCGACACATGAGCCAGTTTACAAATGAAACAATTATCGTACTGGCTACACACCAGAATCCAAGAAAGCGAAACGCGGACTCTTTATTTCTGCAGACACAAAAATAAAGATTGATGAAATTCATCACTTTCAACAACAACAAATAGATCTTTAACGAGAATTATACTTCGAACAAATAGTTACGGCTAGACGATTAAGCTTCCTAGAGCAAATCGGTTTACGCTTTTGTGGCTCAAAAAAGAACGAAGTGGCTGAACCCCTACCTCACCCCATAAGTTCACTTGATCCGTCTTCATCTTACCATACACCAGTCGATCCTGTGAATACTTGGATGTCTCCTAAGACTCATCAATATGGTCCAAATTCATGGGATATAAATTATATGAAGAATGAAGGGAAAAAGGCTCCAAGTCCATCCCCTAAGAAATAGATAGTTTTGAAATCTATTCATGGTGTTACATCTATATAATTGTAATTATTTATTTAAATAAAGTGTTTACTTTCAAAATTAACAAAGAACAACAAAATACATGGGTCAGTCGACTGAAACCCCCAGCTCAGTCGACTGAACTTAAGGCAGAAAGCAAAAAAAAATTATAATTCAGTCGACTGATTCCTCTGCACAGTCGACTGAAATACAAACAAAAACTTTCAGACAAAAATTTAGTCGACTAAAAATCATGTTCATTCGACTGAATTCAACCCAGAAAATTTTCGGCCTTCAATTCAGTCGACAGAACAGTCTATTCAGTCGACTAAACGCCAATTTCCATGAAACTTTTCCCTTTTATCCACCAATTTTTTACCTATCCATTCACTTTTTACTTTCCAAAACAGTTTCTTCCCCAATTATTTTCAAAATCCTAACCCCCAATTCCTTAAAATTCACTCAAATCTCACTCAAATGGCACCAAAGAGATCAAGAGCTTCCTCTTCTTCGTCCTCCGAGCCAATTGATGCTCAAATAGCGCAATGGCTTTACGATGGAGTAGCTGTCACTAGGTGGAATAAGATGAAGAATTCTTGTATTTTCGAGCATTATCCTTCATTGATTTCCAAAGCTTTTAAACAAACAACATCCAAGCGTTAACCGATCAAGCAGGTTTAACTTCTCTTTTGGATTTGAAAAGAAATGACCATGCCATAAATCATATAATGGTCAAATTATTTTATGCTAACCTTAATCTTGGACACCAAACTCCAAGAAATCCAAATAACAGTGTTTGGAGTATGGTATGTGGAAAGAAAGTTTGGTTTTCCTTAGATAGAATAGCACACATTATAGAATCACCAAATGTCGGGAGAAAGCTAGACGAGATAGAATTCAATCCACAAATTCGCGATAATATAAACCATCGATTTATGGATGATAATATCAACTTTAGAGATTTTAAGTCCACCTCTCTTCGACCTATAGCAAGAATCCTTCACAAAGCTCTAATGAGAACAATTACTCCACGCACGGGCTCGTACGAAATTGTCTACCCAATTAATTATCGAGCTCTATATGCTATTTTTGGCAAAATACAAGTCAATTGGGTACAACTTATTCTTGATGAGTTTCTCACTTTTAATAATGGAAAAATGCGAACTATCTATTTTGGAGAATACATCATGCGACTTCTCCTCAATGTAGATGTGCCATTACCCGAGTCGGAGAATACAATGGTCCATCAAATTAACCACCGGACCATAAGCCTAATGCAACTCCCATCTCGACCTCCTCGCAAAATATCACTCGCCGAATGGGAAGCGAGGCATCAAGAACAACAAAAACAACCTCCAAAACCTCACCACGAAGAACATTTCGAGCAAGATGATGAAATTCATCTTGTTGACCCAAGATTTACTACCAACCAATCATTGGGGATATTATCAAGAAATCAACAAATTCTTGATACTCGTCTTAAAAAGGTAGATCACAAGCTTGACAAAATCAAAGGATTCTTCAACAAGCTGTGGGATGCAATCTCGTGCTCAAGCACCACTACTGCTTCGACATCTCACGGCAAACGTCCGGCACCTACTTTTACATGGACGTCATCCGAAGAGAAAACAAGTAGCAGCACAAGCGGAGCTAGTGGTTGCCAAGGAAGAAGAGCGTACAGACCACCAACAGGAGGACCCGTCATACGTGAACCAATAGGAGGAAGAGAAGGTTCATATGACTGGGATAAAGATGAGTAATTTTAGTATGGTTTGATGTTTATTTATAATTTTTTTATGGCTTGTATAAATAGCCATTTTGTGCTTGTTCGACGCAACATTTTTAACTTTTTTAAGCCATGGTTATGCAAATTTTCTATTCTCTATGCTTCAGTGATTATTTTGATAAAATATTTCTACTGTTAATTCTTCCTTTTTGGCGATGACAAAGGGGGAGAAAATCTATGGTACTAACTTTGTTTTGTAGGAAAGATAGTGCATACATTCAGGGGGAGAAAATAAGTAAATACATCTCTAGAATAAATCAGTATTGTCATCAATCAAAAAGGGGGAGAAAGTTGATACGCGAATATTTTGATCAATGACAATGTGTTTCAACAAAAAAGGAAGAGATATGTGCAAAACTAAAGGAAGATCGATGAAGACCAAACAAACATAAGTATGATTTTTATATAGGTCTTAGTCTAGATTTATTGTTAAAATCTATCCTCAAGAGGCTTGCACGAACACTAGAACACATTTTATGAACTTCATTTTATTTAAACTTTCACTGTGCATATTTTAGTAGTTCAGTCGACTGAACAGGAATGGCCAGTCGACTGAAACTGGTACACATATATAAACATGCACAGTTTCAGTCGACTGAACTTCCTGCGCAGTCGACTGAATTTGTTCCTGAAAATTTTACTTCATATTTTCAGTTGACTGAATTCCCTGCTCAGTCGACTGAATTTTAACTACGAATTTTCTCTGAAAAGACACCTTCTTCCTCCTAAGAGTTGCAACCATTCTCCAATGGAAATGGAAGCATCTCTTGTTTGCAACCTTTGACAACAAATGCACCTCTTCTACAAGTATAAATACATGATTTTAACATCATTCAATTCACCGAATTCTCTTTCTTTAATCTTACTATTTTCTTGATCATATTCTCTAGATATTCTCAAAGCAATCACCAATCTATTGCTTGAATCACTGTTTTGTTTATAACATTCTTTTGATTCATAGCAATTCATATTTCCTAAATCTTCACAAACACATTGCATACTCTCGAGGATAAGATTATACGAATATTGTACTACATTAGACTCATTAATGTTGACAAGAACACAACAAGTCGAATATTGTTTTTTAGTAATTGAGTTGAAGTCCTCTTCGGTAGTTGAGGCAAGAAATCCCGTTCGGTTGTTCGGGTAAGTTGTAAACCTATTCCTCCAGGTTAAGTGAGGGTTGTTAGTAGAATTCCTAAGAGAAGCTTAGGGACTGGACGTAGAACAAGATGTCTGAACCAGTATAAAGTCTTGGTGTCTACTTTACTTATTGCTTATCATTATTTATCTATATCATTCCGCTATTCCATATTATACGATCCTACCGCATAGCCCCCTCTTTCAAGTAAATGTCATAAGTATATATCATTTCAACATTTCTTAATTTATTTGAAATAATTCGATTGACAGTTTTATATACTGTAAATAATATACAAGACATATCAAAATAAATAAATATCCATATTATCAAAAATATCAACCAATAACATCCATCGCAATGAATCATCCAAACAATCAATATAATTCATAACAATTTCATGGTTATTAACATTGATATTTTATTGGCAATTAAATTCCATTTTCAAATTTAACTGGCAATTTTAGTTTTTTATAGTTAATTCAAATAAAAATTAAGATGACAATTAGGTTTATCAAAAATTAATCAATAAATTTGTATCACTTCTTAATTTCAATTTTTAGCTAAAACACTCACATTTTATTTGAAACTGAAAATATTTTAGCTTCAAATAAATGCCATTGTGATTCCATGCAAAACCTTCGTCGATACGATTCCAACGTCGCTTGTTTCATCTCAATCGAACCTCATATGAAGAAGATACACATTTCTAAAGATTTGAATATAATATATACGAATAAACTTTTTTTTATCTACCCTAGAATTAAACAGGGCCGTTGGATTTCAGATCTACAATCAAGGCCGTGAACTTCTTCTTCTCTTCATCATGAGATTATGCTCACTCTTCCGAGGCAAAACTTCGAACCCACTCGTCGTTCAACATGTCCATGTCGCTCCCACCTCGAGCTACCAGAAATCGATCAAGCACCATCAACTCGAAGCCCTATGCACACTCCACCTCCGGCCAACGCTGCACCCTGCCACTATGCCTTGGAAAACGTGAATGAACTTACAACCTTTTTGAGCCAAATACGACCAAACATGGCCACGAAAATCGATCACCGCCATATAGATTTGAAGCTCTCGACAACCTCTACGATTTCCTAGTTGAAAGCTTTGGCTAAATCGGCTTGGTTAAGGAGAAAAACGAGGGAAATAATGAGACGTTTTCGACCATGAAATTTTTAAGGTGGCACCTGCTTAATTCTATGTGTGTGTATATATATATATTAAATTTACTATTAAAACAACCTCGTTCACACTTGATTTTTTTTCCAATTTCTAAACGAAGTGTGATGCTTGGCATTTATAATGTTTTACCCCTATTCTAAATCCAATGGAACATGTTTCAAGGCCTAATTCGACCGTATGTGGAAGTTAGCTTTTCAAATCGAATTATAATATTAAATTTCCAGTATTAATCTCAATGCGTTTCAATCCTGTACGACCAAATGATAACTCCAATCGTTACGAAATTTTGAAATCGATAATAATACACAATTACGAATCCAATGGAAATGGTTTCGTTGAATTTCAATATCGACGAAACTACTTGAAATTCCAATTTTAAAAACTTACCAACTCAATTCTAATTCAAATAGAATTTATATTCTACTGGAAACCATTTCGATTCATATTAAATCACAAATTCAATTATTTACACTAATCGAATATAAAATTTCACTATTAAATTAATATATATTAATTTCAAATTTATCGACTTTTAATTCCATTCAAAACTCCACTATCACCACTCTAATTCAAATAGAGTTTAAATCAACTTAGAAATCATTTTGATTCACGTTTTACTCCAAATTCACATATTTTTTCCAATCTCAAATATTAAATTTACTATTCACCAAATCCATTTAATCGCTATATTTGAAATTTTAAACCATTTCATTAATTTAACCAGAATCTCCATATTCAAAATCAATTAATATTTCAACTTCAACATTTAAAAATATATTGGGCGTTCAAAATAAAACGACCAAAATTCTGGGTCGTTACATTCCTCCCCCTTAAAAGAATTTCGTCCCCGAAATTGCTAAGGTATCAATGCTCCAAATCCATTTCTTTTTGAAACTCATTTGGTTAAAATAATGTTATTACCATTTCCTAAGTCTTTTACACTCACCCAAAACCTCAAATTTCTATATTTTTCATCAAATTCCATTATTTCAAACTAACTTTCAAGTTGAATTCAATTAACAAAAAAATTTCAAAAATTTTCTAACACCCTAAAGTTTCGAAAAATTTTGATAGCCTGTACAGAGAGCTTTTACAATATGGCAAAAGAGATAAAAATATATACATCGACCCACTTGGTCGAAAACACAATATATCAATATTTATATCATAGCTATATTTAGTCTGAATCTGTACCTTTATTTAGCGTTTTTAAGCAAGTGAGCTTACTTATATGCAACTTCGCAACACAAAATATAGCCAAACGGTCTTCGTATGTACCTATCTCAACTCAAATAAGAATATTAGTAACTTATAAAGGATTTAGCAACATATATGAGTCTAGTGGAACCAAATAACATGAATTGTGAATTCAAACCACAAATGCGAGCACGAATAGACCACAAAATAATCATATGCGATCAAAATAACTATAACAATGATTTATAACCAAAGAAATCATCCACAAATGATATTCATCTAATTTTTTCAAACTATCGCAATCTTCATTCAATGTTAACATTTAATTTATACGTTTTATTTCTATCAACATTCAATTTGTTTACTTCAAATTTATTCACTTCTATTTTATTTACTTTTAATTTATTCAGTTCAATTTTTGTTAAATTTTAATTGTTTCACTTTTTTTGTGACATATTTCATATAAGTCCATTTATGAACCATCTTATAAAATTATCCCATTTAACCTTGTTTAAGTTAAATCTTATTTTTATAAGCGGAAGCTTTTAATTGGCTCATTTCAATTTATTTATATTCAACCAACTTACATTCAGTTTAATTCACATTCAGTTGATTTTCATTCAATTCATTTACTTTCAGTTGATTGAAATGCACTTCAACATTAATGAATTCCCATTCTATTAATTTACATTCGTTTATAGTTACATTCAATTTCCACTTCTAGTGGCTCATTTCAGTAATTCAAAATCATGTTAATAATTTTACTTGAGTAATTTTAATTTATAAGTTGAATTCATATTAATAAAATTTTCATTTCCCATAATCAATTTCATTCACCTTATGTAACGACCCATAAATTTTCGATAATTAAAATAGCTAATTTAATAAGATTTCGTGATTTAGTGGTAGAAAAAAATTTGTAATTCGTTTAGAATAATAATAACTGGAATGAATTGAAACAATAACTATCCAAGTACTGAAAAATAAAAGCTACTTAGTGAATGCCTTTGAAATCAAAAGTTGAGTAGGATAATAAATGTTGAATTCATTGGGAATAATAGAGTAATTAATTGATAAGTAACATCTATTAAAATCAAATATTGAATATTGAACAGGTAAATTGTTTAAATTAAATATTTAAAACTTATTGAATAATTGAATAACTGTAAAATGAAAATAGTGTTCTAAATTGTGAATTGGTTTTAAAGGTTGAATCTTATAAGTTCAATTTCAATATTTCAAAGGATAATGAATTATTGGATAAGCGAAATTGTTTAAATTTAATATTTGGAATTTATTGAATAATTTAATAATGGGAATTGAATAACCGTATAATGGAAATAGTTGTTCTATAATTTTAATTCGTTTCAAAAGTTAAATTTTTATAAGTTCGTTTTGAATATCTCAAAGATAGTGATTCAAGAATAATAAAAATTGTTTAAATTTAAGATTACAGATGTTTGAATAATTAAATTCCGAATTTGATATGATTAATTTGATATTGAAATTTAATTTATGGAAATAGAGTGAATAATTGAAATTTGATTTAATATGATTCAGATTGGTTTCCAAAGTGAATATAAGTTATATTGGGATTATAATAGAGTTAATAAGATTTTAAAATTGGAAATTATTGGATAATTGAATAACGGTTTAATATGATTAAAAATGATTTGTAAAATTTTATTTTATCATATTGGAGTTATAGTGATGTTATAGAAGTTTTAAAGCTGAATTTAAAATTTATTTGTGAAAATTGAATATTTTAATATTTAATTAGCGACTGAAAAATAGCCAATTTTCGAACAGTCTCAGAATTGGACGAAACCAGTTCCATTGGATCCATAATAGTTAGTTATTATGATATTTCAATTTTCGTAGCAATCGGAGTTGTCGTTTGACCGTGGCAGCTCGAAACGCATCGAAATTTTTTTAATATTAATTTAACGAGTTAAAATAGTCATTTTTCAAACGGTCTCGGATTTCGACGAAACCAGTTTCATCGGATCCGTAATATGATATTATTGTAAGGTTTCAAATTTCGTGTCAATTGGATTAAACGTTTGTCCGGGGCAAGCCAAAACGCCTAGAAAATCGTTTAATCGGTTTAATTTAAATTTGATCGTTTATTTCCATAACTCACACAGATGGCCGAGTTAGCTTCCGAAACCTATTCCATTGTGTCCGAAACGCGGGATAAACCCTAGGAACGCCGGTTACCGTGCGTAAATCGAAGTTCGGAAAACCCGGGTTGAATAGTGTTCGTCGTTTTCTATAAAGGCACTTCATTATTCTCTTTTTCCAATACAAAACTCAAAACCCTAGGCTCAATGCCGGCCGCCTCTTATTCAATGAATGGCCAGAATATTCCCTTCTTCTCTCATTAATCTCTCCAAATCCATAAGCAATTAGGGAAAGTGTTCAACAGCAAAGTTGATGAGCGTGAAGAGAGCTTTAAATCCGTACGGACGAGATGTTGTTAATCGACCAGAGGGGGAGCTAGGGGGGCCGACGGCCTGCAGTTGAGCCTCGAATCTCGTGCTCATATGGAGGCCGAGCTTCATGGGGAGGTGGCCGAAGATAGCTTGCTTGATGCTCTTCAATATGGTACCATCTGATCGAGGTAGCAGTGCGTGTGGTGGGTGCATAATTCAACCCTAATTTGAAGCTTGGTGGGTTGTTGCGTGCGCAACCTGGGAGTTCAAAACGTGAGATGGAAGAAGGGGATGGACGGTCATGATGCAGGGAGATGGGATCCTACGGTCCTGGATAGTTAGGTTGAGAAAATTATAAAAATTATGTTGTAATTTATATGTTATAAATTCGTGAAACTTTAAAAACGTATAACTTTTTCATACGAGGTCGAAAACGCGCGAAACCAATTGCGTCGGGTTCGTTTTGTCGAGCACTACGCAATGGAGCTGGATTGGAATCGTTTGGAGCTAGTGGAAATTTCGGGTAAAATTAAACGCTCGTTTAATTTTATTCGAAATAAAACGCTGGAACTACATTGAGATCAAGGTGAGTGTTTTATAACGCTCACACCGTACTAAATATCTTTATGCTAGTTAATTTGACATCATGAAGTGTTATGAATTTTATTTGCCGTTGTTTGATATAAATTTAATTGTCATATAGCTTGTTATTTGAATTAACCGTTGAAAAATTAAATTGACAGTTAAATTGAAATTAAAATTGAATTGCGAATAAATTACCTGACATTGATAACTATGAAACTGCCATGAATTATATTGTTTATTGGATGATGTATTTTGATGGATGCTATTGGTTGATAATTGAATGTTTGGATGTTTATTTGCTTATATAGATCCTGTTATGCATACATATGATACTGTGATTAATTTAAGTAATATATACTCATCCCTACATTTAATTGAAATAAATAATTACTTGGCCATAGGATAGAAAATTATATATGGACACCGAATTGGCTAAATTTATAATTTTTGAAATCGTCGATTTGAAATTTATTTAAATGTTCGATTTAAAAGTTATAAATAGAAATAAATTTATAGAAATCGAATTTATCGGGAAATTGAGTTCGGAATGTTGAAATAAATTTTGGTAAAAGAAAATTGTTAAATAATTTAAGTTGAGACTTCGAGAATAAAATTTGGGATATGATTGAATTTCGAAAATCTATTTGATTTAAAGACTGAACATTATTTCGAACTTTGAGTATTACTACGTAAAAGCAACATAAAAATGGCATTTTGGAATTGAGCTTGAAATTGAATCATATTTGAAATTTAGATTTAAATTTGAGTATTGAAGGATAATTAAGTAAAAGTGAGATATAAGCGATATTTTGAAATCGAGCTTGGAATCGAATCATGTTTGAAATTTGGATTTAAACTCGTATACTGATGGATAATCTTGTAAGTGTTCTAAATGGATATTTTGAAAAACCAAGCTCTAAATCGATATAAATTGAAATTGAATTAATTGAAAGTGAATATAAAATTGAATAAATTTGAAGTCAAAGTTGGCGTTGAATTGAATTGAAATCGAAATTGAAATCGGTAGAATGGAAATTGAAATTGATTTGAATTGGGAAGATATAATTGAAATGGATTGGTTTTGAAGCTATTTTATTTTGTTTTCCAAATTACTCAGTTTTATAAACTATTTTGAATACTAAACTATTTTAATCTATTTTAAATCTAGTTAACCCAATTTAATTTATTTTAAACTTAATTTATCTATTTCAAATCCATTTTAAGATTTTAAGTATTTTTAACTATTTTAATTATGTAAAACTACTTTTAAACTTCTTAAAACTATTTTCTAAAATTCTAAGCTGGTCAATAAAATGGAATGTTTATATTTAAATCTTGAATTTAAAATACGAATTGAGTTAAATGAAGTTGCAAGCTAAATTGAAATTCGAAATGATTTTGGAATCGAGATGAGATATTGAGACGAAAAATGATTTTTGAAACGAAACCTGACATTTTGATAGATACGATGATATTTGAAATGGATTTGATTTTAGAAACGAATATGATATCTTGATATAAATTATGAATCGATTTGAAATATAAAAGAGCCAACGGTGTGATAATACGTAGTTATTAAAGAGACCGGGATCGGATATGGACATACTCTCTGTCGATACCGAAAACCACTTTAATAACTATTATACGCGGAGTGTTGATCCAGAATGAAGTGGATGGTTTGGTGAACGCGTTGACTGAAGAAAGAGAACGATATTGGATGACCCCTGACATGACTAAAACAGGAGCCGCGCCGGGACATTGAGGTTCACCACCTCTAGCGGACACACTTCTTTGATACCATATCTATTACATTTGTGATGCGATTTGGGTGCACCCCTTGATTTCGGAGTGTTGTTTCACGGTGTTGGGGTAGCTGCTGGCTATGCCCAACATCAGTCCGGATCACGCAACTACTAGTATCCTAGTTGGTATCGCCTCATGTACCTTGTCATACTGATTATCCTATTCGCGACCACTACGTTTTGATTTGTACCTTGAGTATATGGATTGCCCTCTGGTGACTTCCGGTTTTGGGGAAACTACGGTCTTGCATATGCTTTTGGGAATATAAAATGTGTTAAGGGGGGTTATGGTAACGCCTTAACGCTATTTTGATACTTTATATTACTGATAGGCATTATCTACTTAGCGTATATTACTACATAGTAGATAGTTTAACGGATCCTTGAGAGATGGAAAATCCCGTAACATCTCTTAAGTTATTGCACACACGTTGACACTGGATAGAAGATGTCAAACCCCGTAAACATCTCCGACGCCATTGCACTCATATTTATTTACGACTGATTTAACTTTCATAAGGGTATTTAGTCCTGACTCGAGTGTTTTGTCTTTTCATTACGCTCGGGTCAGTCCTGAGTTTTCAGATTTTTGAAGATCTATTTTGGAGGATGAAGACGAAGATTTGGTATACTAGTACTATTATTATCTGTGCATCATGCTGTCTGCTGCATTATTTAAATTGTTCTGTTGTATATGTATAACTCTGATAAATGTTGTATAAATAATTGTCAAAGTATAGTAAACAGCTTCATGAACTGTTTATTTGACTATTATATTTTATCGTTCCGCTGCGAGATTCTGTGTTGTTTCATTTCCTTTATTTCTTTTCTTTTCTTTTCTTATTTACCCCAATAACTATCTGCCCTTTTGAATGGTTTGGAATCGACATGTGTATTTGATCGTCGGTTTAAACTGTCCAAAAAGGCGGGTCGTTACACCTTATTTAGTTAACTTCATCTTATAATTTATTTTATTGACTTATTTCCTAATCGATTAGTTACCACTCAATTTTATTGAAATTCATTCTATTTGCATTCAATTTATTTACATCCAATTTAAATCAAATTCAATTACTCACATTAATTTCATTCACTCATTTATTTTTATTCAATTTCTTTCACAAATTAAATTACATTTTATTTTACAATTCAAGTTCGTATTCATTTTATTAATTCATTTCATAGCCAAAGTGCAATTAATTCACTTTACTAATTTATCTAGTTCATTCAAATCCAATTCAATTCATTTAATCGTTATTAAGTTAAACTTTATTTTATTTAATCCATTACTCGGTTTTATTTAATTTGTTTCAAATACAATTCATTTTTTACTTTTCCTTATTTAAGCTTTCATGAGTTAAACTATATTTTACTTACTTCATTTCAATAATTCCATTTAATTAACATTTCTTAAGTTAATTCCTTAATTTCATCTCTTGAATTCAAATTCCTTTTATTTACCTGATAAAAATTTCTCAACGGTTTTAAATTTTAATTTTACCCACTTGTTTAAATATATAAGTTATAATTTATTTTTATCTATATTATTTTCAATTATAAGTTCAAAACAATTTTCATATATTTATCAAATCATATTTGGAATATTTTTCACAATCAAAACTTGTTCTAACTAAAGATAAAATTTCCTTTGGTAGCAATTCTCACTAAGAAACTCGAAAATGAATACTGGCGATGCTGCAGTCATCCCTAAAATTATCTTCCAGCGACTAAAGCGAGTTCAACGCTTTCATTCCTTTCAAAAAAATATTTTCAGAATATATATTTCTCATTAAAACACTTTCAATTAGTATTATTGTTTATTTTGAAGGCTTTAAAAACAATTTTGAAAGCAACAAGTTTTAAATTCTAAAATTCTAAATTTAAAATCATTTCTATATATAGGACATATTACAAATATACTTATACAAATTTTCTTACCTTATTTCCAAAGTATTTAATTTACATCTTTGTTATTTCAAACAATTTTTATTGTAATTAGATGTCAATTTAATTTAATTAATGAACACTTCGTAAAATAAAATTCACAAAGTATTCATTTTATTTTAATTCAACCAGTAATCAATGATAACTAAATATTATCATCACCTATCGAATAACATTCATTAATAATTAACATTATATATATAATATAATTTAGGTAAAATTATTTCATTCAACTAATTTTGAAACAATATTATGTCGACTTGCCTCGTTTAAGTGTTTAGAAATCCCTATCGATAACATGACATCTCACGCACCGTCCAGAATTCATAAACAACTTAACGGATAAGTAAACACAGTATAAAACATTTTATAACACTAACTAGTATGCTCACTCATATATATACACTCAAACAACTCATTCTAGGGTATTACAACCCTATCATTAATGAGTCAAACTCCACAAAGCTAAAGTTATTGCAAATCAAAGCTCTAATACCAACTGTGACGACCCACATTTTAGAAAGTTTAAATTGACAATAATTCAAACATGTCCAACTTAAAAAATCTAGAATATAGATAATCAATGGGGTCAATTAAGAGAAATAAGAAAAGAAGAAGACAACAAACACAGAATCTCGCAGCGGAACGATAAAATATAATAATCAAATAAACAGTTCATGAAGCTATTTATACTATACATTTGATTATACTTCGTATGACATTTATTAGAGTTATATATATACATCAGGGATAAATTAAGTAATGCAACATGATGTAGGAATAATAGTAGTAATAATATATCAAATTTTTGCCTTCGTCCTCCAGAATAAATCTTCAATAAGCTAAAAACTCAAGACTGACCCGAGCGTAATGAAAGGACAAAACACTCGAGCCAGGACTGAAATATTCTTATGTGAGTCAAATCGATATCGCATAAAACATGAGTACCGTGGCGTCAGAGATGTTTACAGGGTTTCACATCTCCTATCCAATGTATAACGTATGTGTAATAAAGAAAGAGATGTTATAGGATTTTTCATCTCTTAAGGATCCGTCAAAATATTTATATGTAGTAGAATACGCTACATATATAATGTTTAATTGATAAAATAAATATCAAAATAGCGTTAAGGCTTTACATTGATCGCCCTTAACATTTTTTTAAGCATTGTCATACTGTTTGCATATAAAACACTTGTAGACCATCGGTGGATATGGATGTGCCGTGATATGACAACACTAAACCAAAATTGTATGGGTCTCGTATAAGGATAAAAGTATGACAAGGCACGTGAGGCAATGTCCAAGATAGGATACTACCAGTTCAGGTCGTAGGGCTGGTGGTAACGCACCGTAGCCATGACCGCCCACCGTGTCTTTCCATCTCTTATCGAGTCAAAGGGAGGTTATCCAAAATCAAGGTGCACCAATCGAAACTCACAACAAGAGTAATAATATTGATCGAGTCCAAGAAAATCGAAGAACGGATGTCCGCTCGGGGTAACTAGCCTACTTGACCCAATCAAGCCGTCCTGTTTTGGTTATTTCAAATTGGCACAAGTGCCGGGGTCTATCCATCATCGTTCTCTTTCTTCAAATCCAGTAAATGACGCCAAATCCAACCACTTCGTTCTGGAGCCTCCTCCGCGAACATAGTTGTTAAAGTGGTTCCAACATTGATAGAGTATGCCAATAAGAGGCCACATCTCTTCAACAACCAAACGTTGTTTTACACAACAGTGGTACTTTTATATTTTGAAAGCAATTCGTACTTGATATCAAAATATCATATTTGCTTCAAAATCAGTTTCATTTCGAAATATCATATTTACTTCAAAAATCATATTCAGTTCAATACGTCATTCTCACTTGAAAATATCATTTCACTTCAATATCTCGATTTCACTTTCTAAATCTTTTCAAATTTCGATTTAGGTTATAACTTTATTTTAATCCAATGCACATTTAAATCCAAGATTGAATTATAAACATTCTATCTCTGACTAATTTGAATTTAGAAAATAGCATGAATAGTTTTAAAATAGTTAAATAGTTAATATAAGAGAGTTTGAGTTTTAAAAATGGTTTATATAGTAAAATAGCTTGGAAAACAAAATAATTTGAATATTTAAGAACATAGTTTTTAAATAATCTTTAGTACTAATAATATGAGTTTCGTCCACATGATTCAACCACGTCTTTACGAAGTATCGAAAATGCCTTTTTTTCATTTCCGTTTGCTTCTTCTTTCTCATCTAATCATTTCTTATCAGTTTTGTTTTATTCCGCTTTCTTCCCTAATCAGTAACCTTAATGGCCATGCTATTCAAAAGCTTACAAAACCAACTCACCATGAAATGATCAACACATGACTACAATCAACTGATTAATCGATGTCCCTCATCATAAATCATAAATCAATCGAGGTGCAGAAATACTTCAACTGTTGTTATGAAACCGGTTTGCCTCCTTCTCCGTCTTTTTTTATCTGCAAAAGAATAAACATAGCAGCCGCCTATTTCTGTACCTATCTTCTCTCATCGATCAATTTTATCAGTCCAGGTATTTTTTTCTCTTTGCCTTACCTTTTAATCAGTTCAGCAGTAGATTTCCTATGCTCCATCCTTAGCTATATGCATAGATCTAAGGCTAAACAATCACCAGTGTTGCGATTTGCTTGAATTTATTTTGGCCCTTTACTTATTCATTGATTGACAATTAAATGCTAATTTGAGGTTGTATATTTGTTCATATTTTATTCTGTATTTTTTGATCGCCTCTTCCTTCATCATTTTTTTTTCTCTTGGCCTTACCTTTAGATCAGTTTAGCAGTAGATTTCCTATGCTCCATCCTTAGCTATATGCATAGATCTAAGGTTAAATAATCACCAGTACCATGATTTGGTTGAATTTATTTTGGCCCTTTACTTATTCATTTATTGACAATTGAATGCTAATTTTAGGTTGTCTGCTTGTTTATGTTTTACTCTGTGTTTTTTGATCGCCTCTTCCTTCGTCATTTTTTTCCTCAAAATAATAAACATAGCGACCGCCAATACCTTTACTTCATCAATTTGTTTGAAATTTATCAATAGTTAACGTACCCGATTCAGTTTTATCTTTAGTTCATTCTCTGAAAATTTATCATTTTTACTATAAGTTTTATATGATAACTTAATATTTACTTCAAATAGGACTGAAATTCACTAAATTGAAGTTTTCTATTTATTTTTATCCAATTATACTTATATTCCCTACCCTCTACCTAATTTTGATAACCAACTATACCTAGAAATCTAAATTGACAAGTTTATCTTTGGTATTTCTTTTTAGATCCATTTGTATCTAATGTAAATAAATATAGATTCTGTCATATTCAATTTCTTTAAACTTGCTTTAGTTTTATGTACTGGAAAATAATTTTTATAATGCTTTGTTTAGTTTACTTGAATATGAATCATTTTATTACAACTTTTGGTCATGCCTCACCAATAACTTTTGTATAGAGAAATTAGTTTTTCCTTATACTCAACTAATATTTAAGAAATTAGCAAGTATTTCTTTTGTTTTGTGCCTTTAGTTTGCTAATTTTTCATTGTATACCAGCATATAATTGTAATTTTAATAGATTTTTGCTTTACGAAGTACCAAAAATGCCCTTTTTCATTTATGTTCGCTTCCTCTTTCTCATCTAAGTCATTTCTTATCAGTTTTGTTTTATTCCGCTTTCTTCCCTAATCAGTGACCTTAATGGCCATGCTATTCAAAAGCATACAAAGCCAACTCACCACGAAATGATCAACACATGACTACAATCAACTGATTAATCAATGTCCCTCATCATAAATCATAAATCAACCGAGGTGCAGAAATACTTCGACTATTATTATGAAAGCCTAAATCAAAAGCTATTTGGTTTGCCTCCTCCATCTTTTTTATCCGTAGAAGAATAAACATAGCAGCCGCCTATTTCTATACCTATCTTCTCCCATCGATCAATTTTATCAATCCAAGTATTTTTTTCTCTCTTTGCCTTACCTTTTAATCAGTTCAGCCGTAGATTTCCTACGCTCCATCCTTAGCTATATGCATAGATCTAAGGTTAAACAATCACCAGTACCATGATTTGGTTGAATTTATTTTGGCTTTTTACTTATTCATTTATTGACAATTGAATGCTAATTTTAGGTTGTATATTTGTTTATGTTTTACTTTGTGTTTTTTGATCGCCTCTTCCTTCGTCGTTTTTTCCTCTTGGCCTTACCTTTAAAACAATTCAGCAGTAGATTTCCTACACTCCATCCTTAGCTATATGCATAGATCTAAAGTTAAACAATCACCAGTGGTGCGATTTGCTTGAATTTATTTTGGCCCTTTACTTATTCATTGACTGACAATTGAATGCTAATTTGAGATTGTATAATTTTTTATCTTTTACTCTGTGTTTTTTGATCACCTCTTCCTTCGTAATTTTTTTTCCTCAGAATAATAAACATAGTGACCGCCAATACCTTTACTTCATCAATTTAATTGAAATTTATCATTAGTTAACGTACCAGATTCAATTTTATCTTTAGTTCATTCTCTGAAAATTTATCGTTTTTACTATAAGTTTTATATGATAGCTTAATATTTACTTCAAATAGGACTGAAATTCACTAAATCAAAGTTTTCTGTTTATTTTTATCCAATTATACTTATATTCCCTACTTCTTACCTAATTTTGATAGCCAACTATACTTAGAAATTTAAATTGAAAAGTTTAGCTTTGGTATTTCTTTTTAGATCCATTTGTATCTAATGTATATAAATATAGATTCTGTGATATTCGATTCTTTACACTTGCTTTAGTTTTATGTATTGGAAGATTATTTTTATAATGCTTTGTTTAGTTTATTTGAATATGAATCATTTTATTACAACTTTTGGTCATGCCTCATCAATATCTTTTGTATTGAGAAATTAGTTTTTCCTTGTGCTCAACTAATATTTAAGAAATTAGCAAGTATTTCTTTTGTTTTATGCCTTTAGTTTGCTGATTTTTTACTGTATACTGGCACATAATTGAAATTAGCAAGTATTTCTTTTGTTTTATGCCTTTAGTTTGCTGATTTTTTATTGTATACTAGCGTATAATTGTAATTTTAAAAGATTTAGATTCTATGAACTGATTTTACCCTATTTAATTTTATCCAATTTATTAATTTTGCTCAAACTCTAATCAATTTTGATGCATGCTTTTTATTTTCAAACTTGCTAATCACTTTTTTGTATCGAACCAGATTTTCAATTTTCTTCTTAGATTTCATTTTCTAAACTTATTCAATGATACAAATTTTATGTTTTCTTATAACAAAAATTTTCACTGAATGCAAACAGTTTTTTTGTTTTTTTCCTCTTTCCATGTGTACATTTCAGTCTAAGCATACCATTAAAGGTTTAGCATCTAAAGCTCCAGTCGTAGATGGGTAGAATTGCTTTAATTGCTTAAAAGCATAGGCTGCAATCAAAATATGACTTTGGAAGCTATTTGTTTTAGTTCTGATGTAGATTTTAAACTTTATGAATCGGCTACAAAATATAGTTATAGAACTGTCATTTAATGATAGTGTATTCAGGTTTATGTATTGAATTACCAATATTAGACCGTCAAAAAAATGATTCCAAAAAATAAACAAAATGAATAAGCTGAAGGAACTTTACAAGGTTATGGTAAACTTAAACCCATATTATATGTACATATTTAATGTCATTTATCTACTTTTATGTTAAGAAGCTCAAACCAAAGCAATTTTAACCCATATGCATGACTATAACAAACTTTCACATTTTAATTTTAAAATTTATTTTTAGGATGAAAATGTAGTTATGTGATTTAGATTGTAAACAGAAATCCATTTGGTTACATGTATACAAGAATAAATAAAGAATAATTCAGCCCTTCCACACGATGTTGCATCTCCATTATACCATGGTGACTTAGTAACATGCACTAATATTCCAATGAGTATACATCATTACATATGTAATGATATGGTGACGCAGCGGATAATTCGAAATAAACTTCAATCGATGAAATGTAGCAATCGGTGAGTTGAAGATACCAAAATGCCCAAGTTCGTTGATCCAAAGATACCGAACTCTAGCTATCTCAAACACGTTGATAGCGCACTATACCGTGTTCAAAGATCTACGATTCTTCGCACGTTGATCTAGCGCACTAGATTCCGTGAATCGGCTTCAACAAACGTGGATTCGAGCGCACTCGAATGACGTAAGTGGAGATAGGAGATTACACTCAACTACCAATTGGTATGAAAGCACAAAGCTAACAAAAGAGAAATTTTATTCAAAATCAACAACCAAAAAATGTACAACACATACGCTATTTATAGACTTTTCTGACCCAGTGCCTTAAGTCGGCAAGCGACTTACGACTCAACTTAAGTCGTGACCGACTTAACACATGCGCCTCCACCCTTTTACAACAGACCGAACTACAAGCGACTCATACAAGGTCGGCACCGACTTAACTACACCACTCCGCTTACACGACTCAGCAAGCCCAACACCAATACAACTCCTCCGACTCAAGACCCGACGACTCAACACATTACAACACTGTACAAAGTGACCGACTCAACCAAGTACGACTCATCATACATGCCGACTTAAGAAACTCACTACATACGACTCAAGAAAAACATAACGACTCACGACTCAAACTACAGCAGTTAGGTCGTTGCCGACCTAACGACTCAAGGCCAACAACCATCTGCTTCTATGGCCGACTCATCTCCTTGCCGCTTCCTGTTAAGTCGTAGACGACTTATGCGAATGTCTTTAGGTCGTAGCATCTTCTCCTGATCTTGGTTAACTCGTATACGACTCAAGCCCTCTTCGTTAAGTCGTATACGACTCAAATCTGCCTCCTTTATACAGCTTGAATTGTTGTTAACTCGGACCTTGCTATCTCGTGCCCCATTAAGTCGTAGACGACTCAATCTCGATGCCTCATCTCCCCTTTTGTTAAGTCGTAGCTCGTTCCTCCAAGTTTCGTTAGGTCGGAAACGACTCATGCATCTATTAACCCGTGAACGACTCATCCAACTCGAACTCTTCCAAGCTTTGTTAAACCGGCTCCGACTCATGCTTCCTTTATCTCGAGTCCGACTCAACAAGCATGCCGACTCATGAGTTAAATCCGAAGCTCCTTGACTCGTGCATGATTGAATATGGTTTAACTTCTGAATTCCTATATGCCTTGCTGCATCATCCTCCCCTGGTTGAGAAAAATTCGACCTCGAATTTGCAAATTCTTTCTCATCAAAATGTTCATTTCTACGATACGGAATTAAATGTTTAACGTTAAACACATCAGAAGTATAAACATCATCTGGTAATTGTAATCGATAAGCATTCTCGTTAATCTTCTTCAAAACTTCAACTGGACCAATTTTTCGCGCTTTCAACTTGTTATAAGCACCCACTGGAAATCGATCCTTTGTTAACACAGCATAAACTAAATCACCTTCTTTAATTTCAACATTTCGTCGTTTCGAATCTGCAAACTTCTTATATTTCTCATTCGATTTCTCCAATCGTTCCTGAACGACTTTATGACATTCCGTCAGCTCATCAACAAAATCAGCAGCTCGTTTAACTGTTTTCTTTGACTGTGGTACAACTGCTAAATCCAACGGTCCCCTGGGTAAACATGAATAAACAATCTGAAACGGACTGAATCCTGTGCTTCGATTAACTGCATGATTGTGAGCAAATTCTGCCTGACATAGTTTCAGGTCCCAACTTCTCAAATTATCCTGTACAAGACAACGCAACAAATTTCCCAATGACCTGTTAACAACTTCTGTCTGTCCATCGGTTTGTGGATGATAAGCACTGCTGAAATTCAACTTCGTTCCCACCATTTTCCACAAACTCAACCAAAAGTGACTCAGAAAACGAGTATCTCGATCAGAAACAATAGATTCTGGTAAACCATGAAGTCGATAAATCTCCTTGAAAAATAACTGTGCTACTCGAACTGCATCTGCTGTCTTCTTGCAAGCAACAAAATGTGCCATCTTCGAAAACCTGTCCACCACAACAAATATCGAATCATTTCCCCTTTGAGTTCTCGGCAAACCCAAAACGAAATCCATGCTGATATCAACCCATGGCTTAGATGGTACTGGTAATGGCATATACAATCCTGCATTCGTCGCTGTTCCTTTTGAAACTTGGCAAATATGACATCGCTCCACGAATCTTTCAACCTCTTTCCTCATCGATGGCCAAAAATAAGATTGTGAAATCAACTGCAAAGTACGATCACGGCCCACATGCCCTTCTTCATGTAATTCCTTCACAATCTTCATCCTCAAACTACAGTCCGGTATGCATAAACGATTCCCTTTAAACAGAAAACCATCAACCAACATGAATTCATCGGTACTCCCATCCTTCACTTTCTCCACATATTTCACAAAGTAAGGATCTTCTTCAATAATTTCTGGCAACATTTCAAACCCGGTCACTTCAACCTTCATTGTCGTTAACAAATGACTCCTCCTACTTAAAGCATCAGCTACTCGATTCGTCACCCCAGATTTGTGCTTAACGACAAAAGTAAACTGCTGTAAATATGCAATCCACGATGCATGTCTTGCTGAAATTTTATCCTGTCCCTGTAAATGCTTCAATGCTTCATGATCAGTGTAAAGAACAAATTCCTTCTGAAATAAGTAATGTCTCCAATGCTTAACAGCCTGAACAACAGCATGAAATTCAACGTCATATGTACTGTATCTCATCTTTGCCCCTGACAGTTTCTCACTAAAATAAGCGACTGGCTTTCCATTCTGGCTCAGAACTCCTCCAATACCAACCTTCGAAGCATCAGTATGCAATTCAAACAATAACTGAAAATTAGGTAGAACAAGAATTGGTGCAGACGTCAACAATTCCTTGATCTTCTCAAAGGCAACCCCCGCTTCTTCTGACCACACAAATTGTTTCCCTTTCATGCAATCAGTCACTGGAGCCATCACGCTACTGAAGTGTGGTATGAACCTTCGGTAGAATGACGCTAGCCCATGAAAACTTCTCACTTCTGTAATTGTCTTTGGCTGTGGCCAATTCTTGACTGCTTCAACTTTGCTCTGGTCAACTTGAATACCTTTCCCTGAAACAACATACCCCAGGAATAAAACACTAGGTGTCATAAACACACATTTCTTTGTAGCAGCATAAAATTGTTCTTCACGAAGAATAAACAACACTTCTCTCAGATGTAGAACATGTTCCTCCGTACTCCTGCTATAAATCAAAATATCATCGAAATAAACCACGACGAACTTTCCAATGAATGGTCTAAAGATTTGATTCATCACCCGCATGAATGTACTAGGTGCATTAGACAAACCAAATGGCATAACCAACCATTCGTACAACCCCTCTCTAGTTTTGAAAGCTGTCTTCCATTCGTCTCCAGGTCTGATACGAATTTGATGATAACCACTCTTCAAATCAATTTTCGAGAATATAGTTGCCCCACTCAACTGATCCAACAAATCATCCAACCTCGGCATAGGAAATCTGTAACGAACAGTGATCTTATTCAAAGCTCTACTATCAGTGCACATTCTCCAAGTTCCGTCCTTCTTTGGTACTAACAATGCAGGTACAGCACACGGACTCAAACTTTCCTGAATACGACCCTGTTCAAGTAATTCTTCCACCTGCCTTCGTAACTCCTCATGTTCCTTCGGACTCATTCTGTAATGTGGTCGGTGTGGTAACACTGCTCCGGGAACAAGATCAATCTGATGTTGAATGTCTCTAAGTGGTGGTAACTCCTTCGGTAACTCCTCTGGAAAGACATCTTCAAACTCTTCCAAAACTGGCTTTGCTTCTTCGGGAATCTCAACTTCTTCACTACTCTCTCTCCCAATCAACAAAAACACTTCCGGTTCTTCCTCCACTTCTTTAACAAACTCCTTCAAAGTCAACAGAGTTTTCAATTCTTCAATCTCCTCCAGTTTGTTCTCCTTCTGCTGTTGCTTCTTAGGAACCAAAGTGATTTTAGTACCCTCGAACATGAAACTGTAACTGTTGGCACGACCGTCATGCTGAACTGCTCTATCAAACTGCCATGGTCTGCCCAACAATAAGTGACAAACATCCATATCTACGACATCACACCAGATTTCATCTTTGTACTTCTTTCCAATTGAAAAATTCACACAAGCTCTTCGACACACTTTCACTTCACCTCCTTTCCTTAACCATGCTAACTTGTACGGTTTAGGATGCTTCTCAGTTTTCAAGTTCAACTTCCTTACTGCTTCTGTAGAAATAATATTATCACAGCTCCCAGCATCAATAACGAACTTGCAAACTTTTCCCAGAATAGTACATGTCGACTGAAAAATATTGCTTCTCAACCAACTACAATCCTCCTCTTGCTTAGGTGTCAAACAACTTCTCCTCATCATAAGATTACAACCTTCATCACCCGACACTTCTTCTTCCTCCTCAACATAAGACACATTTGAATACTCTGCCTCCTCACCATCATCTGCCTCAACCTCTGCAACCATGGTTCTCTTCTTCGGCTTCGGACATTCGTTGCTTTTGTGACCCAACTCCTGACAATTATAACATTTGATAACACTACTAGCCTTCGCCTTCTCAGCCTCCTTCACCACTGGCTTTGTAACAGGTTTAGGAACGCTAGAACTTCCACCGGCACCTTTCACTGGATTATTAGAATTAGTAAACACACCACCTCCACGCCTTCCTTGTTTCTCCCAAGCTAACGCTTTCTGATGTGCCTCCGCAACGGATCTAGGATCGAACATATTAACCATATCCTGGATCTGCATTCTCAAACCCCCAATGAATCTAGCCGTCAGCTGTTCTTCTGTTTCCATAATATCATTCCTGGCAATGAGTTGGTAAAATTCATCTGCATAATCACTAACAGACTTCGTTCCTTGCCTCAAATTCTGCAACCTTTGATACATAAGTGACTGGTAGTTGTAAGGTAAGAAAGTAGATCTCATCAACTTTTTCATCTTCTCCCAAGATTCTATCTTTGACTTCCCCATTCGTTCTCGAGTAAGTTTAGTTTGCTGCCACCACGCCAAAGCTCTCCCCCTCAACCTAGTAGCAACCAACTTCACCCTTCGATTCTCCGGCACCTCCTTGAAATCAAAGATTTCCTCCACATTAGACAACCAATCTAAGAACTCCTCAGCAACCATCCCGCCTTTAAACTCCGGAATCTCCATCTTCATACCCGATTCCCAACGTCGATCATCATCAATAACCCGATACGAACGTTGTCCTTGATCTCTATCTCTGTAATGAACACTGCCTCTTTCACCGTCAAACTCATCCTCAAAGTCTGATGTATATCGTTGTCGTTCTCGTCCTCCAACATCTCTAACACCACTCCTACTACCAACATCCCGTCTATCATGGTCATCAACATTCCTCCTACTTCGATTATCAACACTCCGTTGATCCTGACTTTCTCTCCTCTCCCGATCTGAATGATGTGAAACTCTACTTCCTCCATGAATGGATTCAGGTGAATTTCTTCTTCTACTTTGATTCATATCAATCATAAGCTTCTCCAACCTACCAATGCCTTCATCAATCTTCTCGTGCATACGTTGCTCCATTTGATCGGCCTCTTCTCTTCGATATAGTGCTTCAATGTTTTGATGACGATTGGCTCTCCTTGGTGGCATGATTGAAAAACTTCACAAACTTCAACAATTCAATCACAAGACTTCAACAAATCACGGCCCAACAATGTCTCGGCTATGACTTGATTCGGCTCAATGTGCAACGACTTATGGTTAAGTCGGCACGGCTCCACACTTCAAATCTTGGCGCGCAAAAATCTCCTCACAAATTCAATCACTCTCCAACACTTGATTCAAAATGCTATAGATCAAATACTCCAAGCTTGTGGCAACTTCAAGATGACCACAACGAACACAACTTCAAACTTCAACACTTGGCTCCAAGAATCAACTTAGCTATGATTGGCTAAGTATGGCTCTGATACCAAAACTGACGCAGCGGATAATTCGAAATAAACTTCAATCGATGAAATGTAGCAATCGGTGAGTTGAAGATACCAAAATGCCCAAGTTCGTTGATCCAAAGATACCGAACTCTAGCTATCTCAAACACGTTGATAGCGCACTATACCGTGTTCAAAGATCTACGATTCTTCGCACGTTGATCTAGCGCACTAGATTCCGTGAATCGGCTTCAACAAACGTGGATTCGAGCGCACTCGAATGACGTAAGTGGAGATAGGAGATTACACTCAACTACCAATTGGTATGAAAGCACAAAGCTAACAAAAGAGAAATTTTATTCAAAATCAACAACCAAAAAATGTACAACACATACGCTATTTATAGACTTTTCTGACCCAGTGCCTTAAGTCGGCAAGCGACTTACGACTCAACTTAAGTCGTGACCGACTTAACACATGCGCCTCCACCCTTTTACAACAGACCGAACTACAAGCGACTCATACAAGGTCGGCACCGACTTAACTACACCACTCCGCTTACACGACTCAGCAAGCCCAACACCAATACAACTCCTCCGACTCAAGACCCGACGACTCAACACATTACAACACTGTACAAAGTGACCGACTCAACCAAGTACGACTCATCATACATGCCGACTTAAGAAACTCACTACATACGACTCAAGAAAAACATAACGACTCACGACTCAAACTACAGCAGTTAGGTCGTTGCCGACCTAACGACTCAAGGCCAACAACCATCTGCTTCTATGGCCGACTCATCTCCTTGCCGCTTCCTGTTAAGTCGTAGACGACTTATGCGAATGTCTTTAGGTCGTAGCATCTTCTCCTGATCTTGGTTAACTCGTATACGACTCAAGCCCTCTTCGTTAAGTCGTATACGACTCAAATCTGCCTCCTTTATACAGCTTGAATTGTTGTTAACTCGGACCTTGCTATCTCGTGCCCCATTAAGTCGTAGACGACTCAATCTCGATGCCTCATCTCCCCTTTTGTTAAGTCGTAGCTCGTTCCTCCAAGTTTCGTTAGGTCGGAAACGACTCATGCATCTATTAACCCGTGAACGACTCATCCAACTCGAACTCTTCCAAGCTTTGTTAAACCGGCTCCGACTCATGCTTCCTTTATCTCGAGTCCGACTCAACAAGCATGCCGACTCATGAGTTAAATCCGAAGCTCCTTGACTCGTGCATGATTGAATATGGTTTAACTTCTGAATTCCTATATGCCTTGCTGCATCATATGGGCTCTTTCACAGTTATTTTTCAGCATACTTATTCCCTTTGTAAAAAATAAATTATCAATTACTTTCAATATATTACTTGCCAAGTGCAGTCATTGGCTATGTACACATATAAGCGATGCTTAGAAGACTTATTTGATAATATACCCCAGCCAAAAGACTTAAATTGCAATAGTACGTGGTAATTAATTCCAACAAGAAGATCAAACTTGCAGTTAGTATTTTCTACTTTGAGTTATATGATCACTTTTTTTCTACGAACTTAAACACCTTTATTTTTCTACACTTTAACTTACAAATGCAATGAATACAATGGAAAAATAATAATTAATGTAGAAAGTATGGAAATTGTAACAGCATGTTCTCAAGGTAATTTTACTTCTAATTTTATAGTACTTCTCATAATTGTTCATTTTTAGGCTGAAAACGCAATAATATTATCACTCAGGTTTCATAAAACATGTAGTTTAAAAATAAGAGTTTGTGTGACTGTTCATGTACTATGTCAAAAAAACTCAAACGCACGATTGATATGGTATTAATGCGCTAATGACCAAAAATTCACTTTTTAGATCTTATTGGGAACATGTTAACATTAAAAGTTCTTTTATTTTTTTAACTGAAACACTTTTAAGGTTTTTTTTCTAGACGCCAAATGCATACTTAATTTAATTACAAACAAGTCAACTTGGTATCTACTCCAATATGATATGGTTGACATTCCATATTTCTACACTAATTATTTAGGATTAACTTCATCGTATAAAAAATGTACATGAAGGAGAATGGTGTGGTTTCCCCTTGCAAAAAATAAAACTATGGAGCTTATTTTTTAGAACTCATTTATCTTAATGTAGCAAATGTGAACTGCTCATGTTAATAACCAAATTAATTTGAACTTGAATAATAGTATTCAGGACTCTGGCCCCACAATTGTAATCAAGTGTAAACTTAGGAAATCAATTTGATAATAAATTTACTTAAATATGGGATTAATATGGTATGAATGCAATAACTTTGCATTTATACCTTCTTTTTTTATCTATGAGTTGTGAATTAATATTTACTGTGACCATGTTATATGGCCAGCAAGAACTACGAAGGTGTTGGTAACAGGTTAATAAATTTAGTTAAATTTGGGTTAATATGGTATGAATGCACAAATTTTGCAATTATACATTTTTTTTTATTGTGAATGGTTGATTTAATCCTACTATGATCATGTGCACATATGGACAATAAAGACTACCTACATTGTCGCGGTTCAATAAATTTCAAACATTTAGAGCCTCTCCTTTTGAAGGCTTCTTTTATCCTAATGCAGTAGATGTGAATCACTCATCTTAATAACCAAATTATTAGAAAACAAAACAATAGTATTTAAGACACTTTGGCACCAAAATTGTAGTTAACTGTGAACATACGTAATCAGTTTGATAATAAATTAACTTAACACTAGGACTAATTTGGTATGAATACGCAAATTCTACCATTGTACCCTTTTTATGAATTATTAATTTAAAATTTGCACTACGACCATATGTATATATGACCAACGACAACAACATACATGTTGATAAAAGTTACAGATTTTCAAATGTTCAAGATCCTTTTTTTCCATAGGATAATTGATATTTAATTTATTAACTCTGTTTGATATAATCACAAAGCATATTGCAGTTTTAACGACTTTTACAAGTTTTATTTTAGAGTATATTTGTAATCGTTCATCTGATGCTGAATGATATTTAGCAGCATGCAAGAGCTAATTTGAAGATAAATTTCTTCATCCTCATTTAATACAAAATAAAAAATATTTTCACAAATGCATGCTACATAAAATTTAGTTCAATTCTAACTAGCCTACGACCTTTTGCATTATTCATCATAAATCTCCTTTTATGTGTGCATTGACAATAGCTGATGCCAAAAGTCTTCTAATGTACTCCGTTAATAATGAATTATTTTCCACCCGAATTGATTACATATGTGTTCATGCATCTTTATGTATTTTTTTATTATGAAAACATGTACCTTAAACCAGAAAAATATCTTTATTCATATTCCTTAAAATTATGTTTCTAACTCTACCAGAACGGTCAAAGAAGCTTTGAAGGCAGAAAATAGAACTGTAGCGGACAATATGGTTGATCAAACATTAGTGATTAGTCCACATATCATTTGAATCCAAAACTATTTTTGTACATTCCATGACTTCCTACTTTATTCCAAAATCTGCTAATGCATTTGAGGTCAATAATAAGTCAAATGAGATTGTTAATCCTTTCATTTACTTTTACAAATTTGATTTCTTAAACCGATAACTATTTCATCCTTGATGCAAATGTTTGCCATGGTGATGAGTTTTGTATCAAATTAGGGGTTACAAAGGTCAGTAAAGAGAGGTTTTCTATTTGATTCAATGGTTTCATTAAGAAAATTTCTTAATGCTTTTATTGCTTATTTTAGGTTTTATATCTTAAGAATGTTTGTATAACTTATTACACGGTACATGTTATATAGATTGTGTTTATATAGCTTACAAATACATGCTCACATGCCAAGCGTCTATGATAGCGGAGAATGCAATTTCTATTGGTACAAATTATGTTGATGCTTATTACATATAGAATTGAGGATGAATCTCATGTTGGTGGATTTGAAGAAACGCATGTGTTTTCAAAAGAGTAGGACCTAATAAATGTTACAAGAGCATATTTTATATATGTGTGTTTACTCTGTCTGCTTCATGTTCAATTGATAATTCATCGGTAGGCGTGTAAATTATTTGTTTAGAAAATTCTATTGATGTAATTTAGTGACAGCATTTACACTGTATGTTTTATTATTGAATATTTAGTACTTGAATGCATGCATCTTCATTTAATTTTCTTATTGAAACAAATATTTTTCCTTATCTCACTATTAGTACAATTGGATAGAGCAACTATTTTTTAACTAAAATCAATGTTTGTGCATAGTATGTTGATGTTTTGAGGTTTGCAGACATAGATGATACATTAAAAATAGTTATTACTTCTAGTTTTTGAAATCTTTTATATAGTTTGTAGCTAAACGGTGTATTGCTCTTCCAATCAGGTTATCTTTGGCAGGTTATCTTTGGCTTCTTCTCCTTAGGTTCATCGTGTAATATAAAGTGAATGCACAAAGTGCAAAATAATATCATTATATTTTCAAACTATATTATACATAATATTATGAAAAATAGTTTGAATAATAGTACACGTTCATGAAGTCGAATTCACTTAGATGTGATTCGGTATACCAACTAAAACAACAAAGAACTTAAGCACCGTGCGTTGCATGGGCAACCAACTTGTTTATATTAAAATAATTTATTTGAAATAGTTTCAAAGTCAAACTGATACAATTCTCAATCTTTTAATTTAAATCATTTTCCATTTTCATTTAAATCGGTTCAATTTTGATTTCAATTCAAATTAACTTCGATCCCAATTTAATTCAAATCAATTTCAATCTCGATTCCAGATTAATTCAATTTTGATTTCGATTTCAGTTAATTCAATTCAATTGCAGTTTGAAATAATTTTAATTCAATTTTCAATTTTAAACCATTTTGACTTGTATAAATTCGAGTTTGATTTTCAAAATATCGATTTAAATCACTTAAATCAAATTAACCTTCAATATTCAATTTAAAAATCCAAATCTTTAAAAATAATTCAATTCCGAGCCCAAATTTTGAAATATCCATTTAAATTACTTTTACTTAGATTTATTTCAAATTTCGAGTAGGAGTTCAATTTTTTTTAAAACAAATCAATTTCGAAATTCAAATCATATTTCGATTTTAACTTCAAAATCTCAAATATCGTTTTTTAAATAATTTCATTTAACAAATTCTGGTTCCAACATTTTGAGCTTAATTTCGAATATAATTCGATTTCCATAAATTCGATTTTTACTTTGTTAAATCAAACTTATTTAAATAATCTCAAAGCAAAAATTCTAAAATCATTAATTTAACCAACCCGATGTCCATATATATTTTCTATCCTATGGCCAAGTGAATCAATTATTTTATTTTTATTTCGGGATGGATATATACCATTTCCAAAGTAAATGTCATAGGTATATATCATTTCAACATATTTCTTATTTTGTTCAAAATAATTCGATTTACAGTTTTATATACTGTAAATAATATACAGGTTGATACAAGATATATCAAAATAAATAAACATCCAAATCATCCAAAATATCAACAATAGCATCCATCATAATCAATCATCCAAACAATCTGTTATCCAGCACTTTGGCCTGGCTAAATGGCGATAGTCGTAGAGCCTATAGACTAACCTAGACGGGACTTGAGCTAAGAATGGGTTGGAAGTATAAGAGGCTGGTGTGATTTAAGTTTGGTTGGCCTATGCATGGGTCGGCATGTTTGATGTTGGTCGGCATGGTTGTAAGGCACAAGGATACAAGTTGAATCAGCATTAGAATGTAAATGTGGCGGACCGGCCAAGAGTGGCTCGGCCAAGATCATTCGGTCAAGGTAGTTCGGCCACTCATCACTCGGCCTTGAAGAGAAGATCATCACTCGGCCAAGATAGGAAAGATAAAGTGGTTCGGCCGAGAAGGGTTCGGCCCTAGTCGCTTGGTATGGTGAGATTGATCTAGATGGTTCGGCTGATCATGGTCCGGCCTCAGAAGAACTAAGTCACGTGTCGCTCAGTCAAAGGAGAGCCAAGATAGGTCTGTCAGTTGTGTTTCAGTGTTCGTGGTTCGGCCTTGATGGTTCGACGTGGGTGGATCGGCAAACCTGGGTCGGTGAATCTTGCAGAGGTTAGTCAACTCTTCAACCTACAACGGAGTGATGCGGCTGACATTTCTTTGCTTCGAGCCATAATACCGCTTGCTCTGAATTCCTTGAGGGAGCGGTTCGATTCAACAACAAGGGAACCACTGGGTCGGCATAAGTGGTTTGGTATCGGTTCGACATGACTTGTTCGGTCAAATTGACTTACAACTATGGACCGAACTACATTGGTCTTGGGCCTGCGCAGGAATCCAGCCTATCTTCGTCTATAAATAGAGAGGCAGGTGTACAGTTGAAGGGACCTTTTTTTAGAAACTCCAGAGAGACTCTGCCATTTTTTGCACTAGCTTTCTTTTGGTTCAAACTTGTATTCAAATTGTTTTTTTTACGAATTGTATCTATGTTCAAGTATTTAAGAAAGGCATAAAGATTACATTAATAGTGGACGTAGGCAGTTACGCCGAACCACTATGATTCCGGTGTTTTTGTTTCTGCAGTTAGTTTTGCATATATTCATTTGTTTTAATTTATTATCTTCATTAATCTCTCTATACAAATCTATTCTTAGGTGTTAGTGACCAATTCTGGTGCTAACATTTTGGTGCTTTCATTGAGAATCTGTATTCTCAGACTGTTAGGATCTACTTTGTCGCTACTGGATTGAAGAAATCCCTTGAAAGAGATCCAAGTTCATTCTCAGGTGTTTATAGATTCTATTCAGAGTTTAGACAGATAACTCTAAAATGGGAAGACATGTACCAGATCAGCCTCCCACAATGCAGATGTCAACGAGACCACCTGCATCCAGTAAGTGGGACCCAGAAATCAATATGCTAATCCAGGTGCAGGGGCTGCCATCATCCTAAACCAACCAAAAGTTATCACCAAGGCAGAGTTCAATGAGCTGATGAGAGAACTCGTGGAAAGTAGGAGACAACTTAATGAGCAAATTCAATCTAACGCCAATCTTATAACCCAGATTACTCAACAACAGCATCAAAATGCTGGAGGAATCCCGGCTTCCTACTCATCGTCTGACAGCTCAGCTTCGTCTAATGAACATCACAGTCATAGATGTCGTAGGATTGAAATGGAAAAGGTAGATGCAGCGGTACAATCCAACAGAAATGGTCCGGGTACCCTACTTGAAACCATGGCCCCTCATATGTACCTGGGAAATTGCACTAAAGCTGGAGTGGGAAACTTAAGATCTGGAACACAGATGGAGGCTAGCCCACCACCTCGTCAGGGGCGTTACGAAGTCCAACTTGCCACCTATCCAAACTTCGGAATGGTCACGCAGGTGGCTGGCCCATCACCTCGGCATTTGGGAGATCACTTACCAAGAAGGCACCAGCCGGAACGATCACGTAGAATGGATTCCAACTTTCTACCTATCCAAACCCCGGATTTATCAGCTATGGTCAAACAACCAATGAGGGAAAATCTGAGCTTATCCAACGATGATTGGGGCACGGCTAGGAGTCATATTCCGTTCATAGATGCTATCATACAAGCTGAGAATCCTCGAAAGTTTAGCATGCCGACTATTCCAGCCTATGAGGGAAAGACTGATCCCCGACAACTTGTAATGAGATACAAGTGGATGATGGACTCGGCTAGGGAAAATGATGCGACTAAATATAGATGTTTCCCAATAACCCTATCTGGAATCGCTACCATATGGTTCACCAGACTTCCTCCGTGATCGATCTCCAGGTTTAATGATTTAGAGTGGAGCGGTTCAGAATTCATACCACTCATCCAAAGGACGTGATGTCTTTATCCAGCGTAATCTAGTCTCCAGGGGTGTCGTTAAAGGAATATTTGCAAAGATTTCACATTGCTGCTACCAAAGTTAGCAACCCGAATGACCATGCTATTCTTATGGCCGTGATGCGAGGAGTAGATTCGGACTCGGAGTTCGGTGATTGGTTGGCAGGAAAACCTCCGGCTACCCTAGAATGTTTTTATTCAAAGGCGCACCAATTCATGAGAAGAAAGGAAGCCAAGTGGACGAGGTGAGGCAGTGCGCCAGAGCCTGGCAAGGAGATGGTACAAATCAACATTGCGGTAAAACAATCTGATGAAAACTCTAGAAAGATCCAGGTCAATATTTAAAACAAGTCCGAGCAGTCTAAAGGATCCGGTGGAGGAAATTCCAAAAGGAAGAGGGAAGCATGAAAGTGGAAACCAAGGATCCCAACCTACAATGAATACACTCCTCTGAACGCATGTCTGGAGAATATTTATTTATCAACTTGTAACACCTTCCAATACCAAAAGCCGCATCCAAAAGAATCCACTAAGGAACAAAAGAAGACTGGGAAGTATTATCGCTTCCATGAGACGTATGGGCACAATACCAAGGAATGTAGACACCTCCATGATGCTATAGAAAAGCTGATTCACCAAAAAAGTTACAGTGGTTTGTTAAGAATCCATAGGAAGGCAAATATGGGACGTCCGACCCTAATCGTGGGCAGGCTCCACATCGACCTGAGGAACCCATTCGAACTGGAGATAGATTGGTCATAAAAAAAATAGTTGGTGGAACGCACCCGGTAGACAAGAGTTGACAAGAAATGGAACGTTATGCTAGTTCCCTAAAACATGCGGTTTTTGAATGTCGTTCGAACACAGAAGATGGGGCCCCAGCGAAACAGCAGCGAATGATGACGGATGATATAGTATTCCAGAACAAAGATGCCATCCAGATGGAGGCACTTACCATTGACTCGATGGTCATCTCAGCAACGATTGGGCCGGCGTTTGTGAGAAGGATACTGATTGATTATGGGAGTCTATGAATATTATCTTCAAGAAGGCTTACGACCAAATGAAGACGGAGACAAAGGATCTGAAACCATGTAAAGTCTGCATTCATGGTTTAATGGTGCAGCCACTGACGCGATAGGTTTTGTTGAGTTAGGAGAAGGTGAACGTAGGAGGATACAGATCCTACCGTTCTATTGTTTTGGATGTTGGTTACCCATCTAATGTTTTTCTAGCCCGACCGGCTCTGGTAGAGTTTAGGGCAGCTTTGCCCCATGGTGGTTAACCTTGAAATTTTCGACGGATAGAGGAGGTGGTGTAGTGCATGGCGACCAAGTGAATGGTCGTGCATGTTATATGGCTGAGCTGAGAGAGGCCCAACGAAGAGAGAAGGGCAATGTAGTGGACAACTCTGTCTGCATCTATGTTGCTCAAAATTGACAAGTAGTGCCTTGGGCGGTAGGATGCGATCTATAGAGACATAGATCCAGGAGACGATGATGAAGAGACCAAAGAGTCAAAAGCAGCACCAGCTGAACTGACGATTGACATTCCAGTCAGCCATGATGATCCATCGTGAATGCTTAAGATTGAATCATAACTCAACCCTTCGATGATCGAGGATCTTACTGATTTTCTCCAAGCAAATCTGGATGTTTTCACTTGGACCCACTCTGATATTTGTAGGATTTCTCCTGCCACCGCAAGTCATATGTTGAACATTGACCGAAGTATGTTCCAGTGAAGCAAAAAAATGAGGGGTGCGGAACCGGAGAAGTCTGCTGCTCTCAGAGAGAAAGTGGAGAACCTCAAAGCCAACGGGTTCGTCTACGACTCCCTCTACCCTGAATGGGTATATAACCTGATACTAGTGAGAAAGGCGAATAGGAAATGGAGGACCTTTGTTGATTACTCAAATCTGAATAAGGCATGGCCTAAGGATAGTTTACCTTTACCCAAAATTGATCAGTTGGTCGACTCAACTGCAGGGCACGAATTATTGTCATTTGTGGATGCATATTAGGGATACAATCAGATACCAATGCACATTCCAGATCGTGAACATACCAGTTTTCTCACGGATGTTGGACTGTACTGTTATGTAATGATGCCTTTTGGATTGAAGAACGTTGGAGGGACTTATCAACGTTTGGTAAATCGTATCTTTGAAGACTAAAATTGTAGAACAATGGAAGTCTATGTGAATAACATGCTCGTGAAGTTACGGCTGTCAAACGACCACATTCGAGAGTTAGCGGAGATGTTTGATATACTGAGATACTATGGAATGAAAATCAATCCGCTAAAATGTTCCTTTTGGCATTGCATTGGGAAATTTTTTGGGTTTTATTGTCAATGCACGGGGACTCGAGCTAACCCAAAAAAGATTCAGGCCATTCGAGACGTACAAGCGCTTAGAACTATAAAGAAAGTACAAATCCTGAATGGGAAAGTCGCCGCGTTGAGTCGATTCATATCCACAGCGACCGATAAGTGTATTCCTTTCTTCGATGTAATAAGGAGAGGAAGCAGAAATTTTGAATGGACGTTGGACTATGAGGATGCGTTCCGAGCTCTGGTGAGACATTTGGAGAGTCCCTCGGTTCTATAAAAGCATGTAGACCATGAAGAATTATATGTTTAGTTGGCTGTATCTCAGCACATCATCAATACAGCTTTGGTTCATGAGAAGGACCGAATTCAAAAGCCAGTGTACTATGTTAATAAACGTCTAATGGGGGCAGAGAGAAATTATCCTAAGCTTGAGAAGCTATCATACTGCTTGGTGATTGCATCACGCAAGCTCCATTCGTGTTTTCAGGCACACCATCTGCATTTATACTGATCAACCTTTACGACAAGTGCTCTAATGACCAGAAACCTCAAGAAGGTTGCTCAAATGGAACATTGAGCTGAGTCAATTCGATATCACTTACTTTCCATAGAGAGCTATCTAAGGTCAAGCGCTAGCAGACTTCATTGCAGAATTCACTATATCAGACGAGCCAAGTAGTGGTGATGTCATTCCCCCCATTCAATGGAAACTATACATCGATGGGGCATCCAATGACCGTTGTTCTAGGACTGGTTTTATTCTTATAACTCCTGAAAACCAATCAATTTGTTATGCTTTGAAACTCAGTTTGCTTTCTACAAAAAACAAAGCCGAATATGAAGCATTATTTGATGGCTTAAAACTTACCAGAGAACTCGAAGTGAAAACGGTTGAAATCTTTTGGGATTCAAAATTGATGGTGTATCAAGTACGGAGAGACTATCAGGCGAAGGGGCATAGGCATGCCCCATACCTTGCTCGGATTCAAGAATTGTTGGCAGATCTTGAATATTATGATATTTTGCATATCCCGCGTGAATAATATGGAGAAGCCGATTCATTGGCCAAATTCACAAGTACTGGTGACGCACAACAGATGGGCTTGGTTTTTGTTGAAATCTTTCATGCCCTAAGTATGAACAAGATGGAAGTAGATTTTGTGTTAGAAACGTAAACTGAGAAGGAATCATGGATAACCCCGTTCAAACAATACCTGCTACATGCGACTTTGCCAGAAAGAAAGAATGAAAGATGACAAGTCATTCATAAAGCCTCGCTTTATATAATGCAGGATGGAGTAATGTACCGGAAAGGATTCTCAATTCCCTTACTTTGGTGCACTGCCCAAGATGAGATAAAGCGGATCTTGAAAGAAGTTCATGAAGGAAAATGTAGCGACCATATTAGGGGGCAGACACTAGCAAAAAAGATCCTCCACTATGAATACTATTGGCCAACCATGAATCGAGATGTCGCAGATTATGTAAGAAGATGCGACAAATCTAAAAAGTATGCAAAAATCCCAAGAGCTCCGCCGACGGAACTCACACAAATGGTTAGTCCCTGGCCATTTGCAATACGGAAGATCGATATAATTGGATCCTTACCAATCTCCAAAGGTGGTGCAAAATACGTAATTATTACGGTCGATTACTTTACCAAGTGGGCGAAGCAGAGCCCTTAGCTACGATCACCACCAAAAGGTCATTAATTTCGTTGTGCGAAACATCATATGTCGTTTTAGCCTCCCACGAACTATCATTACGGACAACGGAACTCAATTTAAGAGTAGGGAGTTTAAAGAATTTCGCCAAAATATCACATTGAGAAAAGTTTTGCGGTAGTAGCTCACCCTAAATCCAATGGACAAGTTGTAGCCGTAAATAAAATAATCAAATCTATATTGAAAATACGTTTGGAGAAGGCTAGAGGCAAGTGGGTGGATGAGCTTTCGACAGCACTCTAGGCTTGTAGAACCACCTACAAGTCCACGACTGGCCACACTTCATTCGCCTTGGCATACGGCACTGAAGTTGTTATACCGTGGAACTTGAAGTTCCCTCTCACGGGTGACTCGTTATGATCTTAAGATGAATCAGGATCTCTTATTGGAATCGCTTGACTTTGTAGATGAAAAAAGTGAAGAAGTTGACTTAAGGGCGACTGCATATAGGCACCGAGTTGCTCGATATTATAATGAAGAAGTTAGACCGAGAATCTTTGATGTGGGTGATCTTGTTTTGAAGTGATTTTTTCCAATCCCGTCACATATGAATCCTACATGGGAAGGTCTGTATGTCATCGAACATAAGCTTAAGCAAGGAACCTTTAAGCTAGCGACTGTCGAGGCATGACACTCCCTAAAGCATGGAATAGCGAGCATTTTCATCATTATTACACTTATTCTATTGCTTTTTCATTCTAGTAGCAGTTGTTTCCAGTATATATTTCTTTTTATTGTTCTTTATTTCCAACATGTAATAAGACAATTCAGTTCGTCCCTATTTTTTATAATCAAAAAAGGCTTGAAGCCATTTCTTTTGTGAACTATTAACGTCTTACATGTTATAATTCCATAATAAAAATTAAATTGCATTAGTTTGTCTGGCGTATGAATGCATATACAAAATTAGAAGTCAATAAATGAATCAAAAATCTCTAAGCCCTCGGAGCATGGACAAGAGAACTCTAAGTACCCGGAGTGCGGACTCGAGTATAAACGATTCAAAAATCTCTAAGTCCCTAGAGCGCGGACTAGAGTACTTTAAGTCCCAGGAGTGTGGACTCGAGTATAAATGGTTAAAAAATATCTAAGTCCCTGAAGCATGGACTATGTCCCTATTGTGCAGAGTACAGTATAAACGATTCAAAAATCTCTAAGTCCCTAGAGCACAGACTAGAATATTCTAAGTCGCCGGAGTGCGCACTCGAGTACAAACGATTCAAAAATCTCTAAGTCTCCGGAGCATGGACTAGAGTAATCTAAGTCCCCGAAGTGAGGACTCGAGTATAAATGATTCAAAAATCTCTATGTCCTCGAAGCACGGACTATATTACTCTAAGTCCCCGAAGTGCGGACTCGAGTATAAACGATTCAAAAATATCTAATTCTCCGGTGCGCGGACTAGAGTACTCTAAGTCCCCAGAGTGCGGAATCTAGTATAAACAATTCAAAAATCTCTAAGTCCTCGAAGCACGGACTAGAGTACTTTAAGTCCTCGGTGTGCGGACTAGAGTATAAATGATTCAAAAATTATCTAAGTCCCTAGAGAGCGGACTAGAGTACACTGAATCGAGTATAAACAACTCAAAAAACTCTAAGTCTCCGAAGTGTGGACTAGAGTACTTTGAGTCTCCAGAGTGCAGACTAGAGTATAAATGATTCAAAAATCTCCAAGTCCCTGGAGCGCGGACTAGAGTGCTCTGAGTCTTCAGAGTGCGGACTAGAGTATAAATGATTGAAAATTCTCTAAGTCCCAGGAGCGTGGACTAGAGTACTCTGAATCCCTAAAGTGCAGACTAGAGTATAAATGATTCAAAAATATCTAAGTCCCTAGGTGCATACTATAGTACTCTAAGTCCGTGGAGTGCGGACTAGAGTATAATGATTGAAAAATCTCTAAGTCTCCGGAGCGCGCAATAGAGTACTCTGAGTCCCCGGAGTGTGGACTAGAGTATAAACGATTAAAAAATCTCTAAGTCCCTAGAGCATGCACCAGAGTACTCTGAGTCCCGGGAGTGTGGACTAAAGTACAAACAATTCAAAAAAAATCTCTAAGTCCCCATGGCGTGGACTAGAGTACCATTTGTCCACGGAGTGCGAACTAAAGTATATACGATTCAAAAAAATTCCAAGTCATATGGAAGCGGATCGGAGCTTATGTAACCCACAAGATTTCAAATTTCAACTACAAGTTAGATAATAAGCTAAACAATAAAAGTCGTGGAAGACAAAGAAACAAAATTTTATTTACTAATCCAAAATTAATTTCTATTACAACTTTTTTGGAGTTTGGAACAAAAATCTTTAAGTCCTCGGAGCATGGACTAGAGTACTCTGAGTCCTCGAAGTGCGGACTCGAGTATAAATGATTCAAAAATCTCTAAGTCCTCGGAGCGCAGACTAGAGTACTCTAAGTCCGTGGCGTGCGGAATAAAGTATAAATGAATCAAAAATCTTTAAGTCCCCAGAGCGCGAACTAGAGTACTCTAAGTCCTCGTAGTACGAACTCGAGTATAAACGATTCAAAAATATCTAAGACCCCGAAGTGCGAACCAGAGTAATCAAAGTCCCCGGAGTAAGGAATCGAGTATAAACAATTCAAAAATCTCTATGTCCCCAGAGCACGGACTAGAGTACTCTAAGTCCCCGGAGTGCGGACATGAGTATAGATGATTCCAAAATCTCTAAGTCCTCGGTGCACGGACTTGAGTACTCTAAGTCCCCGAAGAGCAGACTAGAATATAAACGTTTTAAAAATGTCTAAGTCCTCGGAGCGCGAACTAGAGTACTCTAAGTCCTTGGAGTACTGACTTGGGTATAAACGATTCAAAAATCTCTAAGTTCCCGGATCATGGATTAGAGTACTTAAGTCCCTGGAGTGCGGATTCAAGTATAAACGATTCGAAAATCTCTATGTCCTCGGAGCATGGACTAGAGTACTCTGAGTCCCCGGAGCGTGGACTAGAGTATAAAAGATTCAAAAATCTCTAAGTCCCTGGAGTGTGGACTAGAATACTCTGAGTCCCTAGAGTGCGGACTAGAGTATAAATGATTCAAAAATCTCTAAGTCCCTAGAGCATGGACTAGAGTACTCTGAGTCCCCGAAGTACGGACTAGAGTATAAACGATTCAAAAATCTCTAAGTCTCCAGAGCGCGTATTATAGTACTTTAAGTCCCCGAAATGCAGACTAGATTATAAACGATTGAAAAATCTTTATGTCCCTAGAGCGCGGAAGAGAGTACTCTGAGTCCTCGGAGTGCGGACTAGAGTATAAATGATTCAAAAATCTCTAAGTCTCCGGAGCGTGGACTAGAGTACCCTGAGTCCCTAGAGTGCAGACTAGAGTATAAACGATTCAAAAATCTCTAAGTCCTCGAAGCGCGGACTAAAGTACTCTAAGTCCCTGGAGTGCGGAATAGAGTATAAACGATTCAAAAATCTCTAAGTCCCCGGAGCATGGACTAGAGTACTTTGAGTCGCTGGAGTGCAGACAAGAGTATAAACGATTCAAAAATTTCTATGTCCCCGGAGCATGGAGTATAGTACTCTAAGTCCCTAGAGTGCGGACTAGATTATACACGATTGAAAAATCTCTAAGTCCCCAAAGCGCGGACTAGAGTACTCTGAGTCCCCGGAGTGCGGACTAGAGTATAAACGATTTAAAAATATGTAAGTCCCTAGAGCACGGACTAGAGTACTCTGAGTCACTGGAGTGTGAACTAGAGTAAAAATGATTCAAAAATCTCTAAGTTCCCTGAGCGCGGACTAGAGTACTCTAAGTCTCCGGAGTGTAGACTAGAGTATAAACGATTCAAAAATCTCTAAGCCCCCAAAGCGTGGACTAGAGCACTCTGAGTCCCTGGAGTGCGGACTAGAGTATAAACGATTCAAAATTCTCTAAGTCTCGGAGCATGGACTATAGTAATCTAAGTCCCCAGAGTGCGGATAGATTATAAACGATTGAAAAATCTCTAAGTCTCCAGAGCGCAGACTAGAGTACTATGATCCCTCGAAGTGCGGAATAGAGTATAAACAATTCAAAAATCTTTAAGTCCCCGGAGCACGTACCAGAGTACTCTGAGTCCTCGGAGTGTGGACTAAAGTATAAATGATTCCAAAAAAATCTCTAAGTCCCCAGAGCGTGGACTAGAGTACACTGAGTCCCGAGAGTGCAGACTAGAGTATATACGATTCAAAAAAATTCCAAGTCATGTGGAAGCGGACCGGAGCTTATGTAACCCACAAGATTTCAAATTTCAACTACAAGTAAGACAATAAGCTAAACGATGAAAGTCGTGGAAGACAAAAAACAATATTTACTAATCAAAAATTAAGTTCCATTACAACTTTTCGGGAGTTTGGAGAAAAAGTTTATTCACAACGACTATAAAAATAAATAGAGACAACCACGTGATTCCGGATTATTCAGGATAAACGAGGCATGGCCGACTAGCTACCTTTTTGATTTTTTTTCTCCTTCTTCGTTTTCTCCAAAGGCTCCTCAACCGAGCATTTTCTCTTAGACACCTTGCTTCCTAGTGAGGTGGTGTCCGGGGAGGGAGGAGGGGCCTCCAGCGGTGTGGTACCACCGGGGAGAGTTACCTTCAGGGGCATATTTAGAGGAACATCAAGTTCCACCACCTGAGTTCAATCTTTATTTCGGCTTTCTTTTTCTCCTTTTCCATGATTCGCTCCATTATGATAGGTTTTGATGTACTTTTGGAGGACCTTTGATTTCAACCTCGTCATGTTCGTCCGTAGGCGAGGGATTCTCGAATTTGTCTCATGGAGCACTCCCATCACTTGGGCATCGGTCCAGGAGTATCCCCAGTGTGAAGTTCTTCCGTTATTTTCTCTTCCTTCTCCGTGGAGACATCGCTCCTTGGAGTTGGTTCGATACCATAATGGCCTACATGAAGTCATTAAAGACGAATGTCAGAATACATCTTTTACTTGCCAAAAGCAATGATTCTTTAAACTCTAGAAAGAAAAGTTACGTACTGGCTTACGACTGACTCTCAACTGTTTTGGGAGTCTCACCCTTTGGAATAGAGGATAGACCATGAATATCAAGCCTGGGCTTCTCTGTGTCATAGCCAATATGCTGCTCGAAAGGATCAAATGAAGAGCAACCAGTCGGCTGACCAGAAGGAGGAACTGGAAACTTAGTTCTGGATGGGCCAGCAATGTCGTCCTTCCCCTTTGATAAGGAGGAATCTCCTCCTAAGAAGGCTTTTGCTGCAGATAAGTTGGAAGGCTTGTTTTCTCGAAGCACTTCCTTACAAGAGCTTCTTCATTAGCTTCTTCGGTGCCTAACTCAACTCTTTTAAATTTTTCTAAAGTATCCCATGCTTCGGCTACTAACTTGAAGTAACCCTCGCCTAGAAAAGATTGATCCCGATGCATGAGAACTCGAGCATTATACTTGGCAATGAGTGGATCAAATAAGCATTTAATTTCTTCTCTACTGGCTTCAACAGCTGCCTCGAGGCGAGAATCGATTTCTGTCGACGCCATTCTTTTACCCTTCTCATGGGCTGCATCCTTTAACGCTTCAGCTTTTGAAAGTTCCTCGTCGAGCTTCGTCTTTAAGAGTCGTGTTGCGAAGATTCATCGCAATATCGTTGTGACTCTTCCTGAGTAGCAGTTTTCTCTTCCTTCTCTTTAAGGAGCAGCTTCTCTAGTTCTTTAACTCGTCGAGCGAGGATATCTTTTCCTTTCTGGATGGCGTCTTTCTCTAAAACTTGAGCACCACTACGTTGAATCGCCTCATCAGGTTCTTTCTTGTGAGTGGCTTCCAAATGATTGACTGCTTCAGCTGTATCCTTGCCATTTTTCTGCACGATCTCAAGTTGTGATTTGTACAAGGATAGCTCTTTATCCTGGGCTTTGATGATATCTTTTTCATGAATGGCTTCAAGTTTCAGGCGATCGATTTCGTGTTAACATTCCATAGAAACTGCTGAAACTTTCTCTGCCAAATGGACGGATGCATCATGCTGAACATAGACGTCATTATTGCAGGCGATGGAACTTTATTTGACATGCTCTGAATATGATGAATTGTAGGAAGAAATTTCAATCCTTCGAAGCATATCTTTGGAAATGTGGCCTTAATCTTGGATAATTTTTTGGCTTCCCATGGGTCATGTGCGGAGATTGGGGAGTTTACTTAACCGGAGTCGCAGACCTCATATGGGGCTCACGAGATTGCTTAGTGTTAGACGAGCTGGAATGTTGGTCAGGGGAGTTTCAAATTGAGATCCCTTCTGAGCAGATTTCTCCCTACTATGCTCTGAATGAGGGGGAGGATCATTGGGATATAAAGAATTGTTGTAAGTTTTTCTTCGAGAAGACGACGAATCTCTGGAAGGGTAGTCCCTATCATCGTTTTCATCGTTGTCTCGGCATCTACCTGATCCCAAATCCCGGCTGGAGTAGTGGAAGATAGAGGACCCGCAAAGGCGGTCGAAGCCATGTGTGCATCCCATGTCACTTGCACAGAAACCAAGTGAGGACGAGTTAGTGAGAATCATATGATGGCCAAAATATAAATGTAGAGTGAAATGTGAGTGTGTGTCCTAGTGTTTCCCCTGACGGACCACTTTCTTTTTCTTTACTTATTGGGGTTTTCTCTCCTTAATAACGAGCCTGATCGCCTCTTGCAGGCGAATTAAGTCCCATGTCCCTTGGGTCATCGAAACTGTATTTCAGTAAGTCATTATGGATGGTCAGATCTGATAGACCTTTTAATGAACCCTCTAGATGTTGGGGAGATGACTCTTTCTTAACCAGAGTAATTGTAACTTTAGAAGTTTTGCCTATTGTTTTCTATTTCAACTTATAGGCTAAGCTCTTTTTCCTCTTCAAAGGTGGAAGCGATTTGTCGATGCTAGGTGCATCAATTACTGGTGCAAAATCAGAACTATGTCCTCGTTCGTTGCTTTTGGCACCTTGGCCTCTTTAATTTCACCTTCCTTAGATGTATCGAGGGTCCCTACTGTAGGGGGCACCGAAAACCCAGCCTGATCTTTGCCTTTTCCTGTAACATCCCGAAATTTATTAGTTTAAATTCAGTGATTATTTGAACTTTTTGAATTTAATTTGTGAAATTTCAACAGAAATTAAATATTGTTGATATTAATATTTCAAAGTTATATGGTGTTAAATAAAAAATTTATAGTTAAGTTTAAATAAATAATAAAAATAATAACAACAATAATTAAAGAAAAGAACATATTATAAAAAAGGAATTGTTTACAACAATAAAGTAAAATATGTGATGAATTAAATGATAAAAACAAACACTTTAATTTAACAAAGTAAAGCAAATATTGTAATAAAATCACATAGTATGAATGTTAATAACTAAAACAAATTTTCTTTTAGCAAAGTAACCAAATAAATGCATGTAAATTTGTAAACCTGGGAATAGAGAAATAAATAAAGGATAAATATAAAAGTATGTTGCTATGAATAAATCAAAGTGTGTATAAAGATACACAAGCCAAGAGATAATGGAAAAATAATGTGTGCAAGAAAGTAAGTATTTAAACAAGAAAAAAATCAAAACAGCATGCTGTGAATACAAAGCATGAACATAGCATACTTTCATTTAATGCTATGTACTCCTCTGCATGTGCAAGATCTTACCAGCCGAAATCAAAGCATGAGCATGGCATGCTGTAAATACATGAAAGTATTACTTACATACTTTCATTAAATGCTTTCAAACTTCAGCCATATACCAGTTAATTGAAATATTCATAAAGTACAAACTGAAAAGAGACAAAAAAGCCTATACCTTCACCTGTACACAATCTCCTTTATATACATGAACATCTCTCTCTGTTTTATTTTCGTTCAAACAACTCATCAAAGAACATAAATTTAAAAGAAAAGCAAACATCACTTTATCTTCAAATTTGGAAACAAATTACTGAAGAAATAAAAGGAGAAGAAGATCAAAACAGTTTTTCAAAACAGGAATATCTCCGCCCATCAATATATTCAAGTGAGTAAACAAACTGATTTTTAAAATTTAACTTGTGTATTTGCTTTTTGAATGATATGTGCTTGTTATAGTTTAAACAAATTACTCTGTGTATATTCTATTTGCACTGGGCCTCTGTATATGATCTGTTATTCTATTTATTTGGTTATAGAGTAAAGAAATGCAGAGAAAACAAATACTTCTTCATACAATCATTTTAAACTTAGGATTTTTAAACTAAATAAATTTGTTTACACTAAAATCATAACCTGAAATGGTTTAAAGCTTGACTGAGGAACATGGCTTCAGTTTATTTAAGTTTTACAGTAAAAAGGAAAACATATGTTAAAATTAGAATAATTTAAATTGTTAATTTGATTTCACATCTTGATTAAACATACCAAAGTAAGATTTTTAAAACAGAAATGATGATTTTTAGATCAGTATACAAGGTGTAGTCCTTAAATGAATCGAAGTTACTTTTTATTCAATTTCTGATTGCTCAACAAATTTTAATTGTTGGAATTTGTTGAGAAGTTAGTTTGATCATTCTCAAATATGGGAAAAATATTAGAAAAAATTTCGAATGCAAGGATTTTTTGGTTGGACCAAAAATAGGGTTTGGGTTCCAGTTTTTTTCGTGTTCTGTAATATCTTGATGGCGTCACCGTGGGGTGATCGAGTGGCACGCAATTCTGGGAGGTGGTAACGGCGAGGTGTAGCCGAAATCGCGTCACCCCTGGTGGATGGCGTTCGAGGGTCGAGGCGTTTTTCAGTGGGTTGTTCGAGATGATGGTTCAAGCTACAGGTGTTTTTTCGATCTCGATTTTTTTCGAAAAACTGGGTTTTGATTACGAATTAGTGATCGATTTGTGGTTTGTGGGTGGCAGAGAGGGTTGCCGGAGGGGTGGCGAACCACTGTGCATGTGCATGGTGGCGTGTGAGTGGCAGTGGTTCGAGTTTTAGGTCGTCTCGTGAAATGGCTTAAGAAAATTGAGGGTTGCTCGTGTAATAACCTGGTGCACGCGTGAGTGTTTATAATACTGCAGTCATTAATCTAACTTCAAACAAAAAAAATAAAGGAAGAAGAAGAAACAGGGTATGGGGAAGAAAGGGAAGGGACGCGGGGAAATTTTTGGGAAAACTCGAGTTTGGCTCGAGTCATTGGCATGGTTTATTGGGTGTGTTTTATAGGTAGGTTAAGCCCGAATTTGTAAAGTTTAAAACTGTTAAACTGAACCATGTTGAGTAATGTCAAGTGAAAATTTGTTTAAGTTATTTACTAAGTAAGTATATAAATATCAATGCTTATAAAACCTTAATTAATAATTAAATTAAGTAATTTAACTTAAAATAAGAATTGAAGTTAATTTACATTAAAATTTTCAATGTAACAACAATATTTTTTTTTAAAGTATGAAACAGATTTTCAAATGATAATTAAGGTAAATAATTTGTATAAATAAATGATTTAAAAATTAAGAAGGATATACAATTTGAAATTAAAATTGATTAATAAACAAATAAGTGTTCAACTAAATTTGTAAATTAAGAATTTGTTATTCAGATAAATTAAAGTCGACAAACCAAATTTAAGGGTTAATTAAAATAACTAATTTTGAAAACAATAAATCGAGTTAATTAAGATTTAATTTATTCATCCAAATTTTTATCATTGATTTAAACCATCACTATAATTAATTATGTGGTAAATTTATTTAAACCACATTGGAAAATAATTAACTGTTTTTTTTTAAGAATGGTCAAACATTTTATTGATAATGATAAAATCATTACAAACACTATTTACACAAGAATCATCCCAACATATATACGGACCACAAACAAATAATATGCATACCCACAAACAATGCCCTAAACACACTGCGTAAACCTAGCAAACTTGTCTTTTCATGGCGGCTCATTTTCTCTTCCAGGCAAGTCTTCCTCTCTTTCAACATTAGCGATAAAACTATCAGTGCGTCCGGACAATCTAGAGCTCTCAGCTTCATCGTCTTCTCCATCAATCATGTATCTCGAGGATGATGCTGTGTTTGGGAAATTAGGGTTCGGGGTCAAGGTAAGGTTAATAGGGTTGTCAACTCGCAGAGGTAAAATCTCCCATCTTTCAATGATATCCTCAAGATTGTTCATACTATGACTGAAAACCTTGGATCTATTAATGATGAGGTCACGAACATTGGATTTTATGGTATTGCAAACCGTGATTTTGTCTATCTTTTCATTATTAAAAATGATAGAATTCCTGCTTTTCCAAATGAACCAGATAGATGAGCTAAGCGCAGCTATTATGATGTCCTTCTTAATATTGTTAGCTACAAACTTCTGACTTATGTAGGCAATGGCATCTATAAGAGAAGTATGAAAGTTTCTTTGTGTTATAGGGTCACCCATCATTATTCTGATCCAACACCACACATGCTTAGAAAAGGAACATTTAAAAAATAAATGATTGCAAGTTTCCACTTCTCTTTTGCACAGAACACAAACATCATCTTCAGTCACTCCTTGCATTTTTAATTTGTCCTTTGTAGGTAGGAAACTGAAAATAGCTCTGTATAAACATACATTCATTTTTGGGAGTGAGATGTTATTCCATATGATTTTGTAGTCACTGATTTCCTATAGCTTGATTCTAAAATCATTCCATACATCATGGAAAGTAAATAGGCCATTTTTACTGCTTCTACAAAACCAATAGTTTGCTGTTTTGTCATAATGAATGGGTACTTGCTTTATTTCCTCACTTATATTACCAAGATATGAGATTTTTTCAGGCCTCCAAATATTTCTAGATATAACTTTCTCTACCTTGTGTTTATGACCTCTTGAGTATGATAAAGTTTCATGCCCCAGCTTCTCCAATAAAGTTGAACCATTAATCCATGGTATAAACCACAAGCTTGTAGATTTACCATCCACAATTCTTCTATCAATTAGTTTTTGTGCATCTTTTCTATGGTATAGCATTTTTTTCCAAGTGCATGAGAAATTGTTATTAAAATTAGATTCCCACAGTGTCTCATTATTAGCATATTTCACATTTAGCCACTTAGCACTATATGTTGAATTGGTAAGAGTCTCCCAAATTCTTTTGATGCAGAAAGTAATGTTTATATCTGACAGTTTTTTCAGCCCCATTCCACCTTCAGATTTAACACTTGTAACTGTTTCCCATGGAACACTACTCTTTTTACCCTTCCAAATAATTTTTTTGCATAACTGATTGATTTTTTGAATAGTTAAGCTAGGGAGAATAAAACACTGCATCCAAAAACTGACCATAGAATAAACTACAGCTTTAATCAATTCTATTCTTCCTGGAACTGTGAGAAATTTGCACTCCCAACCTTGCATCTTTTTTAACACTTTGTCAATCAGTTGCTTACAATTTGAGTGTTTGATATATGTCACAGATAGGGGTAACCCAAGATATCTAACAGGTAATTCTCCTTCTTGAATATCCAGAATGGTAAGCACTTGATCCTTGTTATTGCAAAACTTATTGAAAAATACTTGAGTCTTGAGATTATTCATTTCCAAGCCAGTGACTCTCTTTAATTTCTTGAAACAATTCTTAACAGCTTTAGCTCTAATTTCAGTTGCATTTATGAAAATTAACAGATCATCAGCATAAACTAGATGTGTTATGTTAGAATTGTTCTTGATAACTGATTCCACTTTTCCTTTAGTAGCTTTAGCATCCATCAACAAAGTGAAATATTCCATGCATAAACTAAAAGGATAAGGGGATAAGGGATCTCCTTGCCTTAAACCATTGCTGCCATTAAAATATCCCTTATGATATCCTTCAATAGAAAATGAAAAGCTAGGAGAACTTATCATTTCTTGAATAATTTTTACCCATTTAACTGGAAAGTCCATGCTTCTCATCATGTGAAGAATGAATTGTTTGTTTACGAAATCATATGCCTTCTTAAGGTCCACCTTTATGCACATTTTGTTACTACCATGCTTGTTAAAATTTCTGATGTGTTCATGTGCAATTATTATCCCATCTTTAATCTTCCTGTTTGGTAAGTAGGCTGTTTGATTATCAGAAATCAATTCTCCAAGCACAAACTTCATTCTGTCACATAACAATTTAGATAGGATTATGTACAGCATGGAACAACAGGCTATGGGTCTGAAATCTGCAACAGATTCAGGGGTTTTTACCTTAGGGATTAAGGAGATAATGGTGTGATTAATTTCTCTCATAATTCTGCCATTGTCAAAAGAAGACTGCATAGCTTCCAAAAGTGGTTCTTTTAATTCATTCCAATGTCTTTTATAGAATTTAGCATTAAAACCATCATAGCATGGAGCAGTATCATTATGCACACTGAAAATAGCTCTTTTCAATTCTTTCTCATCAAATGCAGCATTAAGAAATATTTTTCCCCATTCATTTAATTTCCTTTTTGGAGTAATGTTAGGAAACTGATTCATCATGTTGCCTCTATTGTATATGTTTGTAAAATACTTGACAGCCTCTTCCTCCATCTCCTTTTGTGATTTGAAAACATCTCCATTTCCTTTTACAATGTTGTGGCAGCTATTAACAAATCTCCTATTAGTTTTTTTTGCATAGAAAAATTTAGAACAACAATCATCCCACTTGATCCATTGACATTTTGATTTTTGTTTGTTATCAATAGCTAACAGCTCCATACTTTTAGCCAGATTCACTAGAGCATCATGCAAATTTTGTGCATTTAAGGAGTTATGATCTGATTCTAATATCTGTAGAGCAATGTTGACCTCTTGCTTGCATTTTGAAACTTGTGACTGTAAATCATTTTTTCCACTGCACCACATTTTAATTTCCTTTTTGATGTTTTTCTGCATATGAATAAGGTTGAATAACTGATTTCCTTCAAGGAAAACAAAACACTTTTCAACTGCTTCCTTGTACCCCTCACACATAACCCAGTGATTCATGAATTTAAAGGGTTCTGGACCTTCATATGTTTGAATGCAATTAAAGTGGAACATAATAGGTACATGATCACTTGTTGATAGATCTAAATATTTTGCATGAGATTTTTTTAACATGTTCATCCATTCAACATTGCAATAAAGTCTATCAATCGTTGTAGCAATATTCTTGTTAGGCCCTGATCTCCATGAAAAATTAACCCCTGAAATGCTAATTTCTTTAACCTCTGCAGAGTTAACAAAATTGTTAAGCTTCTGAATGTTTATGATTGTCAAATTATTTCCTCCTATTTTCTCCTTCAAACACCTAACACAGTTAAAATCCCCTATAATGCACCATGGAGTAATAAAAGTGTTAGCTTCTTTTACCAGTTGTTTCCATAAACTATTCCTTTCCGTTTCAAGGTTTAGTGCGTAAATGACAGTAACAATGCATTGGGCCCCTGCAGTATTATTTAGCATACAATTAATGTGTTGTTTGCTCATAGAAATTACATAACTACTCCAAATGTCTGAATTGATCATAATAAGAATTCTGCATTGTGATGATACTCAATGTTATTTATGCATGTCCATTTACTTCCCCAAGATTCTATATATAGCTGAAGTTTATTGCTTCTCAACTTATTTTCAACTAAGCAAAAAATAGATGGTTTTTGTGAAAACACAATATTTTTTACCTCCAAAACATGTGCTGCCTTGTTAAGACCCCGCACATTCCAACACAAGATAGACATTATTTGGATGAGTTTGCTTGACTCCTGGTCCTTATAGTGGGAGTCACACTTTCATGGATCAATTTGTTCTTTTTCTTTTCTTGAATATTATTGCCTTTCATATCTGCAATTGCTTTTTCAAATTCAGGGTTAATAGATGTGAGGTTTTCAGGCATATTGTTGTGTGGATTATCAGTTGAAGGGTATGTGGGTTTGATACATGATTGAGATAGAGAAGATTCATCCACATTTGAGCCTTTCATGTCATTCTGCACCTGAAAAGAATTAAGCACTTCAGTTGTTAGATCAGAAACTTGAGAATTTAAATTATTTACGACAGGTTTACTATGATTTAACAACTCCCTGCTGCAATTTTTCTCCGATGATGATAAAGTGACTGAGATTTTTGTCGATGATGTTAATACATTTGGATCCAGAGTAATAGTGCTCATAGGAGGACCTTCTTCAATGTTTTGGATATGAGACATATCAGAAAGTTGAGTAGAGGATCCCTTTGCAATTGTAGCAGCCATGCTGATTTGTGGATGCAAACCAGATACTACACATTCTTCTGCACCAGCTGATGGCGAGGCCGCAATTACAACAGCAGGCTCCTTCAAAGACTTCTGAAAAATCTCAACATTCACAGCACTCATATCTGATGGAGAAACATCCTTACCCTTAGCTGAATTTTTTGTATTTTGATTCATGTGAGCTATATCAACTGTAGTATAAACTGGGACATTGACTCATCAATTGTAAAAACTTCTGGAGGCAAATTAGCTACTAAGCATTCTATAGCAACAGTTAATGGCGAGGCTGCAACTACAACTGCAGGCTCCTTTAAAGACTTCTGAACTGTATCAACATTCACAGCACTCATATCTGATGGAGAAACATCGTTACCCTTATTTGAATTATTTGTATTTTGATTCCTGTGAGCTTTATCAACTATTGTATGATCTTGGACATTTGACTCATCAATTGTAATAACTTCTGCATTGTTATAAACTACTCCTTCTGAATTGATATAAAGAGTCTGCTGATTTGTATAATCCTATGAAATAATGCCCGTGCTATTAGTCTCATTATTATTAGTTATAGACTTTGGTGTCCATTGTTGCGTAAATGATATAGGGCACTCTTTATCCACATGACCAAAACATACACAGTTATGACAAACTGGAGGTATAAACTCGTATTCAACATTTTGCATAACAAAATCCCCTCTAGGAAGTTTAATTTGCACTTCTCTTCCAAATTTAAATGATGCATCCACCTCAATAAGAATTCTAGCAAAGGCTATTCTGCTCCTATTTTTAGTATGTTCGTCCATTGCAATAGGTCTTCCAATGGTGCTAGCAATTTTACACAATGAAATGTGGTTCCAATATGCAAAATTGAGATTAGGAAATCTCACCCAAATAGGAATGGATAATAATAGATCTTTCTTATATTTGATAGTACTGCTCCACTTCTTCATAATGATAAACTTCCCATCCATCAACCATGGTCCTCCTTCTAGTATTTTGTTACAATATTCTTCTAATTCAAATTGTACCAATAGAAACCATTGTCTCTAGCAAAAACTTCAAATTTACCTTTTGGAAGCCACGTTCTCCTGATATATGCTTTAAAAAACATATAGTACGGTCTTTTCCCCACCAAATAGATCAGAATAGAATTAGACCACATCTTCTCTGCAGTTAACAGCTCCTCCTCTCCAATTATTGCAGTTTTTCTGTCATTAACAATTGCTGGATCGAAGAATTGCATGGTTTCACCTTGCTTCTTTTCCTTAACCAAATCACACCAACTTTTAGGTATAGCCTTTGAATTAACAGCAAACACACCCGATGTATTGAATCCATTCTTTTTGATAAATGAATCACGTGATCCAGCATTAGAAGACCCAGATCCAGCTGAGAAATTTTGAAAATGCGGTGACCTGTTCTTCATGCGAGAAAAACGGGGATTCGCCTTATGCACTTTTGCTGATACGCCTGAAGCTTCCAGCCTCTTCCTCTGATCCATCACCTTTGTCCAGCCCTCATCCTCTGCTTCCTCCCCTCCGAGATCTGAACTTTGAACGCCGGCTGATTTTGACGCCATTTTTATAGAAAATTGTAGGGTTAGTCTAGTCGTTTTTGTTTGGAGTCTAAAAAAAAAATCTGTGCACTATATTGATATTTCTGTTTTGTTTGTGATACTATGTGATGTAGATTGCTATGTACTGCACTGTGATTGTGGTTTGTTCTGTATTGATGTGAAAACCCTGTTGCCCGTAAAACGGCATTTAAACTTCGATGCGACAGGGAATCAGATTTCAGTTAGTTATCCGAAACCCACATCGAACCTGTGAATTTTTGTGAACGACATATCCACATGTTTTTAAAATTGACTCTCACTATTCGGTTTAGCCGATAAAGGACCTTTGTGTCATATAAACCATTCCGAATAAGTAATACGATGAAATGGATGAGCATTTGAAGACCGGTGGTGAAGACCGGGTATTTGCGAGAACGATAGGATGACCTATTGATTGTTTCTGCACTGAGTTGCAACGGTATAGAGACTCCCTAATTAAGTGATGGGAAGTCCGATCGGGATTATGAATACCCGGATTTCAAGGGCTCCTTTGGAAGTGCCTTCGGTTCTGTTCGAACCCAGAACAGACTTGTATGGATTGTATGTCTGACATTACAATTGAGATATAAAGCTGATTTCTTTCAAATACATTTCTGTTGGTGGCGGAGAATTTATTCTCTTAGCTTAACACCCTTCTCTGAGACGTACGAGCTCAGAGGTTATGTAGTTGAAGGTTACCAGTGATATATCCCTAACTTGGTAATGTGGCATGCTGAGTGTTGCTGATCATTTGTTGATCAAAGCGTGGCTTTTGTGAAAAGCGTAGCTTTATGGACGAGACTTCGTCGAACCTCACACCCCGGAATGGTCGAAACAGGAAAGATGCGGCAAGGTTATTGGGGGCAGCGCCCCTTAGGGTATGTGCATTTCCTTCTGGATAGAAGTGGTATCATGGTATGGAGCCCAGATACTTAACTTATGTTGATATCGCAGATATATATATATATATATATTACTTTGTGATTTGTTGCTGGGGCCCCGGATAAAGGTTGGTTACAACCGGGAGATGGCATACTCGTGTCAGTAGTTACCCAGTTAGGGGTAACCCGGCCTTGTGTTGGCAGAGATCCGGTTAGGTTCTCGGGTCGTCCCTCTAGAGGCGTACCCATGTGGCCTAGGAAGTTCCTTAGCCTGACCATTGTTGGAAATCCAAAGAAACAATACGATCCCCATACGGTTTTAGTTGTAGAACCTGCCATTTACTTATGGTGGTCACCACTGTTTAGATGGTAGCTATAGTAGGCATAGTTCGGAATGTCTATGCTGGCTAAGATTAATATTCTATTTTCGAAATGCTTTCTACATTATGCACTAGTAATAATATCAAAGAAATTTCCCTGTACCAAGCATATTTGACTATCATAAGAAGAAATCTCCTTCAATTTTGCGTTTGCATTGTGCGTGTGGCGGGAGGTCTTATGGTAGTTTCATTTTTAAAAGCATACCGAAATTCTTTTATAAATCTAGTTTCTTTGAAAGCAACTGTTTTGTTTACTCATACCAGTCCCATGACTGACCTAGAGTTTATTGTTTTCTTTCTTAAACTCTGGGTGCCCAAATTTTTCTCGGGCAGCCTAGTAGCAGGTCTTTCGTATTTTGGAGCTAGCTTGGATCCGAAGTCTTCTGGGAGCTTTGGATTAGGAAATCTTTTGAAGTATGTTAGGAACTTGTTGAAGTTTCTGTTATTGTATTATTGTTGTATCATATGTATCACTTAGACATTTGAGATCGATGTTGTATTGGATATTGTATCGTGTTGTACCTGTGTTGTTATATGACATTCATTTTGTTCCGCTTTTTTATATTCATCTGTTGTTGTTATAAGCTCCATCCAAACTGAAATTTGACGTTCGAATCTCCGGCAGTCGAATATAAGTGAGGTATTTGATGTCAACTTTTAAACGATGAATTTTGGGTCGTGACATTTCCCGTAGAGGATCTGGTTGTAGTGATGCCAATCGGAAGGCTAGTTCGACGACCCTCCATCAATAGCCCAAAATTCAAATACGATTCGTTGGAAATAACATATTTAATCTCCCGGTCTCTCATGAGAATAGCTCGAATGGCCTCGATGGCCTCAGAATACCTAGCGCCTTCAGGTTGTGGGCGGATACATATGAAAGTCGAAGGAAGTTCAGAAAGAATGCAAACTTTGGGCCTTAGACAAATGTTAGTCTAGAAATGAAACTTACTCCCTTCTAGCCATATTTTCGCAAAGCCATAGGGGTAGCCTACGTAAAGCCACTCTTGCTTATACTGGGAAGATTTACTCCACGACTCCATCGGGATTTGACATTTGGAATGTGGCTCAAGAAATGTGAAGGATGGACTGTCAGACTGTCTTTTGAAGCGGTAAATATAGCAGATATCCTTGAGAGTTGGGAGTCTGAATAAGGTGCTCAGGAAGAGAATACAATTTCCATGAATAAACGTATGACTATTGGGGTGTAGTTGTGCTCGAGCAATCTCGATATACCATAACATTTCATGGAGAAACAAATTGAAAGGTGGCACACTTCCGACCTTGCATATGAATTTGTTACACGCTGTATACCCGGCTGGGTGCAGGTGAGGCTGATCTTGTCCTACGAAAGGGATTCCATGAACTGAGCACAATTGATAAAGAGCGGCTTCACCGATTTTTGAAGCTTGTGACTCAATAGGGTTATCCAGGATAACTGCTCCATCTATAACATTAGGAGCCGGGCCTATAACCACGGAAGATGGATCCAAAATAACCTGCGTAGAGGTTGTTGGTAGATTCAAAGTTCCTACTACCTGTTGCTGAGAACTAGGCTCAGGCTTATCGGAAACTATAGCAGAGCTGGTTCTTTTCGACATCTTCAATAAGCATTTAATATGGGTAGATAACTGTTTAAACTATGCTTGAAAAACAATCGATGTCAAATATAACAATAAAATATTCCTTCCATGTAGTGTGTGAACTAGTGCGATGGCATAAACGTGAGTGCTGAAAGACTAAAGTTTTAAACACAAATGTGGTATGATAGAATTTTAAGTGGTTGTCCTTGGAGACCATCATCGCTGACCATCTCCTACAATTTATCAAATGATTGGCAGTAGAAGTCCTAGAATCAAACGTTGGCATCATAGAATGTGAAGGCTGTTGTTCGCATGTGTTGAGTTAAATTTGCATTTAAAATTGTTCAAGTTATCTAAAGTTGGTTTCGATTGATTCATCCGGCCTGTGTGTTTTATTGCTTGTTATTGTCTTATATGTTGTGGTTGATTATGGAGGTAATTTATCAAAATGGGCATTGTGTTCAAGTTAAAATAGCCCTGATTTGCTAATACCGACCCCAGCACTATATACCGAACCAAGCGCTAGACTATCTATACCAAACGACCCCCTGAACATAGGCAGTCGACCCACTCTCCAGTGGACTACCAACCACCTAGTGCTTCTCTAGACCGAAATAACCAACCCACTCTCTCCCTCTCATTCAGAGCAGAATGACACACTCTCTCTCTAGCACCACTCCCACAAAAGATTTATCGAACGACTGACTTCCACTCAAAATACCGACTCAACCTTGTGACTTCGTTTGATCGACCGGCTACTATTCGCATATGTCGGCCCACTGACCTTAAAGTCACCGAACGGCCTCGACATGGCATATGTCGAGCTAGTCATTCTCAAAGTTTTGACTTACTTTTTTGCTAAATTCCTAACGACTGAACATTACTACGGTGGGCTACCGATCGTCCTCTCTCGGTCGTATGACAAGCAGAATTTTATAAGTTATACCCCAACTCCTGCGATTCACCAGGTTTTGTTCTTTTTCATGTCCCCAACTTCGAAGTCAAAGCTATTGCTTTTTTCTCTTGGTAACTTACCCTTGCTCCGTTAAGATCGAACCAAGTTCCTAGCCTAAAACATGCTCATGTCTCCGACTCCACCCTCTCTTCGCCAACCCATACTAACTCCTATTTAGGGACTCACTAGACTATGCATTTATAAGTTGTTTCAAAGAATTTAATAATGTTAAGTGATTAAGATAAGTGGGTTATTTTGATAAGGTTTTGGGCTCGGGGAATTTGGAAATTGGTTTGAGTAGGTTTAGTAACTACAGTTTTTTTTTCTCAGTTTCAAGCTAAACCCTTTTACAGGTTTTAAAGTTCCACCAAAAAAAAATTATTAACTACCACTCTTAAATGATCAATGTCAATTTAAGTTGTAAGTTATTAAAGGGTTGAAAATTATTTTTGAATTCAAAAGTATTTCAATAAGCCCAACCCTTAATTTAAGAGTTTATTTTAAATAAACTAAATAAAGATAATTAAGGAGTAAATTAGGAAGATTAGATGTCTTGAAGAATTAATTAACCTAAAGACTTAAAATTAATTGGTGCTTTGGAGATGGAGTTGCAGTTCTGGAGTTCTTCCTTGAAGACTATATTGGAGACTTTTGTTCCGCTGTTATGTTATCTTTTATTTCCGCTGCTATTGTCTTGTATCATATCACTGATGTATATTCATTGTATCATTCTGTTGTATCAGATATTGTATCAAATGTTGTATATTGATATATGCTATTCATTTTCTTCCGCTGTGTTGTACTTAATGTGTTATAAGCTCCGGCACGACCCAAATTTCAACGTTTGAATCTGCGGCATTCAAGTACAGTGGAGTATGGATGTCGATTTTCCAACGCTGGAATTTGGTCCGTGACATTTTGGAGAGATTCGTAACGGTATGCAAATAATTAAGGCCTATGAGAGCTGTTAGGTTCAAGACAAAGTATGGTTAGTTTTGCTTGCGAATGGAGTTTCGAAGTGGATTGCCAGGCTCTGAAAGGAAGGAGGGTAGATTGATGAGCGAGGCTCGTGGGGAAATCTGGTTAGGGGGCTTATGGAGAAAAAATAGAAGTGATCAAGAAAACGATGAAGTATGGAGCTTTTATATGGGGAAGGGAAGGTGAACAGGCCTTCCTCCTATGGAATAGGTTAAAATGCTATGGTGGTTTGAAGAATTAATACACCGAACGACACCGTGTAGACCGAAGGCATGGTTCCGCACTCATGCGCCGACCGACCCACAATAAAAAATAAGGTATAAAGAAAACAAAAAAACAAAGCAAATGAGTGATGAATGAATTGGCTAAAATAATAATTAAATCTAAAAGGGTACATATGAATGTATAAACACATCATGGCGATGGAAGATGAGACTGTGCAAAGGGACAGACGCCATCGAGTCGGTTGGAAAATGTTTGTTTCTGGATTCTAGCATGGTTTAACCTTCAAAGGGTCACGTAGCTTCAGCTTTCGGAGAAGTTAGAACAATATTTCGAAAGCGCGAATTGCTCAATGGTTCAAAGCGCATCATGTTGACTCACATGATGCACTTTGGTGGGCAAAATGTTACCCAGCACTTTGGCCCAGCAACATGGCGATAGTCGTAAAGCATATGGACTAACCTAGACGAGACTTGAGCTAAGAATGGGTTGGAGGTATAAGAGGCTGGTGTGATTTACGTTTGGTTCAGCTTATGCATGGGTTGGCATGTTTGATGTTGGTCGGCATAGTTGTAAGGCACAAGCATACAAGGTGGATCGGCATTGGAATGTGAATGCGGCGGACCGGCTAAGAGTGGCTCGGCCAAGGTTGTTCGGTCAAGGTGGTTGGCCACTCATCGCTCGGCCTTGAAGAGAAGGTCATCGCTTGACCAAGATAGGAAAGACGAAGTGGTTCGGTCGAGAAGGGTTTGGCCCCAGTCGCTCGGTGTTGGTGAGATTGATCTTGATGGTTCGGCTGATCGTGGTCCGACCTCAGAAGAACTAAGTCACGTGTCGCTCGGTCAAAGGAGCATAGCCAAGATAGGTCAGTCAGTTGTGTTTCTGTGTTTGTGGTTCGGCCTTGATAGTTTGACGCGCATGGATCGGCAGACCTGCATCGGTAAATCTTACAGAGGATAGTCAACTCTTCAACCTACAACAAAGTGACGTGGCTGACATTTCTTTACTTCATGTCATAATACCGCTTGCTCCAAGTTCCTTGGGGGACCGCTTCGAGTCAACAACAAGGAAACCTCTGGGTTAGCATAGTTGGTTTGGTGGAAGTGGTTCGGCATGACTTGTTCGGTCAAATTGACTTACAATTATGGGCCGAACTACTTTTGTCTTGGGCCTATGCAGGGAGTCCAGCCTATCTTCGTCTATAAATAGAGCGGCAGGGGTACAGTTGAAGGGACCTTTTTTCAAGAACTCCAAAGAGACTCTGCCATTTTCTACACTAGCTTTCTTTTGGTTCAAACTTGTATTCAATTTGTTTGTTTACGGATTGTATCTGTATTCAATTATTTGAGAAAGGCAATAAAGATTACATTGACAGTGGATGTAGGCAGGTACTCCGAACCACGATAATTCTGGTGTTCTTATTTCTACTATTAGTTTTGCATATATTCCTCTGTTTTAATTTACTATCTTCATTAATCTCTCTACACAAATCTATTCTTGAGTGTTAGTGACCAATTCTGGTGCTAATATTTTAATGCTTTCACTGGGAATCTATATTCTCAAACTGCTAGGTTTTACTTTGTCGTTACTAGATTGAAGAAATCCCACGAAGGAGATCCAAGTTCATTCTCAGGTGTTCATAGATTCTATTAAGAATTCAGACTAATAACTCTAAAATGGGAAGCAAAATACCAGATCAGCCTCCCACAATGCAGATGTCAACGAGACCGCCTGAGTCCAGCAAGTGGGACCCAACAATCAACAAGCTAATCCAGGTGCAGGGTTGCCACCGTCCTAAACCAACCGGAAGTTGTCGCTAGAGTAGAGTTCAATGAGCTGATAAGAGAACTCGTGGAAAGTAGGAGACAACTTGACGAGAAAATTCAAGCTAACGCCAATCTTATGACTCAGATTACTCAACAACAACATCTGAATGTTGAAGGAAGCCCTGCTTCATACTCATCGTCTGACAGCTCTGCTTCGTCTGATGAAAGTCATAGGCGCAGACGCAATAGGATTGAAACGGCATAAACAAGTGCAGCGGAAAATCCAACATAAATGGTCTGGGTACCCTACCTGGAACCATGGCCCCTCATCTGCACCTAGGAAATCGCACTAAAGCTGTAGTGGGAACTTGAGATCTAGAACACAGGTGGAGGCTGGCCCACTACCTCGTCAGGGCCGTAGCAAAGCGGGTCCCTAGAATATGCATTTGGGAGATTACTTACCAAAGAGTCACAGGCCAAAACAGTCATGCAGGACGGATCCAGATTGCCACCTCCCATCCAGACCCCGGATTTATCAGCTATGGTCAGACAGCCGATGAGGGAAAATCATGACTTATCCAACCATGATTGGGGCACAACTAGGAGTCATACTCCGTTCGCAAATGCTATCCTACCAGCAAAGTACCCCTAGAAGTTTAGCATGTTGACTATTCCAGCATATGAGGGGAAGAATGATCCCCGATAGCATGTAATGAGATACGAGTGGACGATGGACTCGGCTAGAGCAAATGATGCGACTAAACGTAGATGTTTTCCAATAACCCTATTTGGAATCACTACCATGTGGTTCACCAAACTTCCTCCACGATCGATCTCCCGGTTTGATGAGTTAGCGACGAAATTTATGGAGCAGTTCAGAATTCATACTAATCGCCCAAAGGACATGATGTCTTTATCCAGTGTAATCCAGGCTCTAGGGGAGTCGTTAAAGGAATATTTACAAAGATTTCATGTTGCTCTACTGAAGTATCAACCCGAATGACCACGCTATTCTTATAGTCATGGTGCGAAGAGTAGATCCGGACTCGGAGTTTGCTGATTTGCTGGAAGGAAAACCTCCGGCTATCCTAGAATGTTTTTATTCAAAGGCGCACCAATACATGAGATGGGAGGAAGCTAGGTGGATGAGGCGAGGAAATGCGCCAGGGCCTGGCAAGGAGACGGTGCAAAGAAACATTGTGGTAAAACAACCTGGAGACGGCTTTGGAAAGGTCCAGGTCAATATTCAAAATAAGCCCGAGCAGTCTAAAGGATCCGGCGGAGGAAATTTTGAAAGGAAGAGGGAAGCAGGAAAGTGAAAACCAAGGATCCCAACCTATAACGAATACACTCCTCTAAACACATCTCTGGAGAATATTATTTTTCAAACACCTTCCAATACCGAAAGCTGCACCCAAAAGAATCCATTGAGCAACAAAAGCACACTGTGAAGTATTGTCGCTTCCATGAGACTTACTGGCACAATACCGAGGAATGTAGACACCTCAATGATGCTATAGAAAAGTTGATTCACCAGGAAAAGTTACAGCAGTTTTTTAAGAATCCGCAGGAAGGCGGACAAGGGACATCCGACCCTACTCGCGGGCCGGCTCAACATCGACCTAAGGAACCCATTCGGACTGGAGGTAGATTGATCATAAACATAATAGTCGGTGGACCGCACCCGGAAGGCAAGAGTTGGCATGAAATGGAACGTTATGCTAGTTCCCTAAAGCATGCGGATTTTGAATGTCGTTCGAACGCAGAAGTCGGGGCCCCAACGAAACAGCAGTGAATGATGACGGATGATATAGTATTCAGGAGTAGAGATGTCTATCAGGCGGTGGCATCTACCATTGACCCGATGGTCATCTCAGCTAGATCGGACCGACATTTGTGAGAAGGATACTGATTGATTGTGGAAGTTCTGTGAATATTACTTTAAAAAGGCGTACGTCCAAATGAAGATGGAGGCAATGCATCTGAAACCATCTAAAGTCCGCATTAACGGTTTTAATGGTGCAGCCACTGATACGATAGGTTTTGTTGAATTAACAACTTAGTTAGGAGAAGGTGAACGTAGAAGGGTACAGATCCTACCATTCATCGTTTTGGATGTTGGTTCCCCATATAATGTTTTTCTGGGTCGACCGGCTCTGGCGGAGTTTAGGGTAGCTTTGGCCCCGTGGTGTTTAACCTTGAAATTTCCGATGGAAAGAAAAGTTGGTGTAGTGCATGGAGACCAAGCGACTAGTCGTGCATGTTATGTGGCTAAGCTTAGAGAGGTCCGGCGAAGAGAGAATGGAAAGGTTGTGTACAACTCTGTCTGCATCCATGTTGCTCAAAATTAACAAGTAGTGCCCGAGCCTTGGCTCGGGCAGCAGGATCGGATCTATAGAGACAGATCCTAGAGACGACAATGAAGAGACCAAGGAGTCTAAAGTAGCACTGGCTGAACTGACGATCGACATTCCAGTCAGCCATGATGATCCATCGCAAGTGCTTAAGATTGGATCACAACTCAACCCCTCGACGATTGAGGATCATATTGATTTCCTCCAAGCGAATCTGGATGTTTTCACTTGGACTCACTCTAGTATGTGCAGGATTTCTCCCCCCATCGCAAGTCATATGTTGAACATTGGCCCGAAGTATGTGTCGGTGATGCAAAAAGGAGGGGTGTGGACCTGGAAAGTCTGCTGCTCTTAGAGAGGAAGTGGACAAACTCAAAGCCAATGGGTTTTTTTGCGACGCCCTCTACCCTGAATGGGTATCTAACCCCGTATTAGTGAGAAAGGCGAATGGAAAATGGAGGACCTGTGTTGATTACTCAGACCCGAACAAGGCATACCCTAAGGATAGTTTCACTTTACCCAGAATTGTTCAGTTGGTCGAGTCAACACCAGGGCACGAATTATTGTCATTTATGGATGGTATTCGGGATACAATCAGATCCCGACGCATATTCCACTCTAATTCAAATATAGTTTAAATCAACTTAATAATCATTTCCATTCACATTTAACTCCAGATTCATATATTTTTTCCAATTTCAAATAATTACTATTCACCAAATCCATTTAATCGCTATATTTGAAATTTTAAACCATTTCACCACTTCAATCAAAATCTCCATATTCAAAATCAATCAATATTTCAAATTCAACATTTAAAAATATATTAAACGTTCGAAATCAAATGACCAAAATTCTGGGTCATTACATATGGGCTATTTTCTATTAATCTTGGAAGGGATACCCCATTGTGGACGTAGTAGAAAGTAGTGCCTTCAGTTTCATTCAGACCCAGTACAAACTTTTATGGATGAATGTTGGCATTGAATTTCTTTGAAAGGTGGTGTTAGCATTCCAGGAGGGATTTGCTAAGAAAAAGGTAAAAGTGTGACCTTATGAGCCTAACAAATTAGGAAATGGCAAAAATTGGGGATGTAGCTGAGCTATATGGTTAGCTACCATTAGGAGCCGTCATCCGATTATTGATTGTTCCTTTTCGAGTTGTTTGCACATAGGCAGCGTGGTATTATATGGCCTCGGTGTCCAGGCATGAAGTAATTTGGTTCATCATGTTAAAGGGGTAGCCAACTTTGTGTTAGCAGAGGTACAAGAAGTTCTTAGCCTCAAATGTATTTTCTATGGAAGTACTATCGAAAGCTAGTCCCTTACCTTGCCATAGCATGAAATCCATTCTTCAATATGTGCCTTTACGGTTTTAATTATAAAGCCTAGTTGGCTGGAATTTAATATGGTAACAATTTCAGCTATTTTAATATGTATTTAAATCCTTAGACATTACTATAATATCACTAGATTTTATATACAAGTGTTTTGATTATCATAAGGTAAAAACCGTCCATATTTATGTGTCGTGTGGTCTTACGAGATATCTTTGATTTTAATGGAGTTTAAATATAATAATTCGGTTGCTTAGAATTTACTCACACCAGACCCAAATCTGGCCCGGAGTTTTATTTTCTATTTCTTAAAATTCTTGCACGCTCAAATTTGAATGAGCAGGTAAGTCATTCAGGCTTCTCATTGATGCATTTTGGAGTAGTGGGAGCAGAAGGCTTCATCGATAGCTAGTTAATATCTTGTATATGTTGTATTATTTGTATTCTGTATCAATTAGGTAAGGGCAGGTAGTTATAACTATCTTAGGATATAGATTGTATTATATAACTCTGATGTATCATTTTGCAATGACTTTGTAAATCATTTATGTTTACAAGTATATATTGTTCTGTTGCATTGTGAGATTCTATATTTGTTTAGTTTCTTATTTTCTCTCTTCTTCTTTTTTACCTAATGGTCTGTCTTTTTGGCACTTGGTTGTTTGCCACATGAATACCGTTAATGTATTAGTGTCGACTTATAAGGGTTGGAAATGCTGTTCGTTGCAATATCTGCACACATAATGCAGAGTTATTTGCATTATTTTCCATAAATAGGAATTTTTAATCGTCAGTATCAAAAAATTTAATAACAAATGTTACAACCCATTTACTCATGGCATGTAATACAACATGTACAATAGTAATTATCGCAAATAAATAGCAAATTCAACTCATTATTTAACCATTTCTATTATAAGCTATTCTTTAGCATACATCGATCTGTAAAATTTCATATTATAAGAAACATAAAAAATCCATAAATTAATGTACACATTAAATACATACCTTAAAACCATCTTTGTCGGAATCAATCAAGTTTCAAACGAACGATTCATCAAATGAGTCCTAAAAATAAACATTCAACTGATTCCTCAATTATGATTATTATACATTATTCACTTCCCTTTATAATTGATGTTTTATGAGAAATAATAAGTAAGGTTTATATTTGTTAAATGCAATTTTCGGAAACAATAATTAATTATGATTACCAGATTTAGTTAAGCGATGAGTAAGGTGAATTCGTAAATCAGTTTAGAGAAACCAAATTGAAACACGTTATATTTAGTGGTAAAGAGTAGAAACAGTTAGACATGTCTAAACCATGTAGTCCTTACAAAATTCACTTATTTTATTTATTGGGTACTTTTGGCACAGGTCCTTATTAAGTTTCAAAATTCACGAAAGTCCTTTACTAAATTTCAGTATAAATTAGGTCCTTGTTTTTTTATTCACGATTATTGCAGACCATAATGCAACTTTTCATAAAAGTTTTTGACATTTCCACAACTTTTCTGTACACTGTGAACATAGTGTATGAAAATTGCTGAAATATCATCACTTATTTATAAAAGTTGCTGACATTTCAGCAATATTTATGTACACTGTGGACACAGTCTATGAAAGTTGCTGAAATATCAGCACTTATTTATAAAAGTTACTGACATTTCAGCAATAATTTTCTTCTTTTCCAGAAAACAGTGATCCGATTTACAATAAAACTTTGACAGTGAAAGTTGCTGAAATATCAGCACTTATTTGTAAAAGTTGCTGACATTTCAGCAATAATTTTTTTCAATCCAGAAAACATGGACCCGATTTACAATGAAACTTTGACAGAGACCCGCTTTACAATATAAGAGTATGATAGAGATGCCTCCCTAATTTCCACTTTATTTATTTATTTATGTTATTGTGTATTGAACTAAGCAATAAATATAGGTATATAAGTTGGAATAAAACATCCAATCATTTACATACAACTTAAGCATATTGATATTGTCCTATCTTAAGATACGTGGGACAATTTTGGTAGATTTGAGCATACCCAATTTTACGTAAAATAGATCTCCAAAACAGAATATTTCACTAGTGGTCTGCATCGAAATAAACAGTATTCAACATTAGCATGCATGTTTAATAATTTTAATTGATGTATAAGGAGTTGGTATACAAACTACTAGGTGCTATTAAAAACCAATCCTGAAGATTAAGTACAAAGATTTCATATTTGAGAGAAACGATAAGATGGAAATTAAGACTAAAGTTTCTAAATTTTGTTATATAGATATAAAAATGAACTTATAGAATAATTTCGAATAGAACCAAAAATAAAGAGACTAAATATATATATGGAAAAGCAGCATGTTTTGGTAAGTTTTTGCTTAAATAGGTTTGAATTTCCAAAAATATAAAATAGCATATTTTTTGGACAAAAAGGAAGTTACATATTTGTTGGAAGCTGTTGTCATAGAATAAATTGTTCTAGTAAATTGCATTGATGTTTATAAATTTAGGAAAAAGCCTAGACCATAAATGGATGCAAGGTCGTACCGAGGGGTTTGGTTGCCCGACATGAACAACTATTTCTTTTCATTTTGTTGCCCTAATTTTTTTTATCATACACCATGCTTTTACATGGAAAGGTTATTTCTAATGAAATATTTGGATTCTATTAAATGAAACGTTTAAGTGTTCATCCAGATAAAAAGCATTATTGGGCTCCGCACTAACTCGCATCTTTATTAAGGTGCTCTATACTTGCACCATACAAATCGACATTAACCTAGTGTGATGCTAATGACACCTAATTTTCTTCTTTCCAATACCATTGTTAAAAAATATCATAAAATTTTATACAATGCTTTTCCTAATACAAGACTTTTTAAAGGGCTACTAAAGATATCATTTTTTTTGCATGATGAACAACCTCGATCAAGACCATTTTCCACCGCGATCATCCACCGAACAATAGTAGTTTGATGGTTGATGGCCGTGTAGAATGGTGTTAGTTAGCGGTTTTTCATCGTGCAAAGCGAATTTAGTCGATGGTTGATTGCCGTGTGTAATGGCTTTCGTATTAGGAACGATACAAATTTTATTGCGTTTATTATTATTTTTTAATGTTATCAGGAAAAGGAAAATTGTGTCCCCTTTGCAGCACACTTAACTTAAGGTCACTTAATGTACATAGAATTACGAGTTTCAATACATCAAGAGTACTTTGATTTTCTTCACGTTGAGTTGTACGGTTGCATCTATGATGTGCATAAGAAACTCAATGTATTATCACCTATATCTCCCATTGAAAACATATACTAATTTTTCTTCATCTTTTTAATAACCGGTGTTGTCAGCTAATTTATTTCATTTACTAGCTCTATCTAGTTTACGTCATTTGAGTATATATTTCTTACATTTAAGAAATCAAACAAAATACCACTTTGAACTAGGGTTATATAACTTATTACATACACTACCAAAAATTGCATACGTAAAATGTTCTTCATATAACCATAAAAGAGCACGATAGTTTAATTACCCATAAAAAGTATTTATTAGTAGTCCATCACTAGTTACTAAATTGGTCAGTAAAAATAACTATCTTTTTTCTATTGCTTTGAAACAAACTAAATTTGCTTACGTTTTCTTCACTCAAAGATAGACAGGATAAGTACCAAGACATCATCATTTATTAAACATGATATAATTAGCTCAACTATTAGTAAACTATTGTCAGTAGTCAAACAACAATTTACACAATTTGATTAGTTCACAAATTGATTTTACGTAATCAATTACTGGCAGTGGAGCTGGTAGTGACAACTATTGCAATGGGCGGTGTAGGTGGCGAAATTACAATAGAGTGAGATATTAACAATTGGAGCATCGTGCAAAAATCAGAGACAAATGAATTATGGAAGATCCCTAAATTAGCCGCGACCGAATTTTGTTGTCCCTCCGGTTTATGTTGCCATAGAAAAATGTCTCGGCGACCTTGGGCTTGGACTGGGCCTAAGTGGATGCTTAAAAGTTTATAATTTCCAACGAGGAAAATAGTGTCAACCCGCATTTTAAAATTTCTCTGTCACATAAATAAAATTTCAACGAAACGTATTTATGAGCCAGGTATGTAACCCATATGCGACAATGAAAAGACTGAGGTATTTAATAAAAGGGAGTTACAACTCCTTTTTAATAAAAGAATAACGCTTAATTAATGAAGAGAAGTTACAAAAAATTTGGAAAACTCCACAAAAATATACATATTTTCAAAAGCATTTGTTACATAATTTGATATACTATGTTCCACTAAATTGCACTGTTTACTTGTTCAAGACTTCAAACGAAAAGCATGGAATTTATGAATAAACTACATTTTCTAGTCCAAGGTAGATCATGGCAACAATGTATCCTACAATTCGAACAATCTAAAAAAGTAGATACAATTTATCAACAATTGAAGTGACTCCTTTTATGTCTCTAATTCATAATAATCAAAGATTCATAGGTAATTACTCATCCATAGACCGATATATTAAAGGAACATTACAAAGAAAACTCAAAATATTGCATGCACATAAGCATTGAAATATAAAATTAAGATTTCTTCTTAGGACTATACAAATTTAAGACCAAATTAATGAGAAATTTGTACTTTTGGTTAGTGGTAGAGAGCAAGAAAATCAAGTGCATGTGAAAGTGAAGCAGATTCACTCGACGACAAATAAGAAATGCCTTTTCACAATTATTATCTATTGTACGATGTTAACAAGATTTCTTGTCAACATCCCAATGTAATTCCAAGTAGAATGGATAGACTTGTTTGAATGGAGGGCGTGATACCCTTAAGAATTGTCTTTAAATTTAACTTCACTTGTTGTTTAATATTGGGTCAGATCTTTCAACGTCATCGAAAGGTTTAGTCCTTGGATTAGATAACCTTTTGTCTCAGTTGATCTAATATGAGGTCCCTTGCATAGGTTTTACCTCTTGGTTAGGTTGAATTTCTCTAAGTTAGTCCTTTTAAGGTTGATTTTAATCTTGTAGAAAGGTTAAGGTGAATGCCCTCTTTGAGTTCAAGCAGGATAACGAATTTCTTGGTGGATATGTAATAGCTTTCGACCTTGTCAAAAGGTTTGATCACTTATATCAAGTAGGTTTTAACCTTATAGAAAGGTATGGGAATGACCTCCTTTGGATTGAACCTTAATAATCCAGATTTTGACCTTGTTGAAAGGTTACATCGATCACTTGGTATGTAGCTTTGGAAGGTACAGGTGTTGATTGAGTATAGAGAACTGCCAACCTGGTCGAAAAGTTTAGATTATGGAGCCAATGATTTTGGAAGGTTTTGTGAATATTGAACCAATTAAGTTGTCGACCTTGTCGAAGGGTACAGATTGTAGAGTTATAGGCTTGGTTGTAGTAGTTGTTTATGCATGAGTGTTGTTAACCTTTTCGAGAAGAACCTTTCAAAGAGGTTGAACCTAAAAATAGGAGTTAAACCAGTAAAGATTTAAGTGAATAGTAAAGTAATTACAAAGCTTAGAACTTCCTCTTTTTCCAAGAAAAAACTTTATTTTATTTAATTCCCCAAATCAACACCCAATTAGGGTTACAATGCTTCAGGAAGTTAAAAGATTAGAATGAGAGAAATCGGATCCCAAAACTAGACCCCTTGGGTCTTATTTATAGATGCAGGTGGTCCGCCTTTCGACTCCATGCTTTCGACTGAGTCGAAAGGTCATCCATTTATATGCAACTGTAAACCTTTTGATTTAGTCAAAAGGTTTGCCCTTCATATGCCATTACGGACCTTTAGACAATGTCGAAGGATCTTTTCTTCTTTATACCTTCATGAACCTTTCGACTTTGTCGAAGGATTTGCCTTCTATATGCTATTGTGAACCCTTCGACCTTGTCGGAAGATTGCACTTTCACTTGATTGTTGTGAACCCTTTGACCTTGTCAGAAGGTTGCTCTTCACTTGATTGTTGTCAGCCCTTCGAACATCGGAAGGTTGCTCTTCACTTGATTATTGTCAAGAGCTGAGCTTCCCTTTAACATTGTCGAAAGGTTGTCTTTCATTCTTTACTGACTTGTGAGTGTTGCTTTCTTCATAAACCTTTCGGCATCGTCGAAAGGTATCCCGGGTGTGTTTCCACTAGTTCGAAAGGCTTGCTATGCTTTCGAAAAGATAACTATGGAGTTGCTCACACTTACTTTGATCTCTTCGTCCTCTTCGAAATGTAAGGACTACATGGATACTGGAACCTTTCGACTCCTTCGAAAGGTTTGGGATTGTTGAACTCTGATGACTGCATCCCTTCGACTCCTTCGAAAGGTTTGGGTTGCGCTTCTTTTCCTTTGTCTTTGTTGAAAGACCTTCTGACTTAGTCGAAAGGTTGGTTTTTGGTGTAACATTTGCCCCCCCATTCGAAGGGATGCTCTTGACTTTCCAAGTCATCTTTATCAAAAGCTATAAAACTTCCCGCCTTTTGGCCTTTCTGTGTTGATCTAGGACGTCCATTTAAATCCGATCCAATGGTTGAGAATTTGGATGACTTTTCTTATATAGTATGCTTCTTCGCCTTCTTTCTATTTTACCTGAAATCAAAATTATTGCGTACAAGTAAAAGAATTCTCCAAAACTTTCTAAATTTTGATTTACAACAACAAGGTAATTTCTCGAATTCGATTCATAAATTTTAGTTTAATCTCTATTCTTATTAGTTTTCAATTAAATTTCCAGTTTTTCAAACCCAAAATCGAAACTCGATATTAGATTGGTTTTCTAAGAAATTTCCCTCCTAAACCAGTTTTTTAATCTAACAAAATTCATCTTTGGCTTTGGATTTTAAGGTTGATGGTGTTTGATAAAGAGAATTTCGCTATTGGGTTTAGCTTTTAATCAAAAGTTCTTGCTTTTTTTAACCTGAGCTTTTGATTTATTGAAAACCTTTATTCTTCTTTTGAAATCGAGTTGAAACGATTTCAATTTAGATCCATTTTGTTAATTGGTTAGATTTGCTTGTTCTTAAAGAAAAATTTGAAAACTGCATTTGTAATCGGGTTTGGGTTTGGTTAAACTTGATATATAACCTGGAACCCTCTCGTGTACAAATTAGCGACACAAAATGACCTTTCTACCCCTTTGAAAGAGACTGAGGCATCAATAATAGATTTTCCCTCTTTGTACCTTTCGATGGGGTCGAAAGGTATTATGAAGCCCACTTTACCATTGTTTTCGAAAGGTTAGATAATTAAATGGTGCAACCTTTCGACAACCTTTTGAGTACTAGCTTTCAACATGGTTGAAATTCTATGACCCTAGAGTTGTCTCTGCTCATCTTTATCGAAACATTTAAAGCACACATGAGTTGAACCTAAAACCTTTTGACTTTAATGGGTATGACATGTTTTGACAACTTTGACCAGACCTTTCGACAACATAAACAATGTAAATATTTTTAACTTAGGAATTTTAAGGTTTTGATTTCGACCATATCGAAAGGTCTTGCCACTTAACTTTATGCTACACTTGAGATATATCCAAGCTTCCATAGAGTTTTTGACATTGTCGAAAGGTGATGAATGGGTTAATATTTCATCTCTTCCCTTCGGCTTTGCCAATAACTTAAAGAATTCATATTATTATTGTTCACTTTCTAGGTTTTCAATAATGTTGAAGTACGATGGTCAAGGTTGATATCATTGTCCTTCCAACATCGTCGAAATCTTGAATTGTTAACTGTTCGACATTGTCGAAAGCTTGAATTGCTAACCTTTCGGCATTGTTGAAAGCTAGAATTTCTAACCTTTCAACATTATCGAAAGCTTGATCTATAAACCTTTTGACTTTGTCGAAAGCTTTTATTATAAACCTTTCGACACTATCGGAAGCTTTTAGTATAAACCTTTCGACACTTTCAAAAGATTAAACTATCATATTTTTGACTTAAAAATTTTCACACCATTCTTAAAACTTGGTGTATGTTTTCGCATTTAAGCTATCTAAGTAAACTTATTTGCTTTTGGATTCTTGATTGCTTTCTAAACTCATAACTAGATAAGAAATTTGACTAAAACGTTTTCACCTGGCATAATCATGAGCTATCCAAAGGTTGAATCCATTGATAAGCACTCCTTCATTGAAACTCAGAGTGAAGTTAATGTTATTCTTAAAGACTTTGACATCACTAGGATCGAAGCCATCCCTCCTAAACCAACTGATACCATTGACAACTCTCCAGAAGGGTATTTTGCTTACATGGCCATCCACATATGGCACGGTGGATTCCTTCCATTCTCTGAGTTCCTACTCTCCTACTTGTCTCATATTGGCATTGCTCCAATATAACTATCTCCAACCGTTTACACCCATTTTCTGTCTCTCGAAGTGCTGGCATTAGAATCTGGACTTCCTTTGCTAAATGCTACAGTCCTAAACTCCTTGACCAAGTTGGCAAGGTTAAGCATTCTTAACAAGCAAATCTATAGAGTCAATGTATATGAGAAGCTTATATCAGATGGCATCAATAAGTTCAAGGACTGGGAAAATCAATTTTTCTTCGTCAAATGCTTTGCTGATGTTCATGGGACGTTTGCCTTCCCCCATAAATCTACTTTAAGGTTGTCTTTACTTTACTCTACGTTTTCTGTTAACTAATCTCTGACTTTTTCTAGGTGAATCTTCTAAGAAACTTAGTGATGCTGACAAGAAAATCATTGACTCTTTAACCGCAACTTCAAAGCAACTTGGGATCAGGCTGAGGCTCTTAACCCCTTCGAATTTAAGAAAACATTCTTTGCTGCTTCCTGGCTAGAGGATTCAAGGAACTCCACCCGCAATCATGCACACTTCTCGTGGCAAGCGCTTATTTTCTTTAGGCGATGCTGAGCACTTCACTTCAATGTTGCCTATATGTGCTGACAATTCTGGTATACTATTAGTTTATAAATTTCTTTCTTTGTCTCTGGAATTCTTTAAATTACTTCGACTGATTTCATATCTTCTTGAATGTGTTTCTGCTCCCTCTAAGGCAATTGTATCTTCAAGTGGTGCTGCCCCTCCTCCATCATCTTCGGATGTAACATCGATTTGGAGTCTTTAGCTAATCTAAAAGATCTCTTAAGAGAAGACTAACGGAGCCCTCTAAAGACGCTCCTTCGGTAAAATTTGTAAAAATTACTGATGTGGAGGAAGAAGAGGAACGTATATCTTCTGAACGAGTGCTAAAGAGCCCTGCTGTTGAAGCCTTTAAAGACCAAACGGAGCAAACTCCTCCGACTCCGGCAATCCTTCCTCATAATACTATCCCTGACTCCCCAACTAAACTTGTGCAAATGTAGCTTTATCTTCTAGAGACTCCTTCTTAGATGCAAATTCTACCGGAGCCGTCATCTTCTATTCCTCCATCGACCAATTTTTATGAACTGGTCAAGCTTATCCTCCATTCAGAATCTTTCATTTCTTCTTCCCTGCCGTCATTCAGTTCAGACCTGGAAAAAAATCATCGCTCTTTAATGGTGAAAAACCTTATAGTAAGTTCTCATCCAATTAATCCTACTATCGCTGGATCTTCCTAATTGATAACTTGTGTTTCTTTTCTTTTTGTTACAGATTTCTAGGAACTGGATTTCTTTAAATGAACATGTTTCAAGGCTTTCTGTTGGATCCTCCAAGCCACGGGAGGAAAATGTTGAACTTAGAAATCAACTGTCTTCTTTGAATGCTGCTCAAAATGACACTTCCTCTGAGTTGGAGCTGTAAGCCCATGAGATGATGGTTTTGATGACAACAACCTTAGAATAGATTATAAAATATAAATACCGATATTATAAGTTTAGATATATATGTATATGCAGGATTTAACCATGCAGGTACCAAGAATGAAGACTGTACAGTATAGAGATTCAAGATATCGAGATAGAAGACTCATGAGTATCAAGATTATCAAGAGTTCAAGATTTCAAGCATAAGTATTTTTATTAGGAATTTTTGTTAAAATTCGTAGAAAAGCACTGGCATCTTAAAATCCAATTTATTCGTGGAATGGAATCCACTTCGAGCCCGTTAAAGGGATGGAACCCTAAGTAGGATGGAACCTACGAAAATCTAGTGGAACATTGTTTTGTATCCACTAATTTTAATTCAAATGATTTTACAAAATTATCTTGTTTTCAAAATGATTTCAAAACTTTCCTTTTAAAATCAAAACTCTCTATCCTTAGCCTCAAAATAATCTTTAATTTCAAAATCAAATTATCCTTATTTTTAAACTATCTTTTAAATATAATATATTTAGCTTTTAAATATTTATACTTAGATTCAAATATAAAATTATAGTAAAATTCTATAATATTATTCTCTATATTTACTTATGAATTTTAACCATAGTTAAGTATATTTATAAAGTTTAAAATAGTTTTATATAAAATAAAAGTTATTTTCAAAGAAAATCAAAACACCAAAAAATCCTTTGGGATGTCGACATGCCCAAATACCCCATGTCGACATGGTGTCAGTTGGTTTCAAAATTCAAACTTCAAAATAAGTGTCTATTCATCATGACTCTTCACGAATGGACATGATTGTTGTTCTTCTATAAATAGGAGTTAGTTTCAACGAATTTTACATTAGATTTTCTGGTTTTTCACTCCTTCATGTTCCACATTTCTTAATACATATTCTTACCATTACTCCGCTGAAATCAACATTGAATCAAACTCGATTACTTCTAGTTTGATTCTCTATCACTATCTCTACAAGGTTCTCAGTGCTATTCAGAGTTATAGACTTCTTTGTAATCTATTAAGCGAGAAAAGGTGTGATTGTGGCCTTGGAAATCAATCAAGAGAGAAAAGGTGTGATTATAGCCTTGGTAAATAATTAGGGTAAACTTGTGGCCCGGAAATCAAGTATCTCTACCCAAAGGATAGAAATTCTGGAGGGTATACCTCGTAGCCATAAAACCGAGGGTGTAATTGTACGATTGCTATTGAAAGAAAATCCGTACTTGTGTTGCGGGACTGGATGTAGGGTAACTCCGAGCCAGTATAAAATCCGGTGTGTTCTTTCCTCTGCTGCTTTTATTTTATTTCTGCATCTGTGTTTGTTTCTGTGATCATATCTGTGTCTGTATATTGCATACATCGGTGTCTAAATTAACATAAACTCAAAAAGATTTGGCAATTCTTTATTAACATTATTTAACCCCCCCTCTAGTGTTAATCCTAGCCTTAAGATCCATAATCCGCATTTCTCACAGGAGCAATTCAAGGCTTCCCTTACCAGGGTTGAAGTCGATTTAGATTCAGAGAGGCAAGCTCATCAACTTACCTCCGATGGAGAATTTGCAATGGAGCTAGCTCAAAAAACTTGGAAGATGAGGAAACTCGCTTGGTCTCCAAGAATACTCTGTTGAAAGACAAATTCAAAAGGATCGAAGCTTCACTCAAACTAGCTGTCCAAACCCTCTCCAATGTTAAAAAGCAAGTCTCTGAGTTTGCTGAATCCACCTTGGGGCCCATGATGCTGAAACATTATAAAGATGCCCTCATGTTCGCCTATGCCGACAATCATGAAAAATGTCCTGACTTTGGCTTTCCCTCTCTCGACCCAACTTTAGCCAAAAGAGTTATGGACAAAATTGATCAAATAGGGCAGGCTTCCGGGCCCAAAGGCAAGGAGGAGATAGTTAATGTTGCGAAAGCTCTTTCTTTTGATATCCCCTCATTCGACATTGAATCCGATTCTGAAGAGGAGGACGATAAAGATAAAGATCCCGCGAAAAAAGATGATGATGAAGTTGATTGGGATAGTGACTATGATGATGATAACGATGATAACCCCTCTAGAGGTCAAGACCCTGGTGGAGACAAAGGGGGGCCTTCCGGTGCTTCAGGGATGGACAATAGTGATCATAACGAAGCTCCTGGGATAGAAAAACCCCCTCCAATTGATATTCCTCCATCATCCCCTGGTCCATCTGCCCTTTCAGAGGAGGAAACAGCTCCCACTCATACCGAGGATCCACAAGAGAAAGAACAAGCCCCTGGGCTTCTAGTCCAGTTTCACAAGTACAGGCTTCTCTATTTAAATGTCTTATACTTTGAAGATAAAAGTTAATGATAAATCATTTGTCTTAGATAAAGAAGAAGTCAAATTTTACCTATAAAACAAAACATGAGAGAAAACAAGTGCAAATTAACAAGTTTTATGGGGGTTAGATAAATTAATAAAGGAACACAATGCTCAATCTGAGAGATATCACAGTCTGGATAGGAGTACCTCTGTTTTAGCATCTTTTAAATATCAGAGGGCGGCTCCTTTACCAAAGAAAGCGTGTCTCTGGCATGACTCTCTCTTGAAGGAAAATAGAGAGTTAATAACTCTATTCTGGATGATGATGGAAGAGAGAGACATTTTAATTAATTTTTTGTATAAAGCATATTGTAGACACTCTATCATAGATTTTTCTTACTTACGCGAATTCAGTGGGGGTCTCCTTAGACGTTTTCATAAAAAGATACTTAGATAAATTCAGATCTGACCAGCATCCCGGAGCCTGCTGGAATTTACCATGGGTCAAATCGATTCCTCAAGATCTCCCCCTTGAAAAGATAAAGTATTATAAAGATAAATTTGTTTTTGATTTTTTCTTTAGGTCTATTTTGTATGAACCAAATGAATAATTATAAATATGTAACAAGTAATCGATTTATGAATATATGTTTTTGTTATGTTTTCTATGCTTAGCTTCTTTTTACTGTGCTATTCCAGAATATCAGCTCTTTAGGTCGAATCGTCCTAAGGGACCACTTGAGCCAATATGTTAAATGAGGAAATTTTACTCTGAAAATGCATCGATTTCAAAGACTTTGAAGTTAGCAAAATATTATTTTCTTGGGGATTTACAAAAATTATACTTGGAATACCCTCGTCTCCACTTTGACTTTCTTGAGGAAGAAAAGAATCATTCTTGAAAGAAATCAGAACATTCCATTCTAAGATAATTTGTAGTCGCGATAATCCACCAATCGGAAATTGGGATTATAGTAAATGTCCACCGATTGTAACTCCTGAAGGCGTCACTGTAACTTTTGACTCAACAGTCATGCTTTCAGCTAACACTTTAGACAAATTTAGGAATGTGGTCTCTCAACTTTAGATGTGATGAAAGTGTTTTTTGTAACTTTTAGCTTTGTGGTTATTTGAATTGTAATCCATTACTATAATAATAAAGATATTTTTTATCCTAATTTTGACTTTCTTTCATTTCTTTTTATTTAAATAGGAGCCACAACCATTCTTGCTCAAAAATTAATATCCCACTTTGATGCAATCAGAAAAAGATTATTATTAGAGAGTGGAGCAATTGTGGTTCAGGATGAAGTATTATTAGAATGTTTTGGTGGCAACGTTGGAGCCGTAAAATTGCACAAAAGATATTTTATCCAAAAAAATATCGCCAGTAATCATAAGGATCTCATTGACTATCTTGAAGCTAAAATTAAGAAGAAAGATTAAGTGATTAATATGCACAAACAACAAGTGAAGTCGAATCCTGTGACGCCCCACCTCTATACTCACGCTAGCCAAGGACACTATGGGGTAATGCCGTCAACTAGCACGAAGAATAAGGTTGTTGAGGAGCGTCCATCCATGTAATTGCTTTGTGCAAGCACCCGATATGTCAGATAGTATAACATGCATTTCATTTAGAGAGGAAATTCGACATACCAAAATAAACTCAAAGCTACTACACAGTGGCTATATGGTCTTTGGAAACAAATATAGAAGTAAGCATAGCACAAATCAGTCACAGACGTTCATATCACAAAGGCGGAAATAGATATGAATATAACGCATATAAGTGTACATCGGAGTAGTGGTCAAATAAGATCCATAATATCATAAAAGAATAGATACAAGTGCTACACCAAAAGTATGTATACATCATGGAGTCTCTATCTCGAATGTATAACAACAAAAACTAACAATCTAATGTAGTTAGACAAAAGTCAGATAATAATGATCCCAGATAAGGAGTCAAGCAGAAGCACCTGTAACATCTTGGTCTGACCCGAGTATTATTTAATAAGAAAATAATAAACGGATCAATCTAGCTATAAATATCAGATAAAAATGAGCTAGAATAAAACATATGACAAAAACGTAAGATAACAATAATGCCATATTGTGATAAGTATGCATTTGAAAATCAACCAGAGATTAATCAATATCATAAGAATCTTCTCACAGATCAAAAAGAAAACCATATTCTTTATTTTTATTGACCAAGTCACAAATATTGGCAAACATCTCAATGCCAATCGTAAAAGTTGTTGAAACACAAATTCACCAGTGCACAAATATTGATAAACTCATCAATGTAAATCACTAAAATTGGTGAGACACAAATTCTAGAAATCATCAATGGAATTCTAGAAATCACAAGAGGAGGAGGCTTATCCCAAAACGGGAGTACGAAAACTCACCAACACGTTTATCACAAAATGGGTCGTTATCCCATAAAAATGAGCCGGAGCTCCTCCTGACAGGGTCCCCCATTGCGACTATGAGCCGAAGCTCCTCCTGATGAGACGGAGCTCCTCCTGATGAGCCGAAGCTCCTCTAAATGAGCCGAAGCTCCATAAAATCGAGGTATAGTTTCCCCCTCCCTCCACGTGGACAAAGAGAGACAAAGCTCAACATAACGGGGTACTATTCCCCACGTGGACAAAGAGACATCGCACATTGCTAGTCTAAATCACAAAATGATCATCATCGATCATCAAGAAGTGTCAATTACACTAAGCTAGTAAATAAATGAGTTTAGCTTCATGTCCCATAACCACTGGCTTAACTTAAATATTTACGAACAAATTGTAAATTCCCACTCACAAATTGTCACAAGAGTTTCAATCGAACAAGTCCAAAAATTATCCGACGAAGTAAACGTAAGTGTTTCATACCACTTATTTTACTAAGCCGTTTAATTAGATTTCTCAAACGAATGAAGTAAAGGTTTGTATATACTAATAGATTGGAAAACGGTTTTATAAACGAATTTTGTATTGAAAATAGGGTTGAAATCATCTTTGTGAAAGAGTTTGAATATTCACTACTAGTATAGAAACCTTTGTATTTTAAAGTGACAAGTCATAGAAATGATTGTAGAAACAATCAATTGCCAAAAATTCATACACGAAGACGTGAATTAAATCCAAAGAAATCGATACCAAATCCATCAAAATTGATATTTTCAAAAATCCAAAGAAGAAGTCATCAAAGTCGATAATAGTGATAACAACTAGTCGAATCGACCAAAAATCGATTAACATTAGAGTTTTACTCAAAATTAGGCAAATAGGCAGATATGCATGGATCCAGACGTCTGAGGGGTCAATCCAAACGTCTGGTTTTGGTTTCTGGAAATATTACAGAAAACCAACCAAACGTTTGGTTTGGAAAACCAAACGTCTGAATTCAAGAATCAGATGTCTGGAATTGGTTTTTGACCTTTTTATTTTTTTGCCATATATTTATTTTTCACCCACTATAACCAGACTTCTGAACTTGATCGACCAGACATCTGGTCACCTGGTCTAGGCAACAATTTGCCTAGGCCATGATGGCCAAAACGATTTCGGAAGCGATCGAGCGAGCAACGGCGACTAAGGATTTACACCAAGCGATAACCCGGCCTTATAGGCTCTTCGATGCACCCCAAACAACATAACCAAACATTCTTAGAAGGATTTTCACAAAATTAGACTTCAAATCCAAAAATTAGCAAATCACCAAATCAATTCAAATCAAAAGCAAATGATCGTGAATAGATGTTAAGAATTCATACCTATCCACAAAGATAGACATAGACATAGATGTGAGATAAAAATCTCACCTTTAACTCAAAATCTCAAGTGGGAAGCTCTAAAACAAGCTAAGATCAATTCCTCTTCAACAAAAACTCAAGAAGCTTCAATCTAAGCTTACAAGTAAAATATTTCCTAAGTTAGGGTTTAGGAATTTCTGAAAATGAAAGAGGGGTTGAGATGGAAAAGATGAAGAGGATGCTTACCTAATCTTCTCCTTGATTTTCTAGCTTGAAGTTGATAATTCCTAAGAGAATTAGGGCTTAGGAATTCCTAATTTCTTTTCTCTTTCCCCATTTTCATCTTAGCTTGAAAGTATTAGGAAATGAAAGTGAATAAAGAGGAGTTGGATGAAGGGTTGGGTTATTTGTTTGGTTAGTGGGTTGAAAACCAAACCCAAAGCCCTAAATGAAAATGCCGAAATTCTAGCTAACTCCAAACATATCAATGTTTATACTCAAAAAGGTTGCAAACGCCATTTTGAACTCAATGGAAGTAGTCTCGAGCTCTAATTTGACTGTTTGCAAAAAGTAGCTTTTCGGACTTAAATCCGACTAACGATGCTATATCTAAATAAAATATTTAAATATACAATCGTAAAATATGCGGGTTGTTACAGACTCTCCTGCTTAAAGAAATTGCATCCTCGCAATACTTAAGAAGGAAATAAAAAGTAACAAACATAAAAGCATATCAACACAAAAGAAAATTTGAAGTAAGAAGTTTACCCCAATGAACACGAGAGAGTAAGTCCGAATGTGTTCGCTCATAAATCAAATTAGGTGAAACTTTAATTTCTTCGGTAACACCAGGCTCAAGAACAGAATCGAAATCTGTAAGGCATTTCCGTAGTTGAGAGACGTGGAAAACGTCATGAATAGCAGAAAATGGAGCCGGTGCATCGATGAAATTCATTAACGGTATGCCCGAATAATTTGGGACAACGACGTAGTATAATAACAGTACGTTCGATGTACCCGGATCTCAAATAAATTGGACAATGGCGTAGTACAATAATGGTATGTCAGATGAACCTGTCAAAAGATCATTCCATTCGGACATCATCAAAGAAATAACCATTTGTAGTTTACAACTAAGGGCGTCGGCAAAACGATCTCCCTTTCCAAAGTGTAAAGAATATCAAGGTCAAAGGATTTCAAGGAACTCAAGCCAACGATGTTGACGCAAATTAAGTTCCTTTTGAGAAAATAAATACCCCAAAGATTTATGATCGATGTAGAGAACAATTTCTCTCCCAAAAATAATGATGCCAATTCTAAAAGCGAAAACAATAGCCGCGAACACTAGATCATGAGTGGCATACCTAGTCTCGATAGGCTTTAATTGTATAGAAGCATAAATGATAGAACATTCTCTTTCCTAAGAGAATGGAACCCAAACCAATACAACTAGCATCGGTACAAATAATAAAGTCTTGGTTCCCCTCGGAAATCACAAGAATAAGAGTATCAGAAAAAAGTTCTTTTAATTGATCCTCTTTCCCAAAAAGCTAAAACTTTCAAAATTACAATTAACTTTATATAATAATCTTTCTAGAAAAATTTACTTACTCCAAGTCAATAATTGTGTCTGATTGTCTCATCAAAGCGTTTAGGAGATTCCTATCGATAACGTTGATCAAGCGCACCGATCAGAATTCTTAAAGCACTCAATGGGAAAAACAACACAAAATATATTCTATATGATAAAAATATCTCTTAAAACTTTACGAATATTCTTTGCTTGTTTTAACAACAAAATCCAATTGTACTTATAAATAAATATTATGAAAAAGATTTGCAAATTTTAAATTGCTGTCTTCATCCATAATCAATAAATTCAAAAACGGACTCATCAAGATATTGTAGAACACTCGATTCATAAAACGGATGAAAGAAGCTGGATGGTTCGTCAAACCAAATGGCATAGCAAGCCATTCATAAGAATCATTATGAGTGCGGAATGCAGTTAGTGGAACGCTACCGTCCGTAACTCATAGCTAATGAAAACTGTTGGCAAAGTCTAATTAAAAAGACCTTAGCACCACTCATAAGATCGCTTAGGTGATAATCCCAAGACAAGCTCAAAGATACCGGGAAATTCTCGAACTACTCGAATGAGAGGAATAACATCTTCCGCAACAAGTGAGTCTAGGGAATAAATTGATGCCTCCAAATTGGAATCGAAATAATTTAGAAAAATAGAAATCTGCTTAACATATTGAAAACGTCGAAGATGGATAGTCCACTCGGGACATGAGATATGGCTTTATAATAATTAAGCCAATCCTTTCAAAAAAATCAATTCTGAAGCCTAAGTAATGCATAGCATGCAAATCGACTCGGAAAGAATAATCACCTAAAAAAATCTTGATATCTTAAAAAAAAGCAAACGGAGTGTTGCCAACCGAGTTAGCAAATCTCAGTGAAGGCATCAAGCCCAAAATATTTAAAGAAAAAGAATCAACAAGTTCTTTTGATATGAAATAATGAGATGAACCCATATCAACAAGAACTCAAATAGGATAATCACAAAACAAATGCCATCAAGGATTGAATGAGAAATACCTTGACCACGAGAAGTGTTACTAGGAGCGCGCACTACATTCAGCTCTCCCTCTCTCTTGCTTCGACGTTTGGGACACGAAGATATGTAATGATCCGCACTTTAGCAATAGCGGCAAGAAATAGGCCTTGGACACCTACTTATATAGTGGTCCTTAGAGCCACAATTATAGCATTCTCCACGATTAGGGATTGGAGTCTTTGCTATAGAAGTCACTTGCTTCACCCTCTTGTTTGGATTAGGACTTTCGAACTTAATAAAGGGATGCCTCTTCTTATTGACACCCACGATCTCAACATCACTTTATTTATCAGCTTCTTCAATTCGAAGAGCGATATCTATAATAAGCTGATCGAAAGAAACTTCTAGTTTCAGAAGTAAAGGCTTTTTAAGATTCTAATTCAACCCATGGACAAACCTTTGATTTTTCTTCAATGGGGTATTAAAATACTCGACCCCATACTTAGAGAGAGATTCGAAAGATGCGACGTAATCCGTCACAGAAGATTCGCCTTGAACAAGGTCAATAAAACGCCGGCCAAAGTTACTTTTCCAGTTTCCAGCACCAACTTCAACTCGAACATTTCTCGGAATTGCTCCCAAGTAAGATCCGCTTCAATAATCTCCAAAACCAAAAGCTCATACCAATCGAATGCTCTTTCTTGGAGCATTCTAGAAGCCACTTGGACTCGATGGAGATCAACAAGATTCATGCAAGAAAAGATGCGATCGCATGATCTAAGCCAAGCTTGAATTTATATAACGCTTTCGAAACCCTTGAATGGCCTTCAACCCAAATCGGTATAATCTCTGCACAAGCGTGCAAATCCAAATCTAGGATGAGTAGGCTCTGGAATGGGTCTGACAGCTTGAGCATTCTTTACAAGATCTAAAAGCTGTTGGGCTGACATAAATACTCCATCCTGAGGAGTAGCACTGGATTGACCGGCACTGGGACGGTTTGATAACCAATTCTCTTCTTTAAGAAAGAAAGAAAGAAGAAAAAGAAGGTTATTCTCAGAATGAATATCAAACAATCATGATTGATAAAACAAGGCATCATATAAGAAAATAGGATAGAACGGGTCCTAAGACTTGGATAAATCCTAAGGCACGATTCCTAAGAAGGACTTAGGACAATGATCCTTGCTAGATTATTCTACACTGTTCCAAAGTTTGGCTTTGATACCAAGCTATGATGCCACATCACTATACTCACGCTAGCCAAGGACATTACGGCGTAATGCCGTCAACTAGCACAAAGAATTGAGGAGCGACCATCCGTGTATCTGCTTTGTGCGAGCATCGATATGTTAGATAGTATAACGTGCATTTCATTTAGAGAGGAAATCCGACATACCGAAACAAACTCAAAGCTACTACACAGTGGCTATATGGTCTTCGAAAAAAATACAGAAGTAAGCATAACACAAATCAGTCACAGACGTTCATATCATAAAGGCGGAAACAGATATGAATATAACACATATAAGTGTACATTAGAGTAGTGCTCAAATAAGATCCACAACATCACAAAAGAATAGATACAAGTGCTGCACCAAGGAGTATGTATACATCATGGAGTCTCTATCTCGAATGTATAATAACAAAAACTACCAATCTAATGTAGTTAGACAAAAGTCAGATAATGATGATCGCAGATAAGAAGTCAAGCAGAAGCGCTTGTAACATCTCGGTATGACCCGAGTAGTATTTAATAAAAAATAAAAAATGGATCAATCTAGCTATAAATATCAGATAAAAATGAGCTAGAATAAAAGATATGAAAAAAACGTAAGATAACAATAATGCCATACTGTGGTAAGTATGCATTTGAAAATCAACCAGACATTAATCAATATCACAAGAATCTTTTCACATATCAAAAAGAAAAGCATATTCTTTATTTTTATTCACCAAGTCACAAATATTGGCAAACATCTCAATGCCAATCGTAAAAGTTGTTGAAACACAAATTCACCAATGCACACATATTGATAAACTCATCAATGTAAATCACTAAAATTGGTGAGACACAAATTCTAGAAATCATCAATAGAATTCCATAAATCATAAGAGAGGGAGGCCTATCCCAAAACAGGAGTATGAAAACTCACCAACACGTGTATCACAAATTGGGTCGTTATCCCATAAAAATGAGCCAGAGCTCCTCCTGACATGGTATAGTCCCCCATTGCGGACTATGAGCCGAAGCTCCTCCTGATGAGCCGAAGCTCCTCCTGATGAGCCGAAGCTCCATAAAATCAAGGTATAGTCCCCCCACGTGGACAAAGAGAGGCAAAGCTCAACATAATGGGGTACTGTCCCCCACGTGGACAAAGAGAGGAAAAGCTCAACATAATGGGGTACTGTCCCCCACATGGACAAAGAAACATCGCACATAGCTAGTCTAGATCACAAAATGATCATCATCGATCATCAAGAAGTGTCAATTACACTAAGCTAATAAATAAATGAGTTTAGCTTCATGTCCCATAGCCACTGGCTTAACTTAAATATTTACGAACAAATTGTAAATTCCCACTCATAAATTGTCATAAGAGTTTCAATCGAACAAGTCCAAAAATTAACCGACGAAGTAAATGCAAGCGTTTCATACCGCTTATTTTACTAAGCTGTTTAATTAAATTTCTCAAACGAATGAAGTAAAGGTTTGTATATACTAATACATTGGAAAACGGTTTTATAAACGAATTTTGTATTGAAAATAGGGTTGAAATCATCTTTGTGAAAGAGTTTGAATATTTACTACTAGTATAGAAACCTTGGTATTTTAAAGTGACAAGTCACAGAAATGATTGTAGGAACAATCAATCATCAAAAATTCACATACGAAGACGTGAATTAAATCCAAAGAAATCGATACCAAATCCATCAAAATGGATATTCCCAAAAATCCAAAGAAGAAGTCATCAAAGTCGATAATAGTGATAACAACTAGTCGGATCGACCAAAAATCGATTAACATTGGAGTTTTACTCAAAATTAGCCAAATAGGCAGATATGCACAGATCCAGACATTTGAGGGGTCAATCCAGACTTCTGGTTTTGGTTTCTGGAAATATTCCAGAAAACCAACCAGACGTCTGGTTTGGCAAACCAGACGTCTGGTTTGTCAAACAAGATGTCTGAAACCATCCAGACGTCTGAATTCAAGAATCAGACGTCTGGAATTGGTTTCTGGCATTTTCATTTTTCTGCCGTATATTTATTTTTCCTCAGACACTATAACTAGACGTCTGAACTTAATCGACCAAATGTCTGGTCACCTGGTCTAGGCAGCAATTTGCCTAGGCCGTGACGGCCAAAACAATTTCGGGAGCGATTGAGCGAGCAACGACGACTAAGGATTTACGCCAAGGGACAACCCGGCCTTATAGGCTCTTCGATGCACCCCAAACAACATATCCAAACATCCTTAGAAGGATTTTCACCAAATTGGACTTCAAATCTAAAAATTAGTATATCACCAAATCAATTCAAATCAAAAGCAAATGATCGTGAATAGATGTTAAGAATTCATACCTAACCACAAAGATAGACATAGACATAGATGTGAGATAAAAATCTCACCTTTAACTCAAAATCTCAAGTGGGAAGCTCTAAAACAAGCTAAGATCAATTCCTCTTCAACAACAACTCAAGAAGCTTCAATCTAAGCTTACAAGTAAAATATTTCCTAAGTTAGGGTTTAGGAATTTCTGAAAATGAAAGAGGGGTTGAGATGGAAAAGATGAAGAGGATGCTTACCTAATCTTCTCCTTGATTTTCTAGCTTGAAGTTGATAGTTCCTAAGAGAATTAGGGCTTAGGAATTCCTAATTTCTTTTCTCTTCCCCCATTTTCATCTTAGCTTGAAAGTATTAGGAAATGAAAGTGAATAAAGAGGAGTTGGATGAAGGGTTGGGTTATTTGTTTGGTTAGTGGGCTGAAAACCAAACCCAAAGCCCTAAATGAAAATGCCGAAATTCTAGCTAACTCCAAACATATCACTGTTTATACTCAAAAAGGTTGCAAACGCCATTTTGAATTCAATGGAAGTAGTCTCGAGCCCTAATTCGACTATTTGCAAAAAGTAGATTTTCGGACTTAAATCGGACTAACGATGCTATATTTAAATAAAATATTTAAATATACAACCGTAAAATATGTGGGTTGTTAAAAATCCCATAATCGACTTTGATGAAAAGATGTCAGAACTCATTCATCAAATAAGTGATTTGGAGTTAAAATTGAAAGATAGCCAGGCTCAATGTGCCTATTTAGATTCATTTTGGGAGAAAAGACCATAAAGATTGAGCTTCCGGTCCTACAAGCAAATCCTTCAGCTGTCAAGCCTACTAGATCAAAACTTCTTGCAGCTCAAAAATTTCCCACTATGCTCAACCCTCCCCTAGGCTTAGACGATAATGTAGTGGAGAATTGGTGTCATATGGTAAATTTTGAAATCGCCAAATATTTTGATGAGCAGCAGAAGATAAAGTATTCCCAGACTATCAATGATTACGCTGCTAAAAATCAGAAGGTAAAGCATGATAATTACTTGCTCGACAAGTGGGTTGCAGAGTTAGAAAGGGAAAACAAAACCCTTAGGGCTGCAAACAGGTCCTTTAATCACGCCTTGAAAATCAACATTGATGCTATTTATGATGAGAGCAATATAAGAAGGAAAGAAAAGAAGTTTAAGGAAGTTTAAGGAAGTTCGCCTCACCGTCTTAGGACACCAAAGGCCAAGAAACTCTAGTCAGAACATCGTCGATCTTCCTTCTTCCGGTTGCCACTAGTGCGATTGATTCCAGTGCGATAATAAAGCGACGACAATATAAAATCTGACCGTAACTAAAACATAAGATAAAACCCTAGATCAATCTCATCTGCCTTTCACAATGGATTATGAATTCATTGCATATTTTTCTGATGATCCTTGGCCTTCCAACCAGCTACGACCCCAATCTTGAGATAAAAAAACAACGATCACCAGAATTTCATTAAAACCCACTTTACGTTCAACTTATGACTACTCCATAAATACACGCTTAAAAATCTTGATTCCAATTTCAAAAATCATCAATTTCGAAAACGTTTCAGATTTTATAAAAAAATCGAGAAAACTTGATATTCAAATTTTGGGATGTAATTGAATTTTCACTGTTATATATTAATTTTGAAATAAATATCCAACTTAAATACTAAAAATTATTTTTAAATAAAAGGTTACAGTCTTACAATCATTTCTCATTTGGGAATCATAACCTATAATTGATCATAGAAGGAGCAATTGAATTAAATTTAGGTTTTGTTCCTGTAATATAACAAAGATATATGCATATAAACATATACAGACATTCATACCAAAACATTTGCACACACACACACACACACACACACACACACACATATATATATATAGACATACATAAACATAATCACATCCATGCTATCACTTCACATCAAGTTTTAATCATAAATATCAGGTTATAAATTAGGCTAAGATACTTTGGGTAGTAGTTTGCTCACCTGGATTGAAGTTTGTAACAGAGAAAAAGCAAAAGCCTGGAACTTGGACTCGAATATCTGGAAACTACTTTGATCTGGAAATGATCTAAATGTTGAATCTTTTCTTGTTTTTCAGAGTTGAATTTAAAGCTGAAATTTGAACCGCTTCAGGCTTTAAAACGTTGCTTTGATCTTTACTTTGGTTTTTGTTGTATTTTGATTTCTAGGCTTGATCAGGTTTGAAATGCTTGAAACAGATTTTTGATCTTTAAGTTTTTTACAGGCTTGCAACAGATCTGGTTTTGATTCTGAAGCTTGGGATTGTTGAGATGAATTTGTCTGAACAGGTTTTTGATTTTCCTTTTATCTTTTGATCTCAAGCTTGCTTCAGATCTGAGGCTTGTTTTAGTTCTTCTAATTTGTTTTCAAGCTTCCAGGTTGAAACGCTGATAGTTGTTATTTTGAGGTTTTAAATTTTCTTTTGTTTTTAGTTTACTGGTTTGAAAAGTGAAGAAGAGAAATATGGTTTCTTTCTTAAGCAATATATTTATGTATTTAAATTTCAATGAAAACGTATTGCCACTTCTTTAAATTAAACCATACACTTGTAACTTTAAATTAACACTTGTAATATGAAGCATATTATTAATTAACATATGTCACTTTTGATTAAATTGTGTTTAAGTCCTTTTTGTTAAATTTATTTATAACTTTGTTTTAAACCCTCACTTTATTTTAATTTATAAAACATTTTTTATGTTTTTAAACTTTTTTTAAGGAAAATGATTTAAATATCTAATTATACAAAATAAATAATCTTTTGTACACACACACACACACACACACATATATATATATTAGTTCTTTAAAATATAAAGATTTTAACTTCAATTTATAAAATATTTACTTTTGAATTCCAAATCAATATATATATATACCTATATATACATTATAATATTAGAAAGCAAATTTTTATTAATTTTAAAATATGGAGTTTTCAAATCCGATTTATTTTTCAAACATATTTATTTTGAATTTCAAACCCAAATTCTATTTAAAATCAATTTATATACATGTCTTTAAATAACAACCAAATATCTTATTTTATTTGGAAAATTAATAATTAATTCACCAATTAAATCCAAAAATTTATATTAATCACCAGTTTTAAATTTGACTCAAAAATCGAGATCGTTACACAAAATGCGCTTGCATGTTTATTGAAAACTTTCAAAGGAGTCGAAACAAATGCTTTTGAAAGGGTTTTCTAAATAGCTTTCGAAGGGGTTGCCACCTTTTTGTTTAAGTGTAGCTTTCGAATGAGTGCCTATGTTTTAAACTAATACTTTCGAACGGGTAGTCTCAACCTATCGAGAGTTTGTTGCCATCCCCATGCCTTTTGAAGTCATCAACCAATTCGAAAGGTAGCTTTTGTTGTAAACCTGTACCAAGCCACTTGCTAAAGCTTGTGAAAGGATTTAAGGGTTTCGATGGCAATGGCTTCGAAAAGGGTTTCGAAGCTATCCTTCAAATGTTTTACTTAAATGTTTTGAGCTTTCGAAAGGATGGTTTCGAACCCATCAATATTTCCCCAAACAATTTTATATGAAAATTAAAGATTTTGAAAGGAGTACTTTCGTATATATTCACTTTAACCCAAAAGATATCTTTAAAGATAAAGCCAATGCTTTCAAAAGGGGTACTTTCAAGTAGTTTCCGCTATGCTTCTAAGAGTTAATAAGTAATGCTTTAATACTTTCGGAGGGTGTAGTTTGATGATTTTGAAAGAGACGTTTTAAAGTGTTATGATAAGCATATGCTTAGTGTTTTGAAAAGAAGATTTAAGTGCTTTCGAAGGAGGTTATCCAATGATTTTGAAAGTAAAAGGTTTAAGGTTTTGAAAGCCTTAGTTTTAAAAATAAAGAACCCAATCTCATTTTTAAAGGAAAAATCATAGCTAACATAAAGGAGTTTTGAAATGGTTTTAACTATAAAGTTTTTGAAGAAGCTTTCCTTGGTAGTATAATAGGCTAAAGGGATTAACCTTATTTCATATGTAAATGATTTCAAGGATATTAAACCACATGTGTCGGTATTATTATGTATGTTAACTTCTTCTAATATACATATTCACTTTAATATGGACCTATAACTGTATTTTGGGGAAAAAAGAAGAATAACCAACTAGGTTGACCGAATAGTGAATATAAATTGAGTTAACTCCTGAATGAGTAGAATTGCATTCAGGAGGCTAGATAGACCAAAATATAGGATGTGTAAATAATGATTAAAAAGTTGTCAGATAGACAGATTCGTAGTACCAAGGAAAACTATGACTAGGAAAAGATATTAGCAGGAGCCAATAGGTTTGTAGTGAACCCATCAAAACAATATCCAAATTAAGTTATTGAAAAATGTCAATAGGTTCATCATCAACCCATGAAAACTATGATAAGAGGGAAGTTATTGGAGATACTAATAGGTTCAGGGGGAACACATGAATAAGGGAGTTATTGGCAGGGGCTAATAGGTCCTTAGTGATCCCATGAAAACTGTGTAACTGAACAGAGGTTCATAAATTTGAATAGGTTATTATAAGCCCATGAAAACTAATAGGTTAATGGTGACCGAAGAAACTATAAATGAGACATATAGTCAAAATGATTGGGGATGGGTAATCTAGAATTTATTTACTTGTTTGGGGATGGGTAATCTAGAATTTATTTACTTGTTTGCATATCATCATAATATTTTGAATTGTTTTTTTAACCATTGTGGATGCAGCAGTATAGTATATAATTTTTATAAAGTTTTAGACAAGATACTAGTGAGCGAAAAACCCATTTCGCTAAGTGGCGTGGTCTAACTAGATATCTAAATAGTTTGAGATGGCAGGTTATTATTCATATCAGGCTTTATGTCTAACTCGAAGTTTATGTTTTCCCTTAAATTCCCGGATGCTCAATTAATTTGAAGTAGTTTGAGAGTTGAAGTTTTAAGGTACCCCTTTAGACAATAAGCTTTAGGAGACGTGAGGGAGGCAAGGTAGCTATTATGAGTTCTTTTTGATTCCCTTGTTGCAAAGGAAAAGTTGTTTTATTTGCCTAGTTATATACTCTGATCATCCAAGGGGGCATCTTCATATGTCACCATTGGCATATGTTGTAGAAATTATATTTTCTCTTAACGTGGTTCTCGAATATGGGATTATGTAATGAATTCGAAATGTTTTGAAATGGAATGTGAAAGTTGTTTAATGATTTTAAATTTTCCATCTCTGTGTGTTTCTGTTATATCAATAAATCTAACATTACCATATTTGGTCGTCGAGGATTAATAACTATGGATAAATGCAGCATCCATAGCCGTTAGTTTTGGGCCTACAAATAGGGGATGTCACAAGTTGGTATCAGAGCATAGGTTTATTAAACTTAAAAGAAAATTTAAACTTAAAAGATTTTTCAAAACATAATCCAATGAATCAAAAAATAAGATCGGCGTTCGGGATAACGCTATAGTAATATATTTGTATTTGATATATACCAGTATGTATGGCACGTCCATTGGACGTGTGCGAAGACAACTGTGACTTAAATTTTTTTTAATGTAAAGTAGTGCGTACAAAAAATGTATTGTCATACAACGGCATAAGCTTACCGGTTAAGATTGAATAGTCAAACTATTATTTTGCTGCTATTCATACATGACTATGTTATTGCCTCTTTGTTTGTAAAATGTTTTCTCTCCTCCTTTATTTAGGCTTGAGAACGGCATCACTAAGTAATAGGTGATGGCGGAGTTAAAAACATTTTTTTAAGGATTAGTTTATGTGATACATGTTTTTATAATGATTGTAAAAAATTTAAATTAATGTTGTTATATGTATGATGTAAATGAATGTTTCAAATTTGAGCATAAATTAATACGTGGGTATGAAAAGTTACTGGAATATATGTGAAATGATGAAGTTCCTTTGGTAAATGCAGAAGGACAGCACGCAGTGATATGTTGAAAATGAATAATGAATACTGAAAAAATTTTGTGGAAAAGATAATCTTAATTGTAATTAGTTTAAGTTTTGATTACACGACAATAAAACTGAAAGTTACAGTGGCGCGGATCGTGCTATATGGAATTATACTATACTAGTGCGGAAATAAACTAAAATACTAGAGCAATGTAAATAAGTAAAAATCAAACAAGCACACCAGGAATTTTTATACTGGTTCGAACTTCCCGTTCTACGTCCAGTCCCAGACTCCTTCTGGAATTTCAACTAACAACAACCCTCACTTAACCCAAAGGAACAGGTCTATACAACCCTTGAACAGCCGAACATGGGACCTGAGCAGAAGAACAGGATTTCGCCTCAACAGCCGAAGAGGACTTCACTCGCCTGAACAGCAGAACAGGACTTTAACTTATACAGAGAGTACTTGACACTATGTGTTCTTGATAACACGGATTTGTCTCTTGATAGTACAACCTTCCTATAATCTTCTCCTTTTGATATATATGTGTGTGTGAAGAATATGGAAGTAAATGAATTATTTTGTATGAACTTGAATGCACAAGAGTGTTAGAATCAAAGTAGATTAAGAATAGATTGTATTGATTGATGAAAGGAATGATTCTAATGTGTTTATATAGATTATAAATAGGTGCATTTGTTCGTGAAGAGTTATCATGAAGAGACATGGTCATATCTATTGAAATGAAGGACGCATCTCTTCACGAATGAAAGTGCCTCTTTGAAAAATGTAGCCGTTATAGATATTCAGACTTCTGAATTGAAAAATTCAGACTTCTGAAATTGATAGCGTGCAAACCAGAAAGGAAATAGGTCATTTTTGACCAGATTCAGACGTCTGAAATTTCCAATTCAGACGTCTAAATATTGTATGGATTTTCAGTTTTGATTACAGATTCAGACGTCTGAATTGACCATTTCAGACGTCTGAATTTGGCCTGTAACTAAAAATTACCATAGCTCAAATGGTTAGAGCACTTGCCTTCTGAACTAGTGACTTGGGTTCGATTCCCGCTTGATGCAATTTTTGAAAACTTGATTTTTCAATTAAAATATGAATGTATATGTGTGTATACCATTTGGAGAAGATTTTAACATTTGTAAACTCTAGACACGACACTTTATGACTAATAAAACTTTGTTTGTCACCTTCGTCTTGTCTCTATCGTGATATCTCTTCTTGTATCTCCACATACATGCTTTTGTACTGTGTATCTTCATTTTGAACGTATTTGATTATTTCTTTTTGATGCTCATGTACCTGCAAATTAGCTTAGAGATTCTTTGACATAATTGTATAGTTGTTGTCATTAAAATCCAACAATTGATGTTCTAACATTCTCCCCCTTTTTGATGATGACAACTATACAATTTTTAAAAAAATATTCATTCTATATAAAAAATAATATTAATATGTTTAATGCTCCCCCTAAGTATAACAACTCCCCCTAAGTATAATATCTCCCTCTATCAATATGCATATGAATTTCTCCCCCTTTGTCATTATCAAAAAGAATGAGGGAATATATAAAATTATATAAAATATCTTGTATATAACGAGATAAACTCATTATTAATTATGAAGGAAAAATAAAATAAATTTTAGCATATTTACTGAAGTCCATATTTTATTGTAAGCACGTAATTCTGTTTAACGTATGGAACATTCTTTAAAATTCCAAAATCTATCATTTTCCTTTTGTTTCTCTGAGTACCTGCAAAAAAAATAAAAAATTCGGTACCCACTTACTATGTTAGGGTCCAGGGGGTTAGGTCTTTGGAAACCATACCCATTTGGGTGTGGTCGAACCTTTATAAATATAATTTTCATTACAAATTACATCCTTATAATAGTTGTTAATATAAAGTTGTTTATCATGATCAATCATATTAGTTGGAATCCATATCTTAATACTATTAGTCATTAGCTTAGTACTTGAAGAATAATTTCTATCATTTCTAAACAAAGTACTATTATGACTATAACTGGTTTTAAAACTATCTTGATTACTAGTACTAGCACTAAAGTTAGTATACATGAATGCATGTCTAGTACTATTTTTACTTTTAGCTTGTTTATAGCCTAAACTGCTTTTATCATTATGAGCTTTTGAATTCTTAACATAACCTAATCCCTTCTTATTTGAAGTAGGTTGAGAATTTTCAATAATCCTGGATAAATTTTCTCTCCCTTTATTAAAATTGGAAATATTTTTAGTAATGTCATTAAGCTTAGTTTTGAGACTAGTGTTATCTAACTCAACAATTTTAATTTTTGTTTTTAACTCATGATTTTCAGAAGCTAGAGCATTATTCTTTTCTTTTTGAGCTTCTATTTCTTGACTTAATAGAGCGAGTTGAGAATTGTCTGAATCTTGAATTTTCTCAAGTTCTTCTTCTAGTATTCTCTTCTCGTCTTTAAGCATATATCTTTCGAATTCTGCTTTCTTCTGATTTTCCAAAGCTTCCTTATATTTGCTTTTGAGACTTTTTAAAGTGTCTAGAAGTTCTGAATTTATTTCTATCATATCATCAAAAGTTAGATCACAAACCTCATTATTTTTTGCCACGAAGCATTTGTTTGTTTGCTCCTTTGATTTTTCTTTATTGCTCTTCCTCTTCTTATTGCCTTGACTAGATCTCTTTGTAGCCATTTATTCTAGGATGTTGTTACGATCTCTAGAAAACCAGGCTCTGATACCAAATGAAAGTTACAGTGGCGCAGATCGTGTTATATGGAATTATACTATACTAGTGCGGAAATAAACTAAAATACTAGAGCAATGTAAATAAGTAAAAATCAAACAAGCACACCAGGAATTTTTATACTGGTTCGAACTTCCCGTTCTACGTCCAGTCTCAGATTTCTTCTGGAATTTCAACTAACAACAACACTCACTTAACCCGGAGGAACAGATCTATACAACCCTTGAACAGCCGAACAAGGGACCTGAGCAGCAGAACAGGATTTCGCCTCAACAGCCGAAGAGGACTTCACTCGCCTGAACAGCAGAACATGACTTTAACTTATACAGAGAGTATTTGACACTATGTGTTCTTGATAACACGGATTTGTCTCTTGATAGTACAACCGTCCTATAATCTTCTCCTTTTGATATATATGTGTGTGTGAAGAATATGGAAGTAAATGAATTATTTTGTATGAACTTGAATGCACAAGAGTGTTAGAATCAAAGTAGATTAAGAATAGATTGTATTGATTGATGAAAGGAATGATTCTAATGTGTTTATATAGATTATAAATAGGTGCATTTGTTCGTGAAGAGTTATCATGAAGAGATATGGTCATATCTATTGAAATGAAGGACGCATCTCTTCACGAATGAAAGTGCCTCTTTGAAAAATATAGCCGTTATAGATATTCAGACTTCTGAATTGAAAAATTCAGACTTCTGAAATTGATAGCGTGCAAACCAGAAAGGAAATAGGTCATTTTTGACCAGATTTAGACGTCTGAAATTTCCAATTCAGACGTCTGAATATTGTATGAATTTTTAGTTTTGATTACAGATTCAGACGTCTGAATTGACCATTTCAGACGTCTGAATTTGGCCTGTAACTAAAAATTACCATAGCTCAAATGGTTAGAGCACTTGCCTTCTGAACTAGTGACCCGGGTTTGATTCCCGCTCGATGCAATTTTTGAAAACTTGATTTTTCAATTAAAATATGAATGTATATGTGTGTATAGCATTTGGAGAAGATTTTAACATTTGTAAACTCTAGACACGACACTTTATGACTAATAAAACTTTGTTTGTCACATTCGTCTTGTCTCTATCGTGATATCTCTTCTTGTATCTCCACATACATGCTTTTGTACTGTGTATCTTCATTTTGAACGTATTTGATTATTTCTTTTTGATGCTCATGTACCTGCAAATTAGCTTAGAGATTCTTTGACATAATTGTATAGTTGTTGTTATTAAAATCCAACAATTGAGGTTCTAACAAAAACATCTTTGTACACTACATTTCTAGTGTGAGTTCCCTTGTTACGTGGAATTTTACCTTTTTGTACTAAAATTTTTGTTGAGTTTCGTGCAACTCCTCTGGATAACGCCACATATAGTTGACCATGACTAAAAACGTGCTCTGGAAGATAAATTCCAACATGAGGAATGGTTTGTCCTTGTGATTTATTAATTGTTAAAGCAAATGATAATTTAATTGGAAATTGTTTCCGAATGAAGTTAAAAGACATGTTAATATTTTCAGAAGGCTTTAGGGGGATACGTGGAATGAATACCCTTGTACCACGATAATGACCAACTGTAATTTCTGCATCAATGAGATTTCTATGGAAGATATGACATATTAATCTTGTTCCATTACATAATCCAATTTTTGGATCTATATTTCTAAGTAACATGATTGGTGATCCTACTTTAAGTGTTAGTTTATGTAGTGGCAAGCCACCTAAAGCAAGCGAGTTCAGAAATTCTGGCTGATACAAATTAGTACTATCATCTTCAACTGTATCAAAAGAATAATAAATATGTTCTTCTCATGGGAAACAGATCTATGATTGTATTATTTATATCATCCGTTGTTTCATTTTTTGGTGTTAATATTGCTCTATTCATTATATAATCGGTGTTACCTAAATTTTCATGGAGTGTAGGGAAGACTTCATCAATTAAACGACATAGAGAATTTGTATTGGTGTTGGGTATAATTATATCATCTGGGAGTTTAATAAGATCATCTTGTACATAAGGTTCCGTTCCATTTCCAATACGTAAAAGTAATTCGGAAAATGATTAATCGTTTCTCGCTCGCATATTTTGTGTTAAATGAAGAACATGGACAGTTGTCCACAAATATGATCGTACAATGCATGAATCGACTATTTGAGCTCTAGTACCTTTTGCGACAATGGGTAGTACTTGTCGAAAATCACCACCTAATATAATATTCTTCCCACCAAATGGAGTATTTACACCTGTTAGGTCCCTTAATGTTCTATCTAAAGCTTCAAATGCATAGCGATGAGCCATTGTTGCTTCATCTCATAGTATAACAGTGGCCAAACGCAATAGTTTTGCATTATCAGATTGTGTAGGAATGTAACATGTTGACGAAGAATCCAATTTGATAGGAATTTTAAATCTAGAGTGCGCAGTTCGACCTCCAGGCAATGCGAGAGAAGCAATTCCGGAGGTTGCAACCACAATAACAATAAGGCCTTGGATTCATATGGGGGCAAAAATTGCTCTATAAAGATAAGTTTTTCCTGTACCTCCTGGACCGTCTATGAAATATATTGAATTAGTTTTTTCTTTTACCGAATGCATGATCAGTTGAAATGCTTCATTTTGTCCTGTGTTTAAGTTATTTATAGAATCTGTGTCGGTTTGTGGTATCTCTATAGATTGTTCTTCTAAAATAATGGTTGAACTATTATAGTGGTGGGAAAAATGTAGATTATTATGAGGGATGTCATAGTCAAAAATTGTTTTGTTATATTGTTTTAGGAGGTTATTAAGGTCGAAAAGACATCGGGTTATTAGATATATATTATTTTGGTTATTAGTATGCATAGAAGGATAATCTTTAATTAAATATGGTAAAAACTCATCCCATAGCTCTCGCACCATGCAAGGCTCGCAATACACTAAAATTGTGACAAATAATCTTCTTAAAGCGGTGGGCATGTGTGTGTTTGAAGCATCTTGTAAACATTCCTTTATACTATTATCATTTTCAAGCAAACCTCTATGTTCAGCGGCTTCTTTAAAGGTGTTATACTGAGTTCCATTAATGGTAAGTAAGTGCGTAAAAGATGTCGGACCTCTAACATGGTTTAAAAGTAATCGTAAATAAAATCGATCGCCTACTGTAGGAGATACCATATAAATTCGACCAATTACCTTACGATTGTTTCATCTACGTATCCATTCTTTTTGTTTATATTCCCACCAATATTTTTCAGGAAATTCGTAGTATAAGTATTGACGTGCATTGACATCGTTAATATTCTTAGTGAAAAATTCAGTAAGCATTGTTTTAGATCTATGTTCATAAGTCAAAATAGTTTCTAAGTTTTCGTTTGCACTAAATTGTAGTTGTTGTCTATTTGGAAGATGTATTTGTAGTCCTATAACAGAAGGAGAAATAGAACTTAGCGCAAAGTTAAATATTCGCCATATTGACTCAGGTGCACAAATCCATCTAGCGTTAACAAACTATGAAATTTCATCCCCTTCATTTGCGTTAGAAGATACGTTTACAGAAACACGATCCGACCCTTTACAAACATATTTGTATAAATATTTCACAGATGTAATACTTGAGCAAATTTCAACATTTATATGATAATCATATTTTAGTAGTAAATAAGGATTATAAGGAACGACCCAGCGATTGTCAATTATTTGTCCACCTCTTTGTACTTTTAGTCCATTGTCACGTCTTCTATAAATTGGATACGAATCACTTCCTTGTAAAGTTGTAGGTGCAAAAGACTTTGGAAATCCTTTCTTACATTGATTATTTTTCATGCACGTGGCATTAGCATTAAAATGACCACATGGAGTATGAACCATTTGTTTTATAACTACATCATGTAATTCTGGTTCTAAAACTTTATCTGGGATTTCAGCTCTTACTAAAGCGTCATAATCGTCAGGGTTGTTAATCTTATCATTTTCATGTAGAATAATTAACATATGTGAATGAGGTAGACCTCTCTTTTGAAACTCAATGACGTGCACATGCGCAATGACTTTACCTAATACGCCTTTTTCATATAAGTCGTGTTTTAGTTGTTCTAATTTAGCACGAAATATCCTTGTTGTTAAATCGGGTCTATCTTGGGCTTGTTGACCGGGTAATAGTTCTTGTCTAATCTCCAACAACTTAGCATTACATGTGATAGTAATAAATAAATTAGGTTTTCCATACCTTCGTACTATTGCCATTGCATCTTGATATCGATTATGCATATCTCGAGGACTACCGGTGTGAGATGATGGAAGAATTTTTCGAACACCAACATTTCCTAAAGGTTATAGTAAAATGAAATAAAGTTACAGCATGTAATTTTGAATGTGAAGTTACAGAAACATAATAAATAATTGTTTATGAATTATTACTAACCGGTAGATGTCTCTCCAGAAGCAAGAGCATCCTGCAAACCTTGATATAATTCAGCTCTAATAGTATCTTGATTGTTTCGGAGGTAGCTCAGTCTCATAGTTTCTATTTTAACGTAATTGTCTATGACATACTGCTGCAGTAGGCGATCGCCGTGCAAAAGTAGTGACATCTCCATTGGTCGTATCTAAACACATAAACAAATCAATAATGATTAAAAAAATAAAAGTAAGTGGAGGTAATTGGTATGTTATTCACCTGCAAAAGATGAGAATAATAAGCTCTACAGCTTATTGTTGTGACTCCATTGTCATGTATGTGTAGATCCCATCCATGTTCACCGTATGGTAGTAAAAGTGGATATTGTAATGATCGTAAAACCCCGCAGTATCTTGAACTCTTTGTAAATTTCCACTTCTTGTTTGAACTATAATATCCCTATTATTCAAATTGGTATCTTCTTCATCTCCGACAATTATACCTGCTACTTGTGATGCAGTTGGTAGCTCATGAATGTGTCTATTTACTGCAAACTCTTTTATTCTTATTCTACAATTTTGTATATCATCCCGCTGGCTCAAATGTCGAAATACTTGTACGAAAGGATTGTGGATATCTAAAATATGTTTTAGTGTCAAAAGTAGGTCTGGCCTCATTGCTGCATTATCATGTTGTCTATTTTCAATCTCGTGGTCAGTATCATAAATATATAATTGCAAATATCTTGGTCTCATTCCATCCATAGGTAAAGAACTACCGATGCTATGATATACGGAGCCTTGTGCACGATATGAATAAACTCCATTTGTTGCATTTGCTAAGTTCTGATCAATGTTAGCACCCATAGATGTAAAAGCAAAAGCATTGTTATATGATCTTATGTTACTTCTAAAATGCATACCAAGTTCGGTTTGATCAATATACAAATCTAATATCTGTTGAGGTGTTATTGGTCTTTGGATGGTAATTTTACCATTCTTACAGCAAATCTCTAACGCCTCATGAAAGAATATCTTTGAGCCGCAAAATGGGCAGTACGTAGGAGCAGATAGCATGTGCTTGTGAAATTACTGTGTAGCAATAAAGTTTTTTTTTTGAATACCCAGGAGAACCCGGCGGACCGGTAAACTCCTGAGGAGGGTATAGTAAAGCCGTCCGCTGATCCAAGCCCCCACACCCCCGGGTAAATTTATATAGGATAGGGAAGCGTAAGGTAGGAATCGAACCTGGGTCTTTTTACCATAAGCCAAGCCTCCTTTCCACTGCGCCGCACCCGCGGACGTGTAGCAATAAAGTTTCGACCACTATTATAGCCTGTAATGAAAGTGGATCGACGTATCCTTTGTTCTTCATATTCAGATGATCCTAAATTATTACCAACATAATGAGTAGAATTACAACATTAGAAGTGAAATGAGAAAGTGAGTGTTTGAAACAGTAAATGACAAATATGCAATAATATTCATAATACAATAATGATTAATTCTACTTTAGCAAATGACAGAATACGTTCTGTAAAACAGCTATAATACAGAACAGTAATAAACAGAAACGATTTTTAGACCGAATATGACTGTCGGTAATAGATCAGACTTCAGTGCAAAGGACAAAATGTGTAACACATATTCTCATCCACTGTGAGAGCTAGAAAAAATGGAAAATGCTAGTGGACAAAAAAAGAATTTAATCAGACATGAAGACATGTGAAAAAAAATTGGTCGCAGAATGGCGAGCAACGTTTATTGACAGGGTATAAAAAAAGTTGAGGTTACCCACCGAGAATGTAAAAGTGGACAGTGTAATGTTCACGCAACCTAATGTTGTCAATGTTTGAAGTACTCTCTGTATATAAATAGTACTAACATATTGGGATCTGTTGAACATAATAACGCAAACTCAGTATATTAGTACTAAAGTATCACACAACATTCATAAAAAAATAGCGAATACTTTCGCTCTGAGTCAAAAACGCACATAGTACGTTTACATGTAAAAAATTGAAATGTTGTATAAATTCACACAGTCTGGTCATGTCAACAATCATAGTCAACTTGCTTTGTAGAAGGTACCATATATAAATGTTGAACCGTACTATTTTGTTCACTGTTATGTTATTTTTCTTTTAAAAAGTAAATAAAGTTAACAGTACTATTTTATTCTTGTCATAAAGTATTGATTCAAAATGTAAAAGTTGAACAGTTGTAAAACACGATTTGCAAGAAGATGGGATGCCTGGAAAGAACAATTCATTTGTGCACACGGTGGAATATGCATTCATAAATTTTTATGAGGTGCCCGCATATACGTAAAACAAACCTGGGCTTGAGTTCACTAATCTCATACGATGAAGGACGGATGTCTGTACAGTGTTACGTAAATTGCATGTTACGTAAGTTGATAAAAGTTGATAAAAGTTGCATGTTACGTAAATTCTAACCTTTTTTATATATTATATGTTGGTATCAAAAAAGTCACTTAAAACTTTATTAGCTGAGACAAAAGGGTAATAATAACGCTTGCAGCAAAAATAATGAATTAAAAACTACTTGATAGGCAAAAAGTATGTTCAAAGGCAAAGATTAAATACTCAAACATTAATTACATAGAAAATACTTTGATAGATTATATATTATCAAGCATGCAGACAGTTGGTTTATTTTTGTAGCGAATAACCTGGGTGGCATTCCGTCATGATTTAATAATTATATGTTGATATTGTTTGAAATGGAAGTAACGTTGTTTATATATCTATTGTCAAAACAGTTGTATTCCTTATAGTTTATATATGTACTGTCAAAAGAGTTGTTTTAATTTTCGTGAAAATCACATCTCACTGAACAAACTGACTGTTATTTAAGCAAGTATGAAACATATGCTATTAGAAAAAAATATCGTTAGCAATATTTATTTCTGTCCTTATTTGGAAAAAAGATAATTAACATAAAAAATATGAAACTAACACTAATTTTTAAACGATGGTTTGCGTGCGCAGTTAACTCTACATGTGGGAAGTGCGTCCAAGTTTGGAAAAAAAAACTGTTTTTTTTCATTTTGCGTTAAAAGTGCAGGGTGTAAATACTCTCAAGGGAATGCGTACAACAATGAATTAGGTTTAAAAAAAGAAAAAATATTTAACGACTTTACATTTGGCTAAATATGGATTAGAATGCACTTTTAAAAGAAAACAAATGAATTTATAGATCTGTAAAGGCCTATGTGTCTCTTACATGGGCGTTAGGAGGTACAACTTCTGTATGAATGGGCATTCGCTTTTAATTATGTCCAAAAGCATTAGGTATATCAGTAAAATCAATCACCAAGTTCACATGGATTTTTAGCTCCGTTGTAAGTGTGCAAAAAATTATTGGTAGTAGCACATAATGACAAAATAAGATGTAGTGCTCCTAATATGATAACAAATTTATATGTATCTTAGCTTCAACAAATGAACACCCTCTAATCTTAGAAATTTTGCCTTTGGATGTAGTTGAAGGTAAAAATTTAATAATAAAGTAAATACCTAGTTGACTCAAATGAGAGCTTTCAGCTGATTGGGCCCTTCTATTTGAAATAGTTTGCTCTCTTGCATGTGCACGTCTACACCGTTGACTCTCACGTCTTCGTTCTCTTTGTATTTCAGCCATAGTAATAAACAGAATAGTATGAACGCAATTAAATAAAGTGCAATATGAGGTTGTTTGGTTAGCTTAGAAAGTAATTGTATTGTGAAAACATAAAACCGAACAATTTACTTATATACAGAAAGAAAACGTGTGAGTAACAGTAACATATGGTTTGAATGGGTAAGAGATGACAAAATATAGCAGGTATTATTGGAGTCTGTCAATAACATGCATAGTACCGTTAGTACTAGATCACATCAACCATTTCAATTCAAGGGTAAGGTTGTACACAGCAGCCTATTTGTAGTAATGTATGTATGGTTGCCCTTTTCATCTATATGTAAAACGTATACATCAATCACATATTAGTCATGTCAATATCCATGAAAGATGATATGTTCACAGTAATAAAATACAATATGTACCCGGTACAGGTTGAAGTCAATTGGTGAATAAAACTAAGATGTTGTTATGTGTTAAAAAAAATGCTACAATTTTGCAAGTTGAAGTGAATTGGTGAATAAAAAAAAGATGTTTTAATGTGGTAAAAAAGGCTACAATTTTTTGTTATAAAAATAGATTGCATTTTAGCCTCACTTTCAGTCAATCTAAAGTAGTGGCAATGAGCATAGTTTGTGGCAACAGTGAAATATGAGATGGCGGGCAGTATTATATTGAACAAAGGCGGTTGTTGATTGCAGTGCTAAATGTAATGCTGCCGCAATGAGTTTACTCATGACTTATAAAATTATGTCCTTTATGCTTCAACGCTGTAGTATTTCAACTGATTTAAACTTTCATGTTTATTGTATAGTGTGTGTAAAGTGGGCCCCAATTTGATGTATGAATAATGGGAAGAAGAGATAACATCAAGCGGACGTATATGTTTGTGGAATCCATGTGCAGTATGGGGCAGTGAAAATATGCGGCATAGTTAAAGGTGGAGTTATGTGTTAAATGTTATTTATTAGTTATAAGTAAAATTTACAAAAGCGTAAATTAAAATAAAAGTGCTATCATGTGAAATTTTAAAACAGTGAACGGGGCCATGTAGCTTACATTACAATGTATAGAATAGTAAGTTGATATTACAATACTTTATACTTGTAAAACAAAATTAATCAAAGCTGTAGAAAGTTACTAAAGTGTATAAGGTGGGTTTGACATAACAATTTCTTTGACATAACAATTTCTTGTCTATTCTAGGTTATTCTTAGTGCGTAATTTAATTTGTTTTCTTGTTGGATTCACACTTAGTATAAGTTCCTTATAAGTAATTCTATTTGTTGACTTTGTTTTGATCAACTTATTTGTTTGTTGTTTGTGTAGTACCACCGAAGACCCATACCCAGTAGTACCACCAAAGACCCATACCCATATTTTTTCAATTTAATATTAATATTTACCTAACTGTTACAACCTTGGAGTAAAATTTGAGTAAAGCAATCAATAACCATATATGATGTAAATCATTCATGATGTGTAGATATTTATGCACCACATCATGCATACATTACTATTTATTATGTATACCTTAACATGCTGACGCTGCAGAAGATTGGATAAAGTAAGAATGGAGTCGATGATAACTAATGAGCAATCCAGTGACAAATGCCCATATACCATTAGGGCTCGTGGACAAAGCTTTTATTTTATTACAAAGGTTAACAACAAAAAGTCATATGAAATGAAAAAAAAAATAGTTATAAGATACATTTATTGTGCAATAATGCGTAAGGGATTGCAGTACATAAAGAAATAAAAATGCATGAGAACAAAAAACATCCAGCAGAAATCGTTGAAAGCTATGTTAAAACATCGATCTTCACTTGTCAAATTTCTTGCAATATTCAATCTGTAAAAGATAGAATCACGAAATAAATGTATGGTATAGGGATAATTAAGTTAAAATGTGAGTTTTTTGTTTACCACAGCATTCGCAAATGGTTCATCCCAGTCATCGATAACGGATGGTTGGTCCATAATCAGTTTGGATTCTTGAACATTTATGGTTCCTTCTGATTCCTACACAAAGTAGTTTCACTAAAACTCTGTCTTCGTTTTCCACTTTAACTTCAGTAGGCAGGGAAGTTTCTGATGACTGATTGAATGGTTCTATGTTAACCGAGAAGGCGTTTGAATGTTGTACCAACTCTTCACAGTGTTGCCTTCCTGCTCGCTTTAGCTGCTGCTTTCGAGTGCATATTGAATTATCAGTTTTGTTCCCTGTAGATTTACCCTATAGTACAACAGATAATAAATAAATTTAAAAAGAGATAAAAGCGTTGTAGGAACAAAAATAAAATAATTATCAATTACCTTAGGCATGATAACAAATGAAAAATATATAGCTTAATATTTTGTGTATAATGGAGAAGAGGTAGTGGTTACTGTATATAGAGGTAGGTAGTTAAATTATAGGAAGTTGAAGTTTGTAACGTAAAAGAGGACAGTAAATAGGAAAAAATAATGGGTCATTTGATAGATGTTACGGATGGTTCCTACTTACATGGCTAGATAGTAGAAAAGTTTGAATATGTACGTTTTGCTTTGTTTGAGTATTATAGGCTGATGCAAATAGAAGTTTGTGCATCCATTTAAATATAGAATGCTATATATGGTAGGCTAATAGGTAGAAGCTTTTGGACATGCTATGATTGACAGCAAGCATGATGGCTAGTAAATAGTAGCTGTATTGGATTATTCAATTTTTGTGAATTGGTTGAAAACTAAACGTTGCTGTACATAGAATGACGTGGTTATGTTGTCCACAGGTGGAATGATGAGTAATGTTTATTAGCGACCTGTATTCGGTCATTAACTTTTTTTTCTGACAAAAGACAGATGGTAGACGTACTCTTGTACCAAAACCATGTGTTAACACGCAACCGGTAGTAATGACAACTGAAAGATTATTTGTTTAATAACATATGTCTACCGTAAACCTAATACCGGCAGCAAACTTTCGAAAAAACATTCAGCAATTTATTAATAAATAAAGTAAGTTACAAATCCAACATTTAAAATAGATACAACATAATATGCATCGGCACAAAAGAATTGAGCGGAAAATATTTATACATTGAACATAGAAATCCATTAACCCAGCAGCGTACATTTGAATTTTGCTACGTAATACCATTGTTTTCTTCCGATTCACATAAACCTGCGTAGCAAAATCAATAGAAAAGGTAGTGACAAATTTGCAGATGTATTGTTCATATATGTTGACAGAAACAAAATCTATTGTTTACTGTGAAATAATAGTCATGTGCATACATAACAGTTCGATATAAATAAATATGTGAGCTAACTTATGTTTACAGTGGAATAGCACGGAAAAAATTTAAGCAATATGCTATTAGAAAAAAATATCGTTAGCAATATTTATTTCTGTCCTTTTTAAAAAGACAGTTAACATAAACCATAGCCATTAAATAATTCAAAAAGCGCCGAATGAAAAAACTAATCCACATTATTGATATAAGTCCAGAAATATAGAATGGAAACTTTGGGTAATCTTATGAAAACAGACCATAATCTACTTGATGCTAAAATGCCAATACCATAAAAAGTAGCCCCTTAACTCCCGTAAGTTGTCAAACACCAACGAATATATGAATGCACTGTGAGTACGTATTTTTTTCGTACAGTATTGAACTGAATATTTATAGCATTTGGTGTTTCTACCCTAATGCCTTGCTGATTTAAATGCATACATTACATAAAAGCACAGAGTTTATAATAGAGTAGGCACAATATATAAATGCAATGTGAGTATGTATTTTTTTCTTACAGTATTCTCTCATGAGCTGTAGCAAACACGTTGCCTGCAATAAAAACAAATAAAACTTTCACAAATTAATTTCTTACCAACTGTACTTGTTGAATAAGATCTAGCCGTCAAAAACAAAGCTTTCACAAATTATCCTCTCCTCGAGTATAAGTACTGCAACTGAAACTGAAATAAAACAAAAAATTATCAGCTTTGATAACCCAACATAGCATATTCCTAAATGTTTAATGCAGAACCTATTATCAAATAAAAACTCAGGCCTTATGCAATATCCACTGATGGTTGGAACTAACCAATATATCTTTAAATTAACAGCTAGATGCTAACATAGTCATTATCTAACAATTACAATGGTGGCTTTCCAGTGTTCTATTTAGACAGCGGTTTTCAATCACCCGATCTAAACAATAGGCATCAAATAATTAAAAAAGTGCCGAATGAAAAACTAATCCAAATTATTGATATAAATGCAGAAATATAGAATGGAAACTTTGGGTAATCTTATGAAAACAAACCATAATCTAGTTGATGCTAAAATGGCAGTACCATAAAAAGTAACCCCTTAACTCCCCTAAGTTGTTAAACAACCACGAAATGCTCCAATCTAACCATTTTCTGCGTCTAATGCATTCTCATTGTTGTGATACAGTATAATGCTATCAGGGAGAGGAAATTTTCATCTGTATCGATCAAACTTTTGCAATATGTAACAGATTAGTTACTAAAGTATACATCCTTTCTCTGTAGAAGTTTTCATATTCTTAAAATGTATAATAGCAAGCGTATGTATAATCAGTCTAACGGAAGTAAAGAAGCAAAAATGTACATGAGAACCTATCCACATACCAATGTCAGGCAGGTAAACAACATATCTTAGAATATATTCTATACAAATACGGTTGACTTCTTTTTAGTACAATATATTCTATACAAATGCACACAAAACCACGTTCACCCAAACTTAGGAATCCTGAACTCATCATGTTTCAATTGCTTTTTCTCTAACATCAGAATAATAAATGTTTGTATGGTCCATAACTGGTTAAAAAAATTGTAACTAAGATCTAATTCAACATTATAATAAGAAAAGTATTAAAATTATTGCAATAATTGCTAATTGTAGAAGTAAAGTCAACTTTGCAGTTTATGAAGTAAACACTGTTTGGCTGTCAAATCCAATTATATTCATATGAATTCGAAATGTTTTGAAATGGAATGTGAAAGTTGTTTAATGATTTTAAATTTTCCATCTCTGTGTGTTTCTGTTATATCAATAAATCTAACATTACCATATTTGATTGTCGAGGATTAATAACTATGGATAAATGCAGTGATGTAGCCCAGGCTAGAAGGATAAGTCGTACACGAGTTAAGAGCAGTGGCATGAGTCGTTCACGACTTAACAGATTAGAAGGTGATGGCATGAGTCGTCTACGACTTAATGAAATACGTAAGAAGAAGTTACCAGATAAAAGAGCCATAGGTCGAATGGAGGAGGTTTCGGACTTAAGTCGTTCACGAGTTAATGGAAGCTTGAGTCGCTTACGACCTAGTGGGGGTTTGAATCGTTCACAACTTAACAGAGCAGAAGTTGAAGGCCTAGGTCGTCCACGACCTAACTGGAGAACAGAGAAGGATGTTAACGAGTTACGAGTTACGACCTAAGAGCTTGAGTCGTTGGAAGTCTTAAGTCATAAGCCTGGATGTGTAGATTTTCTATGAGTCGTGGAAGGTTGAGTCGTAAATCGTTCGGGTCTTATGTCGTGTACTATGTTCTGTTAAGATGTAAGTATGTGTCGTATTGTAATATGAGTCGTGAGTCGTCTCGTCTTTAGGTCGCATAATTGTAATGCCGTGTGAAGAGGCTGTTGAGTCGCTGCCGATTTACATGTATTGTAATATGAGTGATGTGTTGTTGAGTCGTTGCCGACTCAAGATGAGTCGTGAGTCGTGTCTAGAACTGGGTTGTAAAACGCTGTGTACGTTGAGTCGCTGGCGACTTATGTTGAGTCGTAGGTCGCATACGACTTAAGGGCCAGTTGGTGAAATACTATAAATAGGGAGTGAGTTGTAACTTTTTGGTGGTTGATTTTTGAATAAAATTTCTTGTTGATTGCTGTGTGCTTTCATCTTAAATTGGTAGTTGAGTGTAATCTCCTATCTCCACTTTCGGTTATTCGAGTGTGCTCGAATCAACGATTGTTGAAGCCGATTCGCGGAATCAAGTGTGCTTGATCAACGCTTGAAGAATTGAAGATCTTCTTTCACGGTATCGTGCGCGATCAACGTGTCGAAGATAGCTAGAATTCGGTATCTTTGTGATCAACGAATTTGGACATTTCAGTATCTTCAATCCACCGATTGCTACTTTCATCGATCCATATCGTTTTGTTAGTTATCCGCTGCGTCAGTTTTGGTATCAGAGCTTGACTTAGCCAATCATAGCTAAGACGAGTCTTGGAGCCAAGGAGTTTGAAGTTTGGTGTTCATCGTGTTCATCTTGAAGTTGCAACAAGTTAGAAGCTTTCGATTCATTTCATTTTGGATCAAAGTGGGAAAGGTGTTTGAATTTGAGCCGAGAGTTTGAAGAGTAGGTCGTGTATACTTGTGAAAGTAGCCGAGCCTTGGTGAAGTTTGTTTGAAGTTTGAGGCCGTGACTTGTTGTACAAGTTAGAGTTGGAGTTTGAATTGTGAAGTGTTTATGATTGAGTAATCATGCCGCCAAGGAGAGCTAACCGTCATCAAAATGTTGAAGCATTGTATAGATGAGAAGAAGCCGAGCTTATGGAACAACGTATTAATGAGAAATTTGATGAAGGCATTGGAAAGTTAGAGAAGTTGATGAATGATTTGAATCAAACGCAAAGGAGGAGATCACCAAACTCGAACCATGGAGGAAACCGAGTTTCGCCATCGGTTACGGAAGCGAGGAGGGTATCACCGCATTCTTTTAGAGATAGAAGAGAAATATCAATTTCATCACGGAGAGATCATCATGACTATGGACATAAAGAGAGAAGAAGTCAACGAGAATTTGTAGATGAGCCATATAGAGATGAAGAGAGACATAGTCGAAGAAGCATGCATGAACGAAGGGATGATAATGGTCGAGATCGATGTAGGCGTACGTTTGATTTTGATGAAGAGGGTGATAGAGCTAGCCTTCATTATCGAGATCGAGACCAAGTTCGAAATTCTTATCGAGATGTAGAGGATGATCGTCGATGGTAATCGGGTATGAAGATGGAAATTCCAGAGTTTAAAGGTGGAATGGTAGCTGAAGAATTTCTTGATTGGTTGTCAAATGTTGAAGAGATCTTTGATTTCAAGGAGGTGCCTGAGCATAGAAGAGTGAAGTTGGTTGCTACTAGGTTGAGGGGGAGAGCTTTGGCATTGTGGCAGCAAACTAAACTTACGAGAGAGAGAATGGGGAAGTCGAAGGTTGAGTCTTGGGATAAGATGAAGAGGTTGATGAGAGCTACATTTTTATCTTACAACTATCAATCACTTATGTACCAGAGATTGCAGAATCTAAGGCAAGGGACGAAGATTGTTAATGATTATGCTGACGAATTTTATCAACTGATTGCTCGAAATGACATTATGGAGACAGAGGAACAATTGACTGCTAGATTTGTTGGAGGGTTGCGAATGCAGATTCCAGATATGGTGAATATGTTTGATCCTAGATCTGTAGCAGAAGCACATCAGAAAGTGTTGGCTTGGGAGAAGCAGGGAAGGCGTGGAGGTGGTGCGTTTACTAATTCCAATAATCAAATGAAGGGTGTTAGTGGAAGTTCTAATGTTCCTAAAGCTGTCGCAAAACCAATTGTGAAGGAGGTTGAGAAGACAAAGGTTAATAGCAGTTTCAAATGTTACAATTGTCAGGAGTTGGGTCACAAAAGCAATGAATGTCCGAAGCCGAAGAGGAGAGCAATGGTTGCAGAGATAGAAGAAGAGGATGTGGAAGCTGAATGTTCCAATTCACCTTATGTTGAGAAGGAGGAAGAGTTGTCCGGAGATGAAGGGTGTAATTTGATGATGAGGAGAAGTTATTTGGCACCGAAACAGGAAGAGGAAAACAGTTGGTTGAGGAATAACATATTTCAGTCCACATGCACTATTCTGGGAAGATTTGCAAGTTCGTCATTGATGCTGGGAGTTGTGACAATATTATCTCTACAGAAGCAGTAAGGAAGTTGAACTTGAAAACTGAGAAGCATCCTAAACCGTACAAGTTAGCATGGTTAAGGAAAGGTGGTGAAGTGAAAGTTGGACGAAGAGCTTGCGTGAATTTTTCAATTGGGAAGAAGTACAAAGATGAAATCTGGTGTGATGTTGTAGACATGGATGTGTGTCATCTGTTGTTGGGCAGACCATGGCAGTTTGATAGAGCAGTACAACACGATGGTCGTGCTAATAGTTACAGTTTCATGTTTGAAGATACTAAGATTATTTTAGTTCCTAAAAAGCAACAACAGAAGGAAAGCAAGTTGGAGGAGATTGAAGAGCTGAAAACATTGCTATCTTTGAAGGAGTTTGTTAAAGAAGTTGAAGAGGAGCCTGAAGTCTATTTGTTGATTGGACGAGAGAGTCATGAAGAGATTGAAATTCCAGAAGAAGCAAAGCCAGTTTTGAAAGAATTTGAGGATGTATTTCCAGAAGAGTTGCCCAAGGAGTTACCGCCACTAAGAGACATTCAACATCAAATCGATCTTGTTCCGGGAGCAGTATTACCACACAGGCCACATTATAGGATGAGTCCAAGGGAAATGAGGAGTTACGAAGGCAAGTGGAAGAGTTGTCAGAACAGGGACGTGTTCAGGAAAGCTGGAGTCCTTGTGCAGTACCAGCATTGTTGGTGCCAAAGAAGGATGGAACATGGAGAATGTGTACCGATAGTAGAGCTTTGAACAAGATTACTGTTCGCTACAGATTCCCTATGCCGAGGTTGGATGACTTGCTAGATCAGTTGAGTGGGGCTACTATCTTTTCGAAGATTGATTTGAAGAGTGGTTATCATCAGATTCGAATTAGACCAGGAGACGAATGGAAGACAGCTTTCAAGACGAGAGAAGGTTTATATGAATGGTTGGTTATGCCGTTTGGTCTATCAAATGCACCAAGTACATTTATGAGGGTGATGAACCAAATTTTCAGACCGTACATTGGAAATTTTGTTGTAGTTTACTTTGATGATATTCTAATCTATAGTGCGAGCACAGAGGAGCATGTAGAGCATTTGAGGAAGGTGTTAATTATTCTTCGTGAGGAACGATTTTATGCAGCTACGAAGAAATGTGTGTTCATGACTCGAAGTGTATTATTTTTGGGATATGTTGTATCTGAGAAGGGAATCCAGGTGGATCAGAGTAAAGTTAAAGCTATTAGAAATTGGCCACAGCCGAGAACTATCACTGAAGTTAGAAGTTTTCATGGATTGGCATCATTCTACCGAAGATTCATTCCACACTTCCGTAGCGTAATGGCACCAGTTACTAATTGTATGAAAGGGAAACAGTTTTCTTGGTCGGAGGAAGCAGGAGTTGCTTTTGAACGAATCAAAGAACTTTTGTCGACAGCACCAATTCTTGTATTACCAGATTTTCAGTTGTTGTTTGAGCTACACACTAATGCATCAAAGGTTGGGATAGGAGGAGTCTTGAGTCAGAGTGGAAAACCCGTTGCTTATTTCAGTGAGAAGTTATCAGGGGCAAAGATGAGATATAGTACATACGATGTTGAGTTTTATGCTGTTGTGCAAGCTGTTAAACACTGGAGGCATTATCTATTTCAGAAAGAATTTGTTCTTTACACTGATCATGAAGCTTTGAAGCATTTGCAGGGGCAGGATAAAATTTCAGGGAGACATGCATCATGGATTGCTTATTTACAGCAATTTACCTTTGTTGTTAAGCACAAATCTGGGGTAACAAATCGAGTAGTTAATGCTTTGAGTAGGAGGAGTCATTTGTTGACTACAATGAAAGTTGAGGTGATAGGGTTTGAATTATTGCCAGAGTTGATTGACGAAGATCCTTAATTTGTAAAGTTCGTTGAGAAAGTTAAGGATGGAGATACTGATGAATTTATGTTGGTTGATGGATTCTTGTTTAAAGGAAATCAGTTATGTATTCCAGAGAGCAGCTTGAGATTGAAGATTATCAAAGAGTTGCACGAAGAAGGCCATGTGGGTAGAGATCGTACTTTGCAGTTAATTTCTCAATCTTATTTTTGGCCATCAATGAGGAAAGAGGTTGAAAAATTTGTGAAGAGATGTCAATATGTCAGGTTTCGAAGGGAACTGCGACCAATGCAGGATTGTATATGCCGTTACCTGTACCGTCTAAACCATGGGTTGATATCAGCATGGATTTCGTTTTGGGTTTGCCTAGAACTCAAAGGGGAAATGATTCTATATTTGTTGTGGTGGATAGATTTTCTAAAATGGCACATTTTATTGCTTGTAAGAAGACGGCGGATGTTGTTCGTGTTGCTCAGTTGTTTTTCAAGGAAATTTATCGTTTACATGGGTTGCCGGAGTCTATTGTTTCAGACAGGGATACCAGATTTTTGAGTCATTTTTGGCTTAGTTTGTGGAAGATGGTGGGAACAAAGTTGAAATTTAGTAGTGCTTACCATCCGCAGACGGACGGACAGACCGAAGTTGTTAACAGATCGTTGGAAAATTTGTTGCGATGTCTTGTGAAGGATAATCTGAAGAGTTGGGACATGAAGTTATGCCAGGCAGAGTTTGCACATAATCATGCAGTAAATCGTAGTACGGGATTCAGTCCATTTCAGATTGTATATTCAAATTTACCCAGGGGACCATTGGATTTGGCAGTAGTACCACAACCAAAAGGGACGGTTAAACGAGCAGCTGATTTTGTTGATGGGTTAACCGAATGTCATAAGATCGTTCAGGAAAGATTGGAGAAGTCGAATGAGAAGTATAAGCAGACTGCAGACTTGAAGCGACGAAATGTTGAATTTAACGAAGGAGATTTGGTTTACGCTGTGTTAACCAAGGATCGTTTTCCAGTAGGCGCTTATAACAAGTTGAAAGCCAGAAAAATTGGTCCTGTAGAAGTTGTGAAACGGATCAATGAGAATGCTTATAAGTTGAAACTGCCGGAGGATGTATACACTTCTGACGTATTCAATGTTAAGCATCTTGTGCCATATTATACAAATTCGAGGGCGAATTTTTCTCAACCAGGGGAGGATGATGTAGCCCAGGCTAGAAGGATAAGTCGTACACGAGTTAAGAGCAGTGGCATGAGTCGTTCACGACTTAACAGATTAGAAGGTGATGGCATGAGTCGTCTACGACTTAATGAAATACGTAAGAAGAAGTTACCAGATAAAAGAGCCATAGGTCGAATGGAGGAGGTTTCGGACTTAAGTCGTTCACGAGTTAATGGAAGCTTGAGTCATTTACGACCTAGTGGGGGTTTGAATCGTTCACAACTTAACAGAGCAGAAGTTGAAGGCCTAGGTCGTCCACGACCTAACTGGAGAACAGAGAAGGATGTTAACGAGTTACGAGTTACGACCTAAGAGCTTGAGTCGTTGGAAGTCTTAAGTCGTAAGCCTGGATGTGTAGATTTTCTATGAGTCGTGGAAGGTTGAGTCGTAAATCGTTCGGGTCTTATGTCGTGTACTATGTTCTGTTAAGATGTAAGTATGTGTCGTATTGTAATATGAGTCGTGAGTCGTCTCGTCTTTAGGTCGCATAATTGTAATGCCGTGTGAAGAGGCTGTTGAGTCGCTGCCGATTTACATGTATTGTAATATGAGTGATGTGTTGTTGAGTCGTTGCCGACTCAAGATGAGTCGTAAGTCATGTCTAGAACTAGGTTGTAAAACGCTGTGTACGTTGAGTCGCTGGCGACTTATGTTGAGTCATAGGTCGCATTCGACTTAAGGGCCAGTTGGTGAAATACTATAAATAGGGAGTGAGTTGTAACTTTTTGGTGGTCGATTTTTGAATAAAATTTCTTGTTGATTGTTGTGTGCTTTCATCTTAAATTGGTAGTTGAGTGTAATCTCCTATCTCCACTTTCGGTTATTCGGGTGCGCTCGAATCAACGATTGTTGAAGCCGATTCGCGGAATCAAGTGCGCTTGATCAACGCTCGAAGAATTGAAGATCTTCTTTCACGGTATCGTGCGCGATCAACGTGTCGAAGATAGCTAGAATTTGGTATCTTCGTGATCAACGAATTTGGGCATTTAAGTATCTTCAATCCACCGATTGCTACTTTCATCGATCCATATCGTTTTGTTAATTATCTGCTGCATCATGCAGCATCCGTAGCCGTTAGTTTTGGGCCTACAAATAGGGGATGTCACAAGTTGGTATCAGAGCATAGGTTTATTAAACTTAAAAGAAAATTTAAACTTAAAAGATTTTTCAAAACATAATCCAATGAATCAAAAAATAAGATCGGGGTTCGGGATAACGCTATAGTAACATATTTGTATTTGATATATATATATATATATATATATAAGTACATATTCCCCTCTCTCTTAGACCATTCTTCTGTATCTCAGTAAGGCTCATATGCAAATTTACAAGAAAGAAGATATTGAGGCAGGAAACGAAAGGGGAAATTTCGGTGGAGGAAGCACCACAACCAATGGAAATGTTCGACCCACCAGGAGAAACCCAAGTCAATAGGCTAATGCTAACCAAAATGCAGATGCCATTGTGGTTGCTGGAAATCCGCCATTGGATATGGGGGCAATGTATCAGTTCTTCGTCAATCTGATGCAAGCTGGAGTTGCTGCTTGAGTTGCTGGGAATTTTGGAGGAGCTAATCCCATGCCTCCAATTAGGAATAACTATGCTAAGTTGAGTAGTGACTACATTAGTCTTGGTGGGAGACCGTTTATGGGAGCAGAGGATGCCATAGAAGTTGAGAATTGGCTGTCGCATTGCGAGAGAATCTTTACTGATTTGGGTTTGGATGATGAGCGCAAGAGGAGACTAACCTCTAGAAAGTTGCAAAGGGCAGCACTTCATTGGTGGAATAGTGTTACTGTTGGAGTTCCGAAAAAAGAGTTGACTTCGGAATAATTCCAAAGGAGATTTGAATGAGGTTTTACTTGAAGTTTTTAAGTCAGCATCGATGAGAAAGTTTATGGATTTGATGTAGGGAGAGATGTCGGCAATCAAGTATGCTACTAAGTTTGATGAGTTGTCCCGATATGGGTATGCTACTATAGACACCGTCATCAGGAGGAATGAGAGGTTCGTTTGGGGATTGAGGCCTGAGATTGCTAGGGCGACCTAACACATCTCCATGATCCTTGTAATGTAGTTGTGGAGATAACAATATGACATGAGGTGATGCTTGCTATTTGTGCGAGAGAAAAACTGGTTGAAACCCAGGGTTCTCAGGGAAAGAAGAGAAAGTTCTTTAAGAAGGGAGCCCAGAAGGGAGAAGCTGCCAAGAAGGCAAAGGCTGATTTAGTTTTCTTTAATTGTGACAAGAAAGGTCATTATGCATATGAGTGCCGGTCAAGCAAGGGGAAAAAGGCTGTAGAAAAGAAGAATGTGAAGTGCTTCAACTATGACCAGGTTGGGCATTATAAGAATCAGTGTCCAAAACCAGTCAGAGAAGATAAGGGAAAAGTTTTTGCCATTGGACCATCGTCTGCTAACCCACTACAGCTGAAAAAGGAAAGACTGTGATGGAAGGTACGCTTTTGATTCAAAGTATGCTAGTTAGGATACTATTTCATACCCGTGCATTACATCTATTTATATCTCATAATTTGGTTGATAGGTTATGTTTAGAACCCACATACCTTGTTACTTCCTTAAGGGTTACGAATCTGATAGAAGGGTATGCAACTCTGGGATAAGATGTGACCAGTAAGAACTTGATTTGTTAGGTCATAAGTTTGCATGCATTCTGTATGTTTTTTATTTATTAGATTTCGGGATCATCTTAGGTATGGATTGGTTGGGTAAGTATGATGCTAGGATATTTTGCCAGGATAGTGAAATACACACTGGTAGTCATAACTAGATTATATTCTCAATGGGGGATTCTGAACATAGTAGTTACGCTGTGTTAAGTGCTATGGAAGTGGGAGAAGAGTTAAGTCAGGTTCAAGTAGCAAGAGAATTTGGATATGTCTTTGAGCCGGTTGCAGGACTACCAACGAAACGATCTGTTGAGTTCCAAATAGATCTTGTGCCAGGAGCTGAACCTAAGAGTAAACCACCTAGCAGGATGACATCGACCGAGATGAAGGAATTAAAGGTGCAGCTAGAAGATCTAGAAGGAAGGAATTTTATTAGACCAAGCAGTTCGTCTTGGAGAGCAACCACGGTGTTCATGAAGAAACCGGATGGGTCACTGAGGATGTGTATCGAACTACCGTAAGTTGAACGAGAGGAGGATTAAGAATAGGTATCCTTTACCAAGAACTGATGATCTATTTGATCAGTTATGTGGAGCCAGAGTATTTTCTCAATTGGATTTGACGACAGGTTTCCATCAGTTAAGTGTGACATGCGACAATATTCCTTTGACATCATTTTTGGCTATGTATGGTTTGTATGAGTGGTTAGTAACGCCATTCGGATTAACGAATGCACCTGCTTTCTTCATGGATCTAATGAATCGAGTTTTCTGAGAGTACTTGGACAGGTTTGTGTTAATATTTATAGTTGAAATTTTAGTGTACTCTAAGGATGAAAGGGAGCATAAAGATTATCATAGAGTAGTGCTTGAGACGTTGAGGTAGCATCAGCTAAAAGCAAAGTTTTCCAAGTGTCCGTTTTGGAGGAAAGAGGTTAAGTTTCTTGGTTACGTGGTTCTAGAGAAGGGCTTGTCAATCGATCCAGATAATATCGAAACTGTTAATAATTGGAAGAGATTAGAGACGGTGACTGAGATTAGAAGTTTTCTTGGAATTGCTGTCTATTATCGAAGATTCGTCAAGGATTTCTCACGGATAGCAGCACCTTTGACTAAGTTAACCAGGAAAGGTGTGAAGTATGTCTAGTCCGACAATGTGAGGAAGCATTCCTTAAGTTAAAGAATTTGTTGACCAACGCACCAGTGTTAGTAGTTCCAGATGGAAATCAAGGGTTAGTGGTGTATACCGATGCATGTGGGACGGGATTAGGAGCTGTGTTGATGCAGTATGGTAAAGTTATTGCCTACGGTTCATGATAGCTTAGATGGCATGAAGTGAGATATCCTACCCATCATTTAGAGTTGGCTACAGTGATCTTTGCATTGAAGATTTGGAGACATTATCTCTTAGGGAAGAGATTTGAGCTATACACCGATCATAAGTCTTTAAGGTATTTATTCTCTCAAAATGAGTTGAATATGACACAGCAGAGGTGGCTGGAGATTTTAACAGCTTATGATTTTGGTATAGAGTATAATCCTGATAAAGGAAATAAGACAGCGGATGCTCCTAGAAGAAGACATCAAAATGTGGTGTTGGCTATGTTGGCAGAGTGGAAAGATTTAGAAGCTTTGACTACTTGTAATATGCATTTAAGATTGACTGCTAGTTCTAGTCAGAGCATAGCCATGTTGTCCAGTTTGGAAGTTCACCCGGTATTGATCGAAAGGATTGCTTCTAAGCAAAGGGAGGATCTAGTATTAGCCGATAGGATTAGAAGGTTTGAGGTGGGATCACAGATCGATGATCTAAAGGATTTTAGTCTTGACAAAAAGGGATGGTTGAGAAAGAAGGGACGGTTGGGTGTTTCGAATCTTGAGGACTTAAGGAAAGAAGTTCCTACGAAATGTCATCGATCCAAGTTTACGATTCATCCTAGAGAAACAAAGATGTATCTAGATATGAAGAGGAGCTTCTATTGGGAAGGTATAAAGAGGGATTTGTGGGTTAGCCAGTGTGCAAACTGTTAACAAGTGAAGGCTGAACATCAAATGCCAAGTGGGCTGCTTCAGCCTTTGGAGATTCCAGTTTGGAAATGGGATTCGATATCCATGGATTTATAGAGGGGTTGCCAAGGTCAAATAGAGAAAATGAAAGCATATGGGTCATAGTGGATGGGTTAACCAAGAGTTCCCATTTCGTTTCAGTTAAATCAACTAGGACGACACCTGTTTTAGCTAAGTTGTTCATAAAGAACATAGTTTGACTACATGGAATTCCTAGTAGTATATTCAGTGACAGAGATTCTTTGTTCACTAGTGAATTCAGGAAGAGTCTACAGGAGGTGTTGGGTACCAAGCTTAAGATGAGTACTGCATATCACCCTCAGATGGATGGGCAAACAGAGAGAGTCAATAAGGTGCTTGAGGATTTACAAAGAGCATGTGTATTGGACTTTGGTGGATCTTGGGAAGATCACATACATTTGGTTGAGTTCTCCTATAATATTTATTATCAGACTAGTATAGAAATGACGCCTTTTAAAGCTTTGTATGGAAGGCCATGCAAATCACTAGCGTATTAATTGGAGACTGGAGACAGATTAGTCTTAGGTCCAGATCTGGTTATAGAGGAGACAGAGAAGATTGAGCTGATCCGAGAAAGGATGAAGGAAGATCGGTCCAGGCAGAAGAGTTACGTAGATAAGAGGCGTAAAGACCTAGAAATCTCAGTTGGTGAAAAGGTTTTAAAGTATCATTGATGAAGGGTGTGGTACGATTTTGAAAATGGGGAAACTGGCACCGAGACATGTTGTTCATTCCACGTTATAGAGAGTATCGGGAAGCTCACATATAGTTGCCGAGCAGTATAGTAGGTGTCCATAATGTGTTTCATATGTCTCATCTTTGCAAGTTTGTGCACGATCCAGAGACTACTATCCCTCCGACAGGGTTGAAAGATTTGCTAGTAGAGCCTAATTTGACATTTGTTAGACAACTATTTTGGGTTGTAGCAAGAGATGAGAAAAGATCAAGGAACAAAACAGTCAGGTTAGTGAAAGTTCAGTGGAGCGATAATGAGAAGGACTATACTTGAAAGACAGAAGACAGGATTAGAGATGCTTATCCGGATCTGCTTTGAGGGTACGTATATATTAGCTTTATATAGATAGGTGCTAGTCAGGTAGGCTAGTATGGTTGTTAGGAGTGGTTACAGATGATTGGTAGGTTTAGTATTTAGTCCTCACTGAATTTTGAGGACGAAATTCTTTAAGGAGGGGAGACTGTAACACCCTTTAATAACATTATTCGGTAGATTTAATTAGATAAATTAAATAGAATAATACAAATCTTAGAGTGTTAACGAGATTGAGATTTGAAAATAAACTAGAGGCCGAGCTTGAATAAACAGATGGGCCTATGAATGGTTTTATATGTTAATTAATCAACGCAAGGGCTTGTTAGGAAATAACCACATCATAATCCCATATCCTTAATATTCTCGTTTCCTTTCCATTCACGATCATTTCCTAAAAACATAAACGCAAACAAAAGAAAGAGAAGCCGGTCATTACTTAGGAGAAAAGAGAAGGAAATCATATTAAAGCTAAGGATTTAAGCAAGGGGAATTAATATAAATCAAATCTCAAAGTCCTTATCCAAATCAACGTGAATAATAACAAAAAACATCTCTATTTTTTTATGATCATTTGATTTTTCGATCTAAGGTTAAATCCATTATGATGATTTTTGATGATGATATGCTTGAATTTTATAACATATTAGATTCAAACAAATTTTTTTGATAATTGTTTCTACACGGTTTTAAGGGTATGATCATTTAAATTGAATTTCGAATGCCATGAGGAATTTATATGTTATGTTAAAATTTTGGAGATGGGTTTCAGTTTTTATAATTTTCCAAGCTATGAAAGATTTATTATGAATTTTCAAAAGGAAAATATGAATAATTGGATTTAGAAATTAATTTTGGCTATTTTACAAAGAATTTGGGTTTGAAATTATCATATGCTAGATAACATATTAAAAATGATTTTCTGTAATTTTTGGAGATTTTTCCTAAGTAATTATCTATGAAATTAATATATTTTAGAAGGAGGACTTAATTGTTTTAATTGTCTTGCTTAATGGAAGGGCTTATTTATTGAACTAATCTTTTTTAGATCTGAAATTATGCGGCAGTTAATTTGAGAAAGGATTTGAAAAGTTTTTGGCAACCACGATTTACAAATAGGTAGGTTAGTTATAAAGTAATTTCTTTAAATGGTACTAAATCAGACTTGATTCAGAAAATATGTTCCGCCTCTTTCAGAAGCTAACCTTTCGACCCTACGCTTTCGATTTGACCAAGTTGAAACCAACCAAGTCAAAATGTACCAAGCCGAAACCGATATATATGGTATCAATACATTGGCACATAGTGGATTGGAGAAAGGCGGAACACATGGTGTCGAAACCATTGCTTTCGATGGGGTCAAAACCCTTACTTAACTTTCTAAAGAAATGTGCATGCCTGTTTTTACTAAAAGCTTTCGAAGGAGTCGAAACAAATGCTTTCAAACGGATTTTCTAAATAGCTTTCGAAGGTGTTGCTACCTTTTTGTTTAAAATGAGTCCCTATGTTTTAAACTAATACTTTCGAAAGGGTAGTCTCAACCTATCGAAAGTTTGCTGTCGTCCCCATGCCTTCTGAATGGATTGAAGTCATCAACCAATTTGAAAGGTAGCTTTTGTTTTAAACCTGTACTAAGACACTTCATAAAACTTATGAAAAGATTCAAGGGTTTTGAAGGCAATGGCTTCGATAGGGGTTTCGAAGCTATCCTTTAAATGTTTTATCAAATGTTTTGAGCTTTCGAAAGGATGGTTCCAAAGCCATCAATTTTCCCAAACAATTTTATATGAAACTTAAAGATTTCAAAGAGGTACTTCCGTATATATTCACTTGGACCCAAAAGATATTTTTAAAGATAAACCCAATGCTTTCGAAAGGAGTACTTTCAAGTAGTTTTGAAGCTATGCTTCTAAGAGTTAATAAGTAATGCTTTAATACCTTCGAAAGGTATAATTTGATGGTTTCAAAAGAGATGTTTTAAAGTATATTAACAAGCATATGCTTAGTGTTTTGAAAAGAAGATTTAAATGCCATAGAAGAAGGTTATCTAATGGTTTTGAAAGTAAAATGTTTAAGGTTTTGAAAGCCTTAGTTTTCAAAATAAAGAACCAAAACTCATTTTTAAAGGAGACATCATGGCTAACATAAAGGAGTTTTAAAATGGTTTTAACTATGAAGTTTTTGAAGAAGCTTTCCTTGATAGAATAATAGGTTAAAGGGATTAACCATGTTTCGTACATAAATGATTTCAAGGATATTAAACCATGGGTGTTGGTACTAATATGTTATTATGTTTATTTCTTTTAATATACATATTCACTTTAATTGGACATATAACTGTATTTTGGGGAAAAGGAAGAATAACTAGCTAGGTTGATCCTGCAGTGAATATAAATTAACTTTTGAATGAGTAGAATTGCATGCAGGAGGTCAGATATACCAAAGTATAAGATTCTTAAATATTGATTAAAGAAGTTGTAAGATAGAAAAGTTCATAGTAAACCCATGAAAACTATGTTTAGAAAAAGTTATTGGCAGGGGCCAATACGTTTGTAGTGAACCCATGAAAACTATATCTGATTAAGTTATTGGCAGATGTCGATAGGTTCATAATCAGCCCATGAAGACTACGATAAGAGGGAAGTTATTGGAGATAGCAATAGGTTCAGGGAGAACCCATGAATAAGGGAATTATTGGTAGGGGCCAATAGGTTCTTAGTGATCCCATGAAAACTATGTAACCGGATAGGAGGTCTGTAAATTTGAACAGGTTGTTATGAGCCCACGAAAACTAATAGGTTAATAGTGACTCTTGAAACTATAATTGAGATAGGTAGTCAAAATGATTGGGGATGGGTAATCTGAAATTTATTTACTTGTTTGCGTATCATCGTAATATTTTGAATTGTTATGTTTTAACCATTGTGGTTGTAGGAGCAAAGTATATAGCTTTTATAAAGTTTTGGATAAGATACTGGTGAGGGGAAAATCCATTCCACTAAGCAACGTGGTCTCATTAGATATCTAAATAGTTTGAGATGGCAGGTAATTATTCATACCGGGCTTTATGTCTGACTCGAAGTTTATGTTTTCCCCTTAAGCTCTCGGACGCTCATTTAATTTTGAGTAGTTTGAGAGTTGAGGTTTTCAGGTACATCTTTAGACGAATAAGCTTCTGAAGATGTGCAGGAGGCAAGATAGCTTTTATGAGTTCTTTTAATTTTGATTATGTTGTGTTTTGTTGTAAAGTCAAAGTTGTTTTATGTGCCTAGTTATATACTCTGACCATCCAAGGAGGCATCTTCATATGTCGCTCCTTGTGTATGTTGTAATAATTATATTTTCTCTAAACATGGTTCTCAAATATGGGATTATGTAACGAATTCGAAATGTTTTGAAATGGAATGTGAAAGTTGTTTAATGGTTTTAATTTTTTTATAACCGTGTGTTTCTGTTATATCAATGAATCTAGCATTACCGCATTTGGTCGTCGAGGATTTATAACTATGGATGATTGCAGCATCCGTAACCCTTAGTTTTGGTCCTCCAAGTGAGAGATGTTACAATTAGATCTCTGTTTTTACCAAATCAGAAAGTGCAACCTAGCTTGTAGTTTCCTGATAGAAAGTGCAAGTTAACTTGCGCTTTTCAAAATTTTCGAAAATTAAAAAAATAAATTAAAATCTAAAAAATGGAAGATATGTTGCATTTTCTATAACAAAAGTGCAAGACACCATGTGTTTTCTATTATTCAGAAAAAGAGACCAAATTTACATATTCATTTCTACAGAGACTTTTCTTATAACAACATTAAAAACAGGGACATGTAGTTCTTTTCTTGTTTTGACAATACATAAAGGTTTTTGTTTACTTTATTATCATAAGGTTTTTATGGTTTTAACAATTTATGATTTGGTATGCCATTCTTATGGCAATATTATTCCCATTATTGCATCAAAATATTCTAATGTCACCGTTCTTTAACATTATGCATTAATAAATAACCAAAAGAACCATATAAAATAAAAGAATAAATAATCAAACAACAAAAATTCAAATACCTGAAAGAACCATATATCACTTAGCAAAAATAATAATAGTCTAAAATGTAAACTAAAGCTTATTTCTGAATAGCTAAGTGGTGCGCCAATCGGTCTCACTGCTGATTTTAAAGGTCAATGGTTTCCGTAAAGGAATCCATTTTAATATTTCAATTAATCTGGAAACGGTAAACCTTTTCTTGGCGACATCCAATAGTGTAACAAGGAGCAAAATACATACTATGAATCTAGCAACAATGATTTACTGAAAGCAAGCACGAAACCAGGTTACATCATAGTTATGTTCATTAAATACATCATTCCATATTGATACACCTGGTTATCATTACCACTATTCAGAACATGCTAGTAATTTTCGCGTCTTAGTTTTAAAATCGGTAAATTCTCATTTTCTTGCAGCAAGATTTGTCTGGACAAAAACATAACATGTAGACAAATGATTAAAAAGATAATATCCCAAAAAAGACACATCAAAGATTGCCACACCCAAGTTGCAATTACCATAACTGCAATAAAACATAAAAATACATAACAAACATTATTGATGTTCAAACCTTTTACCCCCAAATTTTATATTTACAAATGCTTGCTCTTGATCGAAGAATACTAACATATTACTGTACTATTGTCTAAGTTAAAATAAAAAAAGCCTTTTTTTATCTTTGCTTTTATCTTTGCTAATTTAACCTTTCTAGGTAATCAAAATTTCAATTTTATTGCTAAATAAGGACAATCCGATCAATAGCAGAAGCATCATATCTCCAACGAATTAGGAAAATTTTGAACTCGCATGGACTAAATCATACAAAGGTCAAAGTAAAGTTTAGCTTGGTTTATATATAATATTGTTGTGTGCAAATCAAGTATACATATAAAGTAGAAGGAATGGAAGGTAGAAATGATAACTAATGTATACCAAAGAAATCTGTAAACCTAGAGGTTCAAACAATGAGATTTAAGGACAACCTGTAAGTATCATCTAAAGAAGAGTAAAGTACAGAAGGTAGTAAAATTATTCTATATTTGGAATTTTACCCTTATCTTCTACAGCAAAATTATCTTGTGGGTTTGAAACAATTGTGAAAATTGGTTGTTCACTTTTGAATGAATTTATGGGAACTCACATATAGTGCAAATAAACTGGTAGAAGAAAATGTATCAAACTACAAAGTACAAACCATAAATTTATAAGTATTTAACCTTTTACATACATAGTATTAGGTTCTACAATGTTGTTAAATTTCGATCAGATTTTCTTGTCCTTGCACCCTTCTTCTCTAAATTTTCCTTTCTTTAAAAAAATAAAAATTGAAAATGTGTATCATAGTGAGATTATGTTATATTTTGTAGTTGAACTATTGCACATTAACATAGATGAAAATACCTTTTAAAATATTAGTAATCCAACATCAAAAAATTTGCTTCCCTTATAGCATAGTTGAATCGACCAGTGGAAAAATAGGCTGCCTCATGGAATCATCCCGAGGAAAGGCAGAATAATTGACTAATAAAAGAACCCCTTGGGAACACACGGACGAATGGTTGGGAAAGAGCGGCAACCGTCGAGGTTGGCGTGAATAATAGCCGTTGGAGAAAGCAAATCACGAAGGTTAGGTTGGGTGCGACATCGTTCGTCTCTTCGAAGAGAACTTGACTGAAATTACCTTAAATTAAAATTAGGGTTAGGTTTAGGCAGTAATGGGATCAAGAAGGGCTAGGTTTTGCTAGTAACGGGGATGAAAGAGGAAAATAATGAGATCGTGTGACGATTCAATTTTGGAATACACGTGTCAGACAGTTATTCAATTTCACTGAGAAATAGGAGGGGGCTTCAGAGCTAAGCATTCCCTTCTCGGTATTAATAGTACCAAGAAACGAGTTACAGGTCCCTATTTTTATGTTGTTATTAGAAAAGTCCCTGTAGATATGAATATGTAAATTTAGTCTCTATTTTTTGAAAAATAGAAAACGTAAGGTGCTTTGCATTTTTCTGATAGAAAATGCAAGCTAACTTGCTTAGACTTTGAATTTTTTTTAGATTTGGGAAATTTTAAAATTTTGAAATTTTTAAAAAGCGCAGTTAACCCGTGCTCGCTATCAGGAAAGCGCAAGCTATTTTGCGCTTTTATTTTGAATTTTTTTTGAAATATTTGAAAATTTTAAAAAATGCAAGTTCAAGCTAGTTTGTTCTTTCTGATTTTTAAAATTTTCAGAAATTTTGAAATTTTTGAAAAGCGCAAGCTAACTTGCACTTTTTATCAGAAAAGCGCAAGCTAGTTTGCGCTTTTTCATTTGAATTTTTTTTTGTAAATTTTGAAATTTTCAAAAAAAATTAAATTTTTGAAAAGCGCAAGTTAACGTGCACTTTTATAAAAAAAGCGCAAGATAGTTTGCGCTTTCTGATTTAGAAAAAAGAGGGACTTAATTTATATACTCATTATCATAAGGACTTTTCTTACAACAATATAAAAAATAGGGACCTTCAGTGCAAAACCCCTAATAGTATAGTATAGATATCTAAAGTCAAATAGAAGATCTTTCATGATGTTATGTAGTAGTCTTTTGACTTGAGAATATTATGGATCTTAAGTGTCTAAAGTATACTTTGACTATGGTTGATCACATGATAATGATAATCATGTTATGGATGTAATTGGGTATAAGTTAACAACCTGAAGTTAAACAGTTCTCAAAAGATAATTTCTCTCATTTGACATTGAATGTTAGAATCACAATGTTTAGCAGTCAACTTAAAATCAAAATCTCTAGTCAGATTAAACCAGTAAATTAATAAATTTTGTCGATTGAACCAAAGGCCTTAATGTGGTACTTCACAATTAATTATGAATACTAGTAGAACTTTAACCAAGGACTAAGCTTTAGATATCTAAGTAATATAGTGATGACGATGATAAAACATGTATAGCATATTATTGCTTAAGGTATATCTTAAATGATAAAAAATAAGATTTCACCTTGATAATATTTAGTCAACTAACTCGTGTCCATTATTGTGCTTTAGCAAAGTCTGCTTGTGTTTCAACAAATTCCGTCACTGTTGCATTTTATTCGAATTCAGTAATATATAATAATTTACAAATATCATAAAATATTTTATAGAAATTTAATATAAATGACATTAATTTATTTATTATTTTTTATTATTATTAGTGGGCCTTAAAATTATTTACTTGAGTTTATATTTAATTCATTGTTTAAATGGGCCAAAATAACAATTTAAATAATAATTATGTTTTAAAAACGTGGAAAAAAGGTACGTGAGGTGTGCAGTAAGACCAGAAATATGTTGGCATACAGGGGGATAAAATTTTCAAATAATTAAGAGGTAAGCCTTTTGAAGATTAACTAATTTTTGGTAAAGGAATGACTCATGGACCTTGATTTCTTCTTATAAATACAAGGCCATTCATTCATTTTTATTGACAAAATGATAGTATCTCATCCTCTATTGTTGAAGCTCCAAGTTGGCCTTGCAAACAAGCTATGAGAAAGAAGAAGATATTTAAATTCAGATAAGCATGTGTAATGTTTAATCGACAAACAAGATTTTTAGGTAATTACGTTTTTATTTTCATTTAGACCATATATAATATATATGCACATACATATACATACATACATACATATATCACTGTAATATTTTTGGCACGATAATTTTCATATGTGTATATTACTACTTTCGACTGTAATATATGCATATATTAAAGTGCACTTATATAATAAATTTTTACCAGTTAAAGCTTTAATATGGATATTTAATTAATTTTACCAAATAACATATTTACATGTTAAAATCAGTATGAATTTATTTAATTAAATTATTAATTCAAACAAAATTATGATAAATTTCAAATTAGATCATTTTAATTTAAAATAGGAATGCCAAAATTGTTAAAGGAAGAACATAATGTAAAGGGCCCTAACACGAACAACTTAATATTTTACACTCCTTAAACAAATTCGGTAACAGAGAATTAAAATTTTGAAAGGACAACGACACGGCCTTTCAAAAAGTCTACATAAAAATGATATAACGTCATTGCTATAGTAATGTGACAAGGGTCCATCAAAAAATTCAAAAAACACGATACATGTCTATCATTTATATTTATGTTATTAACAATGTTAACTATTTGGATTTTATCAATACTATAGTTTATAATATGCGGATTTTAATACATTAAAATATTGTATTTATGTTCTATTGAGTTAATATATTATATTATATGCACTTAATACATATTAGCGATGAAAACTATTTATTATCATCATATTTGTTGATTTTTATACATTTATAATTGATGGGATTCAAAAAAAATGTTAGATTAAAAATTCTTATTTGTGTTTCATGATTTATCGGTTATTAGCGAATGAGATAATTATCTAATATCTGTTACCTACGGATGTTCGATGTTCAAAAACGATTCCAAATACGAAAATTACACTATCTATATCCATTGTTCGGCATAGTATTACAAGTATATAAATTATGCATAAAATAATGTGACCATCAAATGATATTATTTTGATTATATAATTTTAAAGTTTAAAATAGACAATGTACTATTATATAATTAATTAATGTAACTTTTATGATTATTGTTTTAAACCAACTACCTAGAAACCACATGCTTGATTGTGAACATCACAATCAATAATTGTTGCCACTTAATGTTTGTGAAAATAATAACTTATTTTTTTATATATTTTACATGTGTATTGTTTTAACTAAGTTATGCATGTTCTTTAGTTAATGTATTTTTAATCAAATGAAAATATTATCGTATTAATATAATTTTCTAATATAACATTTATTTTGATTGAATTTTCCCTACGTAATATATGCACATTGATCTATCACTCGTCATTGATGGTTTGCACTATAGAATCTTCCTTATTAGGCAGCATGAGCTCTTAAAGAGGGGCATGACTTTAAAAAGCTTCTCGTTAATATATCATCTTCAAATCAATGCCCAAGCCGAGGCTACTATAAAACAACTAAGAATAGGTTAAGGAAGATATTGTGCAAGGGATAAGGAGATTGATTAAAGGCCAATGAACTAAAGAGTTACCTTTGTATTATAAAGAACTTTTATTTGATGGTCAATCAAGCATACCTAATTTTCTTTAATGTATGAATATGATGCTTGCTTCTAGTGCAAGTGGACACATATCAAAGTTAATCTTATGTAACCGATCAGAATAAAGAGGACCGAGAGGGATTTTTGGATCAAGAACAGAGCTACAGGTCCCTGTTTTTTAATGTTGTTATAAGAAAAGACCCCGCAGAAATGAATATGTAAATTTGATACCTATTTTTGAAAAATAGAAATGCAAGGTTCCTTGCACTTTTCTGACATAAAATGCAAGCTAACTTACAGTTTTTCGATTTTGATTTTTTTTGAAATTTTTGAAAATTATGAAAATTATGAAATTTTGAAAAGCGTAAGTTAACTTGCACTTTCTACCAAGAAACTGGTAGAAAGTGCAAGCTAGTTTTCACTTTTTGATCTAGTAAAAACAAGAACCTAATTTACATACTTATTGTTATACGCACTTTTCTGTGCAAAGCCCCTTTTTGGATTTTACTAATGAATCAAGAGATGAAGTCGCGCTCCAGTTAATTGAATATATGAAAATAATTACTTAATGCGTCAATGGGCAAGTTGAGAACTTAAAGTTCAAAAAGGAGACTTTACTTATCCTTGAACGAAATCAAAATCCAAGGATCCAATTTATGGACTCCTTGGTCAAAATTAAAAAGTTCCTATAGTAGTTCATAAAGTGATTCCATCTGGCACCCAATGAAGTTAAGCACATGTCTTATGGGTAATTATATAATTTGATTGCATAACTTGAGTTTTATGTCAAATCTTTTTTGAAATAAATTAAGTTTTTCATTTAATTTCTATTTTATATATTGTTTAACTTTGATACAAGTGATGTTTTAAATACGTTAAATATATACAAGTACAAAATCTCTGGGAAAAGTAAATCAATTGCAATTGCGAATATGTTTGTAACAATGAGTGTTCAGTCGTAGTAATGAATATTTATCCTTAAATGTAAATGTTTATATTCAAGAAGTTTCGAGAATAAAATGTCGACACATCTGTTGTGATTACTATATTTTCCTTCTTCAGGTGATGTGATGGTAATGTACTTATGAACTTTGGAGCACTAAGGTGTATATACTTACAGTTATTTGGAACAATTATAGAATGACTCACTAAGATCTTCTATAAGTTAATTGTATCTAAAGTCAAATAAAAGATCTTACGTGATGATGTGTAGTAATCTTTTGACTTAAGAATACTGTGGATCTTAAGTGTCTAAAATACACTTTGGTTTTGGTCGATCATATGATCATAATTGGGTATAAGTAGAACCACTTGATGCGAAACACTTCTCAAATGATAATTTCTATCCTTTGATATAAAAAGTTAGAATCTCAATGTTTAGTAGTCAACTTAAATTCAAAATCTTTGTTCATGGTAAACCTATTAATTAATAAGTGTTATCAACTAAACCAATGACTTTAAAGTTGTGCTTTGCAATTAATTATAACTATCATTAGATTTTGACCATGGATTGAGCTTTAGATGTCTGAGTGATATGACGACGACGAAGATAAAATGTGTAGAGTATATCATTGCTTAAGGTATATCTTAAATGGTTAAAAAATAGAAAGTCTTTGGGTATCCAGGAATGGTTTACGCCATGATCAGTATATGTATTCTTGGATTTCTTGTTTGGGCTCATCATATATTTACTATGGGCTTAGACGCTGATACGCGTGCTTCCTTCACCGTCGCTACCATGATTATAGTTGCCCCCATTGGAATCAAACTACCTAGATAATATGTAAGCAACTAAACTTGTGTTAACTATTATGCTTCAGCAAAGTCTTTATGTGCTTCAACAAAGTTTGTCATTATTACTGCTTTATACGAATTCAACAATATAAAATTATTTACAAATTTCATAAATTATTATGTAGAAATTTACTATAAATGATATATTGATTTAATTGTTAATTATTATTATTACTGGACCTTATAATTATTTAATTGAGTATATATTCAATTAATTATTTAATGGGCCAAAATAATGTTACATTTTAAAAACATGGAAAAAATTGTATATGTGGTCCGTAGCGTGGCTAAGCGTATGTTGACATACAAGGGGATACTATTTTCAAACAATTAAGAGATAAGTCTTTTGAAGGTTAAGTAATTTTTGGATCAAGGACTGACTCATATATCTTGATTTCTCCTTACAAATATAAGGCAATTCATTCATTTTATTGAGAAAATGATAGAATCCTAACCGCTATAATTGAAGCTCCAAGTTAGTTTTGCAACCAAGCTAGGAGAAAGAAGAAGATTCATTACAGAGACGCACGATGTGAAGTTTAAACGCCCAATAAGATTTATAGGTAATTATTCTTTTATTTTCATTTATATTATATATATACTAATATTTTTGGGATGGTAATTTATATATATACATATATATTACTACTTTCGACTATAATATGTGCATACACACACACATATATTACATAACACTTGTATGGTATATTTTGATTGGTTAAAAGTTTTAATATAGATATTTAATTAATTTGACCAAATAACTTATTTACACGTTAATACACACACAGGTGTTAATATACACACACACACATTATAAAATAAAAAGGTCGACACACACACATACTTATATATATATGTATGTATATGTATATGTATATATTAATATATATAGATATGTGTGTGCATATATAATACAATTATATAAACTCTTACATATTATATGCTTTTACATATTTTTGCATACCCTCTCTCAAATTATTGTTCGATCCAAATATAATAAATTTTTATGCATCTCTTTATTAATCATTGGACATACGATTTTCTTAACAATATTACTAATTATATATGAATTTATTTAACTAAATTATTAACTTAAATAAAATTATAATAAATTTGGAAATTTTAATTTTAATTTAGGACAAGATTGCTAAAGAGACTCTTTAAAGGGGGAAGAAGGACCCCATCCAAAATAAAATTATTAAGGGGAGAACATAATGTAGTGGTACCTAACCTAAACAACTTACAATTTTACTCTTCTTAAGCAAATCCGGTAACATATCATCAAAAATTAGAAAGGAAAACAACATGACTTTTTAAAAAATCTATATAAAAATGTTGTAGTATCATCGCTATAATACCATGGCACAGATTTGTCAAATTTTCCTTAAAACATAACACATGTCTAACATTTAAATTCTATATGCTGATATTATTGCTCGATTTTCTTGCAAAAGATATCAGGCTGGCTCGTTAAGCATCCAACACCCTTGCTTTATATCATATTGCCTCGACCACTTTTGTCTTAGTCCACCACATGTGAATGTCCCATACAAAAGCCCACGGAAGGCCTTGGCGCCCCATCACTTGATAAGTATAGATAACGTCTTCACCATTTATCACTGTTAACGGATGGTCTCCGGCATTGCACACAATTCCACCGACTTGCCTCATCATCAACTTGTCTATCCGCTACATAAAGGCATTGCCTACGCTCACCTTTCCAATCCCCTAGATCCTCTCCACCTACATCTTACTCCAAAACCGGTTTGCGACGATCATCTTCTTTTTCCTTGATTGGCCAGAGCTCTAATAAAAGCTCCCTATAAGCCTTGCATAAAGAAACAACAACTTAGCACTAGTCTCTAGACAAGATTGTCGCAAAACAACATAGTTCATCTAATAAAAGCGTCACTATGCAGCAGCTACCCTATGTTTTTCACTGTCCACCTAAGCAATGGCATTACTATTCAGTAACAACACTTTGTCCCTATGTTGCCTTTCTAACAATAACACATCTTCGTAGGCCCGTCGGTTGGCCATCATCAAAGTCATTCTCTCCACTTGGAATCTTAGATGGCCTACATCTCAGGCCTACGGCTTCTTCCATGGCCACTAGATTTTAGGGCTTGACGCTTCAATCTAAGCCATCATAACCAAACTTTAGTTGCTAAAAATTCACTTTTGCATGCACTTGTATAATGATCGAATTTTCATTTTTGCACATAATATTGTCTGTTGTAATCAAGTTCTTATAAACGAATCAATGCAATAAAATCAACTACCATACTGGACATAGATTATCTTGATCGAACCACTCTAAATCTTGAGTCTCTTTACTTTACTTGCATAATTGCTCATTATCTCTTCATTTTCCATTTATTAAATAGGGTATTAGCAAGTTACTTTTGTTAATATCTATTTTATCCTATGATTCTGAGGTTGACTAAAAAATTAGTCAACATTTTAGCACTAGAAGGAGGGTCTTCTTAAAAAGCTCTCAACTTTTGGCCCTTTTCTTCTTAAAAATACTCCTACTCTACTAAAAAAATTACACCATGCAAAGTATAAGTGAAAATGAGGTTGATAACTCAAATGGCCCAACATCAATGATGCCGCTAAAACTAGATATTTTATCCCATTTCGGGCCTAAGCAACGATATGTGGCTCAACTTGGTTAACTAGCTTGCTATCATTGGGAAGATTTCTTTATGATTTAAATGAACTCAAGGTAATATGGATATCTAAGAAACTGTCAATTATGATCCAGTACTCCCAATAGTTGTGGACAGTACCCCTATCCGTCCCACTTTCTTTAGCACTTTCAACATCATGCATGACATCCTTGAAAGGTTTGATCCTGAGACCTCTATTATAACTACTCCCACCTGCAATAGAGATGTGCATGTCGCATATGATCAAGAGTTCCTCAGCTAGGGGTTAGTATCTTCCGCATAAGACGAGGCGAGCCTCCAGGAGGAAACAACTTCCATGATAGATTTTAAGCATCTGGACACGAAATCATAACGATGAAGGGTTGTACGATGATGAGAATGTGGAACCTTTTTCTAATAAGATCTTGCAACATACATCCATCATAGGTACGTCCTACTTGTTTTTCTCTTAAAACAATAAAGGAACGGACCCACATGTTTCCTTGTGTCTTTGCCTCACCTCGTGTGGCCTCGAAATCACTTTGCCCACCTCATTATCCTTACAAGATTTTGTGTAGCCCGTAATAGGCAACAACACCCAGCAGCATCTAGCTTCGGATAGCGTCCCGATTGGGTGTGACTCTTAGTTAAAAGCTTGCCCATTAAAGACAACCTACTCGCATTACAAAGGCTGCTCTACCACGCTCCTCTTTAGGCCATTCAGTCCACACTGCCCAGCAACCTACCCAGGCCTGCCCACTCCGTATCCCTTGTTTTGTCCTGACTCGATAGGCCTTTGCCTAATGCACCTGGCCGCACTTACAAGAAGAAGTGACGACTCCGCATTGTTCCATTGAAAAGACTAGCATATACGACACAGTTCATTTGATAAAAGTATCACTATGTAGTGACCTATCCACACCTCACTATCCGCATAGAAACGATGCTACTATTCAAATAACTCCTTGCCCACATGCTACTTTGCTGACAGCAACATGCTTTAGTACTGTCCGCACAGCTAGCCATCACCTGAACCATTTAGCCTTGCTAACAATCTAGCTTGCCTAGATCTGAACCATTCAACACTATAAATGGCAAAGAGAAAGAATAGGGATTGGTGCATCAGTTTGAGCAGTCCAAACTAGATTTCCACTTCTATAAATACAACATTAAATGCATTTGTACAAGTATCGAATGCTCATTATACTATTAACTATTGCCTATTTTGTCCAAGCAATTGTAACCAAGAAACTCAAAGTAATAGAAATTACTATATACTGGATGTAGATCGTTCTCAATCGATCCAATCTAAATCTTATTTTCCTTTACTTGTATTAGCATTTTACTGATTTTCTTTTCTCCTCATTATGCAGTTTATTAACTATGGCATTAGCATATAACCTTTCTACCCCATAATTAAAATTCTGAGGTAGGCTAAATTTCTAGTCAATGGTACACCATACTTCCAATTGAGAAGTATGACAGAACTGTTGATCCATCCAATCACTCTGTCACCTAAGCCGACCGGTTCTATGTCAAAGCAATGTGCATTATGTTTCCCTACGCCTTGATTGGACTGGCCTCCAGCTGGTTCTTACATCTCTAAGCAGATATAATTCACTCTTTGGCCCAGCTGTGCACATATTTCAAGATTCATTTTTTTGCCTCACAAACTAGGATTAGGATAGCAAGCAAGCCATGCAACATACAGTAAGTGCCAAATGAGTCACTCTACTCCTATGTCAATTGTTATAATAAAGATTCAACCCATGCAAGAGGAGTGGACAAGAATAGCTTGGTGGTCGCCTTATGTTCTAGGGTAAGGGACCATTCAAGTTGTGGAAGGAATTGCAAAAGCATCCCCCCTCGTCCTTGACTAACCTCATTTAAAGAGCGAACGACGTCATGGGAGTGGAAGAGGCTGACTGGTCCAATATTGATAAGCAATGCATGCGAGGAAATAAGATAAACTTATGACAGAAAAGCCATCTTGAAAAGAATAACCATTAAGAGAATGGGAAGAAGTATCTCGAAGACGATTCTTGGTTCAAGCCTAGTTTTGCCAATTCTGCCTCATTAACTCCTGATATAAAAACCATCTATCTTGCCACAAGGGATTGTGCATCCTACCGAAGGCCTTCTTTGTATTGATTTGGGTAAAAGAGGAGCCCCAAGGAAATGAGAAATATTATGAGTTCCATTAATTTAATGGCCACTCCACAAATGAGTGTCGCTACTTAAAAGATGAGATAAAAGCGATCGGTCTGGAAAGGTGTATTTGTGCAATATGTAAGGCAATAAGTTGAGTAAAGGAATGTTTGGCAAAGTCCTCTACTTCGCTTCAATAGGCAGAAGACAATAATGTGGCTAAAATCAATATCAAAATATTATCAATTTATGGTGGCCCTCATGTGGCCAGAAGCACTAAAGGACCATAAGGCTAGTGTAGAAGGAAGCTTGCCTCGACTAATCAAATCTACTCAATAAAGCTTATCACCTCAAAGGCTCGTAGCGTAGAAAAAGACAAAGTCAACATCAACTTTTCAGTTGAAGAAAAGAGACGAGTTGGGTACCCCTATTACAATCTCATGGCCATATAGGTCAACACTGCCAGTGTCAAGGTACATCGGGTCTTCATTGATGGAAGCAGCTCTGTCAACGTCATGTTCAAGAATATATCCAATCAAACGAAACCCCCATCATACAACCATACATTTTTTCCCTACGCATCTATTGACTTCAAAGGCATTAGGATTGTTCCTCTAAGCCTGACTTCAGATATAGTTACCTTCGATGATGAAATTGTTCTGCCAATGTATAGGTAAATTTCATAGTGGTAGATTTCCCGTCTTCTTATAACAATTTGATATGTAGAGTGGCATTGGCAGACATGGATGTAGTCATAGCATACTAATGACTCACTATGAATTTCCCCATCAAGGAGGCATCTGGTACGTTTGTGGCAATCAACAAGTCACGGTAATTGCTGTAAAATCTCCTTGCAACAAGCTAAGAAGAGAATTTCTCATGCTACAACTAGAATTGGCAATGCTCATTGATGGTCAACCTGAGAGAGCACGAGAGCCATATAATGCTCCTACTCATGTCAATGCAATCAAAAGTGGAAAGGAACCCAAGTAAGTAGTAAGCACATCATTCCCCTCTCACCGAGAGAATGCAAGAGCCATGCAACACTCCCATTCATGCCAAGGTCAGGAACATAAGGGAATAACTCTCCCTTCCCAGTCCAGACAAGACTAGAGAGCTCATGGAAACATAGGATGAGAAAGTTCATCTCCTCTAGCGGGGGAAACAATTGATACCACCGCTCATTTCCTTTCAATATTGGCAGACTCATTTGTAGGGATAACAAAATTTTCCAGGTTCTTGCACAGACGTCGGTCCCGATTGAGGACCTCATTAAGCACATGATACATTCCTCAGATCAACGCGACTTGGAATTGAATGCGGAAGGCATCAACGATGACCCGCTTTACCTCGGCATGGTAATCCTAAAAGTTAGTTTTGCCACTCCACTTAAAACAGTTATGATAGGCAATGGCGACCCCACCAAGGTTGCCCAGATCGACTCAGATTAGATTCAGGAGCCTAGGCAGAGTTGATACATTTTCTTAAATAAAGCAAGGACGCGTTCAATTAAGAGTATGCCGATATGACTAGCATATATCCCTCTATAATCTATCATGCTCTCAATATGGCCCCAAGGCTCATCTTTTCTGTAAAATAAGGAGATCCTAAACCTAAAGAGTTATAGACATTGAAGGAGTAAGTAGAGAAGCTCCTTAATAATGGTTTCATCTAAGAGTTTGAATACTTGATATTGGTGGAGAATCCAGTACTAGTTCGAAAATCTAGTGGAGGTATGAAAAGCATGCATTGACTTCTTCGAGCTGAACAAGGCATGTTCGGTGGATAGCTTCCCTCTATCATGCATTGATAAGCTCATGAATGCAACCATCGAATCATGAGGCAACTTTGAGTATAACTAAATTACCATGCAGGGTCCAAGTCAAGAACATACACCGTTCGTTACCAATGTTGGGCTCTACAATTGTAAAGAAATGCCATTCAGACTCCAAAGTATAAAAACGACTTACCAGCAGCTCGCGAACAAGATGTTCGTAGAATAGATCATAAGATAAATAGAGGATTATACGAACGACATATTATTCAAATCCAAGAAGGCTAGGGGAAATATATAGAAACTAGCCGTAAACTTTGGCATCCTATGTCGGTATAATATGAAGCTAAATCTAAAGTGCACCTTTGATATTCGCCCTGGTAAATACTGGGTACGCATTAAGTGAAAAAGGTATCGAGGTCAACCCTAATAAGGTTCAATAAATTCAGGGCATATAGGTCCTCTATACCATGAAGCAAGTGCAATGCCTAAATAGGATGGTCGTTACGCTCAACCACTTCATGTCTTGGGAAATTGAAAAATGTATCCCTTCCTTTGAGATCATAAAGAAAGGGAAGTCATTTACATCAAAAGAAGAGCGCACCAAGGTATTTTAAGAATTGAAGTAACACCTAACAAAATCCCCTTTCATTCCAAGCCGTGGATGGGAAAGACCTCTACCTCATAGCTACGGACCATGCAACTATCACTGCCTTAGTACGAGACGAAGAGAAGGTGCAATGGTTGATATACTAGGTCAACAAAAGATTATCAAGCATATAAAAAAGGTATTCAAGGTTGGAGAAATTAGATTTCTCTCTATTGATGGTAGCCTGCATTCTCTGCCCCTACTTCCAGTTGCATCTCGAAAAAGTCCTTACCAATCAACCTCTAAAACAAGTGTTTTGCTGGCCCAACATAGCAGGCCACCTCCTAAAGTGGGTAATAGAGCTTGGGGGATATCACATCAACATCCACACAGCTCCATTAAGGGCCAAGCTATAGCCGACTTCATTGTAGAGTGCTCCATCCTGGACAATGGCAAGGAAGCAACATCACTAGCCAGCGCTTGTGGCAGTGATATGTCGACGGAGCATCAAATGAAAAAGGGGTAAGGCCAGCATAATCCTCATCACCCTCGATGAATAAGGCCTCTGCTTTGATGTCAGATTAGTCACTACAGTGACCAATAAAAAATCTAAGTACGAAGTCATCCCGGCGGATCTCAGGATAGTGAGAGAACTCTAGATTGAATCGATTCATATTTATAGTGACTCCTAGCAAATCATCAATCAGATTGGCATGCGCTTTCAAATCAAGGGAAAAACATTTGCCATGTATGTTTCATAAGAAAAAAAGCTCATCGGCACTTTCTTCGACTTTAAGCTAGAGCAGATACCCTAGAGAAAAAGTCCAATGTCGATCAACTAGCTAAAGCTATGAGCAACCCTAAAGAAAGCAACCCCTAGGTTTCACTGGAGGAATGGTTCACCCTATGTTTCGAACCGAGGGAAATCGCCATAGAAACAAACAATGAACGTGAGAGACGGATGACCCAATTCTTTAAGTATTTGGTGATCCCGAGCTATGTGAAGAATGAAAGGAAGCATGAAAAATCATTTATCGAACACCCCACTACACAATCATGGATGTCCAGCCGTATCGGAAGGGTTGTTCCACTCCCCTTCAACATCGTGTCACCAAAGAAGAAGCCGAATAAATACATAAGGAGTTGCACTAGGGATTTTACAAGATCATGTCAACGAGAAAGTTTGGCCAAAAAGTCTACTCGATAAGAATATTACTGGTCGAAAATGATCAAGGACTCTAACTATGTTAAGAAATGTGGCCGGGGCCAACAGTTTGCAAAGATTCCAAGAGTCCCCCCCAACTTATTAAACTCCATGAAATTCACATGGCCCTCCATCACGTGGGTGATCAATTCGAATAGGAAACTCCATAATGCAAAGGGAGGGCACAACCATGCCATTTTTGCCGTTAACTACTACGACTACCCGCCTTTTCGATCCTTAAAAGTTGACAGTAATACATCCATAGTATTTGGATGTCGAGCATCCGAGTGCCAAAAAGACGGATTGTTAGGGTGAAAGAAAAGAAAAGACATAACAGAATCTCACATCGTTACGAGTAATATATAATATACAAATGATCTTTAAAAAATAAAACTGTAATATGCATGCATCAATCAGAGTAAACTAACCTATCACCAGCTTGGACAATTATAATAACCTGTCATCACAAATGCTAATAAATACAGAACATGACATGTAGCAGAAATAAAGATACGTGAATACATCTTGGAGGGATCCAGCTTGTCTACTGAAGCTCCAAAGCACCCATAACTAAATCTAGAAATATGCTCGGGATGATCTGAGCATTATAAGAAAATAACGTCCATATCACTCTGGTAAACCAGTCTGAGAAATACAAAATCAAATGAATTTTTAATGTTACAAAACCTTTCAAAATAATGGTATCTCGTAAGATCACGCCACACATAAACATGAATGGGTTTTTACCTTACGATATCCAAACCATTTCCATAAGTATCCAATGATATTATAATAATGCCTAGGGTTTAAATAAATATGTAACATAGCTGAAATGTTTGCATCTCATGTTCCAGCATATTTGGGAATAATAAAACCGTAAGGCATGTATTAGAAAATGTATTACTATATAATGACAGGGCTACCGGGGTACCTCCAGTCACAGTACATCTCTAGATAAAATGTACTGAGGCTACAAACGTTGCACCTCTGTGAATCAAGACCGCCTAGACCTTCCTGGATAGTACCGAATATGTCATCACCTCGGTTGCTTTACAACATTTTTCCTCGAGAGCTCTCATGCACATATAAATCAATAAATAATGATCTAGAAAGGTAATGATCATACCTTAATGGTAGTGAATCACACAGCCATGCTGTGTATCCCTTATTTTAGTCATTCTGGGGTGTGAAGCTTGTGAGGCAACGATTACCTTTTCCTCTTAGCAACTCCCTCTTAGAATGATATCGCTTTCCTCTAAGAAACAATGCAATGCCAGCATTCATCCATACAAGTTGTTCAGGATATGAAAAAATCAAAGGCATAATTTCTACTACATCCTTTATGGAATCACCCTCAGGATTAGTAGCAAGTAGCCCTTGCACTTCAAAGAACTCTATCTTCGATTCCATCATGTTCAAGATGTTCCAAACTCGAATGGTTATGCCGGTTCGGATGGCTTACGGATAACATATTTGATCCCGATCTCTCCGAACTGACAGTCGATACTTTCAAAACTGACTAAGTTTTGATAGTTGGTTATTTAACCATCAAATAAACAAACAATCCAATTAGAGATTTAACTTCATATGGAAACTAAGCGTGGTTAAGCACATAAGCAACCATTAAGCCTCTTTAATTAATCCTTTCATTAATTAAAAATCACTTTGTGTATTTTGTATTAAAATATTTTTACAAAAGATATACACAGGTATGTTACTTATTCACTACTCAATTATACTCTTTCACTGCTTGGAAAAATATTAATACACTTATCTCATCGGTATAAGTATATTCACAAACCACTATACTTTCAATACTTAGAAAATGTAACCATATACTTATCTCAACGGTATAAGTATATTCATAAATCTTAAGAAAGGTTTCACTACCAAAACGATATTTAATTCGGTTAACACAAATGGCATTTAAAACAATGATAATAATAAACCCAAACATTTTCCTTTTGGTGTAAGTAAATGGATCGTATGTAAATTAAATCAAATATACTTACCTTCACTTCCCGGTTTCAAACTTGCGCTATCCCTCGATTAACAATAAAGTCGGACAAGTTAGCATACTATCCTTGCCTCGACGTACATTCATAATTCTCGGGATAGGGATGAATTTCCTTGCCTTGGAATTTGGTATTAAGTATGAAAAGAATACTTGCCATACCATGATAATTTAAATAATCAATTATATAAATCAAACCCCATTTCCTTTTACAGAATTCCTTTTTATAAACTTTTTTATATTTACAGACTCCTTTTACAAATCCCCTTCCTATTTATTAAACTACTTTTACAAATCTTCAAATTTATTTATAAAAATCCTTTTATAAATCTTCAAATATATTTATAAAACTCCTTTTATATACCTTCAAATTTATTTATAAAACTCCTATTAAAAATCTTCAAATTTATTTATAAATCTCCAAATATAATTATAAAATCCTTCTATAAATCTTCAATTTATTTATAAAACACCTTTTATAAATCTTCAATTTTTTTTATAAAACTCCCTTTATAAATATCATTTACTTATCACAGACCTTCAGTTTCAAGATAGAACTAGATACTTCCTATAAAATGGTCATTCCATATATTACTATAAATCTACAAATGTGATTTATTATACGAAGTTATAAAAATGATATAATTTCCCTTTTTATAAAATACAATTTATAAATCCATTCTCTTATTTATAAAATACCGTTTATGAATCTCTCTTTATTTATAAAATACCACTTTAAAATCTCGCTTTTAATGCAACATTTTATATAAACATTTCACCAATGTTTATTCCAAAATATTCCTATATTCTTTTAAAACAGAATCACTTATTATAAAAGATTAATATCCCTTTTTCTTTTAAAAAAACATCAGTTATTATGTTAATTTTTCAAAAAAATAAACAATTCTTAAAATACTTTTAAAACATTTCCATATAAATTAGAAGAGATCAACAAAAAGGTTGAAATAAAATAAAGAAGTTCAAAAACATTTTTAAAGAAAATACCATCGAAAATTCCAAAAGTCACATCTAAAAATCATTCACTGAATCAAAACCATTTTCAAATCCAAACAGCAAATGATAGTATTTCCAAAATACTATAATGAGGCCAATAGCTAATATAGCACTTAACCAATGCTACTACTACCTTTATCACTAAAAAGGTTTAACTTTTAACATATATCAATGTCATATCAAATATGGCCAATTGCCAAACTTTTAGCAATTCAATAATTTATACAACAAGTATATAACTGAAATTTAAAATCATAACAACGAGGAATCCAGATTCCTCTACAAAATTCCATGTACTTCATTTTATATGTCATCCGCTTTTCAAAGTAGAAATTCAACCAAACCAAACCAAGAAAACATTCAAGCATAAAAATAATAATTTATATCTACTATATACCATATACCAATAAACCAAAAGTGAGATAACTCACCAAAATTCCAACGATTTCTTAAGCATTCCAGTTTGATTTAAAATCGAACGACGTTCGATTTTAGCTCAAAATTCCACTTGATCCAAACTTGAAGAAACCAACTCCAGTGCGTAGATAATGCCTATGAGCATAACGCAAAAGATCGCGTCTTGATTGGACCTCATATGAAGAAGTTATTCAATTTATAAGTTTTTGAACTAAAATTTTAGTTAATTATATTATTAACTAAACTATTACCATGAATTAAATAATCTATCTTCTCCCTCCCCAATTCATCACTGTGCACTCACAAACAAAAGCCAATACCAAACCGTGCACGTCCATAAGTGATATGGAGCTACGATCGACAGAATCAAACATCGTCTATGCCAATGATCCTCACTTCGCCTATGCTTCGCAATGCACCCCAAAATGTCAGGCTTGATGCCACCTTGGAGAAAGAGATAGTCCCAAACCCCGTCGACCTCATTAGATTTTTATCCCCAATCATCGATCGGACCCCACCAAACTCGGCATCTCGATTGGACCTCATATGAAGAAGTTATTAAATTTATAAGTTTATGAATTAAAATTTTAATTAATTATATTATTAACTTAACTAATTACCATTAATTAAATAATCCCTCTTCTCCCTCCTCGATCCATTACTGTGTATGCACAAACAAACCCCAATACCACACTGTGCACATCCATAAGTGAAACAGAGCTCTGGTCAACAGAATCAAACCGTCTGCACCAAAGATCCTCTCTTTTCCTATGCTTTACGATGCACTCCAAAATTCAAGCTCGACCTCACCCTAGAGAAAGTGACAGTCCCAAACCCCCTCGACCCTACCAGGTTGCCACCCTCAATCACCGATCGAACCCCCACTAAACTAGGCCGTGAGATGCCCCTTCGCACGAGAAGTTCAATAATGCAATCCCCTCCACCTAACTCCGCTTCATTCGTCGTCAAACCCAAACCCTAGTTCATTATTCCCCACGTTGAATACCCCTAAGTCATAATGCACGCATCAATGCTTATATGGATTTGAAGATCTAGCCAAAACAAACCCAACAAATCCAATTTTGTATTTTTTCATTTGGTAAATCATTTGATTTGATTTCTAAATGCAGACTATGTTTTAATCTTTTATTGTAAGAGGAAAAGAGGGAAAATATAAGGAAAGAGGGGCAAAGGAAAAGTGAGGAATAGCCTTAGGGTAGAAGTTTCTTTATTTTCAAATTTCTTATACGTCACTACACAGCATTTCGTTCGCGTATGAACCGCGAACGATAGAAACAAAAATATAATTGCGCACAACAGTGTGACACGATCCCAAAATAACAATAAAATATACTGGTCGACTGATTCTTTAAAGTTTCAAAGTTATTAACGTTTGCGGCAAAATACGTTAAACGATAACTTAAATATTTTTCAAATTAAAAATTATGGAAAATCAAATAAATTGAATAAAAATACAAAATCAAAAATTAAGTTGTTTTTATTAAAAATTGATTTTCGTCTTATTTATTATATTTGAAACAACTCTAAATCTTTAAATAAATTAAATATTCTCATTGGAAACGTTAAAAATCTCGGGTTGTTACAACTGCAATATGTAGGTAGAAGCAGAGCCCCTCACCGTGGTCACCGCACCCATGAATGGTTTTGCATGCAACGTAGTTTATTTCTCTACCACTACAAGAAAAGCTTGTTTTAACAGCAATGCACAACAGCATTTTAGCATTAACTGCTGTTTTTTTACTTCTTTGTAAATATAAATAGATTACCAAACGCTGTATCAAGTCAGTTTTATCTTTTTATTCAGCAAGCCGCTTTCCCTCTTTTCTTATCATTCCTAATTTACTTACGCGCCTTATTTCCCTCTTTTATTTTTGCTAATAGCCTAATACACAAAACATTTCCCGCTTCTCTGAAAACAACAATAGATCCTAATTACTTTTCCACTGTTGTTCTATATCTTATCTCTCTGTTGCAAATCTTATTTTCCTCCTACGCCTCTCTCTTTGTCTCTTTGATTCGCTCAAATCCTGATTTGTCGATCTCAACCCTGTTAGCAACCGGAGCGCTACCAGCATTAACCTTATAATCACTGAAACTTTTGGGTCTTTCGTAATAAGGTAATTTTATTAAACATTTTGTACGTTAGGGTTTTTTGGTATTTTATGCAATTTATCTAGTAAGATGTTGCAGTGATCTGTGTGTTAGAAAGCCTGGTTTTTTAATATATTTTTGTATTTAGTAAACGGTAGTTGTTCATTTTGCTTTTTGCTTTTTTTGAATTCAGAAGATGCTTTATTTTCCATAGAAATTAAATATAAAAACCTTGTAGACTATAATATTTCAATTCTTTTATACAAGGGCCATAAAGTACCTTCAGCAGTTTAGTTGTTGCTTATCGCTTCAGGCATATAGGGTATATATGGTTTAATGGTTGCAAAAACCTAGTTGTTTATATCCTAACAATTTCATTCAACATTATTTATTGAAAGCTAAGTTTGATTCTATAACTAACATCTATTCCTATATCTTCCTTGGTTTACAACTTTTTGCACCTCGACATAAGAAGAAATCTGTATAATCTTTGAATATTGCAATGTATAAAAGGATAGTTGGGTAAGCACTATTTTCATATCATAGTTTTTGATGTGGCAAATAAATGGTATTGTTTAAGTAAGCCTGAAAGTTGGATTTCAATGTTCAGCACTGCTGTACCATAGTTCCTAATTTACAAGGTTTTGCAACATGATACCAACCAATTCTATAGAGATAAACCACTACCTGAAGTAATAAACATGCCAACGAGTAGTAGTATAATGCAAAGATTCACGGCAGATAAAAATTCTATAGAGTAACTACTTATTAAGGTTGTAAGCACATATCCACAAATGAAAATCCTTTTAGAATACTACAGACTTCCACAAAATATAATTCCTTGTGGCCAAAGAATTCATAAACAACAAGCGAATGGAACTTAGATATGATATATTGCTGTGCAAGTTCGATATTTATAGTGGGAAGCATAAAAGGGTTACTTTGTTATCTATCATGTGAAGAAAAATGTTGTTTTTCATTTATAGTATAGGGGATCAGTTTCATTTTTTTAATGCTCTGCCCTTTATTTTGATTACAAGAAGCATATTCTGACGATGGAACTCTGGACTGAAACCGAATCAACAAGTTGACTATGTGCTAGTTTTTGCAGGTTTATGTGCTAGTTAGTCCAATTACTCAAATAATGCACTATCGAAATTGAATATTTTAGAACCCAAAATGATGTGATGAGTGCATGATAGAAATCAAACTAGCACATTGATTGATTGAAATAATGTAGCTCATAGGTAGATGTAAATTGCACATTTATGCTTGTACATCTTGAAATTATAATGGCCCAATTACATGTTTTAATGCCTAGTTTTACTTGGACGTATCAGTTCCATAACAAATGGATGATGATGAGATGAACTACTTTTTGGGATATCTATAATAGGTTCGTATCTTCATCCCCTTTAGTCGATTTGCTTATTTGTTTTTTCCCATTTCTCTCTCTTTGCTTTGTTCCATAAATATAAACAATACTTAAATTTTTTAACCAAGCTTACATATGATAAAAGATGATATTATATTTGAAGTTTATTTTATAAAATAGAAAGTACTCTGCGTTTACTTATCCTAATTTTCGTTTTCTGTAGCAGTTGTGATCTTTTTCTTGCACTGGCATAATCCTTTTTTGTTTGTTACTTTTTTCCATTTCTTTTTCTGTATTTGCAAGAAATATGTGTTTTATTTGTTAAAACTAGAAATAAACAGGGGACCAACTCATCACTTTTAAGCTATTTAGATCAGTCGTTTCTTTTAGTAGGTGAAACAAAAATTGTTAAATGTTTATTTTGTTGGATTCTGAAATCAAAATTTAAAACATAATTGACAATAAACGACTAGGTGAAACTAAGTCACTAAGTTGGAGTCCCTTCGAACTAGAGCAACAAGTTTTATTGGCAAAATCAAAAAAATTCATTAAATAAGCTTCATATTAATTTCATTCATGGTTTGCTAAAGTGAATTTACAAGCACTCGTCGTGTGAGTGACATTCTTGACAAGCGAGCAACATGTTTTATTGGGAAATTTAAACTGTTGGTTTGATTTAGTTAAACAAATAAGACCAATGAAAAAAAAATCAAATTTATCGAGACAATAAGCCTGGGTTGGCATTAGTTTTAGCATATTGAACAGAAGCTTATTGCAGTGGAGAATGAACAATGAAATCATTGAGTGTTACTAAACACATTAGGTCGGCCATGATGAGTTATCAATTAGGCTTCAAGATGCACATCAACTTTGGCAAGAATAATTGCAGTTGGGTGGGGGTGAATTGCAGCTGATTGATCATGAGCACAAGGAGCTAGAGCTGTGAAAACTTGATAAGCATGAGCTTTCTAGCGATTGAGAGACAACCTGATGAGCTTCGGCATTCGATATACAACAGGGGAGCACAACATATGATTGAGCATGTGCATGTATCATGGCATTATGTTGGATAGTTTACAAATGGAAGCATGTTGTAGATGCATGTATGCATCAGGAGAAGCGATATAAGATTGAGGGGAAACATGAACTGGAGCAGTTTGAATTTGAGTAGGAGCTGCTTAGGAAAGTCAATGAGCAGTAAGGGGCAAACCACGTAATGCAATCTATTAGTTAAATAAGAACACATGATCTCATCCTTGCTTAGGTGGCAATACCGTGTTTTCATATTTCAAAACAACCCTTCCATATTGAAATTGTATTACTTCCTCCAAATTAACTTCAGTTTTCCTCGATCTCCAACATTTTCCCCATAAGGTAACTGCATGCTTCCTTGATCTCCCAATATATAATACTGTCATCCCAAATTTTCATCACTACATCCCAACGATCTATCAGTCTAATTGCTCTTCGATTTGGGAAATCTCCTCCTGCCTGTTTGATTGTTTGAGAAAGGAATTCCAACACCTTTTAAATTCTGTTTTTCCTCTAGTATGAATTCGAACACCCTGGCCACTTCATTACTTTGGTTTTTTTCATTCATTTGTTACATGTTAGTCGTCGTAAATCTATATATCTTAAACTTGATGTATTGTTTGATCATTGATTGAATTTGTAGGGAAATGTGAAATTGCAGAATTTGAACTTTTGTTATATAGATAAGCCCAATCAAACTACCGCTATTAGATTGGAATGCAACACTACTTATATTGCAATAGTTTTCTTAAATTTGTGTTACACCATAAATTATCTTCTGCATATAACACAAAGGGCATGCTGTTTAAAAGAAATGTGCAGCAAATGATCTTTTTAGGAAAAATTATCACTACTTTTTGTTTCTGTTTTATTCTATTTATTCCCTATTTGTATTTTCATCAACTATAAATGAAATTTATTATGTTTTATATCATATTATATCTCATATTATATTAGCTTTCACTAGTGTCATGATGATTTTAGTATGAATTTCACTGGTAGACAAAATAGCATCAGTTGTGTTCTGCACAAACTAAATAATGGGAGAGTTAAGATAATGTTAGACAATCCTAAAACACAATTATATATCAGTTCTGATTTATACTATTTTGCATTCATTAGGAATTTCATTTAATATATAATTATTTTTTGAATCTTGTGCACCATATCCCATCATCTGAAGTATAATGATACCTGTAAACATAGATTAATACTAACTTTTAAACCCTCTTTAAACATATTATATATTGTCATGACTTTTCAATAATTATATGTATGTGTGTGTGTATCCAACACAAGTGATTTTTTTAATTGTAACGGTAGAATATTATCCCATGTGTGGATAAAAGTTGCTAGATATAATTCATGACCAAAACAACATCCTAGCAATCACTGCATTTTATATGTTTCAACTTGCACCCGGTAACAAAATACAAAGAAATAACTTCTCTTCTTATAGTGTTATTTTAATAATTATGGAATACTAGCCTGTAGAACTTTAAAAAAGGAATATATGAAGAGCGTTGTGTTGACAATGGCAAATTTATGCTGACGCAAATCAACTATTATTGGTGAATATATATGAAGCTTGCTGGCATTATCAAGCTGTTGTAGCTATTCTGATTGCATGTTCTATGTGCAAGTTGCCTCTTATCATCTCCTATGCTATCACATAAGTTTGTGTTGCAATTGTCAGTCTTTCAAAAGCTCATTCATTTTCACTAAAGTTTGCTTGCATGTAAAAAAGTGAGTTCATTCTACTGACCTATTTATGTTGTTTGGTTCTTTGGTTCAGACTATCACAAATACATGGTGCTCATCTGGAGGATTCAGACTAGATGGAACCTTAGTATCGACCAGTAGTTGGAAAGATGGAGGTAGGTCAGTTTAATACTATGGCATGTTCAACTACAAGCACCCCCCCACCCGGAACCTCCAACACCAGCAGCATCCCCCTCCTATTCCTCAAAGAAATAAGGACAACTTTGAAAAAAACCTCTACCTGTTCGCCGACCATTCCCTGGATGGATACATCTTTCTTATCGATAACAACCACGCCATCCTCCTCGACCCTAAGTCTGGATCCATTCTCCCCAACTAACGGATCTACTACTCCCGAAATATATGGTAATCATGGCACCTTTTTTGCACTAGTTGGACATGATGCATTAACTCATTATATATGGCATATTATAAAATCAAACATTTGACTGCTTGATTGTGTTTTTTTAATAATTATGGAATACTAGCATGGATATCTTGGAAATGTTAAATTTTATGATGTTAAAATGCCCATTACCTTGCAATATCCAGTGTATAGGTAACTGCAATTAAAGAATCGAGCCTGCCTTTGTTTTCTAGGATTTCAAACAAGGTTCCCTTGCATTAGCAAAAATTTACAGTTAGTAATTTTATAAACTGGTTTTATAACAGTAAACTATGTAGTTCCATCAGCGGATGACATAGAAACTCACTTTTCGAAGGTACTCTGTCAGGAATATAAGGCGATCCGGGTGCTTCAATACACCGAGAAACTGCACTATATTTGGGTGATGTAACCTTTGCCACAGACCAAGTTCTTTCATGAAACAACTCTTGCATTTTTGTAGAATTACTCACCCAGGTAACAAACAACATATTAGGAGATTTATATATCATACGTTTACAAATGTTAATAAGAAGAATTAGCATATAAAAAATCATATTAGTTTTGAAGGTGAAAAAAAGGCATCTGCCTAGCATGTTTGCAGATATACCAGGTCACAACCCATTAGCTTTGTTTTGTACAAATATACATATGCTACCAACTAACAGCATTTCGGGTTTATCTAAATTGCACTGAATAGCCACACACAGTTTCAGTGACTATAGACACAAAAAATGAAGTTGTCGGCGACTCACTATTCTCGGCCAGAAGTTTGACCGAGAATGCTGCAGACTGCACATATAGGTTCTTCTTGATTGATCTAAGGATAATCATTTGCTTGCATTCTAGACAAGTTGGGCATGAATGACATCTATGTACCTTAAAGAGGAGTGTTGACTATTAGAATAATAAAGCACCATGATTATAGAAATCTCCTTTTCACATTCTTTCTATTTATTGTTGTAAGAAAACAAATTAACCTGCATGTAACTGATACCTTTCTAGACAGGAGCCCATAGTTTAGGTTCTGTGTTTTCATATAGTGCAGGTGCGTGCAAATGATGAATATTTGGAAGTAAATCACATGATGAATATGCTAAAACATGTTCGTTTTCTGAACGTTGACAACTCTCAGTTTTTCCACTGCTTTGTGCACTTGCCGGTATCTTGTAGAAAATCCAATGCATGCTTCACAAGGGGTACAATTATCTCAGTTTTCTTTCCGGACCCCAAAACCACTTCAGGAGAACTCCGTTTTGACTTGTTTTGTTCATTTGGTTTGATCTTGGTCATGCGTAGATTTTATATTAAGAAGGACTGCTTCTTCACTTAGTATTTAGGTGATCAACTAGATCGTGAAATATAACTATGTTACTGTAGAGCAGTTTAGCTTCGTTAACTGAGCTAACCTACTAATGCGTATATTGGCTAGGTTTCGGCTTAACATACCATATAGTGATTTTTTGGCGCAGTTAAACATTTTAGCATATAAAACTTCAAATTTTTAGATGGCGTTTACTCACTGACTTCAAATTTCTTCATTGTGGGTAATTAAAGATGGCGATGACACAGTCTTCTTCCGTAGCAAGTAGCAAGCATATGAAACTTTTTAGATGCACGTTTTGTTGTTGGCATTTGGTGCGGACTTACTGTATTGATATTATATTTTTGTTTAACATATAACGTGTCTTTGTTTAACAGAATTTGTGGCAACTTGGTTTACTTTGTTACTTTTGTTTATGGATATTATTGAAACTTGGTTTATGGATGTCTTTTGTTTATTAATATTGTCTTAACTAGTTTATGTAACTAATTAATAGTTATTAGAACATGTTATATATACTAGTTGCTTGAATATACTCAAAATATAGTTTTGGAATATTCAAAAATAGAGTGGAATATTAAAGTTGTTATATAAATAAAAGACAGCGTCTGATTAATGCTGTCAATGAAGAAACAACAGCGTTCAATTCGTGCTGTAATTATCTTTAAATAGTCAATAACAGCGTTTAGTACATGCTGTCGAAATAGTTGATGATTCAATAACAGCGTTTATAAAATGCTGTTGTAGACAGTTAAAGTAGAATTAAAACATCTCCGACAACTAAATTATTAACGTTGTAGAAACATAATACAGCATGTTTGAAAACGCTGTAAAAACATTATTGACAGCTTGTACGAAACGCTGTCAAAGTGATGTTTCAACAGCGTTTATCAAAAAGCTGTTGTAAGTTCTGTATATACGACAGCATGTCGTTATACAGCGTTTGAACTAGTATTACAGCGTTTATCAAACGCTGTTAAAAGCCTTTTGTGGTGTAGTGTACAAGGATACACAAACCGAAAAATGCTCTCATCCGTGTCGGAAACATTGATGAACTAATTGCACAACCACCCACGTAGTGACCTTAATTTATTTGCTTGTGATGACGCCCATCCCCTAGTAAAAGGATGGAGCACCAATATTAAGATGGGTGCGATTACCTATGAAGTAATCCTAATTCTTGCATCTATAGTGCTTTTCGCTTTTGCCAACCAAAGGAGCCTCCTCTTGATGAAGCTCAACCAACAAAGACCCATTAGTAACTATGTTTAATCGATCGTGCAACATGAGGGCCCAATGCCCTACAACAAATGCCATACTGCAAACTCATGTCCAAATGGGCATATGGAATGGGAAGTCATCTCAATAATAAAGCTAAGTTCTTGTCATATGTTATCACCTTTGCTTATATTTATAGAATTTTGCATAAGTATGGCTAAGTGTACGTGTTTTCTTAACAAAGTTGGTGGCCACTTTATGTAAACGTGCACGAAACAAAGGCAAACACTACAGAGAGGAATATTTATATGTAAAATACATGCAAAAAGGTAAAATAAGAATGGAATCTGATAATTCAACCAAAAATATTACATTCCACTAGTACATAATATGCCTGCTGTCTCGCCTCATTTGCTTTGGTTGTGATAGCAAATGACGCAAATGGTATCATTTGCGTCGATTCCACCTTAAAAAACGAAACAATAGACATTGTTAAGCAAAAAAGTGATCTTTTTCTTCGGTTGTAAACGCAACTGAAGTAACAGATCCGTTATTCTCAGCCCATAAGCAAAGTGCCCTTTATAGTTTTTCCCCTTGGTTTCACCGCCACATTTTTTCATTTTTTAGCGGAAAAAACAAAAATCGACTAAAACACTAATTGTAATCTCAGATCCAAAGATTCTCCACATCTATCGATCTCCACATCTCAAATCCACTCAAACCCTAATCCAAATTGTTTCAACTTCCTGCCATGGGAAAATCTATAGTGACGCAAGCGCTAATCGAAATCATCTGAAATCTATGTTAACGTTTTATTGTCTAAACCCAATTTCTTATATACAGTCTTCAATTGGAAACCATCAAATATGGCGACTTCAACTACAAATTTTGGTTCGCTCCTTCACCAGCTACTGTTTAGAGAAGATATTCATGAAGGAACAGGAATGATAATCAAGTGTGCATATTTCCATTAAATAAGAGATTTCAAAGCCAAATTGTATGTTCTTGTACTACGCCTCCAGAAATATGGGTGATGGCTCTTCCGCATTAGATGGAAATGTAAGTTTCTTATAAGATCGATCTGAATAATTTGTGTCATTAAATTGGATTCAATAGCGTCTTGTAGTGATTTTTTTGAATTATGAAAACCTTTTAAGTATCTTGTCTTGATACATAAATTTTTGGGGAACTATATTAATGTGATTGGTTCCCTGGCGATTCCCATTGATTTTGGTGACCCGAGCTTGACATCTACTTATCCTAGAGAATTTTCTATGTTCCACTTGAATAGTCAAAATAATCATGCATTTAACTCCAGGAAAATGTCATTTCACATGCCAAATATCTTGCATTAACTCCACATATCCTCTCTATTTTTGTATGAATTTTTATGCGATGCTTATTAGACAAATAGCAAGTTTTACTGAAAAAACAATAATAAAATTATACCAATCCTTTTATTTTATTTCTTTCTCCACGGTTTTAATTTACATGATCACGAAGTTATCCTTATAGCATGCCTCTTAATTTTTAAATTTATCATGTTATCTAGCTTACAGTAAATAATAGAATTTTTTTGTTATAGGTGATACTAAATCTCTAGTTCATAATTATTATGATCTAAATATACTTTTAGATATCGATAATTTTAGAGATGGGTGTTTAAGGCACTTGGCAAGCATGTTACTAAACTATTGTTATTTGTAAAAAAAGGTAGTTTAACATTGTTTGAAAAAAGAAAGAAAGTAGTTATACACATCCACTTTGTTCCTAACGAAATTGACATAAATAAAATACACAGATTTACATGTTACCTATGCAAACATATATTTAGAATTTCTTTCCAGACGCCTATTTAAAGAAGTTTGAATTCTAAAGGAAGTATGATGTCAAAATATCATGTCAACAATAATGGATATAATTGGTAAACTGTACTCAAATTCATAATTATGATAATCATCTATTAACTCAGTTAGAAAGAAAATTTAAATCCAAATCTATTTTTTTAAATGTCTAAAACTAACTATCTTTATTTCCTTGAAGTTAATTTCTACTGACTTAGATAATCAAGTAGACAAGAAACATATAATTTAGTTATATTCTCAAATTATTATGATTCTGGAGATCTTTGTCGAAATTATATCAATGGGACAGTCCTGAGGAATGGAGTACACTTAAACTGCTTGGTTTATAAGTCACATTAATTATATTTGTTGCTAGAATGTTGAAAATTCCTTGTAAAAAATCAATGTAAACGAGCATTTCCTTTTTATTTTCTGATGTAGATCCTTAATGGCCAATTGCTTATCATGAAAGTTTATAGAAATATTGACACAAATTACTAGTAAATTTATAAGAAGAAATTTGTGACTTCATAGATTAAATATGAATTGCTGATGTTATTTTTGTTAGTACAGACGAACTTGTTTGTTAGGAGTATTGAAGGGAATAGATTTTTAGGACAATTACTATCTTCTATTGGAAAATTAGTTAATTTGGAGTCCTTGTAAATTTCTTTCATCCTTAATTTTTTTCTTCTTTCCTATTATTTTTTATTAGTAATAATATTCATGTAACTCTTATATATTTTAGTACAATATTTTCCAATTAATTTATTGGGAATTTACCATTATCTATGAAAATGTTAACTCATTTGACCGATCTGTAAGATTTCAAGAATTACTTTAGTTATTCATTTCTTTTGAATAAAAAGTTGATTTTTTTAATCTTTACTACTGTAAGTGTGTCATATCTTCACAGGATAACTATATTGCTTCAACGTATGTTCTCTAATCATTGTATATGCATGTGTTTACATTATTTATGTCTTCGAATGTATGCAAGCACATCCAAAAATAGCACTTTCAGTCCGAGGCCTTGGTGCAGTGGTAAAACGCCAGGCTGTTGACGACAAGGTCGGCAGTTCGATCCCTGCCTCTGGCATATTAAACTGTGCGCCATGATGATTCTTGCAGACTTGTGTGCTGCCTACTTTGTAAATATAAGTACCCAGTTTCAAAAAAAAAAAATAGCACTTTCAATTGCATTTACACATTTGTATGTGTTACTTGTAGGATATATCAAGATGTTTGTTATGGATTCAATGCCAGTATAAAACATGATCCAGCTATTCATAATGATCCTTTATAGAAACTCATTGATCTATTGATGTTAAACAAACCAAAAGAATCATATTGCCACATCAAAGTGAGTTAGCCATGGTACCTTTAAGCTTAATAACTTGATACTTATCCCTTGTGTTCTTACCGTCTTTGGTATAGGAAGGGAAATTCGATGGTATGGTTGTACTTTATTCATACAAGGAAGCTAGGACTACTGAATCACATAAGGCAAAGCTGTCAGCTTTGAATGTAATGTTGCTCGACTCTTTGCATAATTTTCTTTGTGTATTTTATTGTTTATCATGATTAAGATTTTTGGCATGCAAGTCTAAATTTTATTAAATAGATTAAAAAAATATTGTATTTTTTGAGATCTTGATTTGATTTTTCATGAAAGTGGAAGTTATAATAGTTGAATAAATGTAGCTTGCTAGTGATTTCTTTGATAGGGCTGTATGGAACAAAAATTCCATCATAGATTCATTTGAAAAATGTAACAGAAACCAGGAAAGTTATGCACCCTTGACTGTGCAAGTAATCTTCAGATTGATGATTCGTCTGTGCCAGTTTACCTTTCCTTTTGATTATGTTATTTGATATCTTTTCTGGTAGTTATTTATCTACTTGTGTTTAAATCATTATATGTATTCTTATGGAGTTTCAGCTAAACCTATACTTGAATGGATTATGACTCATTTGTGTTCTCTATGTATAACCATCGAGAAAGTGCATTGCTAAATTTGGCAGCCTTGCAGGCCTGATACTTCCACCCACATACACACTAGCTATGCTATTATTTGATTTTATATCTTCATATTTTCCTTAAAAAATAAGGATGGTGTTTATTTAGTCTTATATTTAATAATATTGCTTTGTTAGTCTTGTCAATGCTTTGTCAGTGAGTAATTTTGTGTTTATGTTGAATCGTGGAGATAATGATATTTCCTGGATTGATGCTTAGTGTTTAAATATGAAGTTGATATTGTTTTGAGATAAGCTGATGATGATGGTTTCAGTTGTGGAGCTACTGTCTGAATTTACGATGTTTGGGCAGGGATGAAAAAGATGATGATGGGATGAAGAGATGAATAATGACTGTTTGGTTATGATCTTTTCAGAATTTTGCTTCACTTATCATTTTCTATTTTTTTTTATTTACTGTATGAAGTCACGAAGCAAACTCTACCCATTTCCAATGTTATTTCAATGGACCACAATTAACTGATAGATTGGAAATATCCTCTAACATCTCTTGTAGATCGATTCATGGGAGTTGAAACATATGCAATCAATTATCTCAATGGGACAATCCTTAAGGAATGGAGTACACTTAAACTGCTTGGTTGTAAGCAACTCTTTCCACCAAAAATAGATCGAATCGTTTGAGATGATGCCTTCTAAATGGTCAATATGCACCAGCGGAGAAAATAAGTATGACTTCTCTTATTATTATCAATTATATATGTTTGTTCACTTCCTGTAAGTTTAGCAAACTAAAATTTCCAATCATCATTCACAGTTTCGCACATAATATGAAAATATACAGTTAAATTTGTTAATTAAAAAAAGGTGGAATTAATTTGTTAATCTTAAACTATTAGACAACTTGTTTTTGTATCTAATGGGCATTAGAAACATTTTAGTGAACTTTTTGACCTATTAAGCGATGTTAAAACATTCATTTGAATAAGTAAACTTTTTCTATCAATAATTCATATCAAGTAGTTGATTTTTATTTTGTTTTTGTGCACTGTATGATCGACTACCATAATCTAGATTGATGGCATGTGTAGTAAATATGTGGTTTAAAGGATTTGAAAGCTAGATTTTATATTCTATGATTACTTGATTTGACATGTGATTTAACATTTATAATATTTTGAGTGATCTAGTATATGAAACTTCTATAAATATTTCTAATTTCTTTGCTTTTTCACCAACAGTAATTAAAAATGTTTACATCATGTATATCATGTATTAGCATTTAGAAATCATATATCACTAAAATACTCGCTATCATTTATAATGTATATGGTACACAATCCACTCTAAAATTATGTGATATACAACTGCTGTGGTCATTCCTTAAAAATCGATGAGTCCATTAGTACAAGTAGTTGAAAATAATTTATAAGCATTAAAAAGAAAATGCATGGTTGCCATATTTTTGAAAGCTCTACATTTGAAAGTAGTGTTTTATAAAATTACGTGAAAAATTAAAGAAACATTTCTTGCAGGGCACTTATAAGTAAATCTATATGTAACACGTGATAGCTTTGTAAAGTTTCCATGAAGTTAGAAATTGTTTGACATCACATGTAAAGTTAGCACATGACTTATATATGCAAAATAAAAAATTTACATTCAAGTGCATGATGTTATACGAAACAAAATTAGGTGAACTCTTAGTTATCCTAGTAAGCAGCGGCCAAAAAAATAGGAATCTACAACGTAGAGGGTGTGGCTAAAAGAAGTCTAGTAATAATTTTTAAAATTGTTCTAAAGTATTAATTAGTTGTTTTGAAGGACTGCAGCAAATGATGGAGTCTATGGACTGCAAAAATATCCTCTTAAGCTCTAGAAGGATGGAGTCTATAGATTGCACATCTATTATGAAGTAATGAGCACTGCATAACTTTATAAGTGTACTTAACAGTCTGGACTATATAACTTCTTAATAATCGTAATGAAAATCTAAATTATATTACTAAAATGAATATATGAATCATTATTTTACATGAATTATGATCACCATCAATGAGCTATATTTATTGTGTTATTATATTATCCAATTTGTATTTTCCATCTAGTCTGATTATAAATGATTATAAAATTGCCTGCCATAATTGTCTCTTATGACACACATACACATGCTGTTGCCTATTTGAGTATTTTCGTGATTTTGTACGGAGCTCTCTTTTGCTTCGGTTCTCAACAACCGAAGCAAAAGAGATCTTTTTTAAGCCAAAGACCCCATCTTTTGCTTTGATTGTTGGTAACAACTGAAGTAAAAGACTCCTTTTTTGTTTCGGTTATTACTAACAACCAAAGCAGAAGACCCCTTTTTCGTGTCGTCCTCATGTTCTTCGGTTGTTGAACCTAAGAAACATGGGGTAAACAATCGAAGAAAATGACATGTTTTGTAGTAGTGACTGCTTTAGTTTGAATAATACCACATAAGTCCAAAACTGAAAAAATGTTGATAAATACTTAAAAAGATAAATAAAATATGAATACCGAAATCATTTGCAATTTATTTTATTCCTTAGATATGATAGCAAAGTACAAGGTATATTTTTCCTTATCGGCCATTAAAATTATTCTCAAGCTCTCTTGTGAGCTTGGAAAATCAGAAATGAGAAAAATGAGTTAGATTGAGAAAACGAGGAGAGAACGGTCTCTTCTTATATTGGAGGTACACTCTATTTATAGTAATTGGTGAGTGACATGGATTGCTTGTATTTTTCGATTAAAATTGACACAAATTAGTGATGTGGAAAGATCGACGATCTGGACGTAGATAAATTTCATTATCCTGAAGCATTAGTAGTTCAAAAGGATTAGTAGCATGATCATATCCACATATAGAATTGGAAAATCGTTGCAAGGTAAGCGATTTGGACTTCTTATCTCTAGTTGAGTATGACTTTCTCGTTGTACTATTGCATTTAGCTCCTTATAGAAACAATTTTCATTATCCCTTCATATTAAATATTCTTCTTTGTCCTTCCTATCCTCATATATTTTGGATTAATTTTCTTAACGAGACTTGGAAATATTTTCATGAATACATCGGTTTGCAATATCCTTCGTGCCTTTATGCGAATGCCTTTGATAGCTTCTTGCTTCCAAAAAACTTTGTTGTCCTATTACTTAATTACTCATTACCCATTAAATAACCTTCTAGCTTTTATCTTATAACCCTCTTTCTTGCTTTGTGAAAATCAGGTATAGCAATATACAAATTTAATATGTTTTTATAAATAATATATATTTATATATATATATATATATATATTTATATATATATATATTTATATATATATATATACATACAATAAAATTCATATTTATGACCGGAAATAACAAACATATGATATGGATTAGGTAATATATACAAAATATGATTGTGAATCGCCTCAATGAAGCTACCTGATTTAAAAAGAGAACTTTTTTATAATAGAGGAGAAGAGTTAGAGAACTTTTCTCTTTTTTAGTATGGATATGATTAGAAATTTTATTAAAAGAAAATGACACCATTTGAGTCTTTTATGGTGAGAGATTAATTTCACCAATCTTCATTTTCTTATCCATATATGACCCTTCCTTTCATCCTTGTATATCGACCAAAAACATGCATATAAATTCAAAATTTATTTGTGTTTGATTTGGCTTTTATTACATAGCATATATATTAGATCTCTATTTGATTCCCACTTGGACCAAACAAGTTTGACCCTTCCTTTCTTCTTCATATGAAAGACCATATTTATCAAATAATAGATATATTTATTAAGGCATAAAATACATACAATATACATTTTATATTACCCCACTAATTAATTAAATTACCATTTAAATAAAATAAAATATACACAACAATCATCCATACTCAATTAATTATACCGATGTAAAAAACTTATTCATACATACATATATACTTACATACATGCATGCATGCATGCATGCACACACACATATCATCTCTGTAATAATTTATTGCACTTCTAAATTATTATAGCATTTAGGTTCAATGCTATAGTTCTTTCTTGTGTGACTATTAAGTGCGACTTCTGTCCTCAACTAATATTTAAACTATTAAACATCAAAGCCTATGCAAACATTATAGAAACATGGTAAATTTCACGAAGTCATATGCTTATCAATTAGTTGGGTGAAGTCCTACTTCATAATCAATTTAAAGCTACACTATTATGCACTAATGTGCATGTTTGTCTCTTTATCAATACTGTGTCACTTAGACATCCAGTGTTATGTCATTGTTCAAAACCCTAATCATTTAATTGGGAAGTTGAGCTCTGAAGTTACTTAGTTCAATCGATAATAATTATCGATTAATTGAATTTACTTTGGGTAGAGATTTCTAATTCCAAGTCAAAAACCAATTACAGTGACACCAACCTTCCATACCAAAGATGACAAATTTGCATCGAGTAGTGTTTCATTTCAAATATCTAATCCTAAACCCAACCATGGTCTTAACATGAACTCATATCATGTGTATAATAGTCATCAAAGCAGGGCTCAATAAATAAGTTCCGTAATACTCTAAAGTCGAAAGACCATTGCACGTTGTCATGAAAGATCCTCTATTTTGACTTAGATATAACTAGCCTATTGAATACTCTTAGTGAGTCATTCAATAGTTGATCCACAATAACTACATGTACGTAACATCTTGGTGTCCCCGATAGTCATGAATAAATCATCATCCATCTTATGAAGAGAATCACATACACCAGTCTCATGGGTGAATCGATTACCCTTTCTTGAATCACCTAAACTAGGAACATTTAAGGATAACAATGTATTCATATTCATCGATTCATTACTTATGGTTACGAACACACTTGTAACTACGACCAGTTAAATCCTTACTCCTAGGATTTCTTATTGTATGTATAAAATTTAGTCATCAATATTTATTTATAAGTATAGGCACGTAGAATAAAAATCAAAACCAAGAAACATGATTTTGGTTCGAACACGAATTACACATACGACATGAGCATGCAATTATATTACCAAAATTATATAATTTCCCTTACGACATATCCTTAAATTTATCAAGGTTGACATATGACATATGTTTGTATGTTTTGATTTTTAATGGAAACTTATGTAAAACATCCATTTTAAGTTTCAAAATACACAACCGTCCCTTCCTAAAACCAGATTCCGAAAAAAATCCCTATTAAATTTTAGCCAAATTGCAAATAATTGCAATTTCTTGTACTGTAAACATTTGTAGTTCAGCAAATAAATTCATACACACATATACAGACAAACATACATACATATAAAATTTTGGTCATATTAACCTATGATTAAGTGTAGACTTGATTTTTGAAAAAAGCGAGAAAAGAAATATTATCGGAAATAACTTAGAGGGTAATTAGTAATGATAGATTAAGTCTGAGCAAATATGTATTTCATGTTTACAAGGAGACAAACCACGTGCTATGAGTTGTACTGATCTTGTTAAATCTTTTTTACTCATATTATAAAAAATTTGGAGCTCTAGATAGTCATATTGATGTGTTGGACCAAGATGAATGTATGCAATATTGTCCGTATGTAAGCCAGTTAATGGATTTTCGAAAAATCCAAAATTTGTTTACATTCTTATTCAAAAAATGGACAGATATTCAATATCCGAAAAAATAGATGCGGATATGAAGACATTCACATTCGAAAATTATCCGTCCGGTTTTGTCAAGATTATAATTTGTATTACGTGTATTTTAGTGTTTAGTATAATGAATGATATGTATTTATCATATTTGTTAAGTTAATAGTGTATATTATATGCATTTCACTGCATAATAAATGCTCAAAACTATTTATGTCATCATATTGTTTATTTTTTGTACTTTTATAGTCAGTCAGATTTAAAATAGGTTATGTTATGGAAAAAAAATTCTTTTTATGTTTTTGATTTGTCGATTGTTAGCAGATATGTTAATTATTTGATACCAACTGTATCCGTGGATGTGGATATCCAATATCAATGGATATCGATATTCGATATCTGAAAATGATTTCGGATGCAGACGTGATAATATTCGCATCCGAAAGTATCTATTGACAGATCTATTTGTGAGTTAGTTGGTTACGAACAAAATATAAATTGTAGGAAACTACATCTTTTCTTATTTGAGATAAGGAAAGAAAAGTATTGAATTAAGAACACAAATTGTATCATTGAAAAATAACAAAATATGCATATTGTAGGCTATTATTCCTAAATGATTTGCTAAGCAATTTTGGAAAATAAAATTTCCATATAATTAGGTTACTACATGAAACAAAAAAAATATGGCTCACTCAAAATAAATTATAAAGTTAGATCATTGTTTGCTATATAAGCACAAAATCAATACTTCATAGCAGTACAAGTTCAAGTAACGTCGGTAATTTCATATCATTTATGTAAATCTACATTGATGTGAGTATAATTTGTTTCAGCATAAAATGCTGGATTAACATTAGAAGGATAAACAAAAATTTCCTAATTTGTAATTATTTTGAATTAGGTTTGTATTCATTATTATTATTATCATTTTTTTCATGTTTGCAAAAGTCACTATGCTCTGATACCAAATGAAAGTCACTATGCTCTAATACCAAATAAAAGTGACTGTGCTAGGATCATGTAATATGGATAAACTACTTGGGCGGAATAATAATTATGTAAGTGAATAATTAAAGCAGTAAAGTAAATGACACGAGAGATTTTTATACTGGTTCGAACTTCCTTTCTGCGTCCAGTTCCAGACTCCTTCTGGAATTAAACTAGCAACCCTCACTTAACCCTGAAGGAATAGATTTACACCGTATGAGCAACCGAGCAGGACTTCTACCTCCTAAGCAACCTAATAGGACTTTTACCGCCTATGCAACCGAACAAGACTTCTTTACAAAGTATCTGACTGTAGTATGCTCTTTAAATAGCACTGATAAGTCAATACAGTGCAATCTTCCTATAATCTTCTCCTTTATGATATATATTGTAATGTGCTTGAGAATTGTGGAAGATAGAGTGATCAACGATCAGAAATTGTATGCAGTTTGAGTGCAAATTGAAAATAGAGAATAAGAGATAAGAATTCAATTAAAATCAGTTAGGTTAATTGTTTGTTGAATTCTGAAATCAAATTATTGAGATTAAAAAGTTGCAATCATTGATGGAAGATAACGTTGAAAAGAAACAGGTGCAAGTGTTGATTCGAAGACGTTTCTTTTCGATAAAGATAAGTGTCTTTTCATAAAAAATAGCCATTATAAATATTTAGCCAGTTGAAATAATAATTCAACCTTTCGAGTTTGTTAATTTTGAAAACAGCAAAGAAATATGCATTTTCAGGCCAAATTCAGCCGGCTGAATGAAGCAATTCAGCCGGCTGAAACTTCATATCAATTTATGAAATGTTTCAACATTTAGCCATCTAAATGGTTTTATTCAACCGGCTGAATTTTGCTGATAAATAGAAGTTACCATAGCTTATTTGGTTAAAGCACTTGCTTTTTAAACTAGTGACCCGGGTTCGAATCTCGCTCCATGCATTTTTTTGAAAACTTGATTTTTCATTTAGAATATGAATGTATATGTGTGTATATCATTTTGAGAAGATTTTAATATTCGTAAACTCTCCACACGACACTCTATGACTAATAGTACTTTGTTTGTCACATTCGTCTTGTCTCTATCGTGTATATCTCTTCTTGTATCTTCATATACATACTTTCATCCTCTTTTGTACTATGAATCTTTATTTTGAACATATTTGTTTGTCTCTTTTTGATGCTCATGTACCTGCAGATTAGCTTAGAGATTCTTTGGCATAAATGTATTTAGTTGTTGTCATTAAAATCCAACAACAGAGGTTCTAACATTCTCCTTCTTTCTGATGATGACAACTATACAATTTTTAAAAAATATTCAGCCTATATATAAAATAATATTAATATGTCTAAAGCTCCCCTGTAATATCCCGGAATTTCCAGGAGTTTAAAATGTTGATAATCTCTGAATTTAAATTATTTGAATTGATAAAATTGTTATTTTCAAAGATAATTAACCAAGTAATAATAATATAATGTTTTAATTATGGTTATAGGTTGGTTTCACAATAAGATTTATTATTTTATTGTGTAAGTAAATTTTAAATAGAATTATTGTTTTCAAAATTTATAAGTATGTTTGAATATTTATATCTGTGTATTTTAAATTGATTTTAAAATAGGATATATTATTTGTAAATAATAATGTGCTTATTTAAAAATAGATGTTTATATTTATTTAAATTTATTTTAGATTTGACTTTTTAAATTTGACTTTGAAAATGAATATAAATTAGAATTCAAAGGGAATACATGCATCTTAAATTAAAATAATAATATAGTTTGAGTTGAAAATATATAGATAATGTTTTTAATTAAAAATAAGATTTTGTATTTTTCTTTTTGTGGAAATTTGGATTTGTATTTATTTAATAAGAACAAATGCAAGGCTTGGAAATAACATTTTAAAATAAGTTTGAAATATTGTATATAACTTTATTTAAATTATAATTGTTTTTTATTTTATGTTCTTTTTAAAGATTGTACTTATATAAATTTAGCATACATTTATAAATGTAAAAATGTATTTGTTTATTAGATATTCAATTGGAAAAGCATTTTTCAAATTTAGAAAAAAAAAACATATTTGTTCATTAGGAAATAATCTAAAAAAATCTTTTAAATTTCTTTTAGAATAAAATTTAATAAGAAATGACAATTGTTTTGTTTTAAAACACTTTGTTAACAAGTGTTGACACATGCATGAGATTGAGACAAGTGTACATGTGCTTTTCTATTTTCTTTTTAATTTTAATAAATCTGAAACTTGCTTATATAAACACTCTTTCTCATCTTCTTTAATTCTTTATTCATTTCTAAAAAGAAAACTAAAATCATCATGCAACTTTCACTCATCTAAAAACCAGGAAAACAAAACTTCAAAACAATTCCTCAAAACAAAAACCTGATCAATCTTCAAAAACAAATTCTGCAAATTTGTTAACCTGAAACATTTCTGTGATTCAAAAAATTTGAAAATTCATGCACCTTCACTTAAACCATTTTTGTGATCAATGCCTGAAACAATCTCCTCAAATTCAAACACTCTTCAAACTCAAACACTACTCCCTGTTACCAAAACCTAAAAGCATCATAGTTTAAACCCAAATCTGCATCGTGTTTTCAAATTTTTTTGCAAGCTATCAACCCAGTTCTGCATATTTGAATGTCTGCATCATCTTCTAGTGCATGCAAATGAATTTGGGGTCAAAGGCACCTGAAGTACTCCAATTTTTAAAGGCTTCAAGTTCAAATTCTTTTGCAATTTCCAGTTCCAGTTTTATCACCTCTGCATCTCCTTATAAATAGGTGAGTAAACATTTAATTTAAAAAAAAACTTGAGTTGATTTATGGTTGTTGCTTATAAAATCTTTGTGAAGATGATGACTGCATGTGTATAATTTTGTGAATGTGATTTTATTTAAGTGTGCATGCCTGGTATATGCATGTCACCCCTCTGTTTCATGGTTCAGAGTAAAATTTTGATCAAATTCTATTTCCTTCATCCCTGATTTCTGATGGGCCTGAGTTTTTCTCAAACAAATTGAGTTTGTTTAAGTATGAACTAGGATCTAAAAATAGTTAAACATGTTTATATATATGTAGTAACTAGGAAGAAAAGGCTACAGTAAATTTTTTATAAATATGTTAGAAATTAACTAACACAATTCTCTGATTTACATATATAAGTTGAATTGATGTAGAAAGTTATGATTTTTAAAATCAAAATCAGGATCTTAAATAAAGTAAGGTGTGAGAATTTGGGGATTTTTTGGAATTGGAATTTTGGGGAATATCTGATGATCACGAGGTCTTTGGTGATTGGGATCTTGGGTGGAGGTTGAAGTAGTATCAGGAAGTGTGGGAAAAATTGAGGAAGTGGCTATTAGGGGCTGTGGTGACGGCGGCGTAGCGATTTGGGTTTTAAACCCTAGAATGGGTCGGGTCTGGATATAGGGTCACTGTGTCTTCTACAAGTGATCGAGTGGCATGAGTTTGAGTGGAAGGCAGCGTGGAGGTTTCTTGAATGTGTGGCCGGAGTTGTGGCGATTGTACTTGATCAGAGGCGAGGGTTCAGGGGGAGTTTCCTAATGATGTTTGGGGTTCTGTTCGACAGTGAGTACTCGATTTTGAATCGAGGTGGGAGATGATGATCTGTTGGTCATGGAAGCTTGTAGAGTGGTAGGGTGATGTGGCGGTGAGTTTGACGTTGGTCGAAAAGGTTCCGGCAACGGTGCAGGTTGCACGGTGACTTGTTGGTGTCTGCAGATTTTATTTTGTTGGGTTGCTTGATTTTCTCGAAGCAGGTCTCGGGAAGGAAGGAAGACGGCTAGGGAAGAAGCTCGTGTATTTTGTTTGTGTCTCGTGTTGTTCTTGGTTTTGTTGTTGGGTTCTAAACTGTTATGTTTTAACAGTTTTTAATTTTTTTTAATTGAAACAGTTTTTAAATCAAATTCTTAGATTCATGTGTATAGGTGGAATCAAAATAGAAATGCTTAACAAGATTTGAAATTTAAAATTAGTAAGTTTTAGACTTTAAATAGTTTAAGTTAAAATAAAATTCTTGTTTTTGAAATTGAATTGTTTTTATAAATAAACTTGTATGATGTTTTAAATGTCTTAAGTTAAAATCTTAATATTATTTCAAAACTTATTTTGAAATATAAAAGAGAATTTTAAGTAAATGTTTTGTTTAAATTAATTAGTGTAAAATGATTTAAAATTAACAAATTAAAGTCAAGATAATTTATGAACTTGAAATTAGAATTGTTAATTAATAATTAAGGAAAGAAATTAATGATTTCTTTATAATTTAATTTAATTAATGAATTAAGTTAAATAAAGATTTCAAGATTTATTTAAGATAATGTTTTATCTTAAAATAATAATTAAGTATTAATAATTTGTAATTAGATAGTTAATTAATAAATTTTAAGTTAATTAATTTATTTAATTATTATTTTAAAGGGGGTTAATTAAGTAATTAATTAAGTACAATTATTTATTTAGTTAACTATTAATTAAGATGATGATTTAATTAATTGTCTAATGATTAATTAAATTGTAATTACTTAATTAATTAAGTAGTTAAGAGTTAATTAAAATTGTAATTAATTAATAATTAATAAAGGTTTTATTAAGTTTTAATTGGGTTTTCTTAATTAATAATTAAAAGATCATTAAAATATAATGCCAGTTAATTAAGAATTAATTAACTATTTTTATTTAAGGTTAATTAGTCTTAATTAAGGATCAATTAATTATATTTATGGATTAATAAATTTGTAATTAAGATTGTTAATTAATAATTAAATTTATTAATTAATGATTAAGAGATAATTAAATTGTTAATTAAGTTTAATTAATTATAAAGGTAATTAGTGATTAATTACTTTGTATTAAAGGATTGATTAATAATTAAGGTATATTAATTAATAGTTGATGATAGTTAATCTGTTAATTGAAGATTAAATTGGTTAACGAGTAATTAAGGGATGAATTAGTCAATTATAATTAATGAGATAAGTATGATCAAGTAAGTTAATTAATTTGTTAATTAATTAATTATAGTCACTTGATAAATGATTAAGTATGTTTACTTAATAAGTTTTGATAAGAGTAATTACTTAAGATAAGTAATTAATAAATTACAGAGGTAATTAAGATAAGTAAAATTACTGATTGGGAAGTAATTTTAAATGGGTAATTACTGGTTAAAGTAATTAAGGGTTTATTGCTTGGTGTAATAAATCAATGAATTTATGATGTAATTAGGAAGTAATTAAAAATAATTAATTAATGTTTGTATTCGATCAATTGAAAGTAATTAATTTAAGCATGATTAATTAATGTAATTAATTAAGAAATAATGTAATTAATTAAAATTAATTAATTAATAGAAGTAATTAATCAAAGTTCATTAATTGATATGATTAATGAGAATAATTAAGGATTAATTACTTGATTTAGAATTAATTAATCATGGTTGATTAATTAGGATGGTGATTTACTAATTGGTTTAACTAATGGTTATTTAAGCAAGATTTATTGTGATAAAGGTAATTAATTTAATTAATTTTAAATTAATTAAGAGATTAGGTAATTAATTTAATTCACTTTAAATTAATTAGAGATAGAGATAGTTAATTTAATTCATTTTAAATTAATTATATTGTGGTATGAGTAAATCATTGCTTATGTATGAATGGATGATATTGATTATCTTGAATGCTTTGTGATCTCAGTAATGAGATAAGTATGGTTGTGTGATATGAATGTTTGGTTGCATTGTGATGATTACATAAATTATCAATTAGAATGTTTGATATATATATTATCTATTATGATATTGATAATGTAGATTACCTGTTATTTGATAATGTTGATCATCAATTGTGATTTGTGAGTTATCTATCTGTGTGTATATAGATACTGTATTGAATTGTTTTAAACCTTTAAAACAACTTGGACTTAAAAGACACGCTTTGGATTTCGATGAGACTGGGATCGGATTTCCATATTTGGATATCCGAAAACCACATCGATTCCAATAACGTTAGGTCGTGACTCAAAGTGGAGCTTTGTGAAGACTCGAGGTGTAAGGACTATACGTCAATATAACTCTGTGGGTGATTCCGTAATGAGTTGACGGACTAGTTCTTGTAGGTTCGAGATGGTGGTTTAGAGTGCAACGGTTATTGTCGTTAACTCTGAGGGTGATTCCAAAATGAGTGTAACGAGATAATGCCTTCGGTTTCGTTCGAACCCGGAACGAACTTGTATGGATTGAATGCTTTCAGAACATCGTCAGGTGGACGATGAGCATTCTAAATGATGTGTTCACTAATGGTAATCGTAGTCTCAAGCCTCATCAACCGGGAATGGCTAAAACAGGGAAGGTGCAGCAAAGCTTCATGGGTAGCCCCCACTTGAGAGTAAAATTTACCCCTGTCTAGAGGTCCCTTTTTATTTCGGTTGTGTGGGCGGTTGAATAGCTACATCCGCCGGGGTTGTCTTATTTGGAACTGTTCAGTAAGGAATAGGTCCGGCTTTGTGTTGCAGGGGAGCGGGCGTACTCTTCGGTACGGTGATCTAGGCCACGTACTGTGACGGGCGGTACCCCAGTAGCCTTGCCATTGTATGGAATCTAAAATCCAATAAGTGCCAACGGTTTTGATTGTATTATCCACTTTTGTAGCTAGTAGCTGGAATTTAATCATGTAACAATTTCGGCTATTTCTTATTTATTTGAAAACCCTAGACCCTATTATAATATCATCGGATTTCCTATCAAATGTTTTGGTTAGCGTAAGGTAAAAACTTTTCCATGTTTATGTGTGGGAAGTCTTACGTGATACCTTTTCTTTCAAAGGGTTTTTAAAGTTAAGCAACTTTAACCGTTTACTCACACCAGACCCATGTCTGACCCGGAGTTTATTCTGTTTTTCTTAAACTCTTGGGTACTCAAATTTTTACGAGTAGCCAAGGGATTCAGGTTAGGATTTAGGTGGGCTTTGACGAATTCTGGAGGAGCAATGGAGCAGGAGGCTTCTGCGTTTAGCTATAGAGTTTTCCGCTATGTATTCTCTGAGTTGTTGTCTTTGAGTTGTTTTGAGTTGTATAACTAGACATGTGTTTATAACTGTCTAGTATGAGTTGATTATGCTGTGTATATCTGATGTATATGATACTATGTAAAGTATTATGTGATTAATATAATTTATTCGTTCCGCTGTTTAGGTTCTGATGTTGTTTCTTTCTTCTTCTCTGTCTTTTCTCTTTCTATCCCTTTCTTTCTTAAAAATGATGCGATTTTCTGTGGTAAGAAAGTCGGGTCGTCTCATCCCCTAAAGTATAACATCTCCCCCTAAGTATAATATCTCCCTCTATCAACATGTATATGAATTTCTCCCCCTTTGTCATTACAAAAAAGAATGAGGGAATAGAATAAATTTTATAAAATATCTTGTAAATAGTGGGATAAACTCAATATTAATTATGGAGAAAAATAAAATAGATTTTACCATATTTGCTGAAGTTCATATTTCATTGTAAGCACGTAATTTTATTAAACATATGGAACATCCTTTAAAATTCCAAAATCTATTCTTTTTCTCTTGTTTCTCCTAGTACGTGCAATAAATAATAATCACTTTTGGTACCCACTTACTATGTTAGGGTATGAGGGTTAATCATAGGATGAAAACCTTACCAAAATAGGTGTGGTTGTATCCAAAAAAAGATAAAACAATTTTAAAATAACTATTACTTATAATCTAAGGTATCGGAAAAACAATTAACATTTAAAACATGCGATACCCAAGTTTCTTATAATTTCCTAATTTTTAGAAACCTTACCCATCTGGGTGTGGTTGAACCTTTATAAATATAGTTTTCATTAGAAATCACACTTTTATAATAGTTGCTAATATAAAGTTGCTTATCATGATCAATCATATTAGCTGGAATCCAAATCTTAATACTGTTAGTCACTAGCTTAGTACTTGAAGAATAATTTCTGTCATTTCCATATAAGAAATAATAATTAAAGTACTATTATGACTGTAACTGGTTTTAAAACTATCTTGGTTACTAGTACTAGCACTAAAATTAGTATGCAAGAATGCATATATAGTACTATTTTTACTTTTAGCTTGTTTATAGCCTAAACCGCTTTTATCATTGTGAGCTTTTGAATTTGTAACTAAGGAAGATAAGATATCTTTACCTTTGTTAAAATTTATGATTTTTATATTTAATCTTTCAAAATTTGCTTTAGAATCACAAACTTCTTTTTGAAAAATATTATTGTTAACTTTTAAAATCTCATATTCTTTAGATAATTTTAAATTCTTTTTAATTAAAGCTTCATTCTCATTTTCAAGAGACAAAATTAAAGAACTAGAATTATTTAAAGAATTTTCCAAAAATGTATTTTTATTTTGCAAAATATTGATTTCCTCCGAAAGATTTTATCTTCTAACTGCTCGTTTTTTTTATAGGAAATCTTTTTGTAAAACAAGTTCTTCTACGGTATTTTCAAAACATTTAGTTTGTTTTACCAAAAATTTATTTTTCTCTTTTAAATTTGAGATTTCTTGCTCACAATGTTTTAACTTGGCTAAAGCAATTCTATTAGCTTTATTCAAAGTTTTACAAGCTTTTAATAATTCATCATGTGCTAACATAGGATCTTTATATAAAGAATCTAAGCATACCGATTGTGATCTGAGTTCAGCCATGAAGCATTTGTTTGTTTGCTCCTTTGATTTTTCTTTATTGCTCTTCCTCTTCTTATTGCCTTGACTAGATCTCTCTGTAGCCATTTATTCTAGGATGTTGTTACGATCTTTAAAATCCCAGGCTCTGATACCAAATGAAAGTGACTGTGCTATAGGATCATGTAATATGGATAAACTACTTGTACAGAATAATATCTACGTAAATAAATAATTAAAGCAGTAAAGTAAATGACACCGGAGATTTTTATACTGGTTCGAACTCCCATTCCACGTCTAGTCCCAAACTCCTTCTGGAATTAAACTAGCAACCCTCACTTAACCGGAGGAATAGGTTTACACCGCCTAAGCAACCGAATAAGACTTCTACCGTCTAAACAACCGAATAGGACTTCTACCGCCTGAGCAACCGAACATGACTTCTTTACAAATAAACAAAAGTATCTGACTGTAGTATGCTCTTTAAATAACACCGATAAGTCAATTAAGTACAATATTTCTATAATCTTCTCCTTTATGATGTATAGTGTAATGTGCTAGAGAATTATGGAAGATAGAGTGATCAACGATCAGAAATTATATGCAGTTTGAGTGCAAATTGAAAATAGAGAATAAGAGATAAGAATTTAATTAAAATCAGTTAGGTTAATTGTTTGTTGAATTCTGAAATCTATTTATAGAGATTAAAAAGTTGCAATCATTGATGAAAGATAACGTTGAAAAGAAACAGTGCAACTGTTGATTCGAAGATGTTTCTTTGCGATGAAGAGAAGTGTCTTTTCATAAAAAATAGCCGTTGTAAATATTCAGCCGGCTGAAATAACAATTCAGCCTTACGAATTTGTTAATTTCGAAAACAATAAAGAAATATGCATTTTCAGACCAAATCCAGCCAGCTGAAACTTCATATCAATTTATGAAATGTTTCAACATTCAGCCGTCTAAATGGTATTATTCAGCCGGCTGAATTCTATCAATAAATAGAAGTTACCATAGCTTATTTGGTTAGAGTATTTGTCTTTAAAACTAGTGACAAAGGTTCGATACTTGCTCCATGAAATTTTTTTAAAACTTGATTTTTCATTTAAAATATGAATGTATATGTGTGTATATCATTTTGAAAAGATTTTAACATTTGTAAACTCTCGACACGACACTCTATGACTAATAGTACTTTATTTGTCATCTTCGTCTTGTCTCAATCGTGTATATCTCTTCTTATATCTTCATATACAGACTTTCATCCTCTTTTGTACTGTGAATTTTATTTTGAACGTATTTGTTCGTCTCTTTTTGATGCTCATGTACCTGCAGATTAGCTTAGAGATTTTTTGACATAATTATATAGTTGTTATTAAAATCCAATAATATAGGTTCTAAGAGTTTGTTTTTATTTTCATGGTCACTTTTACATAGTTTGCATCTATACCGTATTTAGAAGCTGAACATGTTATATGTACTCTTGTTGATGCAGATCTAAGCTATGCTAAACTTCATCATGTTATCAAATATGTCAAAAGTCATAGTCTTGGTAATGAAGCTAAAGTTAGTAAATCGTCGTAATCACTTAATTCATGAAGTCGTTGCCTAACTCGCACATTTTCATTCATTCGAATTTTCAACCATTGACCCACCAAGGTGGTCTAGCGATTAATCCTAAAAATACAACCATCAATTGTAATATTTGAACGGCGGCGATTTGATTTCATAACGTGATTCCCACCCACCGACTAGTAATAACAGGCAAACTGCCAAACCACGCCAAAGACGGAAACACCCTCACTCTTTCTTGCATTACTTAAGGGCCGAAGAAGTCATTTCCAAATCAGACTCTTTGCTCGTCACTCCAAACGCGCTTCTGAACCGAACTAGATAAATAAATCTAATATAATTTGGAGAAAATTTGCCGCTAGGGTTGTGAATCGAGATCTGTAATCACTGATGGGAGTGGTGCCGTCTACGCCACGTTGGACGGAGCAGCCCTGGGATGCGGTAGAGCATGTGATCGGAGCGCTCATCGGAAGTCAGTCGTACCCGATCTCGTCGGAGTTTTGGAAGAAGCTTCTAGAAGTTCAGCTGACTCGGAAGTTACCGCAGAGTAGTGTTGAGAAAGCATGCCAGATCTTTGGTAAATTCGATTTTGTTTATTTTTTTTGGTTGTTGGTGCAATGTAGGTTGTTAATGTGTGATGTTGCTCGATACATAGAAATTAGAAGTGGTTTAGTTACTTTAGGCTGAAATATTGCGTTTGTTTAAACTACCGAATTCCAATTGCTGATTGTTGAATGCTGAGTGAATGCTAATTGTTGAATGCTAAATGCTGATTAATCTTACTTGTTTGTTTAGATTTTAAAACTTATGGTTAGTATTAGGAAATTTGGTTTTTTACCATAATACATCTCTTTGTTAGTTTCTTTTAAATAATGAGTATAGTATTAAAGGAGAAATTTAAAATATTGAAATTTTAATTTTAAATATTTTAAACTACAAAATGTTTGAAATAAGAGATTTCTAGAAAAGTTATAAATGTTTGTTTTGGGAAATTTGTTTTCCGAAATGATTAATTATGGAATTTCTATATTTAGAATCATAATTTTCGAAGGTAATGGTTTTTTTTTTTAAATTTCAATTTATCCTTTTTGGAACTTTTGAAAAATAGTTTAAAAAATCTTTCAACTTTTAAGAGAAAAAATAGTTTCCAAATTATTATATTCTAAAAACTAAAATTTTAAACACTTGATCAAATTTGCAAATTTTAAAAGTTTGGGCTTGGATTTTCAACATTTGAATATTTTAGAATTTGAAATATTGGAAGTTAATGTAAAATTTTGATTTTATTATCTGTTTAAAATTTGAATTTGTTATAATTTGTAAAAGTTAACGAGGGTATAAATGGAAGAAATTATTACTCAACTTTTAGAACGAATAATAAGCAGAAATAAAGTTCTGAACACTTATTTCTGAATAAGCTGTTTAAATCAGAACACTTGAAAAAAACAAACAGGATCAAAAGGTCTGAATATTATTTCAGAAGTTCTATTAAAAACCTCTTAATAAAAATAAGCGCACCCTAAATCTTTATCTTGGTTAAAATACATGATAATTGCTGATGATTGAGGTTGCTGACTACTGAGCTAGTAAGGCTCCGCTCCTGAGTTCCTTTTCCACCAATTTTCCTAGTATTTTGCTGGTTCGTTTTTTGAGGTGTTGAGAAAATTCTTGCTTCTGATTTTTTTAGCCATTGGTTCTTGTAAAATCAGCCAAAATCTATGTTAGTGTAATTTGCTTACCCCTCAAATCGGTGGTTTTTGGGATTTTTCCAGATTTTATTTCAATTATACCCACATAAATATTTTATTTTTGGTTGTATTTTATTCCTCTTACTCATATTGTACACACCAATTTTTTTAATGGTAATTTCAATGGTATTTTAATATTCTGTTACTCCTAACATATTTAACATTATCGTATATGTCATTCCTTCTAACATATCTCTACAACATCCATGTATTTACATGCATCGCTTTTCTCACAACCCAAGTTCATTCAAAAATTATCTCTTAAATAATTCTAAATTTACAACATTATAATTTCCATATGATTTTTATGTTAACACTTGCTTTTTATTATGCATTTTGAATTTATACCAACTTCGTTGGTATACACGTAATTTTATTTGAATAATTCCATTCAAACACTGGAAATTACTTTACCGTATTTTCTACATTAATTGTAGGACAAATTTGTTCTTCTTCATTGCAACATTAACTATTGTTTTGTTTGTTAAACTCATTAAATTAGAACCATAAGTTATATAAGAAACAAAATCAACCATTAATAGTTTTAATTATGGCATGCACTATAGGTTTTAAATAGAATAGAATGAAAGTAAATAATATTTATTGTTTTTTCCTTTTTGAATCCTTTTTCTTAATAAACCAAATTAAAATAATGGTTTTTGAAATAGACGTTGGTAGTTCTCTTTAATTAAAAGATTGACATGAATTAAAAGACATGAAAATTTATCTAAGCATATAAATTTGAAATTGTTGTGTTGGATTCTTGTTTGAGAATTTTGTTCGAAAAGAGAAAAATGAGGAACAAAGTAAGAAATATAATTTTATTGTAAGGTATAGACAGTGCTGTAAATTGTTTGGTGTAGGTAAATAAAAATAAAAATGATGTATACTGATTTGATAAGAGTTTTGGTGTGAGCATAGTACTTTCAAGTGTTTGAATAAAATTTGCCATTTTATGTTTGTAATTAATTGATGCACAATTAACTTAGGAGCATGCACTAACCAATTATATAAAAAAATTCAACATGTCAAAACCGATACTCTCATTTACAACCATGACCAGTGCTTACAAAACCATCATAACCACTAATACAAAACTCAGATGTAGAACCTAATGGGTATTTAAAAAATTCAATTAACTTGTTTGTGTAAATTGATGATTTTATCACATTGATTCATACTCGATTTTGGTCGTCACAACTATGAAGTGGCATGAGCTTCTCTTTGTGAGATTTAACATAGATCCGTCAATAGTCGAATACAAATGCAGAGGGTTTCATATGCATCCTTATCCAAAATTATTTTTGGATATCAAATATAAGATTTTGTCTATCCACTCATAATTTATAAATTCAAAGGCATAAATAGAAATTTTTGACTCAACATAAACCCGTTTTAGTACTAATGCTTATAATAAATGGACGGTTTTTTAAACACTCTTCAGAAGTTTTAAAATTCACTTTCGCCCCTATCAAAAACATGTTTCATGAAAAACCCCGTTAATGTTTTCAATGAAAACATGTAATTTAAACTGCACATATTTGCAGTTAGAACTGCAAATATTTGCATTTTACACTGCAAATATTTGTAGTTCTGACCGTATATTTTTGTAAAATGAAATTTGTGGTCTACGCTACAAGAATGCGCATTTTACACTTTAAATGTTTGCAGTCCACACTGCAAATATTTATTTTACGAATATTTGCATTTTAAACTGCATACGTTTCTATTTTAAGCTGCAAATCTGTGCAGTCTAAAATGCACATTTTCAATGAATACATCGACAACGGTGTTTCGTGAAACTTGTTTTTTGGAAGGATTTTTCATGTATTAAGTTTGGAAATAAGAATGAATCCTAATTTCCACTATAATAAATAAATACATAAAATAAAAAATATGATAAGCTTAGTCTTTCACCAATCAGTTGATGAGTGAAGACTGAATTTGTCTTCCATTGTTATTTCTCGGTCGAACTTGGTGTTCTTATTGATCATCAGATTTAATATTCGTCGGACTCAAGTTAAACTCAAGGGAGTTGGTCTTCATCCATTTAACTGCAGAAGCAATGCTAACCTAGTATTAGGGACCTCCATGCCACATCTTTTATACAACTAATTATTATTCAACTAGTGGTTTGGTTGTGAAAATCTAGTTAGGAATTCTAGAGACATTATTCGTGAATCTACAAGTTGGCAGTAGAAAGCGATCAACGTAATGCTGACTACTTATCATATGTATGTATGCATAAGAAGTTTACAATTATTTAGGATAGGACAAAGGCCCACAGGCAATAAAGATGGTAAGGATATTGCAATATTTATATATTTAAAGAAAAAGATTGGATGTTGAAGCTCTTTACTGCTAGTGTATATCACTTACGTTGCACATGGTAATGTTCTAATTTAAATATTGTTAAAACATAGTATTCATACTTTAAATATTGTTAAAAATTAAGTCATGTTATAGGACGTATGGTAAATCAATTATAAATTAAACTTTTGATTATTGTTTATACATGTAATTTTTGTTAGGTGATTTATGTATCTTAATTGAAAAAAAATATTTTTATCGTTTTGTTAATATGAATGTGGTATGTATACTGAAATTGATGTTTTTATGATTTCCTAGACTAATAATGAATGCTAGTCGCTTTGACTTATTTAAACAGTTTAAATTTAAGATTATTTCATTAATCGAAAATATATGGTTTTGAATGTAAGATAGTATGAAAGAATGGATGAGAACTTTGTAAAAAATTGCATTAAATTATTAAATGCAAGTTTTTGAATGTAAAATTGTATAAAGAATTAACAGAAAATGACGAATAATTGTAGAAATGATAACAAGGATTGAATTCTTTTTTAGGAGAGAACTAAATAGAGGGAGAAAATTTCTAAAATTGACGAGGGGGCTGGAAGTTCCTCTTTGTTACTATTATTTAATTTAATAGCTAACTTTCCAGATAAATGAATTATAAAATAAAGGTGTTATCATCAATAACTTATTAAGATAAATGAATCATAAATTAAGGCTTTTATTTTTGATCATGTATATAAACTTTTGTGTTTCAATATTTTAATCAAATATAATTTTACCATTTTGTTAATATTAAAGTAATACGCATATTAATTTTTTTATTTTTGAGGATTTATTAGACGAATTAATGCATATTAGTTAATTGAGTTATATAAATAGTTTAAATTTAAGATCGTTCAATTAACTTAAATACATGAACTTAATAATATGAGAGATTGTGGAAAACTTTGTAGATAATAATAATTGTAGAGATTATAAAATTGGGGTATTTGTATGTAAAATGGTAAGAGAGAACTAATAATACATTCCACAACAAAACAGGCGTTGTACAAAATAGGTGAATGTAACGGAGTTGAATGGTCTCATACCATATTTTTTGTTCAGTACAATAAAACACGTGTGAGGCACATTTGCCTCAACAGCTCATCACACTACAAGGGTGCATAACAACACACACTACAGCTTACACTACAAACTCACTTTACAACTCACAAAAAGACACAACAAAGCAACATTTGCTCAATGAAAATTTCCACATACATCTCATATCACAAACAAAAAGCAGAAACAAGCCAGACTTCAGTTCAATTCCACTAGGATATTCAACACTGAAACCAGAATTACCAACATGGAAATTACCTGACCTAATGAAACGAAGTTCAATCTTTGACCCTTTGCACAAAAAAGAGACTCAAACCAAAGCACCAACAATCACAACAAGAGCACACCATAGACAACCCGCAAGACTACTGTTGCTGTAGCACAACCTGGTTCCTAACACCGCAGCATGGAGGAAATGAGAATCCACAAGGTTGCAGACGATGAAGAAGACAAGGCACCGCCGTGAGGCAACACACAATTCGAAGGAGTTCCACACCCTACTGGAATACTGACACGTGAGGGCATGAGCGAGGCAGTCAGAACCTCGGATCAACTCACAAATCGAAGTTCCAAACCTTTCTGGAAAGCTGGTGCAAGATAGAGTGAGGCATGCTAGTGGGGGGTGATGAGGGGGAAAAGATTGAGATAGGTCGAGGGTTATAGCAAACGAAAGGAAATCCCTAGGCGGAGGAGAAAAAGAAATGGAGAAGAGGAGTTAACACAGACGAAAGAGTAGAGTGCAAAGCGGTTTGGATGAAATAAGATGAAGAGAAAGGGAGCAAGAGGAGAAAATGGGGCAACGACTCAGAGGGGGAACTTAGGGTTCCCCATTATTACATTTGAAGATCGTTTGGCTTAAGTTTTGAAAATTAAAGTTTTTATTATTGTTTATATATATGTATGTACACACAATTTTTGTTATGTGTTTTATCTATTTTAATATTTGAATTAAAGTTCAATTTTATCATTTTTCTTAATACGAAGGTGGTATACGTATTAAAATTGTTATTTTCTAGAACTTATTAGACTAAATAATGAATCTTAGTTAATTGAGTTTATTTAAATAGTTTAAATGTATGATTATTTAGCCAATTAGCTTGACATAAATGCAAAATGATAGGAGAGAATTTAGGATAACTTTGTAAATACCTATAAAAATTACAAAATATAGATGCATGAATGCAAAAATGGTTGGAGAGAATCAATAAAGCATCGAGATTAATTGTAGAAGCCATAAATTATGTAGGGATGTGCAAATAAAATACCGGCTGAGAGTTAAGGGAAAGGGAGAAAATTCCTGGGATTAACAAGAAAGCATTTACTATTATTTAATAGATTACTGGATTTGAAGTTTATCTGTGGCAAAATTCGAATTATCTCGTTAATCAATTAGAAAAGGCAAAACAAGTACAAATCACGACAGCGATATCATTCTTCACTTTTAGATATAAAACATGTAAGCGCTTCCTCTCTTAAATTCTGCATTTAAACCTTCTTTCATGTATACCCTCCATTTTCCTTACTTCAGTTCAGTACTTTTTTTCTTCTTTCTTTTAGTCGCCTATCTTTTTCTTATTTTATTATTATGGCGGCAGTAGCAACAATCCCCCCCTTCTTCCAACCTACTTAATTCTCCAAATATTTTGAAACAACCATATACCCGTGAAAGCCAAACGTGATCTTGCTCAAATTTGGTATTCAGATTTTAGGGTATTACAGATACCTCAGAAAGCTGAACATAGCGTGAATTTTTAGAGTTACACCAAACATAATGGTCTGCAATTTCAAATTAATGGTCATATTTCAAACAATTTAATTGGAACGAGAGATGTAAAATGTGGTTACGAGAAAAGATTGAGTTCAGAGAGGTAAGGATAAGTAATATTCAGATGCGAATAAAGAGATAAAAGGAGGGGGAACATGCCTAGCACCAACCCTAGTATTTTGAGCTGATAGCGGTTGATTTAAGTGCATGATTATGTAGGGCATTTAACCACCCCCTTTCCCCTTTCCCCCTTCCTTTTTGAAGAGAGGACAACAAAAGAAAAGGGGTGTGAGCTCAAATTGACCCTTAATTAATATGTCTACAATATTAGCCTATGATTATAACTGATAGTCACTCATATGGCAAACTTATTTATTTTTGCTTAATTCTTCATGGTACTTTTTGTTAAAATTTTGTGCAGTGTATGTCATTTAAGTAATGTGAGATCTTCCATGCGGCCGTTTTTTTCCTTCTTTATTCCGTATCTAGTTAAGATTATATAAATGCATCCTTCCTTCTGACTCTCTTACCCATTTTCAGCACAGAATAATTATAAAACAAGACACCTTGCAAAGATTTTGATTCATATGGTGTGGTGTTTGCAAGAGTGTATGGCGGTTTCATCTGGATCATCTGCAATTTATATGAAGGCTATGAATGCAACATACATATCTTCTGTATTTCTTAAATTCATGATTGAAAATGCAAAAACTGATAATTTTGAAGAGCTTTACCTCAGCCTTGATGAGTCCGAAGAAGGGCATAATGTTTTGCCATTAGGTAGCTATTATTTGAATTTCTACTTCTGTCTTGGAAATTAAGTTTTCACGTTTCACAGTTCAATTAATTAGCGGTACAAAAATACCTGCATCTACTTTGTGATTTCAAAGCAAAGCTTATTCAGATTCACTATGCAGGAGAACAGATAGAGACTTATGTTATGCGGATTGTGCTTAATTTCATTGGTACCTCAGAAGTAAAGTACATTTCTCACTTCTTCTTTTTGTAAGATTATATTTGTGAGTAGATTTTGACTTGCACCTCCTGATTTAAAATTCTGTTTACATTGCAAGTGCTTACTCTTGCCTCCTCCATCACGAGCTTCTGAACTTCATGCTGGTTGCCATGTCAACTCAGCTTTGCTCAGGACCTTCCCCTGGGCCCAAAGATATGCATCCATTCATTGATGCTGCAATGCTTCAGGTTAGGTCTACTTTTCTTAAAGATTGTGCATTAGTTACACATATTAAAGTTAGATCTGCAAATATGTAGTTAATCCTTGGGTTTTATTCAATGAACCCAGTTATTTTGTTCCTCTATGTTCCCTTCCTTTAATGTTGGACGTAGGGGTATTTTCTGCAACTTTATTTTATTTTATTATTATCATTATTTTTTGCAGGAAAGTACTGTGGTAATATCTGTAGTTCGCAGACTGTCATTGAACTTTATTACCAGACCACACATTCCTTATGGTGGTGCAACTTATCCAGTCTATTCAGACGGAAACCAACCTGGCGTTCTTCAGAGAGTGGGTTCTGCCGCTGGTATGACTATTGCCTGATTTTTCCCTGTTAATTACATTATGTTGGTATACGAGTGTTTTTATTCTTTGAATTTCATTTCATGTTTCACGTTAGAGGTATAGATGTTCCAGTTTCCCTTGGATGTTATGAAAATATGTTTTGCCTAATAGTTATGTCTATCTCAGTGTATATATCTGGTTACAGGCAGTCATTTGTATTATCAGTTTGCAGTAAATTCCAGGGAAGTATGTGTCTGTCAGACACATATTTCGGGTATTTGTTGCAGTGTTAGTTTCGGGGTTCAAACTCATGACATTTGGTTCATCAACCAACTGAGACCCTGTTGGTTACCATCAATTTAAGTTTCAAACATGTATGACACAAACGTGATATTCGTATGTCATGTATTAATTTATCTTGTACTTGAGTTGAGATTTCTCCATCAGGAAGGCATTCTCTATACGTCATCTTATCATGATAATATGTTTTAGCAATGTAAAATATTATTATGATTTGTAGGATAGTTATTTTATTAAGTGATTAGAACTAAAGCTTATTAATCTCATAGGAATTTTCTCTTTCATCCATTTCGTTGTAGAAATTTGATTTTGATTTTTATTACTATTTTAAGCATGCATATGTATTTTGCAGCAAACTTTGTTTTACTTCCATACTACACGCTTAACTATCTGGTCAGTTCAAGCGCTGATGGTTCTAGAAGTCCATTAGCAGACATCAGTTTGCGTGTATTGCTTGTTCTCATTCACTATAGGAAGTGTGTAAAGGAGGAGTTCCCTACAGATAATAATAATATCATAGATGTTGATGTTCATGCATACTCGAAAGCGAGCACATACTTTTGTGAAAACCCATATTGCAAGGCACTGGAAAACGCTCGGGATATTGAATGTAAGTTCATCCATATTATATGCATTGGTGTATTTATTTATTTTTAAAATGCACCATTTTCCTTTCTCATGCGATTTGATGTCTTGTACTCGCAGTTGATCGTGTTGACATAGAGGGTAACGCCCAAAATGGACCCCTTGTGAGATTACCTTTTGCTTCATTGTTTGACACTCTTGGATTGTAAGAATCTCTTATGCTGTCTTAATTTTTGTTGAGATACGTTATCGAATTTTGTACTCTTTGTTATTCTTTTAGTGCTATTTTCCCGCATTTTGATTAATTGACAGTTTTATCTTGTTTATGTCCCAGAAATGAATTTCAATGATGATTTTGATTTAATTGTAGTTATATATGGCTGTGTTCTGATAGCCAGAACACTGCACTATATAACTGTATTGATACGTGTTCTCTAAGAATAGTCTAGCGAGCTTTAAAACATATTTAAATAATGGACTGAAATCCAATATTATGGTTGATACATGCCTTTCGACTATCAACTAATTTTTACCTTATCATGTCAGATATATATATATATATATATATATATATATATATATATATATATATTGGGGGGGGGGGATCAAATATGTACGCTTTTATCCCCTTTCTTAATTATGGATGCTCCCGTCGATAAAATTAATTTAAAATACGGTAATCACCAATTTATAGTAATTTTCAGTGGACCTTACCATGAAACTTTGCTCTCGTTTTATGAACATACACATACCAGTTCATATACTGTGTATATTGTATTCATTATAAAGCTCAAAATAAAATGTGCATGTGGCAAGCTACTTGTATATAGATCTTGCAAATGTTCGACAAAGGCCGAGTTCCTTGATAATATGCATTTTTTTTCTGTTTAAATATGCACATACTTGGTCAAAGGAATATCATATTATGCTTCTGGATTCTCATAGGTTTTGTCGTTAATTTATTTAGGTGCTTAACTGAAGAGAGTACTGTGTTGTTGCTCTACTCCCTGGTGCATGGCAACTCTGATTTTCTGGAATATGTATTGGTGCGAACTGATTTGGATACACTGGTACATACCATTTTTCTTCTGTAAATTTCTACCATTTCACAAAACACAGACATTTGGGTTTGGCACAACTACAAAGAGAGATAAATAATAAATTTAGAAAGTCTGTCTTCACCGTTTATATGCTGATACTAAATGTGAATGCTGTTTAAATAGTTTCTAGTTATATGTAGTAAGAAATTTCTCCCTGTTATTCATGTCTGGAATTTGTGAAATCATCTACTCATATCAATTCGTATCAACAGTTAATGCCGATCCTGGAAACACTTTATAATGCTTCAAAGAGGACATCCAATCAGATATATATGCTTTTAATTATCTTGCTCATACTTAGCCAAGATTCTTCTTTCAACGCTAGTATCCACAAACTAGTAAGAGTTGCTTTGAGAAATTGATGATAAATGATCCCACATGGTGGTTATATTAACTTTTGCATTTGCAGATTCTTCTGAATGTACCATGGTATCAAGAACGCCTTCTCAATAACACATCCCTTGGTTCTCTTATGGTTGTAGTACTTATAAGAACTGTGAAGTACAATCTTTCTAAATTACGGGTAAGAATGCACACCTATAGTCTTTATTAGTTACTAATGTTGTGTAAATTGTGATGCATCGATTATTTATCTTTTCAAGGTATTTATTATTTAATAACACAATTATAAGTATGCTTGTGAAGAAACCATTGTCTCTGAAATCTTGGTCATAGTATAAAAAGAAAGCACTATTTCAAAGGGAGCATTTTTTCGTCTGTTTTAAAACATATTTCTGACTACTTAAAATTATGTTTCCAGCAAGTTCCCAGGCATACAACTCTAAAGCGCTGTTCTCACTAAAAGATGTTTGCCTTTTACATGGTTCTAGATTCTTTCGAGTTTTCGAAGAATCTATCGTATGCTTATGTCCGACTATTTTGGATAATTAGAATATAATACAAAGATATCACATCTGAAATAACTAGAAGTCTAGAACCTTATTCTCCTTTTTGTTAAATACTTGTTTGGCTTATGACCGAGTTATTAAATGACATGAACATACAATTGATCTTAAATAATTCATGAATGATGCATTCTTAGCATTACATTACGCATCAAGGCGTAAAGTCTAGACACTTATTCTGAGCTGCTAAATTAATAATTATCATATCAAACTCCATCCTGGATTCCAATACAATAATTTGTTTGATTTCCATTCCTCGACCTCCTTTCGGCTTTCACTTTTCAATACAAATATTTATTTTATTCATGACATCATTAAATTGTAGTGTGACTAAATTTATTAGGTCATCTGTATTTTCAGCATTTAATTTTTTTTGAACATTGTGATGTGCGCAACATTTTTAGGATGTGTATTTACATACCAACTGTCTGGAAATCCTAGCAAACATGGCTCCGCATGTTCACAGGCTAAGTGCATCAAGGCGTAAAGTATAGACACTTATTCTGAGCTGCTAAATTAATAATTATCATATCAAACTCCATCCTGGATTCCAATGCAATAATTTGTTTGATTTCCATTCCTCAACCTCCTTTCGGCTTTCACTTTTCAATACAAATATTTATTTTATTCATGACATCATTAAGTTGTAGTGTGACTAAATTTATTAGGTCATCTGTATTTTCAGCATTTTTTTTTTGAACATTGTGATGTGTGCAACATTTTTAGGATGTGTATTTACATACCAACTGTCTGGCAATCCTAGCAAACATGGCTCCGCATGTTCACAGGCTAAGTGCATATGCATCACAGAGGCTAGTTAGCCTTTTTGACATGCTCTCTCGCAAGTATGTTTTTTTGAATCTATATTTAATCATGCTTAATAATATCTTTGGCCAATATATGTATACCTACTGGAGTTTCTTTTCAGGTATACTAAGCTAGCGGAGTTAAAAAATGACAAAATTCTTAAGGTCTCTTCTGATAAAATCGACGGTGAAAATGACATTGGCGATATGGTATTTTTTATGAATTTACCGATATTAAATTGTGATTAGATAACTATGTAATTGCATTCATGTCTTCTGATTGTCGAATGAAGGAGTTTATATGTGTTGCAGTCTACAGAGCTTCATATTTACACGGATTTCTTAAGAATAGTTCTTGAGATACTGAATGCAATTATTACATATGCATTGCCTAGAAATCCAGAGGTATAGTGCACTGTTTAGTGTCTTTATTCTATACTAGAATTATCACAACACGTGCTATTAGTTTTATTCACACATACATTTGTGTTAACAACAGGTTGTATATGCAATATTGCACCGACAAGAAGTTTTTCTGCCATTCAAGAGCCATCCTCGATTCAGCGAACTGCTTGAAAACATATACACTGTACGTTTTTTGTTCTTGCAATTTTTTGTTTGTTGAGTATATACGAGTTATGATTTTCGACGCCATTGCGGTAATCATATATATCAAAAATCTTAAAACCCTACGATTTGAATCCTGTTTCAAATCAATTTTATTCAGTTACGATCGATTCTTAAATTATGATTCAAACTTCAATTGAAAAATCCCTTTCAGTTCATGTTGAGATTAAAATGAACATCACACTTATTTTAAACTACAATTCAAATTTTATCATTTTCTATATATATTATAAAAATAATTTATTATAGAATAGAGTTTCAAGTTACTAAAATACTAGCTCAAACATCAAATTACCTACATAGATTAAAGTATGTAGCATAAAAGCATATATAATCATTAAAATATGAATCCTTTAAATCTAATATTCGAGATTCAAATCTAGTTTCTATCTAAATTACAAACTTTACTATTTGATTTCCATTTTGGAAAATTTTGTGTGTTTTTGATATGAGTTTAAATTGTACTCATAGAGTGTGTTTGACAGTAGCTTATTAGCAGGACAATATAACATATAAGTTGCTTCTGAGGCTTGGCATGTTTCACAACTTAATTTCTTGACAACTTCTTTTGAAACTACTTGAAAGTTAGCAGTGTTGAGTTGTAATTTTAAGCAGTTTAAAATGGATACTAAATAGTGCTAGGCTTTATATATATAAGAGATAAGCTTTTGATTTATCATGAGCAGGAAAGAAATAAGTAGCAGGTTATCAAACATAATCTTTAGGCATCAAATACACCCTATTTCACCCTTGCTTCTTACCTAAAAATTGTAAAAAAAATTCATTAGTTATAACATTTCTTTTCTTGGACGTGTGGAAATTTCTATTCTGTATATAGGCATTCCTGAACTTATCAGAATAACTAAAGTGACAGGAGTTTTTGGAATAGCAACGGGTGTATTTATCACATTAGCTAAAACTTGTTTATTTTTGTCCGAATCTGAAAAACTTGAACTTTTTGTAAGTTTTAGTTGTGTAATACGAAATAGGTCATAAGCAAATTTTGTTACTTATGATTTGTTAACTTGCTATACTTTTTAGTCTTTTTGTCAAAACATTTTTTGAGTTAGAGAAGCAACTTAAGCTATTTTTCCTATTTACAAGTTACTGACAAATATGCTCCAAGTATAAGTAAGAAAAACTTGCTTATGATTTGTTTTATCTTTACAACTAAATTTTATCAAAATTTACACTCTGTCTATTCAAACACTCGCATTTTTTTACCATTTACTTAGAATCGTTTAGAGGTTATAAACCAAAACTACTTCTAAGTGAATACAAAAAAGTTTTTCTCAACCTTGCCCAATATTTCTCCTACTTATGTTGTTTCTTTTGTGTTTTCTTCTATCTTTTCTTTTTTTAAATAAAAATAACTCAGATTAATCCGCCAAGGTACCAATATACACTTACTAATTCCCCTCTCCCATCAAACGTCACACATGCTTCAATTCTATCACTATGATATTGGCACCACTCCCATTTTTAGGAACCTTCACAACTTATATATTCCTTCAAATATATGTGCGTTATGAAGCGATAAGTCATTACAGGTTATAACGAATATGTATTATTTGTTGATAATCATGGACATATATTTTCCAGGTATTGGATTTTTTTAACAGTCGCATGGATCTGCACCAAACAAGTAGTGGACTGTCTGTTGCTGATGTACTTCAAGTCATTATTATGAATTGTAGGTCATGGCGCGGTGAGGGAATGAAGGTAACGTTATGATATCATTGGATGATCGATAATTTTGGTAATATAACTATCAGTTATACAAATTGGTATTTTCTGGACGAGTTATCTAATAGTGAAATACTTGATACTTCAGATGTTTACGCAGCTGCGTTTTACCTATGAGCAAGAAAGCCATCCTGAGGAGTTCTTTATTCCATATGCATGGCGACTGGTTTTGGCCCACAAGTATTTCTTTCTTATTTATGTTTTTGTCATATACATATATATTAATCAATTAGTTCAGAGAAGCTTGTGTTGCAAGTGTATATCCTGCTGCTTCATACGAAATAAATAATTTATGTATGAACAGCTATGGATATGTACTTGCATTTTGCTATTTTTTCACCTCTTGTGTATATTGAGATTCTTGCATGACTACACTTCATTTTACTACTTTTCCTTCATACAAAAACACAAGTCTTTTAACTTTGGTTTATGAATCATTGAAACTTACAATAAATTTCTGGGTATTGCTCGATGATATGGTTGAGATGATGATATGATAGAAATTATTCTTGGTTTCATTATGCGTATATTCTCGTTAACCCCACATTTGACAGTTGTAGATGCTGTGTTTTATATTTTTATCAACAACATTAATAGTTAATCTATGCCTATCAACGGTACCTTTCGGATGCGGATAATGCTATATTTGCACCTGTATCCGAAATTGTTTTTGGATATCGGTTATTTGTCTCTGCCAATGTACTTTGTGTCTAAACATAATAAAATAGTACAATTCTCAATCTATGTTGTACTAAATTACACATAATATACAATATTTATCTTTTGAATATAAATAAATTATTATTTAAAAGTTTAAATTATCTTCAAGAAATTCAAACTAAACTGAAAATCACATATCTATTTTCAGAAAATATAACATATACTTATTTAGCACAGAATGTGTCTAAAAATAAAAGATTTTAATAAAACACAAATGTACTTTCCCGTTCTTTTAAAAAATGTTAATAAGAAATTGTATGAAAGTGCAATTTATTTGCATAACTTCCAAATTGAAGTAAATGTTACTGTGTAACATGCCCAAAAGTTTTATTTAATTTGATGCTCTATGTATTTCACGTTCTTTACATGTATGATAAATAAAAAAATCCATTCACAAAGTTTATTTTTCATTTTTCTAAATAAAAATCATAGACGTGAACCAAAATTTAAACGATTAAATATTATTTGTAATTGTACAGAATTTTTTTCCAATTAAGTATCTTTTCTACATATATTTTATAATTTGATGTATAAAGTTAAATTTTGATCGCATACAATAAGCAATGTGAATTTTTGGACATTGTACATGCCGATTTACTAGTATGTATAAAAAAAACATATTTTAATAAAGTGTCAATGTTTTGCTCTTTCCTGCTAGGGGTAAAGTGAAAAACAAGTCAATGGTAGTTGTCTAATATTGAAGAAAAGAAGCGCACTGTAAATTTTTGTAAATATTTGAAATATATAGAACAGGAACTTCTGCTGAAATACAAAATAGTGGTCGTCTTTTCGTTAAAGATAAATCGAACCGAGAGACCCACCGCTATTAGCTTGTAATATATTTTACTTTCTATCCACCTCATAGATTTGTCTTAACTAATTTGTTTTCCTCTTGGAACAGCTTTACATTCAATCACGATGCAATAAATTTGTTTCCCGTCGATCAGCCTGTGGATGTAAGTACTCTTGTACCCTTTGTTAAAGGTGGCAGTTAATGTATATTTTCTTGGTTAAAATTGTATGAATTTTGGAATTAATATCTTGATGAAGTCCCTCCTACACTTACAGAGGATCTGTATCAAATTTACAAGCATGCTAACGTATATGCACCCTCTTTTGAAGCACTCCTATCATATTTTGAGCTACATTACCCATATCATATGGAAAAGTCTCCTTAGAATTTAAGTTCACTTGAATATATCTGACATGAATATATCTAACATAATACATTTGATGTTAAAAGTTAACGTTTGAAATGAATGCATTAACAGTGAATGTTGGTTGACTTATTGTAATTTTAAAGTGGCTAGGAATTTCAAAATAATGTCAATTTTTTTGTAGAGTCGATGTTCATCATCTATAAATTTTTATAGTATTTGGGACAGTGTACCCAAAAATATGATATGGGCGTGCTCCAAAAGAGGGGAACCATTGAATCACCCTCGCACACGCAAGCAAGCACACACATAATTATATTTGTCTAAAATGGTAAGGTTCTAGTTTGAATTGTTGCACGTTTTGGGTTCGATCCCTAGACATACCTGATCTGCTTCTAGTTCGAGTTTTGTTAAACATTTTGGGTTTGTTCCTCTAAGCATACCTGATCTGATTGTAATTTACATCTTATAACCTTACGGTGGTAGTTGAGGCGTATTTTTTACTGCAGGATCTACCGGTTAGTGATCTAGCAGTCTGAGATTCTAGCTGAAATGCCGTGAAGTGGAGAAATCTTGTTTGACTGGTCACAAAATTCCAAATCAAGCATTCCGTTAGCGTTCTAAATTTAATGTATATAATACAGTTCAAGAGATGATTTTCGCGTTCTTTTTGTTAATATTATGTTTAGAACTGTGACATTGACACAAATATGGCGAAAAGAAATAATGAGAGATAACTTGTTTGCGTGTATAGTTACTGAATTCACATTTTACTTGGCCTGGTAGGATGCTTCATTTTATATTTATTTATTTGGCTTAATTATGCTAATATTTATTCCCTAGTGCATGATGAATCAAATTAAATTTGATTTGTTTTGCAGCCAATATTTTTCCTAACTAGCTATTACTGTCGTATTTGTTACTGTTATGAGTGTTATTAAATACATAACAACTTGTTAATACCCTAATTAAAAAATCGTTCTTTATTTTTTTCACTTACACTTAAAATTATCACCGCGGCCGACAACCTAAACCCACTACATCGTTCTCTTCTCTCATCAGTAATAATGCAGATGATACACTCAATCAAATTTACACAATCAAAATTAATTTGACGTAATGAAATTTTTCCTTAACAATGAATTTCGATCTTTCTAATGACTTTCAGGTGTTTGCATAACTTTGTTTTGTTCTTCTAAATTTCATCATTATCTCAAAATTAATCACTGTTTGATTTTTCTAATTTTAAAATATTTTACCATGCTATGAAGTTTGTTATTGAGTTACTTGATTGTGAAATTTTAAATATTTTGCTATTGAAAGTTGAGATAGGTTTAGCCATCCGTTTATACTGTAAGAAAGATCAATATTGATTTCTACAGTATAACATGATAATTTGATTCGTCTTTGTTATAAAGAAAAGACAATTTCTACAGTTTATTTTTCCTTTTTTGAATTAGGATTAAAAAGGAGTGTGATGTATATAGAGTATTATTAAGGGGATATTCAAAAAACTACAGTATTATCTAGACATGGTAACTGTGCAGTTAAAGAGCTCGGCAGATTCAATACGGCGGATGTAACAACCCAATATTTTCAACCCTTCGCATCCGCTCATGTCGGACTTGAAGTGTTCAAAGTACTGCGTTGTAGAATAATTTTGGCAAAACTCAGAATATGCAGTAAATAAAATCACAGAATCATATACACAGATATCAGAACTCACAGCGGAAATAAAATATTTAGTGGTTCATGAAGCCACCATAAAACTTTTAACCAAAAAGAATTTACATAGTTTAGAATCTGCAATACAGCTGTAGACATAAATAGAAACAGATTCCTCCAAAGTCTTGATTGCAGATAAGATAGGGACTGAAAAGCTTCCGGCAGCACGAATGATCTACGGGATGACCTAGCTCCGGAGAGAAAAACTGAAACTGCAACTCAGGCTGACCCGAGCGTAAAATAAAACATAACACTCGAGTCAGGACATACATACTTATATAATGTAAGCTAATTCAAGTGTACTGTAATATAGAACAAGTAACTTAAAGGATGCTTGGGACCGCCCATCCTCTAAGGATCCGTTAAACTATTTACTATGTAGTATATTGCGCTATTATAATAGTGTCTATTTATAAAATAAACTTACTTTTTAAATAGCGTTAAGGCTTTACATTTTCCACCTTAACACGTAATAGTCCCAGTAGTCCATCCAATACCATAGCTCCTCCTACTCGGGAAGCAACTAGAGGATACCACACGGGCTACGGGAGAAAACCAAACTCGTACAAGGCTCGATATGGTAGGTGACACGGCACAACGAGGCAATGCCAGGGTAGATATACCAATTGCTATCCGGACCGGTGGTAACGCGAAGCCGCAGCGACCGCCCACCTCGAACAACACTCCCAAATCAAGGGTGCACCCAAACAATCACAAGAGTAATAGAATGGTATACGAAGAAGTGCGTTCGATCAGAGGAGCTACCTCATTAATCCGAGAATCGCTCCTGTTTTAGCCACCTTAAGCCAACTCACGGGAGTCGGGTCCACGTATATACCTTTCAAGAAACGCCACCACCGACCTACTTCATTCTGGAATCTCCACCGCGTACACGGTTGGTCAAAGTGGTTTTCGGTATCGACAGAGAGTATGTCCATATCCGATCCCGGTCTCTTTGCCAACCCATCGTTATTATAACCCGTGGTCATTTAAAACATTTTATACTTTAAAACCAGAATAAACATTTCCATTTCAAAATTATAAATACGATATCATTTTAAAACCCAAAAACAATATGATATCGTTATATTCAAATATAATTCTTTCCAAAAACCATACTGCTTAAAATTTATAATATCTGGAAGCCAAATATTTGAATTATATCTTCAAAACATAATATTTGGAATTTTTACTTTAAAACCATAACTCCCAACACACAAATGGTTTGGATATTCAACGGTATATAGAATAATGGTTTAACTTTATGGTTACTTTGTAAAGAAGATAATTTATATAGCTTTACAAATATATTTCTTTATTTAAAGTTTAAACCATAATTTAAATATCACTTTATGTCCCCAAATCCATTACAATTCCTATATATATATATATCCAATTGGAGTATTTCCTATTCAAAACTAAGTTTGGATTTTATTCTTTCAACAAATCAATGTTTTATTATTTAGTCTTGAATATTCCCATAAATTCCATAAATAAACTCCAAATGTTAGTCATTTAATATCTTCAAAATTCACTTAATACTAGAATATTCATCTTAAATTTATTAAGGAAAATCCAGTTATAAATATCATATCTTAAGATTTTCCAAACTTAACATAAAATAAAATTTATCAAATTCCATGAGTTTTAAAACAATCAATTCTAGATTCTGTAGCACTTAGGAAATGCTACCTAAAGTTACGGGTAAAACTAGTCCAATTTCAAAAAGACAGCATTTAAAATGCTGTAGCAGATTTGTTTAACTAAATAAATATTTCCAAATATAACTTATTTATCTATTTATTTATTAACTGAAAGCTTATTTTTCAAAATCCAGAATTTCCAAAATAAGTTATATTCCAAAATTCTGTTCAAATATTTATTTATTTATTAACATTTATAACTCATTCAAAAATAAAAATAAAAAAAAATCCTTTAAAGATATTAAATCAAATATTTAACTTCCAAAATAATTTTAAATATTTCAGAAAATATTATAAGGACCACGGGCCTGTATAAAATTTTCTAGCCTAGGTCAAGTGATACGGATTTATATCATTTCAACCCGTAATTTACAAAACCCCGGGTTCTATCATTTCAAACCCGCAATCCCAAGTTATCAGTTAAGCAGTTAACAGACTAGTTTAACAATAATCATTATTTCAGCCCATAACAATCCAACTTTAACAGGGAACTTGCAGTGGTGATTTAAGCAGTAAATAACAATTAATAATATAACTGCAGAAATAATATAACAGATAAATAACTGATGAGATGTCAATTTAAATGGGTTCATCATTCTTCATCATACTACAGACAGATAATATCTAAATAGAATGTTTACACATACACTTGCGATAATTTACACAATATATGTACATATGTCTGGTGAGAAAAACTCACCTGAAAGCTGCAGAAAATTTGATTCAAGCGAAAATGAAAAATCTACCAAAAAAAAGAAACACACAGAGGGTAGCGATCAAATTTCCCTGGATGTCACGCCTAGATTCAAATCTATAACAAGATCCAAATACCGAATACGTGACTTTTAAAATTTATGGTCAACGCAAATATTTGAAACAATTGGAACGAATAGAGTCAAAGAAATTTGGCACGATACGCTCGACCACTACACCACCCTACTTGACGAACAACTCGGCCCAAAATAAAATCTTTTTTTTTCTTCTACCTTTTATATATATACTCTATTATTTAATTAAACAAAACGCACAACCACCACATTACTAAACTTCAACTGGAAGTATGCATAAGGTCACGGCCCAAGCCTATATCAACTAAGAATGTACGCTCACTATAACCCAAAGAAATGCAAATACTTCACTCCCTTATTTTTTTCCCTTCACGCAAAAACACACTGCCTATTTCCTACTAGATTTGCGTGTACACATGCAAAAGTTTTCACCCAGCCTATACTACAAACTAATGCATGGATAGTACATTATTTGATCTGCACGTTACTTCCTTTATAAAATTTTATTATATCATTTCTAAATTATAAATATTCTCCTTTTTTTTTATATGTGTAACGACCTGTCATTTTCGTTAATTAAATTTGTCATTTAAATAAGATTTACGCAAATTTACTTTAGAAGAAATAAAGATTTTAAAATTAATAATGAAGCAAATGTTGAGAAGGAAATGAAACCATGGGAATATAAGGCTAAGTATTTACAGTTGAAACAAAATGACGAATAAATTGAAGTGATGTAAATTGTTATATTAGGCTAAGAGTTGCATATAAGAGAACAAAGGTAAGTAGTGAATTTAGTTAATGAATTAATAATATTAAATAGTAAATTGAATTAAATCAATGTCCGGTACAAATTGAAATATTGTTTGGAATGAAAGCTTATAAATTGTAAGCATTTAATTTACAAATGAAATCAGTGTGTGTTTTTTTTTTTTTTTTATATAAATATATATATCACATGCACAATTCGCCCAATCTTTCGACTAAATGCATGGATCTTTTTAATAGATGCTTGCACACACACTATATGGTCTGAACTATATTTATGTTAAAAATATGCAGGCACTGCTTCCTATATGATATGCATTTAGTACAGGTAAATTATCTAATATATGCAAAAAGGCAAAGCTTCTCACTGATACACGCATGTACATGTACCCTCAAATCTCTCCTCTCCCTCTTCCCTTCCTCTCCTTCCTCTGTTTTACATATATATTTCTTTCTTCTTTTTTTTTCTTCTTTTTTTTTTCTTTTTCTTTTTCTTTTTGTTTTTTTTTTCAATGAACATTATTGACTTTCTATTTTGTTTGACCCAAAACTAAGTATGATATATACAATGAATAACCCATTTTTCGTAGTGATAGTACGCGTAAACTTTAAGCTAGCATTAAATTAAATCTGGGTCAACTACACCATCTCTTTGCACACACATATTAGATTTCTACAGATGTGATGACTCATAAATTTTCAAAGTTTGTCAACTAGATCGGGTGAAGTAGATGGGTTGGAGTGGCCGAGCATATCAAATGAGGAAAAAAAAAACCGAGGAAAGGAAAAACTGGAAGGAAAAGAAAGAGAAAACAATAAGATAATTACCTGATGCTTCGAACGAAATTGCCAGAGGAAAATTTGCAATGCTTTGAAGAGTGGTGAGTTTTTTTTTCTTTTTGTTGAGATGTGGATCTCTGGCATATTTATACACGAATTTGTGAAACGGCAAGGCAGTGATCAAGGGATGTGGCGTGATTAACTCATTTCAGTTTTGCAAAAGGATAAATTTTTTTTTTCAACGTATAAAGTTTGATCAGTATTCGAAAATTTGTAAACAAAAAGGCAGAGAAAATGGCAGCTTGGATTATGGGAAATAAATGACTTGCGTGATACATGGTTTGATTTATAAAGTTTGTACGTTACTTAAGGGGAATATTGATCAAAGGAAGGGCAAGCGTGATGTTTGGTAAAGCTGATGACAACAGAGGGTAAGAGGAATAAGCAAAAATGCGAACGTTACATATATACAAATGCACTAATGTTGCTCACGTGTGATCCATTTTATTTTAGCTAAAATCTTGATTTTAGTTTGATACCCATAAATGAAAAGGTGAATATTTATGTAAGCTTTAGGCAAAGAACGTATACCATTTATTAAAAGAAATCAAACGGTCCTTTAAAACAAAATAACGTCCGTCTTAAAATCACTGACTGATATTTTTCTCCATAAAGATATTTAAATACGATTTTTTTACTTTATATGCGTGATTATAGGAACGAAAAATTTTTATCTTGCAAAATAAAGGCAGTGGAAACAGAGAGATATAAATAGGAATGTGAGAATTTGAAAAGATATGCAAGGTTAAATTTGAATGCATGAGTTGATTTTTAGGCAATCAAATATATTAGTCCATTTAGGTTGCGTGAATAAATGAATACAGTGACATGCTCAAGAAACAAAAAGGTAAGAGGCAAATGCCAAAAATGTTAAAAGAATAAAATTTTGTGTCACGCGCAAAGGAAGGCAAAATTGATTTTCTTTCAAATGATATATGCGTGATTGTAGATTTAGGCAGATAAGGTTTCGTGATCAGAGGAATGGCAAAATATGAACCGTTCCAATTATATGAGAATTGATATATTTTTTTTTTTAGTTTGATTAAATGACGGCAAGAATTTTTCAAAGCTTTTGGAAATGGAAACGTATATACACATTTTATTTAAAACCAAACTGTCAGTTACAACCAAAAGTAACGTTCGTCTTAAAAATCACTAACTGATGTTTTAATCCATAAAGGTGTTTATATATGATTTTAAAAGTACGTCAAACTGACGTAATACAAAACATCAAAAATATATATATAAAATAACGTTTTAAATTTTACACGTTTTATTACATTACTTATCATAAATTTTACGCGTCCTTTTAAACGCGATATTTAACAGTTTATAAATACACTAAATCCTTCAAAAATAATACTTAACTAAAATTTAAATTGGTTTACATTCTTCATATTTTATATATATATATACACGGTACTTATTCCCTAGATTTACGCGCCCTTTTTAACGCGTGATTACCCAGTTCATTTATACATAAAAAAAAATTCGAAATTCTGACCGTGCTAAGACTCGAACTCGTGACCTATCGTGAATAGCCCAGATGTCTTAACCACCTAAGCTATAAATGTTTTCTTAATTAAAACTTGATTTTTTTCAGAGATCTTATTAGTTAGTCCTAATTTTTTTTTCATATTTTGTTTTAATCACTTTAAGTAAACCCCAAAGTTTTTTTTTTAAAAAAAATACAAGTGAAAAATACTTGTAAAAAAAAATTGGGCTGTTACAGCGGAGGTGCAAAAAGTCATATCGGGGATATAGCGAGGATATAACAAGATATAATAGATGACTCTAAAATAGCATATAAAAATCATACTTAATGTTTTCACACATATAAATGGTAATTAAGTGAAAATTAACATTCAATTGAATTATGATTAATACATAAATAATATTGAATGAAAATATGTGCGAATACACTGTAAATAAACGTAAAACTATTATGTAACATAATTGAATTTAATAAAATATTAGAGTATTTTCATTTTTGAAAATATATTAAAACTTCAATTAAATAAATTAATTTCATAATTTTTTAATGTATAAATATCATTTTTCAATTCATTTTTTTTAAAGAAGATATATAGAAAATAGCGAAATATAGCGGGAATAACATGATATAGCGGAAATAGCGGGGCTTACAGCGAAAAGGCTATATTTGAGGCTATATGGAAAAATCGTACAGTAGAAATCCGCTATGAGATATAACAGGGTTATGGCGGGATAATGGTGGGGCATTAACTGCACAAACATGGTAAAAACTAATGTATTTTTTGGTGTATTTAGCAACACTGGTTGGTGACTACATTATCTTTACAGTGTCGTTTCCAAGTGTATAAAACATCTTGGTGATATCAAACTTGGTTGCATAGCAATTATGGTGAATCATGTGCCTTATACCATCCTGATATTTATATGACTTCTGTATAGTAATGATAATATTCATAGAATAACTATTTCAAATGGATTTTTGTGGTCTTTCGAGTTATTGTTTATATGTACATAGTATGATAAATCTTAGCAGCTAACCGGTCCCTCTATAGCGGTCAACTGCAACACCCTAAGATCGATCCAGCAACCGATGTTTTTGGGTCTAATTTCGAATGGTGTTTAGAGTCAGATTTCAAACGATCAACGGTCCAATTTTTTTGGTTAATCCAATGTTCCCAACAAGCTAAAGACAACGCAAACATTTCTATGGCCTCCATTTTCTAGTGAATGAGTAAATCCATCGTTATCCAAGAAATTCCTAATTTTCAAAATCGAACTGAACTTGGATTTTCAAGTGAAATCAAACCTAAAGGAATTTTGCTTGTAGTCCCTTTATTGTGATCTTAGAAGAAATATAGTACTTTGGTTCATGGACGCGTAAGCGATTTGTTCACTCATATTAAATCTTCGTGTTTCATATTTTTTTTCTTTGGTGTTTATTGTTTGTATCATTTCTATGAAATTATTGTTGGTTGAATTGGATGTCGGTTTTTAATTAATAAGCTAGATCCTTGAGGTGGTTTCTATGTAGTAGTTGTGAAGTAATTTCCGCTATAGATTGGTATTAAAGCTAATTGTTTTGTACTGCGTTATTTATCAATGGTCGTTATTCTAGGAGTTGTATGAATAATTATAGAGGCACCAAGTTTGATGAGGAATGAGATTTTAAGAAATGGAAGTTGAAGATGGTAGTGACATCGAAGATTTTTTTTTTAAACAATATTGGAAGACCTAAAAGTTTTTTCCCTTAAGAAGATCAATGAATTATGAGATGCACTATAGGCAATCTATCAAGATAAGCAATTGACCACGTTATTTTTCAAGAACCATGTTCCTTCAGGATAAAGTCTAGAGTTAAACTTTCAAATCATATAGATACCCCTACTACTGTGATTGTGTATTCGATGGCAGTGGATGCTATGTCAGATATAGGGTGTAGGCAGTCATCTTGTTGAGTTCATTACCTTTGGAGTGTGTGTGTTACATATCAAGCATCGTGGCACATGACTCATGTGCATACAATCAAACATAAAGCGTTACATAGGCGACAAACGTAAGGAAACAATAAAGAAACACAAGTTAAATTATACAAAAATTATCATTACTTTTAGGCTTCTAATCAAATCTAAATATGTTCAACAACTACCTTAACATTCATTTCCCATATTAAATTAGGTGTAAGCAATCTAAACCATACCATACATAGCCAAGTGGCAACCAAAATATCAAGTTATGTATGAATGCATAATATGAGTTTATATCCACTCACCTTGGGTTGATTTTAATATGTGAAAACTTAGATAAAATAGGTTGTTTGTCGATGTGCTGATTTGAATTAGAAAATAAAAGTGCTTCTAATTTTTGGGTCGACCTTCAGCTATAAATAGAGGGTGATAGGCATGGTTTGAAGGATAATTTTTGGCTAGTATTCTAATTTTATATACTTCTATTGTAACCTTGTGAGTCTATACCGATCCATGACTATAGATCCATAAGATCTTAGTAGAGACACTTAAACAAGTTCAAGTGGACGTAGGCCAATGATTAACTGAACCAGTATAATTGCTATGTGTGATTTTTTCTCGTTTTTCATTTAATTTCTTCATATTATTCTCTTCCATAATCTTTTGGTGGTTGTGCCAACTTTTGACATAAACACTATCCTCATTTCTCTCAAACCAAAAGAAATCTAGGGATTTCAAAATCACAAAACTTCTAATTTCCTCAACCAAAAATCCCAAAATAAATCTTTGAATTCAAGTTAGAAGGTTCTCAACAAATCTATATCATCTTGATATTTTTAAAAAGATTAAGGTTAGATTTCTGAAATCAAAGAGGGGCTTCGAATTTGGGTTCAAGCTAACTTGGATTTCTTAGTAAATTGGTGAGTGAGATCAATTTTCTATACTCCATGATCACTAAATATGTTAAAAATCATGTTTTAATGTTAATGTTGGTTAGTACTTGAGTAACAAACTTGATATGAGCTTTTAGGAACGAGGATACAGTTGAATGAATGTTTTAAAAGTATAAACAATATAAATTGATTTGTTAGGAATTGGTAGAAATTGGATGATATTTGATATGGATGTTTGGTTTGATTGTTGATTGAATGGTTAGTAGAAGTGTTAAGGTTGTGTTTAACCATAGTTGTAGTTATCATGAGAAAACTGAAGTTGGGAGTGAAGTTGTATTCATTCATCAAGTTGTTAAACTCAAGTGGTTGTGAAATAAGTCCATTGCCTCAAAGTCCTTTGTCAAGTGTGATGTTGTACTCATCCGAATGTCGAACGTCTTATAACAAGGGCGTGAATTCTAGTCGAATGATGTCCGTACAACATATCTCGGTAATTTGGAGCCATATGTCAAAGACATTCAAAGAAAAGACATCACTCCAAAAGTGTGTAAATTGGTTATTTGAAGTCTCTAGATTGATGAAATTTTGCAATGATCGCAAAAGAAACTGTGAGTTATTTCGAGTTACAAATAATAAGATATGGACATTTGAATTTCGAAAGAGAGCAAAACTAGCAAACTACAAGCAACCGGTTGACTATTGAGACTAACCAGTCAATTAGTGGAAAACCATTATCAAACCCGAGCTGTAAGGAGGTTACAGTTAATTGGAAATTTCGATCACCTGACTGGTTAACTTTTTCAGTCAATTGTTCGGTTGTTGACCACTTTCTTTGGCTAAAATTAAAAAATGCGATAACTTTCGCATACAAACTTAGATTGAGGCGTGGTTTAGACCAGCGTTCCTTATTTTTCAAGGGATACAATCAATGAAGTTTTGGAATGTGATGAAGTGCTTTGATTTTAGGGACCATGCGGGACACACTTAGACATGTATTCCAAAATCGTGGATTTTGAGATAGACCAGAGGGTTTATCTAGGAAGTGAGATGACATTGAGGTTATAATTGATGATTGAGTTTTTGTTTTGATTTATATGGCTTCTTTTATAGAGCGATATGATGATTTCGAGGCATGATGACCAGAGTATTGTGATATACGATTGCATATGATCTTACGCATTGGAGTTAGTCAGTTTCCCTCGGTTTTAACCTTGATATTTGATAGTTGTAGACTATTTATAGCATGATTGGTTGTTGTTTTGTTTGCATGTCTTTGGGTAATGGTGATCCTGAGATAGGAGACACTCTATCTCGATACTAAAGCTATAACCTTAGACTACATTATTGCAAGGGTCATGTGCTTGGATGTACTTGTTGTTAGTTCTCATGATAGACAAATGTTAGCGGTTAAGCATGTATATATCGATTTAGGTTCAATACGATTTTAGATGGCGGATAATGCATTGAGAGCATCGTAAGTATTGGTCTTATATTATTGGCTATACTTGGTAGGTTTTTACATTATTGGGAGTCCCATGGCTTACTAGCATAACAACGTTGTTTTGTATATGATAGTTTTATCATATAGCATAGCATGATAGTAGAAATGGGCTAACTTGTCGGATGTAGGTAAATATGCAATTTGAGGTATGATTCTATTATTTTAAGTAGTACCACTTGGTATTATTCATAATATTAGCATATTGGTAATCATGCAGATTAGTTATAGTTCATTTTCGCCAGACTTATGTCTAACCCTCTTTTTGTTGTTTCTTTGTTTTATATTCTTTGAGTAGGTTGACATAGAGATAGGGATCCCTGCTAGCTGGAGGTGATTCATAGAGCCATAGTTATACTACCATTATGATTATACCTATCCAATATGTAGTGTATTGACATGTAGACATATGTATTATTTTGAAACATGTACTCTTATGGGATTTGATGCATCATCTGTTACTGTATTATGACATTGGATCTTATGTCTCTTTATATAATATGCATTTTTGTCATCTACATGTTTATATTGATATTATAATATATATCCTTCTGCTGTGAGAATTACATAAGTAATGTAGATTTTCTTTGAGATATTTGTTGATGTTCACATATCTTACCCTTAAAGGATTGTTGTCCATGGTCCGCTGTTAGAATCCTGTTGCTTGGGTGCGTAGATTCTAAGTGTTATGGGAGACATGTCATTACATTTGCCATCACAACCAGGTCAGATAAAATTTATATTATTTACTTTGATGTATTACTAACTTATTTCAGATGTTATTTATCGAAGTATACCTAACATAGTTTAAATGTTATGCATCTATTTTATACATCGGGTAAAATAGATGATTTACTGTTAGCGATGAACGTTATGTTAGCGATGTGTACATTAGAGTATATCTTACCTAGTTCCAATAAACATTAGGTTTATGCTTCTTCTCAAACAAGGTAAGGTAAGCCTTTTAAGATAAGCTTTTGCATCCAAAGATCCCAAAGTTATGTAATATAATACCTTTTCAAGATCTACATCAATAATCTTTGCCTCATCCAAAAAATAACCAAAACCTACTACCTCAAGATATGGTCACATCGCTCTCATTGCGAATCTCTAGAATCTTCTATATCCCCAATCACTTACCACCTAAGTTTTACCCATGTACATCCAAATGAAATATAACTTTCCCCGGTAATCCTCTATTTTCAATGAGAATCCTCCTTGTCCTAGACCATGCTAGCCCACATTCAAAAGCTAATGCCATATTCCAGCCTAGGTAACATTTTGTTCCTTCTAATGAAATAATACAACCTATTCTTTTTGAACCTTTGACCACTGCTTCTTGTTCCAATTAATCTTCCCTTTTCAAGGGTAAACTGAGTAATGTAGGTAATTATGTACTAGGAAATTTGACATTAACCTTAGTGAAGGTGCTATGACGCCTCCTTAAAAGTTGTTTACGCTTGCATAATATTTAGGAAAGATCGCTTAGTGGGTTTTCTTGAATGAGAACCTTTCATACCCCATTGTCTACTCGTATTTTTTGCATTTTTTAAAACTTAAAAGAAGTGTGAAATTTAAAACTAATAAGTCTATGTTTTCATGTTCTCCTATCTTGAAAAGTGTCATTGGTCTTGCTTTTAGTTCCAACACCTTTTAGTTCATGTAAGTTTTAGCGATTATAAAGCTTTGTTACCAATTATAGATGTAGAGTACATAACATAAAAAATATTAATCCACACTTACAGCGACGTTGAATAGATATGACCAAAGATTATATATATTGCTGTAATAAAATTAAGTGAAGGAATATATAAACTCAATAATGGAATGCAGTGAAGAATACATCATATTTATCCTAGTTCAGAGTTATCGTCCCACATCTACTCTTTTATTCCCCATATAGATTTTCACTATCAATAGTTTTAACTTTGCTTGGAGGAATAGGCCTTAAAACCACCAAAAAAAATTCCTTTCTAAACTTCACCGCAAGCAATTCCCTTATTGGGTTTCACTGCAAAAAACTCTGGTTCTGTACTTTAACACTTTATCAATTGACAATTGGTTTTCCAAGTTCTCAAACTAAGATTACAAATAGTGTATCTTGCTACTTGCAATAATGTACAATCTCTTATAAACTTCGCATAGTAGGTTTTCTTTTTGAATAATCAAGGAAGTTTATAAGAAGAAACAAGTGATTCAAAGAATAGAAGTATAAGCTTATTCTCTGATTTAGAATGGAAAATCAAAGAAAAATACGAGTTAAAATACAATGATTTGCTATTGAGAGTTGAGAGTTTAGAGTGCAAGAGAGAGTTATCCCTAAAAACAACTTAAATCAACAAGGTAAATTTTTATATAAAGATTAGATTGTCGTTTAATTTGCGACCAAACATGTTCTTATTTAGATAATTAAAGGACATATTCAGTTACAAAAAATAGCTAAAGCCAAATATACATAGTCATTTGAATTTAAAAACTAAAATACATTCTAACTATTGATAGACCACAATGCTCTTGTTGTGCAAGATTAATTAAGTTGGTCTGATACCAAAATGTTTGGCTTACAGGTAGAATACTGAAGGATCTAGCTAGTTGGTTAATTATCAATAACCAGTTCAACAAATAATAATCACCAAACAAAGAAAAATAGAAGAGTAGAGAACACAAAGATTTAACATGGTTTGGCCAGATTTCGTTCATACACGGACTAAAGAACTATTCTTTATTTTATTAAAGAAAGAGAATACAAGAGAGAGATTACAAATCATAGATATTAAATTTGAGAGACTAACCTATAATTACAAATTAAATAATCAATTTCTCTAAAGACTTGTTTGCACTCAAAATCCCAAATTTGATTTGACTGTGGAAATTAGGGTTTCTGAAAAAGAGGATAATAATGGATGCACTCTCACAAAAAAATAAAGATGAACTTCCTTCATTTAAACATACTTAAGAATAAGGGAATTACTTGAGGACTAAGAAAATCAATTTTCTGATTGCCTTACAATATTTCCAAATTCCATAATTTGATTTTAATGCAAATGGTAACGGTAATATTGGTTTCCATAAATTTCCTTTGCTTTATTTGATTCTCTATGCCTAATATCTTTATTCTTCATATTGCAAAATCAATTAATCCATAAATAGGAACCTTTCACCATTTATATATCCATTGACCGATTAATTGATAAATGAACAATTTGTTTCCTTTTAAAAAAATATCCACTTACAATTTTCCATCTATAAATAGGCTCTACAATTAGCTGTTTTGGCAGTGAAACGATGACGCAACGCTTCAATGCGATGACTTTAGAACTTCGATGAGATGACTCTATGATGTATGAAGGGTGGCTAGAGATGTTCCCATGATGATGACTCAATGACGGGAGTTGTGATGATGCTCCAGAAGGACAAGTATAATGATGGGGACTCAGGGGTGGAACTATGATTGTATTTACTCTGGAGATGAAAAATGGAACGTTTATCGTGTTCTACTACACTTTCATGTGGAAAAAGGTTCATTAATACTTGGAGGTTTCCAAAGTGCTTATGTATATGAGATACATGGGGATGCCTACCTAGATCATGATTGCATCTAGATCTCATGATCATATATTACCCTGGACTTAATGATTGTGAGTAGTTCTAGGCCTTATGAACCGGTAGGGATTCAAGCATTGAGAAACCAAAACTTGATTAGTTTTTGGCTAATGATTGGGCATACCAGTTATCATATATCCAACGCATCCAAGTGAATTAAAGATTTTTAGAAGGATGCTATGTTGCTTTTTCACTCTAGGGATGTCACATAAGTAGGTATTATTTACTTCGATACCCAAACACCCGACCTTGTACTTTGACTTGTAGTGCACCCATATGATGATGATAACAGATTAGCATATACAGTTATGTGCTAACTCTTTGGACAGGAATATGCGAGTATTATTCTCCATACCCTGTGTCCTTCATACTATATTAACTTCCATAGTATTTTGAGATTTTTTATCGCTCACACTAGACTATCGTCTGACTCAAGATTTTATGCATTGCTTCTTATTATCTCTAGTAGTCTTAAATGAATAGACTAGATAAAAGGTGTGGGATAGCGCATGGGGTTGTATATATGGACAAGCTGGAGGCTACGCTTTCATATATATTATACTTTGGAGCTTATTACTATTTGCATTGTATGGAACTGTGGAGCTTTATCATTGCTTGTTTATTTATAAATAGATATTTGAGTTTATTTACCATTTGTATGAACTCTATTACTGCTTTGTAACTGTATTGAACCTGTGCTATGATCTGTAATGGTCCATATAATTATATTTCTATTTACCCTATTTTATATATGTTTGATTATTTTATTAAAAAACCTGCTTTAGTAGGCTAGGGATGTAAGAAGGTCCACCACTGCCTTATCCCCTTTTAACTCGGGATCTCGCAGAGGCACTTTTAGATATCGAGATTCTCCACTCATTTATAGGATTATTACATTCCTCTATAGTGTGGATATCAAGGCTCGAACCCTCTCCCTCTACTGGGGAGCTGAGAACCCTTACTACCAAACTAGAGCTACTGACAATCTCCTACAATGGTCGAGTGCCATTACAACGTACTATTTAAATATATTGGATACTGGGGTGTAGGGCGATTGTCACATATGGTATCAAATCTTAGGTTGCATAGCTAGCCTAATGAAACCAAGATCCATTAGAAATACAGTATAAGTTGTCACTTTAGGTTGGACCGAGCATATACAATAGAGCTTACTTGTTATATATTTTGATTTTCAAAACTATATAGTAGTATATATATAGTATAAGTCGCATTTCACATACAAGTACCATTGATGCGGCCTTTTATTTATAAAAGACTGATCATTCTTGTTATAGATTAAGAACAACCCAACATTTGGTTTGGAACTCCATCTATGGAGTTGCGTAGGGGCATGTTCGATGGCAACAAACCTCGACTTATAGAACATGTTTGCTGGGATGGTGCGAAACATGGTTCAGAATGCCCAAGTTGCTCCTAATGTTGATGGTGCTCAAGTGCAGGTGTCAAGGTCGAATTTGCTAAATTAAATAAAGATTATTCTATCTTGGAAGGAAAATCTTTCCTTGGAACGTAGTCGGCCGTGGTAGTCCAAGGTTGGATCTATACCCGTGAAATGATTTTTGAGGACTTAGAATTCAAGGATGCAATGAAAAGGAAGCTGGCCTCTAGAACGCTTCAAGGGTAAGCGATGTGGTAGTGGAACACCATGAAGATTACTACTCCAAAGGATCAGATTACCTTATGCCAGTTCAAGATGAGGTTTAAGGAGAAATCCATACTACCCGGTCAGTAGTTTGTATTATTCTATAAGTTTGCTGATTTGAGGCACGGGGATATGATCGTCTTAGAGTATGTGGCTGGACTCAACATGCCATCAAAATACAGTCTATCTCTTATGGATACTCCATTGAAAAAGATGTTGAGTCAAGATTTTTGTCATCAATCAAAAAGGGGGAGAATGTTGAGTCAAGATTTTTATAGAGTTTTGATTTCTGACAAAGGAATAAGCCGTGATCGACAAAAAGAAGTTATTCATTGAAGAAACACAAAGAGCTCCATATATTAGAGGTTGATTATTTGGTATGTTAGTAATTTATGTTAAAAATCTATCCTCAAATAATCATATAACTTCAATCTTTCAATATATATACATATGCACATTAACTGTGCAAATTGGACTAAACCGGTCGACCGGTTGAAAATAAGGTGGTCGACCGTTTTTGCCCAGAATGCACAGATAACATGCACACATGCACATAACGTATATATATTTGAATTCCTGTCTACCGGTCCATTTTTGACCTGTCAACCGTTTTTAAACAGAAAGCAACTTTTCCAAAAGACACTTCTCTTCTCCAAAGGTTGCATCTCCTATCTTTCATCAATGATCATAACTCTTAATGGCAACTGTTCACAAAGAGTTACAACTATTTTTCTCTATATATACTCATCTAAATCATTGATTCAAACACAAGTTTTTACACGATCATATATGCTCTCTAATCTAATCTCTAACACTCCTGCATTCTAAAAATTAATTTAGCTTATTGAATCATTGAAATTATTTCATATCTTTTGATTCAATAAGTAAATACCTTCTTTAATCTTTACAAAACATCATTCATATTCTTTGAGGATAAGATTATAGGAAGGGTGTACTACTAGTGACAAATCCGTGTTTTCAAGAACACAAGTTGTCAACAACAATTGTATTTGTTTTTGTTGAAGTCCTCGTGTTGTAAGAGGCAAGTGTTGAAGTCCTCGGTGTTGTAAGAGGCAAGTGTTGAAGTCCTCAGTGTATTAGAGGCGTGAAATCCCGTTCGGCTGTTCGGGTATTGTAAACCTGTTCCTCCGGGTGAAGCGAGGTAGTTAATAGTGAAAATCCAGATAGGAGTCTGGGACTGGACGTAGGACGGTGCTCCGAACCAGTATAAAAATCTCTGGTGTGATTTTTCTATTTTTATTTTTTCTTTGCTACTATCATCTATTTTCCGCATTTATATTATAGTCCATATTACACGATCCGTGTGTACTATATTAGTACGTGCATTAGTATACACACCCCACTTTCAAAAGAATGATAAGTTCATTATGGGTTTGGATAATTATCTCAAATAAAAAATGGTAGGACATATCGATGAGCCTTTCGAGAAGCTAGTTAAGAAAGCTTTGAGACACGAGAATCTCTATCCTAATCCTATTGTTGTTGTTGCTAATGATGAGCCAAATCCACAAGTGGGCTCGGGAGGCAAAAGAAAGTGGAACAACAAAAAACAAGCTTTAGAATAAGATTGGTCAAAAAGGGCAAGTGAGAGCCTACTTGCTATAACTGTAGGGGAGAAAGTTTGTCTTTTCAAAGACTGCAATGCCGGTGGAAAGAAGTGCTATAACTACAACAAATTCAGGCATATTCAGGACTGTCCCGAATCACTGAAGCAAAAGTAGTTGGTGAAAGAAAACATATTGAACATTGTTCCATCTTTCTCGAATGCTCTATTAGCAAAGGAGAAAGCAAAGGGCGTCATCATTAAAGGTATGCTTTCATTTATTTTTTTCCTATACATTTTTATATTTGATGTTGGTGTTTCACATTCTTTCATATCTAGTGACTTTGTAGATAGATTGGATTGAGAACGAGATAGTTAGGTGACCTTTGATTGTGATGTACCCTGTCATGGGGCTTAAACAGCCCGTGCATGGTTTGTCGAGACCTAGTCTTATCAAGTCACGTATGTTCTTTTGTTTGTGATTGTTTTGTTTTTGATTTTTTAGGGTTTGATATTATTTTAGGGATGGACCGGCTGAAGAAGTACTGAGTAGTGGTGGGCTGTGAGAGGCTATTGGTGATGATAAGGACCAACGATGGGCGAAGATTAAAGTTAGCCCGCTGTCACGACCCACTTTTCTGTACAGTTTAAACTGACAATTACCGCACTTGTCCAACCCAAATTGTACTGGAAGGCGGGTAGCTAAGAAAAAGAAGGTAGAAAGAAGATAGAAAGGAAACTAAAAAAATATAGAATCTCACAGCGGAATGAATAATCTATATATATAGTTAATCTTTACACACAAAAAAACCATAATATATATATATACACACACACCTCAATAAGAGTATACTAACCTATTTCAGCTCAGACAGTTATAACAACCTGTCCTCACAATTGCTGAACAATATACAACGACGAAAGTAGCAGAAATATAATCATCTATGTGAATACACCTCTGGGCCTCCAACTCCTCTCCTGAAACTCCAAATATCTATCTGAACCTGGAAATATGCTCGGTTTGACTCGAGCATATAGGAAAAAACCATTCCTTGGTCAGTCTGGTAAAACCAGCGTGAGAAACACAATCAACTTGATTTTAAAGTTTAATAACCTTTCCAAACAAAAGTATCTTCTAAGACCCTACCGCCAATAAGCACGGATGGTTTTTTACCTTACGATAGCCAAGTCGTTTTTATAGAAAATCATTTGATATTATAATAGTGTCTAATCGCCAAAGTAATCATAACAAGTAGCTGCGATGCATGTGCTATGTGCATCACAACAATACTAGTCATAAATTCAAAATCCGATAAAGCTCGTTTGCTAATAGTGTAGGATTTCAACGGAGGTGCCATCGATACTTCGAGAACAGTCCTCCTGCACAAGGATCGGAGTTATCCTTATGAGGGTCATTACCTATCTAGCCGAGGTACATGGGAAATACATAACTAGCCACCAAGGCCGAGTGCATCGCTCCCAGCGTGTATAAAATAAATCGGTAGGGACTTACTAGAAAGAGAGATGACTACACCCTCATGGGTTAGCTAGGCCCTCTTGGCTATGCATCCTATCTCTGGTTTTAGTCATCTCCGTTGATGAGGCTGTCCGGTGTTCTAGCTCATGCATCATCTCCAAATCACTTATGGAATCCCACATAGACTCCCACATTTTAAAGGTCATGAAATCACACCTGAATTCCACATTTCAATATATCTTGGAATCTCACACAAATTCCCACACTCCAACCAGTCCCGGAACCATATATGAATTTCAACATCCTAAAATATAACGCATCTCCTCCATTTTACCGTATATGGTTTTGGAGTAAGTCATGTCGTCTCTTACGAGTACACTCTCCATTTCCTGGAAGCTCCAAAACCAATTCAACGATTTTCGGAATGCTTAAGACCGTTTCTTTAGGAAATACTCAGACAATACATAAGATCGGGGATCACCCCCTAACCGTTTAAGTGGACAGATCTCCTTATCATTTGTCCTAGAAGATCCATAAGTTTATACGTACATTATAGCAAACCGATGGTATCCGTACCATATAATCTGGCATTTCTCCTAAATATTTCCAGAGTTAAAATCCATCAGTGTTAAGTAGGGAATAATTCTATACCACCAAAACTAAGAAGGATTACATATTTGGCCATGATTTGATAGTCGGTTATTTAACTATCAAATAAACAAACATTCAAACTAAGATTTCATTTCTTACCGAAATCACTAAGCCCCACTTAATTTAATTTCAATAAATTAAATCTCTTTATCAAAATCGTCATATACTTATCTCACCGGAATAAGTATATTAACAAATCATATCTTCCAAAAAAAAACACTTTAAACCTTTTAAAATAAATATGGAAAGCACCATTCAGTATCGACCAGGGATTGCAGCTCAATGATTACGTCTCTATCCCAGAGAAATCCAAACATGACTTAGGCGATCTCTGCCTCTCGATATACGCCATGCAATCAATCATAGATCGCAGTTTGCATAATGGTTACGTCGCTATTCCATCGAGAACATAACAAACTGCAGGCAGTCCTTACCTCTCAAATTACGCTATGAAAATATACAATTACTTCCCGAAATCATTTACTTTAATAATTTTCTTAAAATAATACCTATAAAGTCTCTACATAAATTCTAAGTTTAATTTAGGAAAATAATCTTTTATGAATCTACTAAACTATTTGTAAATCACCTCTCAGAAATCATTTTAAAGTCCAAAATTCTTTTCCCTCATTCCAAAAATCTCTTTTTAATTTATAATTCTTTCCGATAAATCCTTTTTATTGGGTAAACCCCTCTTTAAAACTTCTCGTCTAAAATCAATTCTTTTAGAACAAAATATTATTTAATTATAGTGAATAAACTTTTAATATTATAAAAGTAACTTTAAATATTTTTTAAACATATAATAATTAATTAACTTCAAACTATAATAATATAATATATTTATTTTTAAAACATTGCTAATACTTTAAAAATTTACCTTTGAAATAATAATATTATAATACTAATTAACTCTTAAATAATGACTAATGATTAAATCAAATTATTATAAAATTACTTAAAATAATAGGTAAATATATTTTAAAAATAATTTAAAAAAATAATTTTTAAGAATCATAACATAATTAACTTTAAATAATTATTAAACAATTTTTATTTATCTTTAAAACGTCATTAATATAATTATTATCCTTAAAACCTCATCAACAAATAATAATATTTCTTGAAGTAATTTTGATTCAAAATCAACTTCCAATCTGGAAAAAAGGCTTAGTAATTCCAATGCTACTTAATCAAGTCACCATTAATCCCGATAACTTTCTATGTTATAATTACAGTATTTACATAACATCAAATATGTAAATTAAACTCACCATTTGCAATTAACTGTTAATACAACACTTATCCAATACTTGCCAATAGGAATGTAATTAAGTGTTCACACTAATATAATAACAGAATGGGGTTTATTTTTGCTAAGTAAATGTCCAAATTTAATTTATCCAATTAATAGTACCAGAACGGTGATTTATTTTACTAAACAAGGTCCAATTAATTTAATTAGCGGAACATTATTTTATTTTTCGCTAAACAAATGTCCAAATCCGTAGAATAGCACAATAAGGTTTTATTCTACTTATTTATTTACCAAATTAATTTAATTAGCTGAACGATATTTTATTTTGCTAAACCAATGTTCAGTTACCATATTCGATCCAATTTAACTCAATAGTAATTTATTTGGCCAAATAAATATCAATAATTAACGTATATAAATTTAAACGATGTTATTATCTAAAACGACGTGATTTAAATCTTGTCTGTTTTAATATGTCATAAATTTTTATCTATCCAAAGCTATCAGTAAACTACACCAAAACATTGCACTCGCCAACACGAGTCCAACACAAAAATTAATGTGTCCAACGTACTTAAAATGAGTGAGTTATAAATTCTAAAGTTTAACACTTGTTAAATAAGTATTTAATAACTAAGTCATTTAGCTAATATATAAACCAAAGCAATAAGCTTCTCACCCAAGCCTCATGCCGACCAAACCCACATGGCCCATGCCCAAATGGCGTTCACAAAGAAATGCCCTCTCCTTCATTATGCATGCAATGGTACATATTGTTTTGAACTTTTATGCAAAGTCCATTGTAATGAACAGTATCCTCCATTCTTTGTTTTGAAAACGAAAACTCCAAGTCCTATGAAGAATGATCATGTCACGCACCCCTCTCCACCACCTCGGCCATAGCTAGCCTCCACCCTTCACGCCTGCCATGTCAACGTATAATTCATGCCTGCTACCACTGTTAGTCCTTGAGATGATGGTTTTGATGACAACAACCTTAGAATAAGATTATAAAATATAAATACTAACATTATAGTTTAGAAATATATGTATATGCAGGATTTAACCATGCAGGTAACAAGAATGAAGACTGTACAGTATAGAGATTCAGGATATCAAGATTGAAGACTCATGAGTATCAAGAACATCAAGAGTTCAAGATTTCAAGTAATTTAATTAGGAATTTTGTTAAAACTTCTAGAAAAGCACTGGCATTTTAAAATCCAATTTATTCGTGGAATGGAATCCACTTCGAGCCCATTAAAGGGATGGAACCCTAAGTAGGATGGAACCTACAAAAAATCTAGTGGAACATTGTTTTGTATCCACTAACTTTTATTCAAATGTTTTTACAAAATTATATCTTGTCTTAAAAATGATTTCAAAATCTTCCTTTTAAAAGAATCAAAAACATCTATCCTGATTTTAAAATACTTTTAGCCTCAAAATAATCCTTATCTTCAAAATCAAATTATCCTTAGTTTTAAACTATCTTTTAATATATTTAACTTTTAAATTTATACTTAGATTTAAATATAAAATTATAGCAAAATTATATATATATATATATATTATTCTCTATATTTATTGATATATTTTAACTATAGCCAAGTATATTATAAAGTTTAAAATAGTTTTAATATAAGATAGAAGTTATTTTCACAGAAAAACAAATCACCAAAATTTCCTTTGGCCTGTCGACATACTCAAGTACCCCATGTCGACATGGTAGCAGTTTATTTCACAAATTTGAATTTCAAAAGAAGTGTCTATTCGTCGTATCCTTTCACGAATAGAATGGTTGTTGTTCTTCTATAAATAGGGGCTGTTTTGAATGAATTTATATTCATATTTTCTCAGATTTCATTCCTTTTCTTCCACATTTCTTTATATATATTCTTAGCGTTACTCTGCCAAAATCAACATTGAATCTGACTAGATCATCTCTGGTTTGATTCTCTATCATTATCTCAACAAGATCTCAGTGCTATTCAGAGTTATAGACTTCTTCGTAATCTATTAAGCGAGAAAAGATGTGACTGTAGCCTTGGAAATCAATCAAGCGAGAAAAGGTGTGATTATAGCCTAGGAAATCAATTGGGTGAACTTGTTTCCCCTGAAGTGAAGTATCTCTACCCAGAGGATTGTGAATCTGGAGTGGTGCACCTCGTGGCATTGAAATCGAGGGTGTAATTGTACAATTGCTTTTGAAAGGAAATCTGTACTTGTGTGCGGGACTGGATGTAGGGTAACTCCGAACCATTATAAAATCTGGTGTGTTCTTTCCTTTATTGCTTTTACTTTATTTTTGCATCTGTGTTTGATTCTGTGATCATATCTTTGTGTTTATATTAACAAAAACTCAAAAAGATTTAGTAATTCCTTTAAACACTATTCACCCCCTCTAGTGTTAATCCTAGCCTTAAGATCTGCATTCTGCATTTCTCACAACCACTACAAACACTTGTCGTCTTCTACCCTAACTCCCTAAACAAAGCCCAACAACCAACACCTTACAACCCGCATGCTACCCCTCATGCATTAGCCCAGATATATACATTTCCATTTTTTTTCTCCGCTTGTTCCATTTTGCTTAAACACAACCATACCCACCCTGCCCACCATGCCCACGTCATTCCCACCATGAACACATCTCTTTAGCCATGCATCTAAGCCTCCTTCCCTCCTCCATACTCATGCATGCATACATATTTTTTTTCGTGCTTTTCCTTTTGATGCGTGTGAATGTATGCATCTATTTGTATATCATAACAAAAAGAAAGAAGACTTCTTTGTTGGAGAAGAAGCTGCTTTGTTAGAATAATGGGATAAAGCTCCATACTCACGCGCATGCCACCGAACAGCTCTTCCATGCATACATGTACTCAACTTCTCCTAGTCAAACACTTTGCCCTTTTTTTTCATGCGGATATAAAAACGAAACATGAAAAATGTTTTTATGCTTTCATGATTTGTATAGGAAGGGTAAATAAAAAACGTATTCATATCCTGGTGGGAGAAAAATAAAATGAATGCCCTCTGTACATGCAGTACCGGCCTAAAGAATTTATTGCCCAAGCCACACTCGAATTTTGTTGTCCATTGCTATATAAAATTTCAATTTTTTTTGAATATTAAGTATAAGATAACATACAAGATTATAACATACAAAATGTTCACTTTCCATTCAAAATACACTGCATGAAGAAGGTTACAACATTCAATTCAAAAAATAAATAAACTAAACATAATCTTTTCATATAAAATAATGGCCAACTTTTTTAAAAAGTTCAAAGAGGCTTCTTCTTGCATTTTTTTTTGCAAATTCTTTGATCAATTTGCCATAATTAGTCTTTTCTAAAAACTCGCTTTCTATTGAAATCATTGCTAGCCCATTCAGTCGTTCTTGCGACATGATTGTTCGAAGATAGTTTTTAATCAATTTCAATTTAGAAAAAAACTTCTCTCCGCGGAAGCAATCGTAGTCGGAATAATTAACAAAATCCGATAAGCAACCCATGCACATTGAAAACCACCATCTTCTACATAAGAACTTATGAAGTTAAGAATTTCGATCAATTTAACTATTTCTTTAGATAACATAGTTTGCAAAGCTCTTAAATCTTGAAATAAATCTTTTCCATATATATCATATTGTTCATTGTATTTTAAGTAACTTTCTAAAGGAATACAATTTTCCATTAACTCTTCTTTACCAAGATTCATAAACTTTGCTTTCAACAAAAAATCCAAAGATATTGTCATAAAGTTCAATTTGTTTAAATCGATCTTTGAATGATGTAAGAGATTGGTCTATGATATGAATGAAATACGAGACTCTAAAATTTTCTTTCGACGAACGACTTTCTTCATTACTGATTTCAATATCCTCATCTAATAGTTTTTTTTCTACGAATAACTCTTTTCACCTCAAATTTTGGTTCAATACCAACATCGATAGCAAGTTCATTTGCTACATTCATCATTTCTTCAAACCCATGTTCTCTAAAGCTTTGAAAAAAATCAATAAGCTGTTTTAATCTTGTGATTGCATCCTCTAAATTCATATCCTCATGTTGAAGTGCTTTTCTTACTTGATTCACTTTATTTAACAACTTGTACCAAATACAAACACTTACTAAGAATTCAAAATTCTCCAAAACATTAGCACATAAGCCTCTAGCTTCCTCCATCACAATATCCTCTTTAGAACTGTTTGCAATTTCAATTAAAGCATCTCTTAACATTGATGGTTGAAATCGAATAGCTCTTACACTTTCAACATGACTTTCCCATCGAGTAGCGGATAACGATTTTGGTGTTAAACCTTTCACATATTTTTTAAGAACATCCCATCGATGAGTAGATCCCAAAAATAATGTGTAGATCTTTTATACAAATGTAAAAAAGCTTCTCGCTTTAACACAAGATTTAGCCATATCACATAAAGCAAGGTTTAAACTATGACAACCACATGACATATAAAATGCTCGAGGATTTATATCAAGAAGTCTTTTTTGTACACCTTGATGCTTACCTTTCATATTGGATCCATTGTCATAACCTTGACCTCTTATATCATCAACGTTAAGCTTAAGATCATGCAAAATATTTTCAAGTTGTTTGAAAAGGCCAAGCCCCGATGTATAATCAACTACTATAAATCCAAGAAAAAACCCTTCTACCTGCATTTCAGTCATATCTTCAATATCCACACATCTTATAATAATAGACATTTGTTCTTCATGACTTAAATCCGGAGTGCAATCAAGAATAACCGAAAAATATTTTGCTTTGAAGATCTTGGTCATTATTTTGACTTTGATCTCATTCGATAATAGAAGTATTATCTCATTTTGAATCTTATGACTAAGATAATGATGTTGAATTTCTTTATCTACCACACACCGAAGGTGATCTTGCACAATCAGATCAAATTTTGTAAGAAATTCAATAAATTGGCAGAAAAGTCCATTATTTTTTTTCATATATCTTCTCATTGCTTCCACGAAATGGCACCAAATTTAAATACATACATTTTGTCGAGCATTTCATATTTATCTTTCTGAAATCAGAATCAATTCTCTTTTTCCTTTACATTACCTGCATATCCTGCTTAACACTAATTATCCAATCCCAATATTTCTAAAACATCATATCAACTTCTTACAAAATGTTAATTATTTACTCATTCAAATAACAACTTGGAATATCTTTGTAATATCAATCTTCAATCAAGAATTCACCATTCCCTACTTAAGTTTAGTATAAGCATTCTATATGCTTCTTGTTTGTTTTCACTTTACCACTTTAGTTAATATCTATTTCTATTCAAATTGATTCCTTCATTTTCATCCGAATTCAATTTATCTTTAACTTTAAATATTGAATTTTATTTTCCATTTATAACTAATTCATGTCATTATTTTAGTTAGTTTCATTTACTAATTAATTTTAGTTGCCAATTTAAATTCGTTTTGTTATTAACAAAAATTCTCAAAAAAATTTCAAAAATTTTCTAACTCCCAAAATTTTCAAAATTTTTTGGCAGAGACCCCTTTGTACGGAGGAGCTTTTGCAATTTGACAAAAGAGATAGATATATATACATCGACCCACCCGGTCGGAAAAACCAAAAACAGTTCATATTTCTTATTTTTATTGCGTAGGCGTACCTTATTTAGCATTTTAAGCAAGCCGCTTATTTAATTACCAGTTAATGCAACCCAAATCCAGCCATACGGCTTCCAGGTGCCTGTACTTACTCAATTTAAACATGTAAGTGCCAAGTATATGAAGTTTAACAGCATATCACTTATTTGCAATAGTTAAAACATATGAATTCTAAAAGAAATGCACACCAAACATTTTTCCATAAGCAATTTATACAGTTTCCATGCTAATTCAACTGTTTTCAACTTATTCATATCCATTCTCATTCAATTCGAATGGTTTAAAACTCAATCGTTTACATTTAATTTATTTTTAAGCAAACTGATCTCATATTTAATTCAATTGCTTTCAAAATCAATTTATTTTACTTCTATCAACTTATAGAATTTTAATTACTTCCATTTACATCCAATGATAATTTATTCTATACAATTTGACGAGATTTATGTGAATAAATAAGTATTTATGTTTATAACCAATTTAAATTGATTTCAACTCAATTTATACTTAATTCTATTCATTTTTAAATTTATTCACAATCCATATATTCTCATTTTCATTGCATTTCAGATTTGAATCCATTCACTTGCATTTCATTCCATATTTGATTATTCCAAACTATTTTATTTCTCAAAACAAACCATGCTATATCATTCAATAACCATTTCTCAACTTATTTAAACCATACTTCATTTGGTTCTTATTTATCCCATCCATTCATTTATTCAGTATAATTAGTTTACCCACTCAACCAATTTTGAATTTTCATTTTCTTAAATATTATTTTCAACTCACCAAGTTCTATTTCAATCCAAATTTATTTTTACTTGATTCAAATTCAATCCAATATCATTAGACTTGGTTTTAAGTTGAATTCAATTCAACTCTTCCCCTTATATTCGACTTAAGTCAATTTATTTTGATTTATTCATATTTTATACTTAAGCTCAGTTTCATTTCACGAATAAATATTTTTCTCTTCCATTCAACTTAATTCTATCCCAGTTAAATCTCATTTTAAAATTTACAATTTCATTTGATGAGTTATAATAAAATTTAGCTTTCAGATTCAACTCATCCAATTGATTACAAGGCCATTTCCAAATTATTTCTACTTATTTGTATTTTATTTGCAATTCATACCATTACCATTTTAATCCATTTACATTTTTATTCGATACATTTCAATTATACTTAATTTGTTAACACTTCACATTAAATTTTAATTAATAACTCAAGTTCTGAATCCACTATCCATTTTCAATTTGCCACCAAATTTCATGAACCCACAGTTCAATTATATTTACTTCATCGACAATTTAAGTCGAATTTAATTTATAACTTGAGTTTTATTTCCAAACCTCATTATTATCTCACAATTCAGCTTTTATTTAACTACATTGGGTTCTCATTACATATTTCATTATCTCATTTATTGTCGAAATAGTCTTTTCCCAACTTATAATCCAAAGCTTGATTTTAACCCCAAAATCTCTTCATTAAAATTTCCTTAAGTTCAAATTTATTTTATAATTCAAGTTTTGATTTTTATTTTATTTTTCAATTCATCAAAAATATTTATTTTGGGTTTTCTATCCCACCTTTCAAATTTTATAAGTCACAACTTATTATTTACACTATTTCATTCATTATTGGCTTAAATATATTCTTCTTTTATTTGTAACTCGAGTTTTACACTTATTTATAACTCAAGCATAATTTTATTCCATGCATTGTTAATTCTTTTACACGTTATTCTTATTTACTTATTTCAATCTAATTCTTATCCAATTTATTTCTTATCCAACTTATTTTCTAGTTATCCAGGTAAGAATCAATTCCAATTCAATTTATTCAATTGAATTTTTATTCCAGTTCAATTCTATTTTAAACTCAGATTTATTTAATCTAAATTCGATTTCAACTTGATTCGAATACAACTGGATATTATTTTCAGCCTATTCAATTTATTTCCAATCCAATTAAATTTTTATTTCCCAATCCAAGTTAATTTCATTTTTAACTTTTCACTTTAAATTTACATTCCATTATTCAAAGCTTATATTTCTTCCCGATTTAAAAATCATCTCAATTTATAAGCTTACAACATATCTCATCAGGATTTTTAACTCCCTGTTTTCGTTTCAAATTGTTTTGAAAATCTCCAACATCTCAAATCACAATTCTCAAAAGTTAAACTAATCCTGGTTTTATTCCCAGCAAATTACTTTTGAAATTTTCGGAAACAACTAGCTTTCCGTGAACAAACCAATTTGGCAGCAATCCTTTACTTAGAAATTCGAAAATGAATACTGATAATGCGGCCGTCATCATCAGAATTATTTTCCAATAATCCAAGTGATTTCAATGCTATATCACTTTCAAAATCCATTTAAAATAGATTTCCATTCAGAAATATCTCCAAAACAATAATGCTATTGTTTATCTTTAAAACACTTCGACAAACACTTCCAAAGTCTCCGAGATTTTAAATTTCCAAATCCTGCTTAAATCAAATTTAACTATAATTCATTTGCATAGTTTCCCATTTGATTATAATTCAATCCATAAATTACATTTATAATTCATATTTATAAATTTCATTTCATAATTGAATTTATCTTCTCAATCTTTGATTATATTTACAATTTCTAGTTAAAATTTTCACTTAACATTGATAATACTTTAATATTATCATTTCTAACATCCAAGCAATCATATATTAGCTAAATAGTTTTCAAAAGCTATTCTTTATATCAAAATATGTTTTTGGGTAAAATTATTTCATTTACCCATATGTAAAACAATACCGTGTCGATTGTTCTATTCAAGTGTTTAGAAACCCCTTCGATACAGTTGCGCAGACTGTGTCGACGAAGGTTCATATGCCACTCAATAAATCAATCAACACAATATTAAAACAATTTATATTCACTAACAAATACGCGCTCATATCTATTTATACGCTCAAACTCATTCTAGAGTACTATAGACTCTATGAGTAATTCCCACCAGAGCCAAGGTTATCACCAACCAAAGCTCTGATACCAAGTGAAACGACCCGCAAATCCGTACCCCTTGAGTCAACATTATTCTACCTAAATCAACTCAAGTTTTACAGAAGTACAAACCATTTGGGTTAAAGAAGAAGAGTTAGAAGAAGAAAATATAAAACAACATCAGAACCTAACCATCGCAGCGGGATAAAATATAATAGATAATAAATAATCTTTACTCAATCCAATATATCTCTTCATATATTACATCATCATCAGAGTACATCAATCACAGTTCAACAACACCAACATACAAATGGATACATAGCAACTCAACACAGCGGAATATATATATAAACAAGTACGAGAGTACGTGTCGTCATCCAGCTCATCTCCTGAGCTCCACAGCACCTCCTGTATCCTATAATACTCGGTCTGACCCGAGCATTACAGTTAAATAATACCCGAGTCAGTCTGGAATACCAGCGTGAGAAAATCAAACCCAATTGATTATTAAAGTTTTAAAAATCCTTTGAAAACAAAAGCATCTCGTAAGACCACGCCACAAATAAACATGTCGGGTTTTTAGCTTACGATAGCTAAAACACTTTTATAGAAATCCTCTGATATTATAATAGGGTCTATATACAAATACTTATAAAATAGCCGAAACTGTTACATCTATTAAATTCCAACTACTAGCCACAGAGTGGGTAATACAAACAAAACTCGTACAAGGCTCGTAGGGAGAATGAATTTCCAACTAATGACTAGGCACTGGGGTACCACCTGTCACAGTACGGGGCCTAGATCACCGTACCGAGGAGTACGCCCGCTCCCTTGCAACACAAGGCCGGGACTACCCCTTACCGGATAATCCCGAGTGAGATCACCCCGCGGTTGGGATCAGCAACCGCCCACTAAGTCGAAATAAAAAGGGACATCTAGACTCGAATGACCTCACCCTGCTTGGGTGCTACCCACCTAGCCTTGCTGCATAACCCCTGATTTTCAGTCATTCCCATTTGATGAGGCTTGAGGCTAAGCGTTACCTTTTTAGAATATATCCCTTAGAATGCCCATCATCCACCTGACAATGTTTCGCAAGCTTTCATCCATACAAGTCCGTTTCGGGTTCGAACGGAACCGAAGGCACTATTCGTACTACATCCATTTTGGAAATATCCTCAGGATTAGTAGCGTCTAGCCCTTGCACTTCACTACTCCATCTTCGAATCCAAAATCGTTTTCACGGAATGTACAAACCAGATCGAAGTGGTTTTCGAGAAATGAATCTCGATCCCGGTCTCTTCGAAACGATCAAACCATTTTTGTCCAATATTGATAGTCGGTGATTAAACCATCAATTTATATTCACAAACAACCATCGACCAATAAATAATTTCCCAAATTATTTATTTACCTCAAAAATATCTTCCCAAGATATATTTTCTATTTTCAATCCTTTGAAAACAGTTTCAAACCATCTTTCTCTTTCCAGAATAAGCTTTCCCAAATATTTTCTATCTCCACTAAAATCACCAAGCACAAACTAGCTTTTTAAAATAATTTAAAACACTTACTTCGAAATATACTTGTAAACATCTAATTAAAAGATAGTTCAATAATTTATTAAAATACATACTATATGAATATTTGAAAATAAGGTTACTTAATAAAATACAAAACTAGATTTCACTTTTCAAAAACAAAATACCAAGTCGCTCGTTAAATAATTACTACTATAATAGATTTAAGGAAATACTTACCTTTATAATTTAAATATTTAGAAATAATAAGTTTTTTCAAAAACATACCTTGTTAAACAAGTTTAAAATTTTAATTTATATGTAAAAATTTATTTTGGAAACGTACTTGGTTATCCAGGGAGAAATTTCAATCTCAATCACCTAAATCAATTTTCCAAATTGATTTCCAATTTATTCCATTTGAAATAAATTTCTTTACTTATCAGTTTATCTCAAATTTATTAATTATGGACTTTATTTTTATTATTATTATTTTCCGATTGATTTTATATCATTTAACTGAAATATACCAATTTCAGCTTCTTCCAAATTTCTTCTGTGTTCTTTTCAATAAATTAGATTTTAAATTTTAAATTTTAAATAAATGTTTTATTCTTTTTAAAATAATAACTCTGAAACTTAAAATTCATTAATCTTCTGATTATTTAAATTTCCCTTACTGAACTTAAGACTTATTTATTAGAATTTTAAAGGGCATTTTATTTCTTTTCCAATTGATTCTTAAATTTATTCGAATTTCCTATAATTATTTTACTTATAAATTCACTTATTTTATTATCTTCCCAAATCCAATTTATATATTTTTGGTTATTCATCATATCCAGTTATATCAAATCAAACCATAACATTCAATATTCCAATACAACTCATCATAGAATATAAAATAGTCATCACAGAGAATGTTAAATAATTCAAATAAATGTTGAGGGATCCAGTTGGATCCCTCCAACCTGTTTTCCCTGCATCCACAGATGTTAGCACAACATAATACACCAATTTCAAAATATCATACTATATCTCATCAATCAATTCGACCATCCAACAATTATTTAAATTTAATCATTTAAATTTAAATTTAAATTTAAACTGAGTGAGATTAACTCACCTTTGCTTTTAATTTGCAGTCCACTTCCCAAACGGCTTGTTTCCTTTCAAATGTTGACCTTGAATAAATAATTATATAATTTTTATTAATATTCGAAATTATTAGACAATCAATTACCATTTTTTATTTAATTTACTAATGATGTTACTTTAAACTAATTGTTTTAATTTTAAACTTTCTTTTAACAAAATATGAAACTGTTAAATAATTTGACTAAATAAATCAAACACCTCTATATATTATTTCAAATTTTATAGTAAGTTACATACGAGCATGTATCTATCTATTTTTTTGTACACATTAACACCTAACTGAAATATGAAATAAGTTGTAAATTCCAAATCTATATACGGTCAGATTTAAATCAATGGGGGAAAAAACGTTTACCTCCCTACACGGATCGAGCTCGGATCCGCCCTTCAATGCCGACCCGCATCACCATCTTCAGCCTTACACGAGACCGAACACCTATGCTTGACTCGAATGCGACTGCCGCCACACGTCACGATGCATCATCCCATCTCGAACTCGAATCATCATATCTCGGGGTCGTCGTCGCCATTAGCTCGAGTATACCCTAGTCTTCATCCCCTTTAGATTACGCCATACTACAGCCGCTATCCTAAATACCAGAACAAAGTCGCGATACTCCCTCGCGAAACCGAGATCTGAACGCAACTTAGTTCGCTCACCATCACTCGATTGGCATGCCCTTCCACATACCGACCACGCAGCCTCCTATCACTGCGAGTTCGACTTGAGCGCGCCACCATACTTAAACGTGCTGCCTCCCCTTTCAACCCCCCATTTGCAAATCGCGATTTGTATACACTCGCGAATTTTTACCCTATCTGCCTCGTTCTCGGTATTAATATTATTATTATTATTATTATTATTATTATTTTTAAATCGAACTAATTTCGATTCTAAAATTTGAGAGAGGGAGGCCTGATTAGGCAAGAGTTCGAATGGAGGAAAATGAAAGAGGGGAAAACGATAAAATAAATAAATAAATAAACACTCGGCCACTAATCTCTTTTTTATTGTACATCCAGAGGGTTAGCAGAAGGACACGTATGTCTTTTCATTAATTAGCTTACGAATGAAGCCACCTCTTCTTCTTCGTCTTCTTTTATTCTTTTTGTTGAATCCAATTATTATTTAATTTCCGCTATAGATTTAAATGCGTTTATAAATCGTACACTCACACAACAACTCCAATCACCACGAAACTTGAAATCCGATAATAATTCAATATCACAGACCCAATGGAACTTGTTTCGTCGAATTCCGACACTGTGCCTCGGAAGGCTATTTTTAAATTCAATTTAAATGATATAAATTTCAAAACTGAACAAAACACTTCCAAATTCAATTTTAACATTTATACTATTTTCCATATTATCGATATAAATTTTATAAGCCTTCAAATTATTTTTAACAAGCTTAAAATTCCAGATTCAACATTTTACTCAACTTCAAATTATTTAATTCAATAATTCAATTATCAAATAAATCGTGATATTCGTAATTCAGGTTAAAATTACTCTATTGATTATTTAAAATCAATTAAATATCCCAATTTTAAATGCTTGAAAATTCCGGGTCGTCACACCTAAGCCCAAGAGATGTAACTACTGCAAAGCTGAAGGACATTTGGTTTCTGCTTGTCCTAAGAAGAATAAAGGTTCTCGTCCAGGAAATCTCAATGTAGCAACTTCTAGTGATTTGACTCCGTCGAAAGGTGCGTTTTCTCCCATCTTAGAGGGTTCCATTGTTTTCCATGATCGATCGATTAGAGTGCTCTTCGATACGGGTGCGTCACACTCGTTCGTATCGAAGGAATTCGTGGATGCCTGTTCTTTGGATGTTTCTTGCTTGTTTACTTCTTTGAGGATTGCGAATCCCATTGAGGGGTCTGTAACCCTTAGCTTATATTGTGATAATGTTGAGGTTCTTCTTTGTGGATTCTCTTTCCGTGCGAATCTGCATGTGATTCCTTCGCTTGGTTTTGATATGATATTTGGTATGGACTGGCTAGTTCGATTCGATGCTAGGATTATTTGTTCTGATAGAGTCATTTATCTCCACCATCCAGACTCTCCTTCGCAGTTATCTCTTATGCTTCGGGATACAGATTGTGATTTTGTAGCATCCTTATATGCTCTTGATTCTCGAGACGATGAGGATGATGCGTCTCAAATTCCGATCGTTTATGACTTTGCTGATATTTTTTAGCCTGTTTCGGGAATGCCACCCAAGCGGGCCATAGAGTTTTGTATTGACCACATCCCTGGTGCGCAACCAGTTAGTCGTCCTCCCACGAGGATGTCTACTAAGGAGAATGAGGAACTTAAGAAGCAACTCCTCGAGTTCGAAGCTAAGCACTTCATTCGATCTAGCTCTTCACCGTGGGGTGCCGCGGTGGTATTTGTAAAGAAGCCCGATGGGACTCTTAGGCTTTGCGTCGACTATCACAAGCTTAATGAGTTAACCATCAAGAATCGTTACCCTTTACCGAAGATCGACGACATGTTCGATCAGTTAAGTGGTGCTAAGGTCTTTTCACAGTTAGACCTTGCCACTGGTTTTCATCAGCTCCGAGTTGCGGAAGATAGTACTCCTCTCACCGCATTCCGCACTCGCTATGGTTCTTATGAGTGGCTCGTCATGCCGTTCGGATTGACGAATACACCTGCCTACTTTGTCAATCTTATGAATCGGGTATTCCGGGAATATCACGATAAATTCGTGCTTGTATTCATCGATGATATCTTAGTATATTCCAAGTCCGAAGTGGACCATGCTCGACATCTTAGAATTGTTTTGAGTACTCTCCGAAAGCATCAGCTCAAAGCAAAACTTTCTAAGTGTCACTTCTGGGAAAAACAAGTGAAGTTCTTAGGCCATGTTGTATTGTCAGAAGGTATTTCCATTGATCCTTCTAAGATCGAGGCTATTCAAAATTGGAAGAGGGCTGAGAATGTTCACGTGATTCGTAGCTTTTTGGGATTGGCCGGTTATTATCGTCGCTTTATTAAGGATTTCTCTCGTATCCTGCTTCCTTTTACAAACCTTACGAGGAAAGGCGTTCGATTCATTTGGTCCGATAAGTGTGAGGCATCCTTCCAGCAATTGAAGGAGCTTCTCACACACGCTCCCATCCTTGTGGTTCCTAAAGGGAATCAAGATCTTATCGTTTATACCGATGCGAGTCATAGTGGCCTCGGTGCTGTTTTGATGCAGAGGGATCATGTTGTTGTCTACGCTTCTAGGCAGTTGCGTCCGAATGAGGTTCGGTACGCTACTCATAATTTGGAACTTGCAACTATCATCTTCCATTGAAGATATGGCGTCCTTATCTCTTAGGTGAGCATTTCGTCCTTTATACAGATCATAAGTCCCTCAGATATCTCTTTTCTCAAAAAGATCTGAATATGAGGCAACAACGTGGTTAGAGTTCCTCTCCTCATATGATTTCGATATCGAGTATACCCCTGGAAAGGGTAATCATGTCGCTGATGCGCTTAGTCGCAAGCATTCGGCCATAGTTTCTTTGATGATAGTCGAATGGGATGTTTTGGAGACCTTATCTTGCTTTGATATTCGCGATCGAGCACCATCATCTGATTCACCTGTGTTATTATTCAGTATGGAGGCTCGACCATCTCTTCTAGATCGTATCTCAGAGGCTCAGAGGCGTGATGCTTATACTATGCACCTCAACGAATGGGATTTTTCTATTTATTCTCACGGTTGTCTTCGTCTGAAGAACCGTATAGTTGTGCCTTCTGATTCAGCACTTAGGCGTGACATGCTTGATGATTGTCATCGCACTAAGTATACCATTCATCCGGGTAGCAGTAAGATGTACGCGGATATGCATTGCCTTTACTATTGGGAAGGAATGAAGTGTGATATTGCAAGTTATGTAAAAAATTACATGAATTGTCATCTTGTCAAGGCCGAGCATCAACGACCATCTGGTCTTCTTCAGCCTTTAGAGGTCCCACAGTGGAAGTGGGATCAGGTATCAATGGACTTTGTGGACGGCTTACATCATTCGAGGTCGGGACATTCTAGCATTTGAGTTATCGTAGACCGTCTCATGAAGTCTGCACATTTTGTTCGTATTAAATCTAATAGGAATGCTCCTCTGTTGGCAAAACTTTATATTAAGGAAATCATACGATTACATGGTGTTCCTTCTTCGATCGTATGTGATCGTGATCCTTTGTTTACCAGCCATTTCTGGACTAGTTTTCAGCAAGCTTTGGGAACAAAGCTGAACCTTTCTACAGCTTATCATCCATAGTCTGATGGACAGACTGAGAGGGTGAATCGTATTCTTGAAAACCTTCTCCGTGCATGCATTCTCGATTTCAGTGGTTCTTTGGAGGATCATCTACCATTGGTAGAGTTCTCCTACAATAACAGCTATCAATCCAGTATTGGTATGGCTCCTTTCGAGGCACTGTACGAAAGACTGTGCCGATCTCCATCTTGTTGGCTAGAATCTGGCGAGAAGTTTATACTCGGTCCAGACTCAGTTCGTGATTCTTCAGAAAAGATATCTCCTATTAGACAGAGGATGAAAGAGGCACAAAATTTCCAGAAATCCTATGCGGACAACCGTAGGAAGCCTCTTGAATTTGCTGTCGGTGATCTTGTGTTCATTCGAATATCTCCTTTAAAGGGGGTGATGCGCTTTAGCTCTACAGGGAAATTGGCTCCTTGTTTTATAGGACCATTTTCGATTACTGAGCGCATCGGTCCAGTTGCTTATCGAGTGACTCTTCTGTCTCAATTATCTGGTATTCATGACGTCTTCCACGTCTCTCAGCTTCGGAAGTGCATTCGAGACTCTGATTCCATTGTTGATTCATCCGAACAGCTTAAGCCTGAGATCTCACCCAGTCTATCTACAGTTTAGCAGCCTATTCGCGTGCTAGATTCGGAGGTGAGACGCCTTCGAAGCAAGGACGTACCTCTTGTAAAGATTCAATGGACAGAAAACCCCAATGATTGTACTTGGGAAACTAGAGAATCTATCGAGCGATCTCTTCCTAGCTTTCTTCCTTCTTCCAGTGATGGTGAAAATCTATTATCTCAAGCTATTTCTTGTTTCTTTTAGTTGAATCGTCAAAAGTGTTACGGTTTTTCCCCTAGAAATTGCGTGGACGCAATTTTGTTAAGGGGGGAGTCTGTAACAACCCTGGTTGGAGATTACCGCTAACATTAAATTATAATGATAATTATAATTTAATATTGGATTTATTGATTAATTGGAAATAAATTTTGAAGTATATTGTTTAGTTGATATAAACAATATTGTTGGATAAAATCTTGGGTAAATGAAATTGATTGTGTTTTATCGTGAGAACATGAGATTTATTTCAATTTAAAATGGTTGAAATAAATTCTAAAATGAAGAAGAAATATTTTTATTGTGAATAAAAATGATAAACATATGTGGAAATAAAGTTATTACTGTATTTCACGAATTTTTGAGTGGAGTTGTGCAACTACATTCAATTAACATGTAAAATTTGGTGATATTGTAATTTATTGCCAAAATTTCTTTTTCTTTGTTAATAATACAAAGGAAAATGGTTATTAATTAACTAATTACAATAAATGTTTTTATTAATGGTGTTTTTATGTTTTAGGGATGTTAAAATAATTATTTACACTTTATTGGATGGAAAATGTAATTTATGTAACTAAAATATGTCAAATTTGCATTATTTCTTTAAATAGTGTAAATTTGTTAAAAATAAGAGTTTATTGATAAAATAATATTTAAAATTGTTGAAATATGATGATTTTATCATTTTAATAAATTCTAGTCATTGCAACGATCGCAACGCAACTTATTTCGTTTAAAAAAGATGAAAATTGAGAAAGATATGAAAAGAAAAAAAAACACTTCATTATTTAGGCTAAGTGATTAATTTTGGGCTAATGGGTTGAATCCAAACCCAAACCCACTTGAGAAGAGGCATCTGGAGAAAAGAGAAGTACGTACAGACACTTCTCTTCCTTCTCCTATTCTCAAAACAGAAAAAAAAAATTCCAGTAACTCAATAATGGCCTCCATGCTAAAACTTTTTTTAATCTCCTAATTAAATCCGCAAAATCTAGAGTTTCTCTTTGCTAGAAACATTATCTAAGGTAATCTCCTACCTTATTAATCCCTAATTCATGAAAAATCTCAGGTGTTGTTACTGTAAGTTTTGTTTTCATGATTTTCCTTCTTGCATGCTTTCTATTTCAGCTTCTACAGATTCTCTAGGCTCAAATCTTCGCTGAAAGGCTTCATCTTGCAAGGAAATTTAGCATCTTTTGCCTTCTTATAGTAAGTTAAAGCTTATGCAAACTGAAATGGCCACTCTACAAAAAAAAATATGAAGCTATAATGATTGATTTACGTATAAAATTTTGCTCTTCATATATGTTATGTCTTGCTGAAAATGGTGCAAATTTGTTTGCCCATATCTTGTGCAACCGACATCGGATTGCCGTCAAACTTTTTTAGTTTATATACTTGTTAGAGTTCATTTTTGCAAAGTTTTATCGAGTTTCAAGTCTGTTTGGACCTCCTTATTTGCTATCAAAGTTGCAAAACCGAGAGGGTATTTGCACAAAAAATAGTAATAGTGCTCTAATGGCTGAATAGTATTTCTAGCATAACTTTTGCGTTTCAAATCGGAATTTAGAAATTTTAGTTGTTCTAAAATCCTTGTCAAATATTCCACAACTTTTATGTTTTCATTTTTGAATGATTTTGAAGTCTACATAGTAAAAAATTGACTTTTTCGTCGCTGGTCTGTGTTGATAACCAATGCACATAACTTTTTTCTATGTAGTGTTTCGATCATAACTTTCACGTCATTGATCGGAATCTTGAAATTCAAGATGTTCTGGAATCCATACGGAAAATGATACAAACCTTATGTTTTAAGTTTTGTATGATTTTGTTGTTTACATGGTAGAAAATTGATATTTTTACTGTTGGTCTGTCATTGACAGCCACAATATTTATGTATTTGTCCGATTTCGACAATTTCTGTTGCATTCTTTTGCAAAAAATTTATATATGAAATTTTATGCTAATATTTGATTATTAAGTCCAGCAATGGACTAGTCAAGTTAGGATGAGATTTGATTTTAAATTTTATTCAAATTCGATTTAAATTTGAATATCGGTTTATGCAGATTAAGTTGCAAATTTATGTTTTTCTGAGTTTTAAAAAAAATCCGAATAAATTACATAAAATCTTCTAAAATCATGGTTTGAGTAATCAAAGTTTTTATACATTTTTTAGTGTTTCTATACAATTATTCTTTATTTTCTAGGTTTCAAAAATCATTAAAATTCTTTTAAATGATGAGTTTACTCTCAAAATCCTTTAGATAAATTTCTAGAAATTGATTTAAAATCTCATTTTCTCTAGCAAAATATATTATTATTAATTTTATTTATCTTAATTACTTTGATGCTTTTTCCGACGTACGAGGAAGTAAATTAAACGGTTTAGTAAAATTACGAGGTATGGGACTCATGAATTTACTTTATCGGTTAATTTTGGACTTGTACGATCGAATTAACTTTTGGGAATTGTTTGAATTCATCTTTGATGACAACCACTTCGTGGTATGTTTTTGATGTATTTAAATCCTAATCGGGGCATTATTCCATATCCATTTATTTGGTATATATATATAGTCTAAGAACTCCTAAATAGGAGTATATTCGATGATGGGCTATTGATGGAGATGCTCTTGCCAATGATATGAGGCAAATATTTCGATGGAATTTGATGATGATTGATGAATTTATGGTATTTCTTACTTGTCGACGAGATAATACAAGTTTGGCATTTCATGCCATTTGCCGATGACATGAGGCGATTCTTTTGATGATTTAGATGATTTTCATAGTGTGGCATCGACTAGCGGCTAGAAAACCGCTAAGTGAGAACGTGCAGTATGGGTCGTACGTTACCACTTTTCGGTTTACGGTCCGAGAGTTTCTGACACATTCTAGAAGGACTACCAGTACTTTGAGTCCCAATCGGGTCAAGCAATGTTTGGCTCGATCACTGTGACGGCGGGGGCTCAGCGGACACCAATTGGAGTGAAGACTCCAATCACTATGATGGCGGGTGTTCGGGATGGATATAGATGACGTCATAGACTGAAATAATTCGATGTGAAGACTTCGGTCAATAGATGGATATGGTACCATAATGATGGTAGTTCTGGTAAGTAGCACGTGCAACATTGCTTCGGCATGCGGGATCTGGCCAATCTGCGGTTTCTTTTGATAATTCATGATGATTTCGATTTCACTACCTTTTTATGTCTTTTCTATAGCTTTATAGATGTGAGGAACGCATATATGATTTCTTGGTGGATTTTGGTAATTTCGAATTTATGAATTGATACTTGAGATTTTATATGATTTTGGAAGGTTGATTATTTCATGAATGATTGTTAGGAGTTTTCCCTTTTACCGTACTTGTGACGACCACCCATGACTCCTGTACTAAACAAGGAAATAGTGCGCTGTAATGTGTGCCAGGCAGCCATGGATGATCGTCAGGGTAAGGTAAAAACAGCGGAGTCTATCGTATTACTCACAGCGCATGGATAAAATACAATAGAAAAGTATACATAGTGAAGCTCCATAGAACAGAATCTCATCATATAAACTCATAATAGTTTGGTACAACAATCTGAAAAGTCAATACAACAAGCCTCACTACATATCACTCAGAGTAGATACAAACATCGGAACATCCAGTACATATAGTAAGAAAATAATATGCTAGCCTCCAGCACGTCTTCGCCATCAGCGTCGTGGGTAGCAAAGAACAGCACCTGTCACCTGCTACCTAGTCTGCCCATCCCAAAATGGATGAACAGCCCAAGGTAATAAGAGTTGAACATAAAACTTGAGTCAGACAAAAGTCCTAGTGAGCGGTAAATCAACTATCAAACATACCAAAAGAGCATAAAGGGTAAAAAGGAATAGGAACCCCAACCATCCCACTCCACCTCTTTCTACAGTGATAGCCCCCAGACACACTAAGCAGAAACAAACATAGCAAAGCAGACAAGTAAAGTAAAGCAATTATCACTCGAGTCAAGGTCGATGTTTTTCAAGTACAAACCCCCAAGGCCTAAACCAAGATCAGATAAGCACCCAAAAAGCACCGCTCTTGAGACCGAATGATGATACAACCAAACATCCATGACTCTGGCTATCACTGTTATCATTGCCTCGATATCACCGTTGATTGAATGACCGGCTCATTCTTTCATCCGTCCGTCAAGGACTAATGGTAACCCTGGTTCTAGACATAACTCCGCACGTCATCGTGACCCGTGCCTAGGACTATCGAATCTGCCCAGAGTACTTGACCTTCAACTATTGGTCTTGGGACTATCGAATCTGCCCAGCGTACTCTTGCTTTGAGCATGCTAGAACCTTCAACAACGATGAAATCTCAGCCTCCTAGTCATCCTCCTTGACGACTATTCTCATACTAGCTCAAGCGCCTCTTGAGCCAACCATTATCAACGAACTCGAACCATATCACCGAGTTATCAACATGCTTGGGATGATCCCGTCTGGATTAAACCAAGGCTATCTCACATCATGTGCTTCATCGCATCATAGCAAAGTCCCATCTCAACATCATGCTTTGCCTCATCGCATCATAGTAAAGTCTCATCTCAACATCATCATCAAATCTATCCATATGAGCTTTATCATCCACTTCATATGCCACGAGCAGCTTTCCTTATTCAAGAGTCTTTCCACTTAGCTTTTGAATCATCTTCGACCATACTTGTCCAAATTCAACCATAAATCAACTAATTCATAACAATCAATCAGATCAATCATTAATCCAAGTAATCAATCATTCAAACAAGATCTAAATAAACAGTTATAACAATAATGGCAATTTCGTAAATAAAGAGTCAAAATCTAACAAGCATGAATTCTAAGTAATATCTTGATGAATGAACTAGCATAGGTTAACACGTAGTAAAGTGGATATCAAAACTTTATGAACGATGGATCTACATGCAGACTTAAGGAAAATGCATGAAATCACTATCTTTAAAACACAAACAAGCCACCGATCCAATATACTCCTTTGGGTCCGTGTGAGAGATAACCACCACTCATCAAATCACCTAAACGCTTCAAAAGCAACTAACTTCAGATCTGGACAGCTAAGGATCTAGCTTGATCCGTCAAAATTCCGCTTCAAACAATGAAGTCTCTCTTTCAAGAATGTAGACCTTCAATCTTGGCTCTTGGATCTTCGATTTGATCTTCAATCTTGGATGGAAGGAAGCACTAGATTAAAGAAGAGAAAAGAAGTGAAGAAGTGTAGTACTCGAGCTCTCAAAATGGCAGCACTTCGTCGCTTCAAAATCCGGATCCCAAAAAGTGAGATAAGGCCGTGTATTTATAGGCCAAACCCTTAAGTCGTTCGCCCCCCTTAAGTCGGTCACGACTTAACAAGGCCCTACGACTTACGACTCATCAACCCCACGGCCTACCGACTCAAGCCTCTACGCGACCTAACTTGGACACGACCTAATGACTCAAGCCATCATGCGACTTATGACCTAACTACACACACGGCTTAGCGACCCAGCGACCTAACACCCTTGCCTTCATGCGACCTACAAACTAAACCCCTTTAACGACCTAACCTCAAGGCCGACCTAACACATTGCTATAATGCCTAACAACCTACGACTTAGCTGGATGCCGACCTAACACAAGTGCCGACCTAACTATGTGACGACCTAAAAAAAATGATACGACCTAACTAAACACAGGGCTAACCACTAGGTCGCTACCCTCCTTAAGCCGCTACCTGCCTTAAGTCGCCTCACCGACCTATCACCCTTTGGTCGGTAACTCGTTCAACCGACCCATCATCTATACTTCTATCCCTTAGGTCGTTGAATATTAGACCGGTCAATTCCTTAGGTCGGTCAGTTCCTATAGGTCGGTCCAACCCATTAACTCGTTAACCCGCTAACTCCTAAGTCCTCTAGCTCACTCACCCTTAAGTCGCTTACTTCTATAGGTCGGCAAACACCTTAAGCCGTTAACCCTTAAGTCGGCACCACTAACTTCTCTAAGTCGTTCACATGACTTGGGTTGCTTGGCCGACCTAAACTAACATACGACTTAGACTCAGAACGACTTAAGCAATACTAACGACTTAATGGCAACTATTTTATGATTTATCGACACGTAAAATACGGGTCGTTACATTCTCTCCTCCTTAGGACTTTCACCCCCGAAATTCCAAACAATCAAGAGCAATCATAAATTATTCCGCATGCCTACCATCCATAGCAACCAAAAACCCATGCATCCAATTACTAACCTAGCATGCAGAATTCTAAAACTAGAACAAGTTACAAATTCATGAGATGTCACGACACCTTAGGGCCATACCTCGAAGAGTTCAGGATGAGCTGCCTTCATCCTCTCTTCCTCCTCCCATGTACAGTCGTTGACATCATCACTCCATTGTACCTTGAGCAACCTGACTGCCTTCCTCCTAAGCTGTTTCGTGTCAGTTCCCACAACACGAAGCGGCTTACGAGGTCTCTTAACTACTGGATCAACCTCCAAATCTTCATAGCTATCAGCAGAAACCACTGTATTCGAGTCATGCACATACTTCCATAGATACGATACATGAAAAACATTGTGCACACCCGACATCTTTTCTGGTAATTCCAATTTATAGGCGAGCTTTCCAATTCGCTCGATGATCGGGAATGTTCCAACAAATCTCGGAGTCAATTTCCCTTTTTTCCCGAATCGAATAACATTCTTCAGTGGAGAAATCTTCACAAAAACCATATCACCTACGTCGAACTCCAAATCCTTACGACGCTTATCGGCATAAATTTTCTGACGGTCCTGGGCTGCCTTCATTCGTTGCCGAATGATCTCTATGCAATCCGAAGTCTGTCGAATCATTTCTGGCCCAAATATCAACTTTTCTCCCGTTTCCAGCCAACATGTCGGAGAGTTACACGGTCTTCCATACAATGCCTCATATGGTGCCATACCAATACTTGACTGGTAACTGTTATTATACGAGAATTCCACCAAATGAAGATAATCTTCCCATGATCCTCCGAAGTCCAAAACACATGCTCTGAGGAGATCTTCCAAAACTCGGTTGACTCTCTCGGTCTGACCATCTGTTTGAGGGTGATAAGCTGTACTCAAACACAACTCGGTTCCCAAAACTTCCTGGAAGCTCTTCCAAAATCCACTAGTGAACAATGGGTCTCGATCGCTCACTATACTTTTCGGAATACCATGGAATCGAACTGTCCACTTAACATACAACTCAGCCAATTTCGATGCAGTCCTAGTTGATCGAACAGGAATGAATCTTGCACTCTTCGTCAATCGATCTACGATGACCCAAATCCCTTCATTTCCCGCCCTTGTTCTAGGTAGACCATCAATAAAATCCATCGATATTTGCTCCCACTTCCATGTAGGAACTTCTAACGGCTGAAGCAATCCACTTGGCTTCTTCTGTTCGGCTTTTACCAACTGGAAGTTCATACATTTGGAAATAAAATTTCCAACATCCTTCTTCATACCTTCCCATTAATAGGTTCTCTTCATATACCGATACATCTTATTTCCACCTGGATGAATTGTCAACTTCGAGTGATGACTTTCCTTCAGAACTTCATTTCTCAATTCATCTCTATCGGGAACAACTAGTCGTCCTTGCTTCCGAAGCCAACCCTCTCGATCGACCTCGAATCCTTTATCCTTCTCTGGATCCAATCCAGATTCCAAATCACGGATAATCTTGACAAGCTTATCGTCTCGCTTTTGGCTCTCGCCAATTCTTTCCACCAGAGTAGGTCTTATTGATAAGTTTGTCAACATCTCAGGTTCCAATTCACATCTGGGCCTGAAGTCAAATCCAGCTAAATACTCGAGACTCTTCCATTCTGAAAACATGGCTCCCAATCATGCATGTCTTCGACTTAACGCATCTGCCACTGCGTTACCTTTTCCCAGAGTATAGGCTATACAAAATCATATGATGCTAAAAACTCTAGCCATCGTTGCTGCCGAAGATTCAAATCCTTCTGGGAGAAAAGATACTTCAATGACTTATGATCTGTGAACAACTCGAATCGAACTCCCATTAGATAATGTCTCCACATCTTCAGAGCATATACAATCGCTGCTAACTCCAAAACATGAGTTGGATAATTCCTTTCATGCGGCTTCAGTTGTCGACTTGCATATGCAACAACCTTATCCTTCTGCATTAGCACTTCTCCAAGTCCAGTACCACATGCATCGGTGTAAACCACCATCTCATCATTTCCACTTGGAATAGTCAAAATAGGAGTACTTGTCAGTCGCTCTTTCAGGATTCCGAAAGCTTGTTCACACTTAGCATCCCATCTGAACACTTGGTTCTTTTTCGTCAATCCTGTTAATGGTGCAGCTATCTTGGAAAAGTCTTTGATAAACCAACGATAATATCCTGCTAATCTAAGAAAACTTCTCACATCAGATGCATTCTTAGGTCTAACCCAATCCTGGATCGCTGCCACCTTGGCGGGGTCAACTGCTATTCCACTTCCAGAGATAACATGGCCTAAGAACCTCACTTCGCTCTTCCAGAAGTGACACTTCGAAAACTTAGCCTTCAGCTGATGTTTCTGCAAGATTTCCAAAATAATACGCAAGTGTGTCTTGTGCTCGTCTTCAGTTCTGGAATAAATCAAAATATCATCCACGAACACAAGTACAAACTTGTCCAACTGATCCCTGAACACTCTATTCATAAGATCCACAAAATATGCTGGTGCATTGGTCAACCCAAACGGCATTACCAGCCGCTCAAAGAAACCAGATGGTGTTCTAAAAGTAGTCTTCGGCACACTATCCTTTGCCACTCTTAATTGGTGAAATCCCGTTGCCAAATCCATCTGAGAAAACACCTTGGCTCCATGAAGCTGATCAAACAAGTCATCTATTCTCGGCAATGGATACTTGTTCTTCTTAGTCACTTTATTCAGCTCACGATAGTCTACACACAATCTTAACGATCGATCTGCCTTGGTTGCAAACACAACTGGTGCACCCCATTCGGACACACTACGCCGAATGAATCCTTTCTGTAGGAGATCATCAACTTGCACCTTCAACTCTTGCTGTTCCCTAGGCGCCATCCGCCTAAGAGGCATCACAATAGGTCTGGCTCCTTCAACTAGATCGATGCGAAACTCGATCGCTCTATGCGGTGGTAACCCTTTGACCTCATCAAATACATCCTCAAATCCATTCACAATTGGCACCGATGACAATCCATCCCGTGGAACAACCAGCGAATACATGAAGCTCATGAAGACGCCTTCCTCATGCTTACATCGTATCACAACCTTTCGCCCTTCCACCTTCTTGACTGTCACCTCCAGCCTTTCACAATCAACCTTTGCCGCATACTTCCTAAGCCAGTCCATACCCAAAATAATTCCAAACCCTCAAAGTTCAGAACAAAACAATCGCAAAAAAAAGAGCAATCATGACTCGACACAACCAGACCACGGCATACCATACACAAACAAGACGAACCCCAAACTGGATTAGTCATAACCAATGGTCTATCAACAATATCCGGTTCCAAACCCAACCGGCCTACAAGTTCATTACAAACAAAAGAATGCGACGCTCCAGTATTGAATAGCACTCTAACTGGAATACCACAAATGGAAAGGGTACCTTGTACCTCCATACTCTTTCCTTTCTCTTCCGTAGTAGGGGCTTTTGATGATGATGGCACAGCTCCCAAAGCATAGGCTTGCACAATCTGTTTGTCCTTTCGCGGTTCTGGACAATTCCTCTTAATATGCCCCGGCTTGTCACAGTTGTGGCATTTCACCGGCACCTTTGGATTCTTACAGTCTCTGGAGAAATGGCCTTTCTCCTGACAGTTGTAGCAGGTCACCTCACCCTTCGGCTTCTTCTGGCCATCCTTACCCTTCTGTTGTTGCTGCTTCCTCTTCTTGTTCTCACCTTGCTGTGGTTTAGATTCCTCCTTGGTCACAGCAACAACAGATCTTCCTTTAGGAAACAAATACTCATGCCTGAGAGCCCTCTCCACAAGCTTCTCAAACAGATCGTCCAAATGATCCACCAACTGCCTCCCAAGGTAAGTGTCCAAGCCTGTCACAAACTTCTCATTCTTCTGATAAGGAGATTTAATATATGACCGAGCATACTTGGACAAGGCTTCAAACTTCGAAACATACTCAAGAATTGGTCTTCCACCTTGCTTGAGTTCCACAAATTTCTTAAACAGAACGGATTTCTGAGTTGTAGAAATGAACTTAGCTTCAAATCTGACTTGGAATTGCTCCCAAGTAATTTCTTCCTCTGGAGTATCAATGGTGATAGAGTTCTACCAATCAGAAGCTCTTCCCTGAAGCTGTCTTGATGCAAGCTTTCTTTTGGTTACATCATCGATTCCCAAATCACCAAAGATCCTTCTACAAGCATCTATCCATCTCTGGACTTCTATGGTTGATTCTGTTCCCAAGAAAACCTTTCCTCCAAGAGCAGTATAGTCTTTACACAGCTTAGCAAAATCCACCTGTTTTGGAGTTTGAACTTGAACTCCAACATCTACCGTTGGCCCTGGAGTTGGCATCCTTCTCATGATCGAAGTCATCATAGCCTCGAACATAGCAGCATAATCAGCAGCCCCCTTAGAATCACGGCCTTCCCTAGCAGCTGGTCTCCCTCTTCGACTCATTCTTAATATCTATAAAAGAATGATTAGTACACCTTGAGAAACAACGGCACAAGAGGTTCAAATCCTTCTAAGCTACTATATTATATATAGTAATCATCCATCAAAATTCAATTACGTCTCTCATACGTAGTTACGTCAGCGAACGTTGGCTAAAATCGATTAACCAAAGCTCTGATACCAAATGTGACGACCACCCATGACTCCTGCACTAAACAAGGAAATAGTGCGCTGTAAAGTGTGCCAGGAAGCCATGGATGATCGTCAGGGTAAGGTAAAAACAACGGAGTCTATCGTATTACTCACAGAGCATGGATAAAATAAAATAGAAAAGTATACATAGTGAAGCTCCATAGAACAGAATCTCATCATATAAACTCATAATAGTTTGGTACAACAATCTGAAAAGTCAATACAGCAAGCCTCACTACATATCACTCAGAGTAGATACAAACAGCGGAACATCCAGTACATATAGTACAAAAATAATATGCTAGCCTCCAGCTCGTCTTCGCCATCAGCGTCGTGGGTAGCAAAGAACAGCACCTGTCACCTGCTACCTAGTCTGCCCATCCCAAAATGGATGAACAGCCCAAGGTAATAAGAGTTGAACATAAAACCTTGAGTCAGACAAAAGTCCTAGTGAGCGGTAAATCAACTATCAAACATACCAAAAGAGCATAAAGGGTAAAAAGGAGTAGGAACCCAACCATCCCACTCCACCTCTTTCTACAGTGATAGCCCCCAGACACACTAAGTAGAAACAAACATAGCAAAGCAGGCAATTAAAGTAAAGCAATTATCACTCGAGTCAAGGTCGATGTTTTCCAAGTACAAACCCCCAAGGCCAAAACCAAGATCAGATAAGCATCCAAAAAGCACCGCTCTTGAGACCGAATGATGATACAACCAAACATCCATGACTCTGGCTATCACTGTTATCATTGCCTCGATATCACCGTTGATTGAATGACCGGCTCATTCTTTCATCCGTCCGTCAAGGGCTAATGGTAACCCCGGTTCTAGACATAACTCCGCTCGTCATCGTGACCCGTGCCTAGGACTATCGAATCTGCCCAGAGTACTAGACCTTCAACTATTGGTCTTGGGACTATCGAATCTGCCCAGCGTACTCTTGCTTTGAGCATGCTAGAACCTTCAACAACGATGAAATCTCAGCCTCCTAGTCATCCTCCTTGACGACTATTCTCATACTAGCTCAAGCGCCTCTTGAGCCAACCATTATCAACGAACTCGAACCATATCACCGAGTTATCAACATGATTTGGATGGTCCCGTATGGATTAAACCAAGGCTATCTTACATCATGCTTTGCTTCATCGCATCATAGCAAAGTCCCATCTCAACATCATGCTTTGCCTCATCGCATCATAGCAAAGTCCCATCTCAACATCATCATCAAATCTATCCATATGAGCTTTATCATCCGCTTCATATGCCACGAGCAGCTTTCCTTATTTAAGAGCCTTTCCACTTAGCTTTTGAATCATCTTCGACCATACTTGTCCAAATTCAACCATAAATCAACTAATTCATAACAATCAATCAGATCAATCATTAATCCAAGTAATCAATCATTCAAACACGATCTAAATAAACAGTTATAACAATAATGGGAATTTCGTAAATAAAGAGTCCAAATCTAACAAGCATGAATTCTAAGTAATATCTTGATGAATGAACTAGCATAGGATAACATGTAGTAAAGTGGATATCAAAACTTTATGAACGATGGATCTACATGCAGACTTAAGGAAAATGCGTGAAATCACTATCTTTAACACACAAACAAGCCACCGATCCAATATACTCCTTTGGGTCCGTGTGAGAGATAACCACCACTCACCGAATCACCTAAACACTTCAAAAGCAACTTACTTTAGATCTGGACAGCTAAGGATCTAGCTTGATCCATCAAAATTCCTCTTCAAACAATGAAGTCTCTCTTTGAAGAATGTAGATCTTCAATCTTGGCTCTTGGATCTTCGATTTGATCTTCAATCTTGGATGGAAGGAAGCACTAGATTAAAGAAGAGAAAAGAAGTGAAGAAGTGTAGTACTCGAGCTCTCAAAATGGCAGCACTTCGTCGCTTCAAAATCCGGATCCCAAAAAGTGAGACAAGGCCGTGTATTTATAGGCCAAACCCTTAAGTCGTTCGCCCCTCTTAAGTCGGTCACGACTTAACAAGTCTCCACGACTTATGACTCATCAACCCCACGGCCTACCGACTCAAGCCTCTACGCGACCTAACTTAGACACGACCTAAGGACTCAAGCCATCATGCGACTTACGACCTAACTACACACACGGCTTAGCGACCCAGTGACCTAACACCCTTGCCTTCATGCGACCTACCAACTAAACCCCTTTAACGACCTAACCTCAAGGCCGTCCTAACACATTGCTATAATGCCTAACAACCTACGACTTAGTTGGATGCCGACCTAACACAAGTGCCGACCTAACTATGTGACGACCTAAAAAAAATGATACGACCTAACTAAACACAGGGCTAACCACTAGGTCGCTACCCTCCTTAAGCCGCTACCTGCCTTAAGTCGCCTCACCGACCTATCACCCTTAGGTCGGTAACTCGTTCAACCGACCCATCTCCTATACTTCTATCCCTTAGGTCGTTGAATATTAGACCGGTCAATTCCTTAGGTCGGTCAGTTCCTATAGGTCGGTCCAACCCATTAACTCGTTAACTCGCTAACTCCTAAGTCCTCTAGCTCACTCACCCTTAAGTCGCTTACTTCTATAGGTCGGCAAACACCTTAAGCCGTTAACCCTTAAGTTGCCAACCACTACCACTAACTTCTCTAAGTCGTTCACATGACTTGGGTTGCTCGGCCGACCTAAACTAACATACGACTTAGACTCAGAACGACTTAAGCAATACTAACGACTTGATGACAACTATTTTACGATTTATCGACACATAAAATACGAGTCGTTACAGTACTCACTCGTTCTCTTATGTTAAACCCAAGTATATATATAGATGCAAACCACCTATAGTGACATGTAGAAGTTATATGTTATCTACTCTAGTAGTTCTTATCTGCTTATGTTTCCCTTTAGGCTATAAGGGAAAAGTTCCCTTTTAGCTTATCGTATTTCTTTTCTAACGATAAGATTCAGTTTGCCTAACCCATGTGTTTGTCACTCGGGTCAAACCGAGTTGTAGGTTAGGTCGGATATCTATCTTTTGTGTTTGGACCCATTTTGCCTTTTGAGGGGCTCATGACTATGGTCTTGGCTACATCTTTCGTGTGTGCCTTTTGTGTCAGCTTATTGTACATATTCTTTTATGGGGACGGAGATGTATGTATATTGTATGGTTACACGCCACTATGATGTAGGGTATTACATTTGATGTTCGGCTTCTATTAGTATGTATATCTGTGGCTATTGTTCTGTGATGTGATTGTTATATTTGTTGCATTTTGTTTCTGAATAGATCCTATAGACGTGTAGTATCGTATTAGTTAAACATTGAGTATGTCGATCACTTGAGATACACGGAAAAAATGGTAAAACTCGACGTACTTAGTCTTTAGCTAATGCATTACTATTCGGTCGCCCTTAACCAGCCCTATTCTCTGCATTAGTAGACGGAATTACTCGTTAATTCTCTTTACTAATGTGGGTCTCGGGGTGGGGCGTTACATAAACAATATTAGTAACCAAAATAATTTTATCGGTTAATTGAACAGTTTAATCCCTAAATCCATTATATATATATATATATATTTTACTTCTTTGGAACTGCTTATACTAAAATGACCTATTTACAGTTTAAAATCAAATCTTAATGAACTCTATGACATTTTTAAAATCCTCATATTTTCCAAAACCTTACATATATACCTATTTTTGTTTATTCTGGGTATATATAAATTAAAATGGTTATGTGTATATAGGAAAAATCCTTTAACTGAAAATTAAATATCAAATGTAGCTTACTATAAATCAAGTGTGTGCGTGTGTGTGTATATATATATATATATCTTAAACTCTATATAAGTATTCAAATTAAAACAGAGATGTTTAAAATTCATTGTTAAAACTTTCTTGAATATATAGATATGTAAAAGTCTGATTTTCTAAATTACTTTTTCTTCCTTCTAAGCATATATGTATAATTTCTATTTATCTATAATATGTGTGTATATATAGGATTTAAATAAACAAATCGAAAAACCCTCGCCTCGCCGACAACCAACTACCGTCCCTTCCCAAATCGCCGCGGCTCCACCAGCAACACACTTAACACCGCCATGACTCGAACCCACCAGACATCGTGTCCAACAACGACCTGATATCACGCGAACGACTACACTCCTGCGCTCGAGCTTCCCCCTTCCAGCCATCCACGAATCGACGCACATAGCCTACATCCACGTGACCCTGCGCGACTACGAGCCTCCGCAAATCTGCCCTCGACCCCGTGAATACTCCTCGCATGATTGCCCAATCAACCTCGCCGTATGATTCGATCACGAATCCATTTTTATAAATGGATTTGAATTCGATTTTGATACGATTTGATTTTGCTCTATAATTTGGATCTTGAATGTAAGGAAATAGAAATAAGAATGCGAAGGATACGGCTTCGTGAAATAAAAACTAGGAAAGGAACTGATGCCTTGCATACGTTATTAAAGGAGGTATCGTATGTATGTTGGCTTGCTTGTTTAACCAAGATTAAGGGCTATGATTTGTCCTTTAGAACGGCTGAAGTGACAATTTTGTGTATATATATAAAATTATTTAAATTATATCGTCTCGGTTCCGCAACTCAAAATGTCAAAATCCTATTGAGGCATGCCACTAGGCATGTTAAGCCCCTATTTCGAACACAAAGGAGAAGGTTTCGAGTCCTAGTTCGATCGTATGGAGAAGATAGATTTTTGGACCCAGTTATTAAATTGAATTTTCGATATAAATTTCAGTGCGTTTACATGTCGTACGCTCACACAACAACTCCAAACACTACGAAAATTGAAACCCGATAATAATACAATATTACGGATCCAATGGAACTGGTTTCGTCAAATTCTAAGACTGTGACCCGGAATGCTATTTTTACACGTCAATTTAAACGATATATTTTCAAAACTTAACAAAACATTCCCAAATTCAATTTCAACATTTTTACTATCTTCAGTACTATCAATATAAATTTTACAAGCCTTTAAATTATTTTTAACAGGCTTAAAACTAACGATTCAATAATTTACCCTATTTCAGTTTATTAAATCCAATAACTTAATTGCTAAATAATAATAATATTTGAATTCAAGTTAAAAATTAAGGTTTAAGTATTTAAAATCACTTAAATATTCTAGTTTCAAACATCCAAAAATTCCAGGTCGTCACATTCCTCCCCCTTAAAAGAATTTAGTCCCCGAAATTGCTAAGGCAGACGAATGCCTCAACCCATTAACTTGCTAAAAGTCATTTAGTGAAAATCCCATATTCAATTTCCTAATCCGTTAGTTCCAACTAAATAATTAGTTTCAATTTCCTTTTCCAAAATTCCTTATTCAATTCCAATTTGAAATCGTTTTGTCGCTAACAAAGATTTTTTCCAAAAAATTTCTAGCTCCCAAAATTTTTGAAATTTTTTGGCAGAGTCTCCTTTGCACGGAGGAGCTTTTGTAATTTGGCAAGATATATAAATATATATATACATCGACCCATACGGTCGGAAAAACAAAAACAGTTCATATTTCCTATTTTTATTGCGTAGGCGTACCTTTATTTAGCATTTTTGAGCAAGCGACTTATTATTTTAGCAATTTGCGCGTCCAAATCTAGCCAAAACGGCTTCCCGGTACTTGTACTTACTCAATTCAAACATGTAAGTACTAAATATATGAAATTTATTAACATTTCACTTACTTTCAATAGCTAAACACATGCATTTCATAAGCAACATGCACCAGAAACACTTTCCATGAGCAATTTATATGATTTCAAAACTAATTCAATTGCTTTCAACCCATTTCATGTGCCATTCCTTTCAATTTTAACGGTTTATAACTCAATTTCTTGCATTCGATTCATTTTTAATCCAAACAAGCTCATACTCAACTCAATTGATTTCAAAATCAATTTTATTTCACATCTATCAATTCATAGAATTTTATTTAATCTTGTTTTCATCAAACGACAATTTATTTCTATGCAATTCGATGATATCCATGTGAATAAATAATTGCTTAAGTTTTATAACCAGTTTAAATTGATTCTGACTCAATTTATATTTAATTCCTTCCATTATAATTCATTCACAACCATTTTATTTAGCTCGACACATTCCATGCTTGTATACTACTAACCATTTCCAAATTAATTCAACCCAAGCTTTTATTTAATGGACTTCCATTCTTACTCGAAGTCGAGCTTCTAATTATTTTTAACTTAAGTTAATTTACTTCAATTTATTCCAACTTCAAACTTAAGTTCACTTCTATTTGATTCTCATTTAATCAAATTTCATTTAATTCAGTTGGCCCATCCATTTTGTTTTAATTCACCTTCTCAGTTTATCAAAATAATATCCAAGCACATACTTAACTCATTTATACTCAAATTGGATTTAATTTATAACTCAAATCATTTTGATTATAAACCTATTCCATTTTATTTTTACAACATCTCCACTTATTTTTAATTTATTATCAATCCAAGTCGAATTCTATTTATAATTCGAGTTTATTTCCAAACTTCATTATTAACTTACAATCCATTTTATTTAACCGAGTTAAATTTTATTAACTTACTCTATCAAATAATTTATTTAGCTAATTAGCTTACTTCCAACTTTTAAATCAATATTCAATTTTATTACAAAAGTCACTTCATTAAATTTTCCTGGGTTCAATTTTTTTTCTGTCATAATTCCAGTTTGGATTTCCTTTCATTTTCCAAAATTCCTACACTTTTATTTCGGCTTATTTATTCCCTTTTTACATTTTTATAAGCTACACACTTATTAATACTCATGCTTGTCCATCCATTTACAGTCAATCACATTTTTAAGTTACTTTTAACTAGGGATTATATTTTTATGTCAATGCTTTTCAATTTCTTTTATAAGCTTCCAAAGCTTATTTATCCCAATTCAATACTTACTTAGTTTACGCTTATTTATTTAAGTAAGAATTTTATTCCATTCAATATTATCTATAACTCAACTGAATTTATTTCAATTCAATTTTATTTAACTTAACTTCAGTTAAATCTAGCATCATACCATTCTCTTTAAAATTTATTAAGGACTTAATTCCATTTAATATCATCCCACATAATTCACGTTTATTTCATTTCAATTCCTTTCAACTTACTTCAAATCCAACTCATTATTATTAACTTTGCTTAAGTTAATTTAATTCTAATTAATTTTATTTCTCAATCAAAATTTAATTTTTATTTTCCCATTTCAATCACATTCAAGATTTACTAATTATTTCTTCCAATCATCCATTAAATTTCAAAGTTTAGCCTTAACACAAGTTAAATTATCATTTTTTTAACTTCCACCTTTAATTTTAATTCCAAAATCCAATCCCCATATTCCTCATCAAAATCATTCAATATTTATAAGTTTATAACTTATCTCCATATGATCTCTAAATTATTTAAATAAGGATTTCAGGATTTTTAAACATCTGGCTTTTGGTTTTCAAATCATTTTGAAATCACCATTATCTCAAAATCACACTTCTCAAATTTTTAAATCAATCCTGGTTTTTATCCCAAAAAAATTTCTTTTGAAATTTCAGAAACAAAAAATGTTCTTCGAAACAAATCAATTGGGCAGCAATTCGTCACTTAGAAACTCAAAAATGAACATCGATGATGCTGCAGTCATCACCGAAATTATTTTCCAGCGATTGAAGTGAGCTCAATGCTATATCCCTTCTCAAAATTTATTTGAAACAATTTCCTTTCATAAATACTTTTGAAATAATAATGCTATCATTTGTCTTCGAAAGACTTTGAAAAACACTTCCAAAATTGCCGGGGTTTTAAATTTTCAGATTTTGACTTAAATCAAATTTTAACTATAACTCATTTTATAATTTATGCTCGTACAAATTCCCATTTGATCATATTCCAACTTATAAATCACGTTTATAATTCACATTTATAAATTTCATTTTATAAACGAATTTATTTCCTTAACCTTTGGTTATATTTTCAATTTCTAGTTAAATTTCCACACAACAATGATAATAATTTAATATTATCATTCCTAATATCCAAGCAACCATATATTAGCTAAAATAGTTTACAAAAACTTCTCTTTTATATCAAAATATATTTTGGGAAAAATTATTTCATTCACCCACCTTTAAAACAATACTGTGTCAATTTATCTTGTTAGGTGTTTATAAACTCTTCTCGAATAGCGGCCAACTTGCTCGATTAAAATTCATATTCCACTCAACCAATAAGTCAACACAATATTAAAACAATTTATATTCACTAACAACTACGCGCTCATATCTATTAATACGCTCAAACTCGTTCTAGAGTACTACAGACTCTATTTTCAATGAGTAATCCCCACCAGAGCCAAGGTTATCACCAACCCGGCTTTGATACCAACTGTAATGACCCGTAAATCCGTAACCCTAGAGTTGACACTATTTTCCAACACATCAACTCAAAGTGAACGGAAATACGAACCATTAGGGTTAAAGAAGAAGAGGTAGAAGAAGAAAATAGAAAACAACATCAGAATCTAACCATCGTAGGAATAAACTATAATAGATAATAATTGCTCTTTACACACAAAAAATCTGTTTATACATTACATCATCAGAGTATACATAACACATGACTGGACAGTAATCATAACCTGTCCTCACTATCTGAATACACAGCAGAATATTTCACTCAAATACGGAAGTACGTATCGTCATTCAGTTCGTCTCCTGAGCTCCACAGCATCCTTTCCTGTATTCTATGATACTTGGTCTGACCCGGGCATTATAGTTAAATAACACCTGAGTCAGCCTGGAAAACCAGCGTGAGAAAACCACATTCAAATTGATTATTAAAGTTTAAAAATCCATTGAAATCAAAAGCATCCCGTAAGACCACACCACAAATAAACATGTCGGGTTTTTACCTTACGATAGGCAAAACACTTTTTATTAAAACCCTCTGATATTATAATAGGGTCTATTCACAAATACTTATTAAAATAGCCGAAATTGTTACATGATTAAATTCCAGCATACTAGCCACAATCGTTGGTAATATAAACAAAACCGTAAAAGGCACGTAGGGAGAATGGATTTCCAACTAATGACTAGGCATTAGGGGTACCACCTGTCATAGTTCGTGGCCTGGATCACCGTACCAAGGATTACTCCCAATCCCCTACAACACAAGACCAGGACTACCCCTTACTGGATAATCCCGAGTAAGATCACCCCACGCTTGGGATCAGCAACCGCAACACTAAGCCGAATAAAAGGGACATCTAGATAGGGATGACCTCACCCTAATGGGCGCTACCCGCTTAGCCTTTGTAACGACCCAGAATTTCTGTCATTTGAAATTTGTATATTTAATTGATTTTAAATATGCAAAAGTTAAGTTTATAAGCTGAATAAATTTTATTTGAAATATAGTGATTTAATTGGATAATTAAACTGTAATTTAATATTTGAAATTGTTAAATAATTGGAAATTGAATTTAAAATGAATAAAAATGTTGTATAAAGTTGAAATAAATTCTAGTTGAATTTAAATGATGGTAGAGAACTTTCAAAATTGAATTAAAAGTTAATTTGTTGAAATTGAATATTTTAATATTTAATTGACGAGTAAAAATAGTCATTTTTCAAAAAGTCTCAGATTTTTACGAGACAAGTTACATTGGATCCATAATGTTATATTATTGTAAGATTTCAAATTTCGTGCCAATCGGACTTACGGTTTGTCCGAGGCAAGCTAAAACGCGTTGATATCGGTTAAAGCGAATTTTAAATTTAAATAATTCGATTTGAAAACTTATCTTTCAAAAATGATCAAATTGGGTGCCGATATATATTCCATTGCGTTTGGAATGGGGGTAAAACATTATAAACACCAGGCAGCAAGCTTCGTTTCGAGTTCGGAAAAAAATCGGATGAATAGTGCGCGTAAATTTTCTATAAAAGGCCAAAACTATGTTCATTTTTCACAAAACCCTGGCTAGTTAGGGCTAGCCGCCACCGACTCTTCAATGGCCAGAAATGGCTTATCTTTCTCCTCGTTTATCCTCAAATCTATTAAACGATTCAAAAAGTTTTCAACTACAAATTTGTAGATCATCGTGAGATCTTTGAAACCAACGGTCAAGATCGAAAAATAAGCTACGAATTGTTGGCAAATCGCATGCGAAGGCACACTGTTCATGCTCGATTTTCATGGCTTAGGTGCAGCCGAGTTCAACTATATTCAGGCCGTGGTTAGCATACGTGTACATGGAGGCAGGGGAGTTTTCTGATCGTCGTGAAGATGCACGTGGAGGCCGCGTCGGTCTAGGGTTAGAGGCGGCAAGATGGGTTTTAGCGTGCGCGATGTTTAACGAAGGGAGGAAGAAAATCTGCATGGCCTGGATTCAATTTCATAAACGTGCGGCCTGGATTGCCTAAGGTTAAAATAAAAATAAATTGTAAATTATTATATTTATAAATTCGTGTAATCTTTGTAACATCATAACTTGGTCATACGAGGTCAAAAACTGACGAAACGAATTACGTCGGGTTCGTATTAATGAACACTACGCGATGGAGCTGGTTTGGGGTTGATTAGAGCTAGTGTGAATTTTGGGTAAAATTAAACTGTCGTTTAATTTTATTCGGAATAAAACGCCGAAATCACGACTACAAGCAATGTGAGTATAACTCACTCTTTCTGACTCACTGATATTTTATATAAGCGAGAAATAATTTATTATATGAGATTGATGATTGATTGGATGATATATGATATATTGATTGGTATTTGGATATATACCTGCCTATTGGAGCAGATGAGACCATATACGTTCCCGTGTATGAGCAAAGGACCCTTTGTACGCGTGTCTGCCTTGAAACGGACATTGTACACATATTCTAATATGTATATTTATTGCAGATGACAGGTTGGAGGGATCAACTGGATTCCTCAACGGTATTGATTTATTTACAGATATTTTTATATTTTCTGTTATCATATGATATATGATGTTTTGGATGCCGTGATTATTGTATTTGGTGTTGTTGCAGCATTGAGCCTATTTTGGAATTTTAAAAATGTTAAAGTAACGATTTCGAATTTAAAAGGATTTTAAAAGTAATTTTGAAAATAAATGTTTTATTGAATTTTTGAATCGTTAAGAATTGATTTATTTTGAATAAATAAATGTTATAATTTTTATTGTTATAAAAATTATGATTTTTGTGAAATATAACCGAAATGTGATTTTTGAAATAAGTAGTTGATTATTTAGTGAAATGGTTTAAATTGAGATTTTTGATTTATTATAAATGGTTTATATATAAGATTTATAAAATTGAATTTTTATAAATCAGAATGAAGGAATTATAAAGGAGTTTTTGGAAATGTTAAAATGGAGTTAAAATTGGATTTTATAAATAAATAAGATTTATATTTTTGTGAAGTTATGAATGAATGAATTTTATAAATAAGAGAATTATAAGCTATTAACTTATAACTTGGATTTTTGACATGTAATTGGGTTATAAATGGAATTGGTTAATAAAGTGATTTTATAAGTTGAAGTTTTTATAAAATATATATGGAATTTATAAACATTGTTTTATAAATTCGAAATCAATTAAATTTGATAAATTAAATATAAAAGTTTATTAAAGGAGATATATTTGCGATTTTGGACAGCGAATTATCCTTTAAAATTAAATGTTGTAATAATAAAGAATTTAGTTGGGAATTATATCAAGGATTTTGGATAGTGGATATTCCTTTAATTAAAGGTGTAGAAATGTTGGATTTGGTAAATGGTTTATATTCACGATTTTGGACAGTGAACAATATATTAAAGAAATTTTCGGGAAGTGATATTATTAAATGGAGTTAAATGATTTTGAAGTTGTTTTAAAATGTATTAAGTATCGAAACCATAGATTTCAACATTCATTGCTGAAATAGACGTTTTCGAGAAGTAAGGAAATGATGGACTATAACACTGTTGTTATAGTAAATGATTTTCGAAAGAAAATATGTTGTTCAGTATCGGGGTTTATATATCTATCTTGTTTCGAATCCCTATACTATTGATTTTGGTTTGTCGTAACGATGTTTTATGAAGCATTTGTTTTAACCCAAATAAATGTGTTTAAGAGAATGTTTTCCTTAAAGAATAAAATATATACTTAATCGTGATTTAAGTATATGAATATTTTCTAAGTGTTGAAAATAAATTGATTTGTGAATTACTTATTATTAAATAAGTATATGGAAATGTTTTTCAATATAGAAGTGAAATGGTTTTGAGAATATATCTTTTTAAAGATAATTTGAAGTGAATATTTGGCAAATGATTTAATTAACAAAAGATTAATTAAAAGGGCCTGGTGATTGTTATGGTGCTGAATATTTGTTTGTTTGCTTTGATAGTTAAATAACCGACTAGCAAACTTTGCCAAAATTTTTAGTTTCTCAACTTGATGTGGGAACTATCTAGTCGTACACTTAGTACGTAGCCTTCTGTGTGGGCTAGATTATCGTTTGTGTTGAGGATGTTGATTCGTGTAGTGTAGAGTATTACTCTAATCCATCGAGCTTCCTTCTTGGCCCGAAGGATAGCAAGTTGAAAGTTGGAAGCGTGATAAGTCTATGAGACTTAGTTGTTGTGTGAGGTTGAGAAACGCTTTTGCGTTGTTGGTGCGAGGAGTCCGGGATCAGATTTATCTGAAAACCACTTCGGACCAACGTATATGCGACGATTGTGCAGATTGCTTATGATGATATTGGTATTCCATATTTTCAAAGTGGGGGACTGCTTGTTGATCGTTTGGGGTTAAAATCCCAATTTACATCTAGTAGTAGTGGTCTCTTCATTATGAAATATCTAATGCAAGGACTATTCGCTACTAATCCTAGGGATTTCCCCACAGGATGTGGTATGAAAGTACCTTCGGTTTTTCTGTTCCTGGACAACTTGTATGGATGTTTGTCTGACATTGTATTTCTAAAGATTACATACTTTGGTTTTTTAAAAACGTACATCAGTGGTGGCGGAGAATGCAACTTCTTTTAGCTTAACACCCTCCTTGAGACATACAAGCTTAAAGGTTGTATTTTTGTGGAAGGCAATTAGTAGTCAACGGAAATGGCCGTGTGGCATTCAAACTGATGAGATATGTGATTGTGAAAGGTAATCGTTACCTCACCAGGCCTCATCAACCGAAAATGAACAAAACAGGGTTAGATGCAGCAGGGTTATGTGGGTCGCCACCATGAGGGTATGATCATCCTCTTCTAGATATATTTTTACACGCTATGACGTCGTGTATCTGATTATTGTGGTTTGTATGCTAGAGGTCCCTCGGAAAGGTCGGTAAGGACCGGAGGATAACATATTTGGTACCATATAGTTAAGAGGTGGGCCGGTCTTGTGTTGGTAGAGAGCATATGTTCTGTGCCTCGGGACATCCATCTAGAGGTGTACCCCTTCGGAAGGTAGTCCCTTCACCTGGTCATTTGTATGGAAATCCAAACTCCACTACGTGCTTCCCATTTTGATTGTATTACCCAATTGGGCTATATGCTGGAATTTAACCAATGTAACAATTTCGGCTATGATTAATATTATTTGTATATAGTAGACACTACTATAATATAACATGAGATTTGATGTGATATGTTTTAGTTATCGTAAGGTAAAAACATGTCCGTATTTATGTGTGGACTTGTCTTATGAAATACTTTTGTTTTGATAAAGGAAAAGTTTGGTAATTTAATAAATTCAGATGAGTGTGTTCCTCACGCTGGTTTACCAGACTGATCCGGGCGTTATTCCCTTTCAATGCTCGGGTCAGACCGAGTATATCTACAGGTTATGCTTTGGTGCCTTTAGAGCTTCAGCAGGAGAGCTGCAGATCTTCATTTTCGTACATCCGTAGTTGCTTGATTATCCGTTGTGTTTTCTTTGGTTGTTGTATATTATCAGCATTTGTGAGGACAAGTTATTATAACTGTTCAAGCTGATAATTATTGTTTGATTGTTGAATTCTGATTGATATGTATATATATACAGTTTCTGTTTTGTAAAATCATTGATATGATATTATATATTATCCACTGCAATATGGGATTGTTCTATCTTCTCTCTTTCTTCTCTTCTCTTCTTCTCTCTTCTTTTCTTTCTCTTGACTTTCCGTCAGTTTGTGCTTTTTGGGTCGGAAATGTGTGGATTATTGTCGATTCAAAGGGTACGGATTTTCGGTTGGTCACAGCCTTGCTGCATAACCCCTGATTTTCAGTCATTCCCGGTTGATGAGACTCAAGTCTAAGCGTTACCTTTTTAGAACGTTTCACTTAGAATGCCCATCGTCCACCTGATGATGTTCTAAAAGCATTCATCCATACAAGTCCGTCCCGGGTTCGAACGAAACCGAAGGCACTACTCCTACTACATCCATTTTGGAAACCCTCAGGATTAGTAGCAACTAGCCCTTGCACTTCACTGCTCTATCTTCAAATCCAAATTCGCCTTCCTTGCGACAACGTACATACCGGATCGAAGTAGTTTTCAGGAAATAAATCCCGATCTCGGTCTCTTCGAAACAATCAGCTCATTGGCCAACATCGATAGTCGGTTATTTAACTATCAATTAACACTCACAAACAAACATTAACCATAAATAATTTCACCAAATTATTTATTAAACTTAAAATGTCTTCGCAAGATATATTTATCCTTTCAAAACTTTCTGAAAGCAGTTTGCAAACCATCTTCCTCTCACGGAATACATTTCCGAAATATTTTCTATTTCCACTGAAAACACCAAGCACAAAAAAATTTAGATTTTTAAAATGATTTAAAACACTTTATTATAAAATATCCTTTAAAAATTTAAATTAGAAGTTACTTTAATACTTATTAAAAATACATACTTTAAGAATACATAAAAATAAAACTACTTTGCACAATATAACACTAAATTTCTAACTTTTAAAACATAATACCAAACCACCTTTAAATAATTACTGCGATAATAAATTAGAAAAATATACTTACTTTAAAATTTAAACATTTAGAGATAATAACTTTTCTAAAGCTTACCTTTAAGCAACTTAAACTTTTTACTTATACTTAAAAATTTGTTTCGAAAACGTACTTGGCTACTCAGGGAAATATCCTTCTCTTACACATCTTAAAAATAAACCACTAATTTTTTTAAACAAATTTACCCATTCCATTGATAAATTTCCACCGTGAATTTTCCAAATATCCACTGATATATTGCTTTACTTTTATAAACCCAGTTTATAAATTTCTTTGTCATATTCTCCTTTAATTTTCAATTTCAAACACTAAAATCAATTTCCAAATTGATTTCCAATTTACTTCATTTTGAAATAAATTCCTTTACTTAATCATTTATTTCAAAACCCATTGGCTTCACATTTTTATTCCTTAATTATGATTTAAAATCTTTTAACTGAAAACACCAATTTCAGATTTCTCAAAATTCCTTCTTTATCCTTTTAAATAAATTGAACCTTGAATTTTAAAGTAAATTCTTTATTCCTTTAAATAATATCACCTAAGTTTTAAAATTCATTATTTCTCTATTTATTCAAATCCCCTTTCCATACTCGGAACTTATTTATTAGAATTTTAAAACCACTTTTATTCTTTTCCAATTAATTCTTATTTTTATTCGAATTTTCAATAACCAATTTATTTATAAATTCTCTCTTTTAATTTTCTTTTCAAAAATCCAATCTATATATTTTTGGTGACTTAGTACACCCAAATATTTTCAATCAAACATAGCATCCAACATTTCTGTTACCATTATAATTTATCACGGATTATCAGTGGCCAAATCATAGAATATTAAAATATTCTAAATAAATTTAGGGAATCCCATTGGATCCCTCCAACCTGTTTCCCTACATCCACAGACGTTAGCACAATACTAATTCCTCTTCAAAGTGGAATATCGCAGTATATGGGATTTATATAATATCCATCGCTATTATGCAGCGCATAGGGTCTCATCCGCTATATAATGCGAGAAATCAATCGCTCCAATATATACTATACAGTACTATATATGACATAGCGCATCAAATCAATTCAACCATTCAATCAATTATTTAAATTTAACCATTTAAATTTAAATAGAAATCTTGAAGAGTGAGATTAACCCACCTTATTCCATTTGCAACCCATTTTCAAACCAGCTTGTTTCTTCACAATTCTTCACAATTTAAACCTTGTATAAACATTATACAGTTTTTTAATATTTGAACTAACCGAGCAGTCTATTAACATTTAATAATGTAATTTAATACTAAAAATAATAATATTTTTATTATTTTTTTCGTTTCCGTAAACAATATTAGTAACCAAAATAATTTTATCGGTTAATTAAATAGTTTAATCCCTTAATCCATTATATATATATATATATATATATATATATATATATATATTTTACTTCTTTGGAACTGCTTATACTAAAATGACCTATTTACATTCTAAAATCAAATCTTAATGAACTCTATGACATTTTTAAAATCCTCATATTTTTCAAAACCTTACATATATACCTATTTCTGTTTATTCTGGGCATATTTAAATTAAAATGGTTATGTGTATATAGGAAAAATCCTTTAACTGAAAATTAAATATCAAATATAGCTTACTATAAATCAAGTGTAGAGCTATATATATATATATATATATATATATATATATATCTTAAACTATATATAAGTTCAAATTAAAATAGAGATGTTTAACATTCACTGTAAAAACTTTCTTTAATATATAGATATGTAAAAATACGATTTTCTAAATTACTTTTTCTTATTTCTCAGCATATAAGTATAATTTCTATTTATCTATAATATGTGTGCATATATAGAATTTAAATAAACAAATAGAAAAACCCTCACCTCGTCGACAAGCAACTGCCATCCTTCGCTAATCGTCGCGGCTCCACCAGCAACACGCTCGCCACCACCACGACTCAAACCCCCAAGACATCGCGTCCAATGACGACCTGATATCATGTAAACGACTATACTCACGCTCTCGAGCTTCCCACTTCCATCCATCAACGAATCGACACACACAGCCTACATCAACGCGAACCTGCGCGACTACGAGCCCCCCCAGATCTTCCCTCGACCCCACGAATACTCCTCGCATGAGCGCCCACTCAGCCTCACTGTATGATTCGAGCACAGATCCATTTTTACAAATGGATTTGAATTCGATTTTGAAATGATTTGATTTTTCTCTGTGATTTGGATCTTCAATGAAAGGAAGTAGAAATGATATTGTGAAGGATACGACTTCGTGAAATAAAAACCGAGGAAGGAAGTGATGCCTTGCGTGCGTTATTAAGGGAGGTATCGTGCACATGTTGGCTTGCTTATTTGACCAAGCTAAAGGACTATGATTTGGCCTTTAGAACAGCTAAAGCGACAATTTTGTATATATATAAAATTATTTAAATTATATCGTCTCGGTTCCGCAACTCAAAATGTCAAACTCTTATTGAGGCATGCCGCTAGGCGTTTATAATGTTAAACCCCTATTTCGAACACAAAGGAGAAGGTTTCGAATCCTAATTTGATCACATGGGGAAGATAGCTTTTTAGACCCTGTTATTAAATTGTATTTTCCATATAAATTTCAACGCGTTTATATGTCGTACGCTCACACAACAACTCCAAACACTACGAAAATTAAAACCCGATAATAATACAATATCACAGATCCAATGGAATTTGTTTCATCAAATTCCGAGACTATGACCCGGAAGGCTATTTTTACATGTCAATTTAAACCATATATTTTCAAAACTTAACAAAACATTCCCAAATTCAATTTCAACATTTTTACTATCTTCGGTACTATCAATATAAATTTTACAAGTCTTCAAATTATTTTTAACAGGCTTAAAACTGAAGATTCAATAATTTACCCAGTTTCTGTTTATTAAATCTAACGACTTAATTGCTAAATAATAATAATATTTGAATTCAAGTTAAAAATTAACTTTTAAATATTTAAAATCAATTAAATATTCAAGTTTCAAACATCCAAAAATTCCGGGTCGTCACATAATATGAATTATTTCTTATTTTTTGAATAACTTATATATGTTAAATGTGTGTTAGTATGTTAGCATATTGGTATAAACTACTATATCATATTAATAGCAAACCATATGGAATGATGATAGTGTCAATTAATAGCAAACCGTGATGCATCAATTAATAGCTAGTGTCAATATGTTAGCATATATAGTGTCAATTAACATATATAAGTTAATTTATTTTCTTAGCACTCAAAAGAATGATGATGTGGAAGTGGAGAATGAATGTAAGGTAGTTACTTTGTAGAAAAAGATTTCTTTTGCCTATTTTCATACATTATACTGATATTTAACATGTCCTTAAGCATTGATCGTATATGACATCAAATGAGGGTGTATCTTAAACTACTATAACTTGAATGGTTAAAAAAAAAATTTCTCTAATTTATATGTAGGGTGATTAGAGTAATGAATATCACGAAGGTGTGTTATCACCCGAGGCAAGCATAAATGGAGTAGGTAAAATACCTATTTGATATGCACCATCAAATACTGTCATGAAAATATGAATGGATTGGACTTTATGTATTCATTTTATTTATGATTATGGTTTTATTAAGTCAATGATCTTCTAGTAATTTTAACTTTATTGGGATATAATATTTACAACATAGGAACTTATAATTCATTTAATATTAAATTCGTAGTTATATTAGATTCTTGAAACTAACGACATGGCCACATAGGACTTGAAATCAAGATTATATTATTTTCAAAAATTGTATATTAATCTTGTGATGAACGAGGATTTCGACCCTCAAAAATCGACATCAATACCTCCACTGTATAGAATACCGAGCAATCGAGTGCCGGAAATTACCATTTCATTAGGGGTGAAGAAGAAAAAGGTGGAAGAAAATAGAAATAACAATACAGAATCTCACAATCACAGCGGAACAAAATATAATATATAATAACAGATTTTATACAAAAGAATCTATAGCTGTTTATTATTTACAATCACCGGAGTACAAAAATCAATACATCGATCTGAACAATTATAATAACTTATCATGATATACATAACTCACACAGCGGAAATAACCAAGTACGTGATGTACGTTTGAACTCCTCCAACCCCTCTCCGGAGCTCCGTAGCATTCTAAACTGAATCTGTAATACTCGATGTGACTAGAGCATTATTTTGAAATAACACCCGAGTCATTCTAGAAAACCAACGTGAGAAAACACACTCAATTTGAATTATTACTATTTTTTTCAAAATCTTTTGAAAACAAAGGTATCTCGTAAGACCACGTCACACATAAACAAGATGATTTTTTACCTTACGATAACAATTTTTTTATCAAATCGTCTGATATTATAATAATGTCTAAATCAAGTAAATAGAAAATACCTGAAATGCTTGCATCTCACCTTTCAGCATAGTTGGGCACAATCAAAACCGTATGGAACTTATTAGAGAATGGATTCCATACAATGACTGGGCACTAGGGTACCACCTATCATGGTACACTTCTAGAAAAATGTACCGAGGACCTTACTGGGATCCCCTACAACACAAGACCAGCCCTACCCATAACCCAGGTAGAACCGAATATGTTATCACCCGGGGTGTTCCCACCCTTGAAATTGAGTTCTTCCGCGCACTGTAGTGATAATATTCAAGGGTATCTAGAAAGGTTATAACATACCCTAATTGGTTGCGACCCACTTAGCCATGCCGCATAAACCTTGATTTTTAGATATTTCGGTTGATGAGGCTTGAGGCTACTATTGTCTTTCAAAACAACTTTCAGTTAGAATGCTCATTGTCCCCCAATAACGAGGTTCTGATTGCATTTGTCCATACAAGTTGTCATGGGTCTGGACAAACCGAATCACTGTCTTCTCTGTCTTCAGGGTATCCATTCATATCGTTCAAACCAGATCAAAGTGGTTTTCGGATAACTGAAACTGATCCTGGTCTCTTCGAAACGATTAACGAAATTGGCTAAAATTAATAATCGGTTATTTAACAATCAATGCACATCCATAAGCAGACATCAGGCCTTACTATAATTTTTCCAATAATTATTTTCAAATATCTTTATAAGATATATATACATATACATACATACACACACACACACACACACACACACACATATATATTCAAATCACTTCTAATATTAAAAATTGAGACAACTCAAATTCTTGTACCCATATTGGGAATTTTCAATACTTAGAAAATTTTCATTTTTTTCTTTTTCTCGAAATCCTTTACAATTTATTTGTAAACTCCATGACTAGTTTATAACGAATTCTATAAATTGTGGAATCCTTTGATAAATCCCCTTTAATATTTTCTAAAGTCCAACACATTAGTCCATAAATCCAATCTCCCCTTTTCTACTTCTTTTATGAATTCTAATTCATTTTTACTTTTGAAGTTCATTCATATTTAACTACTTTGAAAATTTCCTTACTTTTTCCCAATTCCATTTTGAGAACTCCCTTATAATTCCTTCTACTTAATAACCATTTTCCAACTCTCGAGAGGATTTATAAATAAATTTTAAACCATTACAAAACTCTATATATACATATGTAAATAAAAATAAGTATTTAAAAGAATAATAATAATTTGTTTTGAAAACATGTTAAAGAAAATATCGAAACGCTTTTTGTAATGCCCCACCCCGAGACGCACCATAGTAAAGAGAATTAACGAGTAATTCCGTCTACTAAAGAGGAGAATATGGCTGATTAAAGGCGACCATCTATAACTTTGTCTTAAACATCTACTGAATACGTTGATAAATGCAATACAATTTTCTTTTCTATCTCAATGGATCGACATACACAGTAAATGTTTAATCCAAAACTATAGGTGGTTGATGGATCTATCAGAACAAAATACAATAATTTAATGTAAAGCACATCACAGAACAGTAATCGATATCATATATATACATATACACTGATACATGTGTAGTACAATACAATATGAATACAATAAAGGTGGTACTCGACCACACCATATACATCAAATCAAATGTAAAAACATCAGAGTATGCGGAAGAAATAAACTACTCAAGCGAAAGAATAAATGATCCAACACCAACTTCAAGCTAAGTCCAATAGATGATACCTGAAACAACTCGGTCTGACCCGAGTATAAATACACTGGTCAGTCTAGCTACCCAAATCAGTCAATATCGATAATATGAAGCAGAATGGACATAGTGTTACTTCTTCTCGAATAAGGAGAAGGATTAGATAACTCATAGCTCAATACTTAAGTAACAAACGTTACCTAAGTGACTAAATACCTCGAAAGAGGCAACTCAAACTCAATACTCAAATAAAACATAAGTGCCTCATATCATTAGCGATAACCCATAATGAACTCAAATCAACTCATATAAAACTCAAGCAAAACTCAAATGGTTCGATGAACCATTACTCCAAAAAGGAGAAAACTCATCTCAATCACAAATAGAAGTCATGAAAGCAACACAAGACAACTCCATAAGAATGCGAGATATCAAACTCATAAGTAGGCCAAGGCGAATAAATCCCACACATACATCTCAATCATAAAAACTCATGGAACTCGATACGAATTCAAACTCATAAAATCTCAAACTCAATAAAGAATTCGATGCATATCCAAACTCAGAAAATCTTAACACTAATGCGCCAAAAACGGCGAATTCAAAGCTCAGAAAACTCGGATTGGCCATATCCCTGAATACAATGTCGAAGCAATGCTGCACGTGCTAAACTCAAACGGCCGAAGCCTTAGACAAGGTCGCTAACACCTTCCAAAGCAGTTCGTCCTCATGACAAGGTCGCTGACACCTTTCCAAAGCAGTTCGTCCTCATGACAAGGTCGCTGACACCTTTCTAAAGCAGTTCGTCCACATGACAAGGTCGCTGACACCTTTCCAAGCCATTTTGTCATCCCTAACAAGGTCGCTAACACCTCCAAAACAATTCGTACTTATGACAAGGTCGCTGACACCTCTCAAAGTAGTTCTGCTAGGTAAACATCGTGAATGTGTCACAAACTCACGGATAGGAACCCAAAAAGTGTTAACGTGTGTCCCATACCACACATTCGCACTTAGCGGTTTACTAGCCGTTAGTCGATGCCACACTAAAAACATCATAAAACTCAGAAAATTATATCTCACCCAGTCTCGTTGGCGAGTGATAAAGAGATACCATACTTGTCTCATCACATCGACAAGTGAAAAACATCATGATGGTTTCTCATAAACCATAAATCTCAAGATATGAAATCATAAACTCAAGACTTGCCTTATGTTATTGGCAAGTAAATAAAACATCGTGATGGTTCTCATCGATCAAACTCCTACATAGGAGATCTCAAACCATAATACTTGCCAAATATTGGTCATCTTAAATAATTCCAATAAATAGGAATTATAAAACTCAAAATACGCCATAAAATGGCAAAACATCTCAGAATCATTAAACTCAAATAGCTTCGATCGTACAAGTCCGAAATTAACCGAAATAGTAAACGCACGTGTCCCATACCACGTGTTTTACTAAATCATTTAATTCTCTTTCTTATACATTCGAATAGTACAAAAATGTGTGTTTTATATTTAAAATAGTTTACTAGAGAAAACAAGCTTTTAAAACTTTTTTTTCCTTTCCAAAAAGATTAATAAAATCAATATTTGAAGTTCCTTTATTATAGGAAATAAGTAAATTTTATATTAGAAGAATAATTTTAAAATACTATATAATAATAATTTGAAATTTTCATATATTTCAAAAATCACTTCAAAAATGGTTAGTGGAAACCATGCTCGAAAATAAAGAAAAACAAGAAAGATAACTCAAGACCGATAACTTGAGTTCAATACGAATTCAATTCAAATTTAACCCTAAATCAATTCAAATTCAATTAAAATTTCAAATTCAAATTCTTCAAATATAGCTAGCCTATTGATAGGCATCATAACTCTCAAAACATCTCAAAACAACATCAAAATCGAATAAGAATGAGAGCAAAAATAAACTAATACAATTCTCGGGTCAATAATTGTTTTGTTGTCCTTTTGCTCTCGCAACAGCGACAAACAAACACAGTTTTGATCAAGCAAACCTCAAAATTTCAAGAAATACAAAACATGAAACTTTTAGTACAAAGTTTAGGCTTTCCGGAACATCTAAGATTATTAAATTTGGATAAGAAATGAGAAAGTTATGATAAAAGTAGTTCAGAGATCTAAATTCAACACCGCTGTCATTTTGATCTCGGGATAGCAACGATCAAATGCAGTTTTGATCAACATAACTTCAGAATTTCAAAAATCTCAAAACATGAAACTTTTAGAAAAAATTCTTAGCTTTCCAGAACATTAATGATTATTGAATTTGGATAAAAATTAAAAAAGTTATGCTTAATTTAGTTTCAGATTCAACAACAGAGCAAATAATAGTTTTGCTCTCGAGATTACAATAGAAACACTCAAATTTGAAATAGATAACTTCAAAATTATGAAAAACACAAAACATGAAACTTGTTATAGTATATGATCTAAGCTTTCCAAAACATCTAATATTCTTAAATTTGGTTAATAAACGAAAGAGTTATGCTTAAATTACTAACAATATTAGTACTGAAATTTGACAGGGCAGAGACTATTACTCTGTTAAAAAACGGATTTTGACCAAGAAATCTTCAAAATATGAGAAAGTAACTGAAACGAAAGTTCTTCCATACAAAATTATGTTTCTACTGCAAAAAGGTTCAACACAATTGGAATTACCAATTAAAAGTTATGTCCATTTTACTTTCAGGTATTAACTGGGAAATGTTTTATATGGCTGTGTTATAACATTAGTTTCAAACTCAATTTCGACCAATTTAACAGAAGAATTTCGAAATATGATTAAAATAAAACTTGTAGCTAATTGAAATAGCTTTCAAACAAAAAAAGGTTGAGTCAATTTTGATTAGTCTACCTTATATTATCGTTGTTTTGCTGCAGCTACTTTTTGTTATCTAATTTCCATCAAACAATAACACAAAAATCACATAAGTTTTCAACCAAATTTCACACAATTAAATCAAAAATCATTCAAATAATAATGTGCAGCAAACAAAGATTTAGAAATAGGCATGTGAGTGATTAACTCACCTCTATCCTTTAATTCGCCAATCGTTATTATCAGTTCAGCCCAAATTTCCAAACTAGTAAACCCTAAACAAAAATCAATCCAAAATATGCACAAAAGCCCTAATTTAGTTTGCTGTAAATTGAGAATTCAAATCATTGAGATGTATTTAAGATAGAGATGATTACCTGCACAAATAAGCTCCTAAAGATGTTTAATTTACCATGAATTGAAGAAGAGATTTGATTTTTCTCTCTAGGTTTTGAAAGAGGAATTGAGTTCTCTGGAGGGTTAGAGAAGAGAATGAAAATGTACGTACTGTAACTTTCCTCTTCTCATTTCTTAGGTTAATAGGCCAGTAAAGAATATTTGCACTAATTGGGCTAAGATCCAACAAAATAAAAGAAATAAGATTATGTTTTTTTTTTACTTAATCACTTAACCAAGTATGTTAAGAAATGAACATATCAATATTTCAAGCTCTACTTCTTTAAAAATTATGAAATTCATTACTTATGATAATAAAAATGTTTTATATCCAATTAAAAGATGATTTACATAATTAGAACATATTTATTATCATATTTCTCTATTTAAAGAAAATAACAAATTTACATTATTAATTACAAAACTCATTGTAATTAACACTATAAATTACAAAAAAATCACAATTTTGTGTCATAAAATTCTATAACTCATTTCAAATATAGTTTTATGCTCAACTTATATTTTTAAACTCAATTCCATCATTTTATTAAATATATCCCATTTTAAAAGTAATTATTCCTTTTTTAAAAAATAATATTAAATGAAGTAAAGAGCAATAATTAACAAAATTATTGCATTAACTCTAAATAAAACACATTTTCCTCATTTTATCCTTAAATATATTTCTTATTCCCAATAAACAATTTAATTTCCTCTTTAATTATTAATTTACGCTATTAAATTATAACTGCCGTTATAATTTAATATTTTCATGTAATCGCAAAAACTAGGGTTGTTACAGACTCCTCCCCTTACAAAAATTGCGTCCCCGCAATTTTCTAGAAAAAGAGCTGTAAAAACATAAAAGATACAATCATCGAAGGGTAAAGACAAGCTCGAATTCCAAATAATTCATACTCTCAATATAGAATGGTAGAAAGAAATAAGGAAAACTCATTTGGTTAATTCAATGGCCTATCATATGCTAATATAGTGATTAGCAAACCATCGAATTTTCCAAGAACTCGAAAGAGTTTCAAAGATATCTCGTTTTGAATCAAAACTCAATAAGATGCTCAACAATTAATCAATTGAAAATGATTGATTTCACAAAACTCTACGAATAGAGTCGGGATCAAACTCACTTAAAGCCGAACTCTAAGCAATAAAGATGATCATCAATAGGATTTTCCGCATAAAGATACGGAAAGAACATCCTCACAATAGAGTACAAACAATAGATAAGATAGGTAAATCAGAAAATGAGTTCTTATAGGGCCACCAAACTCGAACGACCATGAAAATGCATGTCGTTGTTATTAACTCAAGGATAGAATATACATAAGAGACAAGGATATAAGCTCGAATTACTTTTAAATCCAAGATATTTATAATTTTTAAATCTCAACATCTTTTATATTTAAAATCTCAATTTTCAACATTTGAAAATTTTCTAATTCTTTATTATATTACTTAGTAAGTAATTTAAAAATCAAATTAAAAGTCCAAATTTCTTATCTACTTCAAAATTAATTTCCAAAGAAATTTATAGATCCATAATAATAATCTTCAAAATAAATTGAGGGTTTAAATTCTCTTTACTTTTTTTTTAAACCACCTAAATAGTTTAAAAACAATCTTCAAGTTCTCTTATAACTTTTCTCTTAAAACATCCAATGTATATAATATAGATTCTAAAATCCCAAAATATACTTTCAATAAAGTATAGCTCGAGAATAATCTCACTTATTCTCATCTTTAAAATTTCAAAATAAATAAATGGCATTGCCTCTCCATTGAATCTCAAATAAATAGATATATCTGTTGGCTGCAGAGTTGACCGAACGATCAAAACTGCCTCGCCACTCTATTACTCATCTCTAAATCAATGGCTGCAGTTACCATTAAAAAATAAATTTAATATTTAATCTCAAAATATTATTTTCAAAATCTCAATCCTTAAAACACAAATCTTGGGGTTTGATTGCCTCATCATAGCATTTAGGAGATTCCTATCGATAACGTTGATCAGGCGTATCGACCAGAACTCTTAACTACTCGATGGATAACCCAACACTCTCAAATTATTTCTATGAAAGAATACTGCTCATATAAATATATTCTCAAAACATTCTTTGATTTTTAATATATCTCAAAACTCCAATTTCTCTTGTTAAAACTCATATTTATATAGCTTCAAACCTCAAACCAAAGAACATTAAGAGAATGCATCGAGATATTCCCAGAATATTCGATTCTCAAAATCAACAAAAGGAGATAGAGCGTTCGTCAATCTTACGATGTCACGAGCCACTTCCAAAAATCATCAAGATATAGGATAAGAAAGATATTCTTCTCGAAGGAGAAGAAGCATACAAACCACAAATCATTACTTCATACAAAGTAATGCTACAAAGGATAACACCGATCGAGTATTCGGAAAGGATAACTTAAAGAAACTGAATGATAAACTCAATCAAACTCGAATAATCTAGAAACTCACCTCATTCCTTAGTGGATGTCCTCATGGAAGGATAGCCGAAGGCTAAAAGCTAAAAATAAGGTTAATTCAACGCTCAATTCCCCGTTTGGATATCAAACCCAAACGGACTCATCAAAACTAAACAAAGTCACCTTGATTGGAATTCGAGTTATATCAACAACATCTCGATACTCAAGAGTGAATTCAGAAACTTCGAAATCATCATTAACATTCCAAAGTGATAGAAATAATAAACCAATCAAAATAGGAAACCTAAATATACAATAGGATCCTAAAAAACAAAGGATTGGACTTAATATCAAATAGGTCAATCCATCTCAAATCAAATGCATCTCAAGATCGTGAGTAACAAACAAATACTTAATAAAGCAGCAACAAATAGAAAACTCAAAATGCTTAGAACAAGCCAATCGTTATGGATCCCTCCAATAGGATTCACTACTCTCAAAGGAACACAATAAGAATACTATAAGAAATCAATAAGCTTCATCGATACGAACTCACTCGCATCGTCAGAAATAAGAATAGAATAATCCCAAATAAGATTATTCATAAGATAAGATGACATCCAACTTTATTATGGAATACTACGGAATACAATGTATATTTTCCTAGACATATTCCATCTCAGCAATCCCAAAACCCAAAAAAGAATCAAGGCTCGATTCGAAAACAAGCTCGAATAAAGGACAATGATTCACTAGCATCGTACTTCGAGGTATCATGATATGCGTACTGTTCTGTGTTTATTCTACTTTGTTCTGATCACAGCTCTGATACCAAGCTGTAACGCCCCACCCCGAGACCTACCTTAGTAAAGAGAATTAACGAGTAATTCCGTCTACTAAAGCGGAGAATATGGCTGGTTAAGGGCGACCATCTATAACTTTGTCTTAAACATCTACTGAATACGTCGATAAATGCAATACAATTTTCTTTTCTATCTCAATGGATCGACATACACAGTAAATGTTTAATCCAAAACTATAGGTGGTTGATGGATCTATTAGAACAAAATACAATAATTTAATGTAAAGCACATCACAAAACAGTAATCGATATCATATATATACATATACACTGATACATGTTTAGTACAATACAATATGAATACAATAAAGGTGGTACTCGACCACACCATATACATCAAATCAAATGTAAAAACATCAGAGTATGCGGAAGAAATAAACTACTCAAACGAAAGAAGAAATGATCCAACACCATCTTCAAGCTAAGTCCAATAGATGATACCTGAAACAACTCGGTCTGACCCGAGTATAAATACACGGGTCAGTCTAGCTACCCAAATCAGTCAATATCGATAATATGAAGCAGAATGGACATAGTGTTACTTCTTCTCGAATAAGGAGAAGGATTAGATAACTCATAGCTCAATACTTAAGTAACAAACGCTACCTAAGTGACTAAATACCTCGAAAGAGGCAACTCAAACTCAATACTCAAATAAAACATAAGTGCCTCATATCATTAGCGATAACCCATAATGAACTCAAATCAACTCATATAAAACTCAAGCAAAACTCAAATTGTTCGATGAACCATAACTCCAAAAAGGAGAAAACTCATCTCAATCACAAATAGAAGTCATGAAAGCAACACAAGACAACTCCATAAGAATGCGAGATCTCAAACTCATAAGTAGGCCAAGGCGAATAAATCTCACACATACATCTCAATCATAAAAACTCATGGAACTCGATACGAATTCAAACTCATAAAATCTCAAACTCAATAAAGAATTCGATGCATATCCAAACTCAGAAAATCTTAACACTAATGCGCCAAAAACGGCGAATTCAAAGCTCAGAAAACTCGGATTGGCCATATCCCTGAATACAATGTCGAAGCAATGCTGCACGTGCTAAACTCAAACGGCCGAAGCCTTAGACAAGGTCGCTAACATCTTCCAAAGCAGTTCGTCCTCGTGACAAGGTCGCCGACACCTTTCCAAAGCAGTTCGTCCTCATGACAAGGTCGCTGACACCTTTCCAAAGCAGTTCGTCCACATGACAAGGTCGCTGACACCTTTCCAAGCCATTTTGTCATCCCTAACAAGGTTGCTAACACCTCCAAAGCAGTTCGTACTTATGACAAGGTCACTGACACCTCTCAAAGCAGTTCTGCCACGTAAACATCGTGAATGTGTCACAAACTCACGGATAGGAACCCGAAAAGTGTTAACGTGTGTCCCATACCACACATTCGCACTTAGCGGTTTACTAGCCGTTAGTCGATGCCACACTAAAAACATCATAAAACTCAGAAAATTATATCTCGCCCAGTCTCATTGGCGAGTGATAAAGAGATACCATACTTGTCTCATCACATCGACAAGTGAAAAACATCATGATGGTTTCTCATAAACCATAAATCTCAAGATATGAAATCGTAAACTCAAGACTTGCCTTATGTTATTGGCAAGTAAATAAAACATCGTGATGGTTCTCATCGATCAAACTCCTACATAGGAGATCTCAAACCTTAATACTTGCCAAATATTGGTCATCTTAAATAATTCCAATAAATAGGAATTATAAAACTCAAAATATGCCATAAAATGGCAAAACGTCTCAGAATCATTAAACTCAAATAGCTTCGATCGTACAAGTCCGAAATTAACCGAAATAGTAAACGCACATGTCCCATACCACGTGTTTTACTAAATCGTTTAATTCTCTTTCTTATACGTTCGAATGGTACAAAAATGTGTGTTTTTTATTTAAAATAGTTTACTAGAGAAAACAAGCTTTTAAAACTTTTTTTTTCCTTTCCAAAAAGATTAATAAAATCAATATTTGAAGTTCCTTTATTATAGGAAATAAGTAAATTTTATATTAGAAAAATAATTTTAAAATACTATATAATAATAATTTGAAATTTTCATATATTTCAAAAATCACTTCAAAAATGGTTAGTGGAAACCGTGCTCGAAAATAAAGAAAAACAAGAAAGATAACTCAAGACCGATAACTTGAGTTCAATACGAATTCAATTCAAATTTAACCCTAAATCAATTCAAATTCAATTAAAATTCAATTTCAAATTCTTCAAATATAGCTAGCCTATTGATAGGCATCATAACTCTCAAAACATCTCAAAACAACATCAAAATCGAATAAGAATGAGAGCAAAAATAAACTAATACAATTCTCGGGTCAATAATTGTTATTGCTGTCCTTTTGCTCTCGCAACAGCGACAAACAAACACAGTTTTGATCAAGCAAACCTCAAAATTTCAAGAAATACAAAACAGAAACTTTTAGTACAAAGTTTAAGCTTTCCGGAACATCTAAGATTATTAAATTTGGATAAGAAATGAGAAAGTTATGATAAAAGTAGTTCAGAGATCTAAATTCAACACCGCTGTCATTTTGATCTCGGGATAGCAACGATCAAATGTAGTTTTGATCAACATAACTTCAAAATTTCAAAAATCTCAAAACATGAAACTTTTAGAACAAATTCTTAGCTTTCCATAACATTAAAGATTATTGAATTTGGATAAAAATCAAAAAAGTTATGCTTAATTTAGTTTCAGATTCAACAACAGAGCAAATAATAGTTTTGCTCTCTGGATTACAATAGAAACACTCAAATTTGAAATAGATAACTTCAAAATTATGAAAAACACAAAACATTAAACTTGTAATATATGATCTAAGCTTTCTAAAACATCTAATATTCTTAACAAGGAATGGCTCTACAGTCCTTATTTTCAATGTATGTATACAAATCATCCCTCCCTTTTTAGTTTTGTAAATTTAGTCCCTCTTATTAACATTTGCTTATTTTATTCCCGTTATACCCTTGGTTTTGTTTTACAGACCTTTTTCATTTTGTCTTTTTCCTTGCAGTCAAATTTCGTTCTCGCGCATATTTTCTCCATCCTCCTGAATCTCGTTACTCATTTTCGCGCATTGCTTCTATTTGAATTCACAATTTCCTTTTCCATTATTTGAATTCTCAATTTCCTATTCTCGTAACTTGCTATGATTCTGCGTTCGATCTAGGGTTTACTTATCTAGGTATTGAATTTTGTCAGGATCGTGTAATTTTATATTGCTTTTTATTTTTGTTTTAATTTAGCTTCCTTTTGTTTTGTTTACAGTTGCTTATATCATTTCTTCAACTATTTTCTGGTAGTATGGATCTGAACATTCCTGTTACAAGGTACATATTATTTGATTCTGTTTAGTTTTTTAAATTTTGCATTTGCAACTTCTCTTTGTTCATATGTTTATATTGATTTATAGTTTGTATTTGCCTCTGTTAAAATATTAAAACTGCAATATTACTTGCATTTAATGTTTTTCTATTTTTTTAAGCTCATTTGTTTGTTCATATCTGTATATTTATTTTCATTATGTATATATTCTGTTCAAATATTAAAAATGCAATTCGACTTGCATTTTATCTTTTTCATTTCTCTTATGTGTATTTGTTCTTTGTTTATATGTGTATATTTCTTTACAATATGTATCTATTCTTTTAAAATATTAAACCTGCAATATGACTAATATTTTATCTTTTTCCATTTGTTTATGTGTATTCCTTCTTTGTTTACATTTGTATGTTTCTTTATATTATGTATATATACTGTTAAAAAACTAAAACTGCACTATGACTTGCATTTTATATTTTTTAGTTCACTTATGTGTATTTCTTCTTTGTTTTCATGTGTAATTTTGTTTACAATATGTATCTACTCTGTTAAAATACTAAAATTGCAATATGACTTGCATTTTATCTTTTTCAGTTTGCTTATGTGCATTTCTTCTTTGTTCATATGTTTATCTTTCTTTACAATATGTATCTATTCTTTTAAATATTAAAACTGTAATATTACTTGCATTTTACTGTGGAATTGTTGTAGATTATCATGTTTTGTTTAAAATGCTTCTTTTTTTTATTATAATTTTGTTTAGGTTTGTTTTATTAACTGTTTTTTAGTGTCTGCAAATTACTCTGTTCATGTTTATTTTATTTTACGCTTATAATATTGTTTTTGGCAATCTGATATTTAAGACTAAATTTTCTCTGTTCTGTCTTGTGTATGTGTATTTATGAAATGTTGGTTCATTTGCTTCATGATAAGCCTTTGTAATGGATTGTCAAATTTATCAGTCAATTTCAAGTTATCGAAACATATTAATACCTTGCAATTTTCTGGTGATTTTTTCTTTTCAGAGCTCAGAAACTATTTTTATAACAGCTATTGATTCTATATTTTTTTATAGTTTGACTTATCAACAAATTTTTTATTAAACTGATGGATGTGGTTGGCAAATTTGTACAATTATTTAAATCTGCAAAAGCCAATTCAAAAGGGATGGTTTTGGAGACATATCAATGTTCACATGTTAAACTTTGTATGAAAAACTCATTTTGCATTATTTAATAGTTGAACTGAATAATAAAATGCAGTGCTTGCATGGAATATGTAGTGGGAATTTCTTATTCATTGTTTGTGGATCTTCTTTCTCTGTTGTTGCAGTCTGCTGATAATTTAATGTCTTCTTTTTGTTTTTTTGCAGTTCCGATGATAACAGTGACGGTGTTTTGGTTGTATTCGTTAATAAGGGTATTAGTTATAGCAAGAGAATAGCTGTTGGTTTTTCTCTGCATGATTTGAAAGTTAGTCTATGCGATGTATTCCAAGAATATGTACCTTCTTCTTTGGAGTTATCTTTTACTTTGGAAAACAAAATTCGAATTATCGAAACAGATTCCGACTTGCAATCTAGATTGTGTCTTTCTATGTTTAGACATGAAGACTATTTTCATATTGATGTTAATCTAAGCATGTCTTCTGAAGATGTTGATATCAGTAGTAATTCAGCAATTACTACCATCAGTTCTACAAATAATGTTTCAAGTTTTGCTTCCACTATGTCTACTGGTAATGCTCGTTGTGATTTAAAGTCTCTTTTGAAGAAAGACTGTTCTATTCCTGTATTTACTGAAAATGGTCAGTTATTCCCTGGAGGCATTAGTGAGTTTAAGCTCAAATTGATTTTGTACTGTCTTCGTGGTGGTTATAGGGTGAAGATGATTAAAAATGACATTGTTAGAGTAACTGCAAGATGTTCTAGAGTTGGTTGCCAATTTCGTGTGCATGCATCAACTAAATTTAATCTTCCAGACTATTTTGTACTTAAAACTAGTAATCTTGTTCATTCTTGTGTGCTGGTGTTGTTGATATCAATCATCCACCTATATCAAGTAAACTTGTTAAAAGATTGGTGATCGATTTTATTCGTAGTAATCCTCTTACTAGAACCAAAGACATAGTTGATCATTTTAGAAATGAGTATGATATTATACTCAGTTACTACTTTGCCTACAAAGGAAAGCAATTAGCAATAGAAGAAATTCATGGTTCTATTGCTTTGTCCTATCATCAGCTTAATTGGTATGTTGGTGCTTTGAAGAAAACTAATCCTGGAAGTTATATTAATTTGGAACTTAACCCATACAATTCCCAATTTGAACGAATATTTATAGGTCTTGAAGCTTGTAAGAAAGGTTTTGTGTATTGCAGACCTATGATAATTCTTGATGGTACATTTATGAAAGGAAAAAATTATGGTTGCTTAATGTCTGCAACTGCAAAGAATGGAAATGACGGTATGTATTATTTTTCTATTTTTTTATTTATCTGCACAATAATGAACTGATGTTATATATTTATCTATAGCATATTACAAAGATGGAAATTATGGTTTGCATTTTTTATTGTAACAAGCACTACTAATATCTTCTATATTTTTTCCTCTTATTTGGTGCAAGTTTGCTGAAATATGCCATATGAGCCTGCAACAACAAAAAACATGTTTATTTTCAAAATTTTGTTTATAGCAAAAAAACATGTTTAAATCAAAACAACAAATTTCCTATATCAAAATTAGAAATCTCGGTTTTTTTTGAAACAAAATGCAATTTGTTATTCCTAAACATGTTATATGTTGTTTCATATAGTGTGTTTGTTCTATGTTAGTTCAAAGTACACATTGGAAATGGATGTGTTGTCAGTTGTATGGGGTATGTAGGACAGTTTTGTTGAGGGGCAATAAATGCTTATGGCAGTTATATACTTTGCACAGAGAATGGATGGACTTGACAGGCAGTTTGGGGTTTTGATGGGTGTACTATTGTGTGTAGATGAGTCTGAAGGGAAGTTTTTCTGTAGTTGTAGTTTTATGGTGAGGAAGTGGGCTGGTATGGTAGGATAGTTTACTAAATGTGATGTGTGTTTAGATTTTTTTGTGAGGAGCAGGTAAAGTGAATCTGTTTGTATTTTTATATGGTCATGGTAGTACAATTTTGGTTTGCAGCAGTTCGGTAGGTGGTGATGGAGCAATAATGTAGTTGTGGTTTGTAGTATGGTTTGTTTGGTGTGCACTTGCTGAATGTGTAGAAGTAATAGCTACTGTGAAGTTGTATGTCGGATAGAAAGGTAGAGTATAATGATTGCAAGGTACTGTGAAGCAAGTTGAAGATGGCAGTTAAATGGTAGTTTGATTGGGGTATGATGGTTAAGTCATGATGGTAATGGTTCATCAGAGGGTATAGGTGGTGGTCTGAGGCAATGTACATATGTGGCAGGGGCAAGTGTTTGAAAATGTTGATTGAGGAAGAAATAAATTGGTTTGAAGTGGTTTGGAGTGATGATCTGGTGTGGTTTGAAGTGGTGTTCTGGTGTAGTTTGGTATTGGAGTTGTATAATGTTATATGTTAGTGGTACTGCAGAAGTAAGGATATGGTAGAAATCATAATTGATAGTGTACATGAATGTGATGTCAGTAGTAGTTAGATGGTGGAGTAGATTATGGTGGTTGAGAAGTGCAGCCAGTTGTAGTTGTGGAGATTGTTTTGTGATTTCTGGGAATGGAATGGATATGAACTTGCAGTGATAATGTATGTTAAGTGTGAGTTTATATGCAAGTGAAGGCTTTGAGGCAGTAGTCTTGTTTGATGTGTAATGTATGAATGTGTGTTTAGTGACGCTACTGCAGTATTTATCAACCATTATATGTCTGAATGAAGGTGTTTGACGTATAATTGTGCACAGGCAACAGAAGTTGCAAGGTTGTAAGCAGTTTGATGAAGGTGGTTGGAGTAGTAGTGGTTGTTATATGACAGAGATGATGGTGGTCGGGCAATATATGTTAAAGTGGCAGATAAGTGAATAATGTAGGGGTTGTACAGTTGTAAATGTGTTATGTATGTGTGGTTTGTTTTGTGTGATGTGATATTGTTTGGTGGCTGTGCACTGTACGTGGGAGGGTAGTGGTGGTTGCTGTAAGATGTGAGGTGCACAGAGTTGATGGTCCAGAGTTGTGTATTAGTTGTTTGCATGGTGATGGGGTTTGGGATGTTGTTGATCAGTGGGGATGCAGTGGATGGTATTGGAATTTTCAGGTGTTGGTGGAGGGTTACAGAAAGATGGAACTCGTTAGATTTTGAATGCAAATGGTTGTGTTATACAGGTTCATTTACTGATATGCACAGGGGATTGTAATCATGTACTGTGTTTCATCATGTCAGATAAAGCAGTATATATTTTACATCTATTTAAAATATGTTAACCAACATACCAAAATCATGGTATACAATTTTGTTTTGTTAAAGTTTTGAATTTTTTTTAACCATGTTTGTTATATTCTATTATAATATTAGTAATTATCTAATTAATTTTATTGTTATCTGAAAATTCAATTTAATTTTCTATTGTATTCAGGTTTTTTCCCAATAGCTCATGCTATAGTGTCAGGAGAAGATGAAAGCAATTGGTCTTGGTTTCTTTCTAATTTACAATCGATGTTGTCAGATGATCGAATTATAACGTTTATGTCAGATAGGCATCCAGCTATTATATCTTCTGTTTTGAAGTTGTTTCCCAATTCTTGTCATAGCTATTGTATATACCATATGAAAAACAATTTGCGTGCTATGTTGGGAGGTGATCCTAGAAAGGAATGGATAGTTAAGCTGTTTGTTGATGTTGCATATGCTTCTACTCATTCAAAGTTTGATGGGGCATTGAAATTGTTCAGAGATTTTGGGGGTAATGTGGCTTCTAAATTTCTTAATGGAGTTAAATTTGAACACTTTGCAAATGCTTTCTTTCCAGGGAAAAGGTACGGTGAAATGGCATCTAATATTGCCGAAAGTTTCAATTCATGGGTTATTGAAGAAAGCCATCTTCCAATAACATCTTGTCTAGACTCTGTTCGAATTAAAATTATGGATCAAATTTCTAAACGTCGACAATCGAGTCAAACATGGAAAACTGAAATTTGTCCAACTATGGAAAAGCGTTTGAATTCTTTTATTAGTTTGGGTCGTGGTTGGATTGTCAAGAAATATGATGAATATTGTTTTGAAGTATTGTCTAAAGAATCACAGCATGTTGATCTTTTACATCATTGGTGCAGCTGTAATATGTGGACTATTGATGGCTTTCCTTGTCCACATGCTATTCGAGCTATTAGATCTCAAAGTTTGAATGTATATGAGTATATTGATCAGTATTTTTCTACTGCATACTTTCATGCATCATAGTTTTTTCCTATATCTCCTGTTCCAAATACTGATAAGCCTGAAGTTCTTTCAAAAAATCTTGCCATTTGTCCACCAATTCCTAAACGTGGCCCTGGTCGTCCAGCTATCAAGCGAAAACCTTCCATTGGAGAAGCTAAAAAGAACCGAAAATGTGGAAAATGTCGAAAGTTTGGTCACAACAAGAGCACTTGTCCTTTAGTTAATAATTCAGTTGTTCTAAGTTGAAGATTTCTAAATAGTTTATTTGGCCATGTACTGTTTTAAATTTGAAATTTTATTTTTATTTCAATAGATTTCAATGCATTGATTGATTTGAAACTGGCGTGAAATTTGTTTTTTTGGAAATATGTTATGTTAATGTTATTATCAAAATAAAACTGGTGTTAGTTCAGTTATACCATTAAAAAGTACATTGGTTAGCATGTATTCTTGGTGTGGCTGTATATATGATTCCATGAAGATATTCTGTGAATCAAATGAGGCAGACTTTGTGTTATAGGCTGCTATGATTGCTGCATATAATTTTCATGGACATAGTTCTGAAGCAGTAGATCTTTTTGAAAAGATGGTTGAAGCATGAACAGAACCAACTGAGATCACGTTCTTAAGTTTGTTATATGCCTGTAGTCATAGTGGATTGAAAGATAAAGAAAAGGAGTATTTTTATCTAATGAAGGAAAATAATGGACTGGTTCCCTCATTGTAGCATTACGCATGTTTTATCCTTTTAAAACATGAATTTGCATTTCTCAAACCAACGGTGCCGGTCAGTATATGTTTTTAACATCCATATGCAATTAAGACATTGTTCATAAATTCTTGAGAGAATATACACTTTTTATACCTTAATTAAAACAGGCTGAAGTATTGTATCAGTAATTCAGATTGACTAAATGCTTGCTGTGATAATATTTGTATTCACTGAAATTGGAGTACTGTTATTTTGATTTTGGTCATCAAAATTATAGAACAAAACAAAATATTATCCCAGCAAAAATTTATCATTCATCAATCACATAATTGAACATACATATCTACAATGATACTTTTTCCAGATATCAATCTCTTTTCAGATATCAAATAAACAAGCATTTTCAGATTTCAAACATACATATCCACAATGATACTTATAATTCAACAAACTGTTTTTAGATATCAAACAAGTAAGCATTGTACCAAAAAACTGTTTCCAGACATCAAACAAACTAGTGTACTTTATCAGACATACAACTAACATAAACTACCATTAAATCACACAAATTGTTTCCACATATCAGAATAACATAAGTTCTTTCCTAATATCGTTCAGATAAATTTTTCTGTACTTCCTTCCCATCCATATTTTGCATCAGATAGAATAACATACGACAAATATTCTCTTTGTTCATTGAAATCCTCTGTAGTTGTCAGGTAGTGTTTATATGAACAAATCTTCATATACAGGATGACATCAATTGCACTTGTTTCTCTGCAATAAGTTTTCAAATTTCAAGTTAGAACTATGAATATGTACATATATGTGTACATACAACTTATTAAATATAATATATCTGATCTCACTACCAAAAAACAATAATGATGATCTATACAGGAACCAGAATTTGAGTCAATCGGTTGCTGTCATTTTGCTTCTTATTATAAATTAAAGGTTAACTGGCAATGAAATATCTTATATACACACAAGTATGAATGTACTCAACTTGCAATTTTATCTGTAAAAGCCTACGGCGTTTACTTTTTAAAAAAGATTCCATTACATTTTTCCTGAAAATAGCCAAATTGCATACAAGTTTCACAATTTCGTGAAGTTACCAGCATAAGGGGAGAATGTGCATTCAACCTCCAATGAAATAGACTGCAATAATTTGCTAGTCTTCTCCATCTTATCTATGATTTGTAATGTCTGAATGTCCCAACTGGATTGTTGTAAAATACGTCACTCCTATTTTACCTAATAATTTTTAGGTTTAATCAATCAACTTTTCATGTGGATTATTATGTTCATGTACTGACACATTTTTCACCACTTCAAATATCAACAATCATAACAATGACGACGGCAGTGGCAACAAAAATAATAATCAATATTATACATGATCAAATTTCATCATTACAACCACTTATTGTGATTAAAGCCTAAATTGCCATATTAAACTCTATGCCATATTAAGACTCTAAACATGATATTGCCGATATAAAAAACTAAAACATTCCACTTAGTGACATAAGAAATAATAAGTTCAGGGTTTAGATGTATGATTATGGGACGATAATACGTGGAGACACAGTACTACATGCATTATTGACATTAAGGCACAAATATTTAAATCTGGATACATTATTAATTGATATTAAGCTACCAAAATACAAAAAAAAAATTCACATTAGAAAACCTAAAATTCCGATCCAACATGTTTTAAAGTATCGTTACTTTTAATTTTCATTACACATTACTTTCAAATTTAGATATTTTGCAAGTTGTAGCTGTCTGGGTAAATTTTAAACAGACAACTGATGTACACAGGAATTTATATGTCTGATGCGGCAATCATAGCTCGAACTCTTGATTTTTGGGAAACAATGTGTTTATGAACAATATATCTGGCTAATCATATATTTGTCTTGGTTGATCCTAAATATTAAATGTTCCTACAATTCAAATATATACTAAACTAAATAAATATAAACGAGCATGTGATAAATTCCTCATATTTTAGTAAACAACGATAAGACAAACATCCCAACAATAAATTAAATCATTTGCTATTGTCCATATATATTATTGGGCATCTTTACCAACTAATCAATATTTTGCAGACCACGGCGTAAATGTGATCAGGTATGCGAATTGTCTAACCAAAAGTCTTATTTGTGTTTTAAAATATATTTTTATATATTCATTTTATGAACTTTCAATGTGATTATATTATATTCGAATTTAGCTTTTTGAAATATTTCTGTTATACAATTTGTAAAATGAAAATGTACAAATATATTATTTTTTGCTTACATGTCAGGAAATTGCCTGCGTGATGCTTCATCTTGTAACAGCACCATTTTTTTTCTTTTTGTACTTGTTCCCATTTCCTTCAATATTTCATTCATTGCAATAAGTGCATTCTCCTTTTGCAGTAAACAAATATGTTTTTAACATTAGTATTGTAAAATATACATACAAGAAAATAATAACCATATGCTGCAATACTAGCTGTGTACCAAAAATGTGTCATGTATTTAAGATACTATGTTTATATTTGATAACAAGATGATACATCTACCAGACAAGTATATGCAATGTAATGGAACTACAACAGTACAATCTGGTGTTATGAAATACATAATATTTCACTACAAATTTTGGTAGTTAATTATTGTTATATACATGAGATTTGATAGAGGGGAGAAGTGAGACACCATAACCTATATATAAGTATATACATTATATTAGAGCCTAAATAAGATGAATGAATGCGACAATAGCTCTTTAATAATGTTATTAAAAAAAACCCTTTTGCTTATTGTTACTTTTGTTTTTACTAGTATATTATCTAACCGATCATAAGTTTAATTCAACCCATAAAGAGTGGAGTATCATCCCTTGTGATAATCACTACTACATCCCTAATATGGTGAGTGTTGTCACTTAATCCTCAATTGTACCATGCTTAACAAATTTTCAGTGTATTTGTGCATCAAGATTGTCGACGATGTATATTAGGACAATAAATCATCACTTAATATGCTTGCTTTATATTGGTGTAAGTCAAGATGGTTATGCCATCTTGGGTTTTATCATCACTCGCTGTTTAGTTATTTCCTTACCATAATTATTAGTTCCACCTTAACTCAATTGATCTCACACTTAATCTCCAGAGTTATATTTTAATGACAAAAGAGCTGCATCGTCACACTTACTACTATTATTTTACAATTTTCTATGCCAATGCAGTGTAAATTTTTAGCCAATTAGTTTTGTACATCTAGCCAACGTAATTATTTGCAGAACTTTGAAAATGTATATTCTACATGATAGTAGTTGCAGATAGTAAAATAAAAATGTATATTTTAACAGAACCAGCAGAATTAAATTTAATACTCCGAACATAAATAATTATTTTAGGTGAAAAATGGTGATGCTATTAAAAGCTTGGGACAGGTTATGTATTTTTTTATTTAAGTTATAAATACTCTCTTTTTTTGAATAATTTAACAAATCATAGTCAAATATACTTTGTAAATACTACTTTGAACTGTCTTATGCACTACTATGAACTACAATATCAAATCGATTAATGGTGGCTTGATATAATAATCATATGGCTTGATATAATAATAATATGGCTTGTATTACTATGGTTTGTAAAAAAAATTTAGATAATTTTGGCATCTATAAATTGATATGTTCAACTTGACAATAATACATATGTCTTCTAACAATTATGTAAACAAAATTAAACTTGTAATCCAAAATAAATATTGCTTACTATCATATTTGCTTTTGCTACATAATTGTCAGGTCTTGCTTTGACAGAATTAAAATGGCGCTATTCCTGCTTCTGAAGATAGTACACAAGAAGTGTCCAATGCTTATTCAAATGTCTAATAGGGAAAAATAGGAGTTCAGTTGGTTTTTCATTTGACAGTAATTTGTCTCTTAAATGTTTTTTGATCAGTTCATTGTTTTTTGCCTTTACTGTCAGTGATGCCTGCAAAATATGCAAATGTTAGTTCACACTAAATTATTACTTGGTGTATGTAAAATATTAGTAACAAGGAGATATAATAACTTACCACTTCATCTGATCTGAAGTAGACATTTTGCTCATTTGTTTTTCTTGCAATGTTTATTATATACCAATTAAAAATCTGTATATAATATAATAACATTGTTATATCAGAATTTAAAAAAAAATAACTTTTTTTAATAATAAACAATAAATGAGTATGTATAAATATTTAAACAGATTAAACATTTTGAACTTTTAAGCTTCTAAATTTGTAATGAATTTAAGGAATTATACCTGTTCATCCACTATTCTTTCATTCAAGTATCTCCGTAGCATACAAGAAGATATTGTAATGTTGTCGTCTGTATTCTTATGCACTATGAAACTGCAAAGAAATTGAAAAATAAAAAATTATTATAAAGATATTGTAGAGTTATTTCAATTTTATTTTTTTACCTTTTCTTATATCTCAAGCAAGCATTTTCAAAATGTACAAGCTCTTGTTTCTGCATATCTTCGTTAGGAAATACAGGTAGGTCATTTTTTTCAGTTGTCATTGCTTGATCTTCCAAATTTTCTTTCGTTGTTTCTAATTCTTCTGCTTCATTTTCACTTAAGCTATTTTGTTTAGTTGGTTGTTGAACTTTCTGCAGAACAACCATTTCTTGCAACTCTGCTGCTTCCTTTTCTATTTGTTTTGTAATGCTTTCATCCATTGATTTATCTTGTACAATTTCCAATTTTTGTTTTATCTTTTCAACATCATTTTGCAGAGCTATAATTTTTTTTCCTGGTCTTTAACATAACTTTTAAGACTTTTGTACTTATTTTTTAAATCTTGAAAATTACATCTGTCAGTACTTTCTGAATTTGACGATGAAATTACATGCTCTGAATCTGACATCTATTCATCATCCATTTCCTTATCTGCCTGTATGTTACATATGATTTATTAGACATGGAAGAAAATTTTTGATCTATTACAATTCAGAAAATAATATTTATAATTAAATTTTATACTGTAATTTTAATGTTAAATGGTAAATTACCATATATTAACAGTGCAAAAACCTGTGTGTTTTTTTTTAAAAATTATGTTCTACTTTTGACAAACTTAGGTTCCATTTTATTTCAATGTAAATTCATTTTTTTTTATATTCCATAAAATATATTTTCATTCAAATGTTAATTCATCATAAGTACTAAAATTTAATTAAAATAAGAAATGTGCATAAAATGCAAGCAGCTATGCACTTTGCAGAACTTATAATGTAGGCTTTTTGAAAATTTAACCTATGATTATGTTAATGTTGTTCAACTTTATAAAATCTTTTGTTAAACAAAAATATTTACAGTGCAAAAATTTTCGCATTTAATTCCGATATAGTTTTAAAAGTTTGAAAAGCACAAGTAGATGTGCGCTTTGTTGTTATTGATCTGTGTTTTTAAAACTTTTGTCCTACAAATTTTTTTTATATTGTAGAAAATATATTTTCATCAAAATTTTAATTCATTATACTTAAATTTGATATATATAAGAAATATGCAGAAAATGCAAGCAGTTGTGCAATTAAAATTTAAAACGTTACTAAAGCACAAATATATGTGCGTTTTGTAAATATCAAAGTCGGGTTTTGAAATAATTATGTTTCAGTTTCCTTATTTTTTTAAAATGTAGAATAACTCAGAAAATAATATTTATAATTAAAAATTATACTGTAATTTTAACGTTAAATCGTAAATTAAAATATATGAAAAGCGCAAAAAGTTGTTCGTTTTTTTTTAAATTATGTTTTGCTTTTGACAAACTTAGCATCCATTTTATTTCAAAGTAGATTACATTTTTTTATATTCTAAAAAATATATTTTCATTAAAATTTTCATTCATCATACTAAAATTTAACTACTACAAGATATGTGCATAAAATGCAAGCAACCGTGCAATCAAAATTTAAAATATTTCAAAAATGCAAAGAGCTTTGCGCTTTGTAAAAATTAAAGTCAGGTTTTGAAATATTTATGCTGTAGTTTTTTTATTTTTTTACAAATCTATTATAAGTTAGAAAATAATATTTATAATTAAAATTTATACTGTAATTTTAATGTTAAATGGTAAAATAACATATATAAAAAGTGCAATAAGCTATGCATTTTTTTAAAAATTATGTTTTGCTTTTGACAAATTTAGGTTCCATTTTATTTGAACATAGATAACATTTTTTTTTACTCTAAAAAATATATTTTCATTTATATTTTAATTCATCATAATACAATTTAATTAATATAAGAAATGTGCATAAAATGCAAGCTACTGTGCAGTTTATAGAACTTATGATGTGGGTTTTTTGTAAATTTAACCTATGATTATCTTAATGTTGTTCAAATTTGCAAAATATTTTGTTAAACAAAAAAATTTACAGTAAAAAAATTCTTTGCATTTAATTAAAAATAAAGTTTAAAATGTTTCAAAAGCGCAAGTAGGTGTGCGCTTTGTTGTTATTGAGCTGAGTTTTTGAAATTTTTGTGCTGCAATTTTTTTTATATTGTAGAAAATATATTTTCATTAAAATTTTAATTCATCATACTAAAATTTAATTTATATAAGAAATATGCAGAAAATGCATGCAGCTGTGCAATTAAAATTTAAAATGATTCTAAAGTGCGAATAGTTGTGCACTTTTTGAACATCAAAGTTGGGTTTTGAAATATTTATGCTTCAGTTTTCTTATTTTCTACAAATTTAGTACAACTCAAAAATAATACTTATAATTAAAGTTTATACTATAATTTTAAAGTTAAATGGTAAATTAAAATATATAACAAGTACAAAAGGCTATTCATTTTTTTCAAAATTATGTTTTTCTTTTGCTAAACTTAGCATTCATTTTATTTCAAGGTTGATTGCCATTTTTTTATATTGTACAAAATAAATTTTCATTAAAATTTTCACTCATCATACTAAAAATTTATTAATATAAAAAATGTGCATAAAATGCAAGTAACTATGCAAATAAAATTTAAAATGTTTCAAAAGCGCAAATAACAGTGCGCTTTGTAAATATTTAAGGTTAATTTTTGAAATATATATGCTTCAGTTTATTTATTTTTTTACAACTCTATTACAACTCAGAAACTAATATTTATAATTAATGTTTATACTGTAATTTTAAAATCAAATGGGAAATTAACATATAGGAAAAGTGCAAAAGGCTGTGCATTTTTTTTTAAATTATGTTTTGCTTTTGACAAACTTAGTTTCCATTTTATTTAAAGGTAGATTACATTTTTTTTTATTTTCTAGAAAACATATTTTCATTCAAATTATAATTTATCATACTAAAATTTTATTATTAGAAATGTGAATAAAATGCACGAAACTGTGCAGTTTGTAGAACTTATGTTGTGAGTTCTTTGAAAATTATCTACTGTTGTCTTAATGTTGTTGAAATTTTTATAATCTTTTGTTGGAAAAAAATATCGCACTAAAAATTTTCTATGCATTTAAATCACAATTTATTTTCAAATTTTTAAAAAGCGCTAGTAAGTATGCACTTTGTACATTTTTCAAACATTTGTTCTACAGTTCTTTTTTCCTTTTTCAAAGCTAATTAAACTTATAAAAAAAATTATATTCAGAATTTACTTTGTCTTTTTAAAAATAAATACAAATTTATATTATATGAAAACGCTAGGACTCGTGCATTTTATAAACTAAAGAAAATGTACTTTTGTTTACAGTAAAATGTTTAATGTTAAATGCCAATTGATAAAATTGCAACCAGGTGTACTATTTTAAAAATATACTACATTATATTTTTACCATTTTCTCAACCACTGCAGAAAGAAACTTTGTGGTGAGCAACTTTTTCAGTGCTGATAATCTCCACTTTGCCATTGTTGGCATTCCTTCTTCATAGGTTTCTCTTTCTTCCATTATCTCCAAAATATCACAAATCCAATACTGTATGGAATTAAACTAATTAGTACTTTAAAATTAGTTAAATAAAATAACAATTAGTTGCCTAACAATTAAAAAAATTAAGGAAATAAAATAATACCAGTAAAAATTGTTACACATGAATGATTTTTCCTAGGATCTTTGGCAAATTTTTTCAAATGCTCCTCCAAATTAAACAAAATTGCTTTTGACCAATTAACTTTGTTCATTTTCTCAAAGTCATGAATATACGGTAACAATGACCATTTTAATTGCGAATTGCTGTCTGTAAATGGAATTAAACAAAACATCATTCACTTACATATTTTACTTTAAGGACTAAATACAAAAAACAAAAACAAAAGTTCATACTTACTTGAGAAGAAAAATGAACACATGAGGTGCATTACAATCAATCTAGCCACATCTTCAGAAAATTCATCGTCTCTTTTTTTTAGAATTTCAACAACTACTTTTTCAATTAATATTTTGTTAAAATGTTTGTCTTCATACAAATATTTATCAATAAATTGTTTACATGGTATAGGTAGAAATTTTTTCTTTTGCATCTCTTTTATATCTATACCTTTGCTTGGAATTGCAAACATCTTTGCAACATGTTTGCACTTTAGTTTTAAGTCAAACCCATTTACTTCAAAAACTTCTTTTTCTGCATTATATGTTTTTATCACTTCATCTAAACATTTAGATGACCATTTTATATCACTTAGATGAAGCTCTTCAGTGAGAAACAAATTGATAAACTTCCAAAATGGTGTTGTTTTCAGAAAATTTATATCAGTGGGTTTCAAAAAATTCTTAATTTTCTTTATAAACTTATAAAAGGAACTCAATGAGTTCCTGTAAATTTTCTGATTTTTGCTTGGATTGTGTCCAATGGCTTCAGTGGATTGTTTTGACATTTCTGAATCATTTTGTTCATTTGCCTGTTGCAAAAAAACAAGTATTAGTGCAATAAATATAGATTTATATTATTATTACAGTATAATTTTGTGAATTGCACTTTCCTTAAAGAAACTTTTAAGGGTACAAGCAGAAACAACTTCCTAAAACTTACTTAGAACACCAACTATATTTATATTGCTTTGACATTGGTTTTAGCAGCAGTTATGATATCCTATGTTTTCTAAGCTGTTTACACGAGACAGTATAGGCATTGTAATTACAGTTAGCAGTTTATTACGGCGGAGGGCAAAGGCCTTTAGGTGAACATGACAAAGTTTAAAGGCATGTTTTAAAATATTTGTTTCCTGATTTGGAAATATATGTCCATGTTTTAGAAATGTTTTGACATATGCAAACTTAGTTCAAAATTCACTAGATCAAAACCAAATGTATTTTACAAGTAAGACATAGCCTCAACTGAATATATGTGTGTGTATATATATATATATATGTATATATATATGTATATGTATATATATATGTATACATATGCATATATATTTATATATATATGTATGTATGTATACATATGCATATGTATATATATATACTTGTAAACTTAAACAATAAAGTATTTTTCCACTACATATTAATGTGAAGTCTTTTGACAATTAACATTATGATTACATTTAGAGTTTTATAGTCTTCTGCATATATTACTGGATTAGGTTACCTGATTGAAACAAGATGTAGTTATAAGAATAGTACCTAGTGTGAAATCAATGTGTCATAAGTACACTCAAAATGCTAACAACTTACAACCAATACAAATGGTGATTTAGTGAACTTAGAGCTCAAGTTCAGTTTTCTTGAGTTAAAAATAATTGTTAATTAAAACTGTGTTCTGCAATTGCCAAAATAATAAATTATGCATTAGGAAGAAATCACCCCTTAGTCTCATATATACTAATAACTTTCTTTTTACCTTTCAGATCATAACAACAAATTGAACAATGATGAACTCGTGGTGAAAGTTAAATTGCATGATTCATAATTGCATGTTTTTCTACTTATACATATCTACCATTCAAATATTTATCATGATGAGATGTTATACACTCACTTTACAACGTACTTCTTTTGTTGTTGAATCAAATAAAAAATCTTTGCGTCCTTAACAACACCAAGCCAACACTAAACATCATTAACCAAATCAATTGATACATTACAAAAATAAAACTGTAAATCGTTTTTAAGCATACCCTTATCTGTTCTTGAATGTGTTGTTGACAAAACATTCTACCTCTTCTTCTCTTTTTATCGCACTTCTTCCCTCTTCCATCTTTGAATTCACAAGTTTCCATAGCTTTTGGATGTAAATGAATGAAAAATAATCTCCTTTTATTCGTGATATTGAAGCTGAGTAGTTGCAAGTGAGAGATGGAGATATCGTTCTTGCAAATTTGGGAAATTTCGTGAAAAAACCCTAAATTTTTCGCGTACAATTCTTGTCCTGAGTAGTTAAAGTAAGAGACTAAAGTAATATGATGTAATGATGGAAGATTTACCTTTTCCAGCTGTAATGATGAAAAAAGATACTGGTTAGTTTTTTGAGGTCATATGGTTAGATGGTGGGACTTGCAAATCGGGTTTGAATTAATGATGTACTTTGAGCATTTGAACCAAGTGCCTAGTGATGAAGAAATTTGATACACTTGTAGCTTTTAAAGCCGCAAGGAAAACTCATCTCTTATTTACTTAAATCCAATGAGAGATAGCATAATCGTCATAGGAGCTTAGAACAAGTTGAGTTACAACAAGGCTATGTGGTTCTATATATGCTGTCCACTTGGGTTCGCTCGTAAATGTATATATGGACGTAAGTTTTATTTCAAAAGCAATCCGCGTATTTACCCTATAGTTTGCATGCTTACTTTATCTTTTACCGTTGTATAGATGTTTTTTGGCGAGATCCAATAGCAGATACCGTTAATACTCTCGTGGCAGTTCCAATCGATGATAAGTACATAAGAACCCTATTAACAAATGAGAATCTTCCCACTCATGGCTTATTAGAAGAAGGTTGCAGCACTAGCATTGTTTTAGTTGTCAACATTAAGGATGATGATAATGATAGAAATTTTCATGTAGGTGGCAAAGTTGATCCTGAGTTTCCCCCAGCTTCAAGTCCTAGTGCCGAAGTTGTAGAAAACAGGGAACTACAACACAAAGGCACGGAGTAAGGTGAAATTATCAAAGAAGGTGGTCTTGTTGGCCAAAGTAACATTGAAGTGGGCCATAGATACCATACTGAACAACCCCAGAGACGACCCACCGTTTGCTCCCACAAAATAAGCCATTCAAAATAATCATACGTCGATATGGATAGCATTTGAAGACCGGTGGTGAAGACCGGGTATTTGTAAGAACGAAAGGATAAACCATCGATTGTCTTTGCTCTTAGTCGTGCCGATATAGTGATTTCCTAAGTGATGGGAAGTTCAATCAGGATTGTGAATATTCGAATTGCAAGAACTTCTTCGGAAGTGCCTTCGGTTCTGTTTGAACTCAGAACAGACTTGCATGGTTGTATGTCTGACACTACACTTTGGGATATAAAGTATATTTCTTTCAAATACATATCTGTTGGTAGCGGAGAATTTATTCTCTTATCTTAACACCCTTCTCTGAGACGTACGAGCTCAGAGGTTATGTAGTTGAAGGTTATCAAGGATATACTCCCAAATTGGTAGTACGGCATGCCAAGTGTTGTTGTGTGTTGATCATCATTGTTGATCATTTGTGATCAGAGCATAGCTTTTGTATAAAGCGTAGCTTTGTGGACGAGATTGCATCAGGACCTCACACCCCAAAATTGGGCGAAACATGAAAAATGCAACAAGGTTATTGGGGGGTATTGCCCCTTAGGGTATGTACATTTCCTTCTGGATAGAAGTGGTATCATGGTATGGAGCCCAGATACTTAACTTATGTTTATATCGCAAATATATATATTACTTTATGATTGTTGTCAGGGCCCCGGATAAAGATTTGTTACAACTTGGGGATGGCATAGTCGTGTCAGAAGTTACCTAGTTTCAGAGGTAACTTGGCCTTGTGTTGGCAAAGATCCAGCCTTGTGTTACAACTTGGGGATATATAATACTTTACAATGGTCGTCCCTACGGAGGCGTACCCATGTGGCTCAGGAAGTTCCTTAGCCTACCCATTTGTTAGAAATCCAATTACCAATACGAACCCAGTACAATTTTAGTTGTATTACTTGCTATTTACTTATGGCGGTCACCACTATATAGATGGAAGCTATAGTAGGCATAGTTCGAAATGTCTATGCTGGTTAAGATTAATATTCTACTTTCAAAATGTTTTCTTCACTTTGCACTTATAGTAATAATATCAAAGAAATTTGCTCGTGTCAAGCATATTTGACTATCATAAGGAGAAATCTCCTCCAATTCTGTGTTTGCTTTGTGTGTGTGACAGGAGGCCCTATGGTAGTCTCATTTTCTAAAAGCATTGCGGATTAGTTCCAATAGGCGTAGAAATGTTTACTATTATCAAAATGATTATATGGCGCCAAGGTGTCATGCTGACTTAACCTTAGACTCGGCGAATGTTATCAGTCGTTTACAATGACTTTTCTTCTAAACTTAAATAATAATCTGTATGCTGATTTGTATATCATATTGTTTATTCATACTAACTTATATATGATGGTGATTCTAGGCCTAATAATCATACTAATTAAACTTGTTTTTTATTTGTATCTCAGGTTGTATCAATATTTTCTAGAATTTTTACCACATTAAATATTTTATATATGATGTCGCTTCAGCAAACAAAGTTCATGAATCAATATTTAAATCATTTAGTCCAAAGTCAAAAACAAGTACAAAATTAGCTACCATTCAAGGACATCACTGTGATATTTGTATATCTCATGTGCATATGGAAGACCATACACAAGTCGATTCAAATGATTGGAAACCGATGCATTCAAAGCAACACAATAAAATTTTTCCATTTTTTTCACAATTAAATCCAATGCAAAAATAGCTATCTTACCTCATAGTTGTTTTAACAATGGAAATTGATATGTAATCTGTATGCCTCCTAAGCTTCTTCCAAAAGTGTATTTAATTTCAATATGTTGCAAATACAACAAATTATTTATTTTTGATAATAATACAACAAATGTTGCTCTAGACGTACCAACAAGTTTTCTTAGTTGAGCATGGAAAATCTTAATTCGAGTTGTTGTTCTATTATCGCAGTGTTTAATTTTATTTGTCGATGCAAAAGCATAACACTCTTTGTGTTCGAAACATTGATTATGACTATACTTTAAGCTTTTGGGGTAGTCTACCCAATCTTTTTGAAGTTGGTTCGTATCGATCATGGATCGAGTTGAAACTCGCTGGAATCAATCTCATTGAAATCTTTCACGAAACTGAGTGACTCTTTTGACAAGAAGATGCATGTACATACTTGAAGTTAAAAGAGATGAATGCGGCTGAGGATGGAGGGTCATCTGTTGGAAGCTTGGATAAAAATAAAGGAAAAGGGAAGTTGGATGACGAATCAAGAAAAGCTAGGAAGCGATCTTCAGCGCCCTCGTAACTAATGAAAAAGTGATGGCCTGCAAAGTGATTGATCGACAACTCCCCTTAATTGATCAAGTACCTTAACTCATATAAGCACCTCAATAGCACATTTTTAACCAAGTATCGAATAGTTGTTAATCCCATGATCAGGGTATCAAATCAAAGTTAAGATGATCATATGATAGAGAATCTAAGTGATTACCCTTTTAACCGGGTATTGAATCTAAGTTAAGATGACTGCTCCGAGTAGAGAATCACATAATTAAGAGTATTGATCTAATAGCTGGTAGAGAAGCTTCATATGATGGCATCAAATCTACTAATATGTATTCATCATACTCTATAAGCTCGGGAATACCTAATAAGTCTCATATTAACCAATATGATGATAGAGAATATACCGGTGTAGAGGGTAGAGAATAACTATTCATGAATATTCAGGTAGGGAGTAATAATAAACGCCTAGGTAACCAATGGGAAGAGGGATTGAGGTGCGTAGCCTCACACTGTAGGATAAGTAGACACTGCAATAGGTCGGAAAGTAGGACCAATCCAAACCCTTCTTTCGAGAGGAAAGAGTAGAGAGGGATATTGGGACTGTTTCTCCAACCATGTCAACTAATGATGCTCTCGTCCCCATTTTAGAATCTTTCTCTATATAGTAATATACTCACATACATTTTGTGGTAGATTAACGCCATCGAACTAGATTATTATATAAGACATATCTACAGAGACTTTTGATCAAGGATTTAATCCAAGGCTTTTGCCTATCTCGCATATCCACTTTTTTTTATGCTACCTTGTCTAGAGCCGTCTAGATTTCTCAAATAAGCCGGTTGCTTGTTCCCATGTTGCTGGGGTGCCTGCCTTGATTCGACACGACATTGCTCGTCCAGTTCTAGATGTTGCATCAGTGGAATCCTTTACTCTGCTTTCTTTTTTTGCACTGGACAGGATTGGTCTGTTTGTTTTGAATTTGAAGTCGAGAATGAGCAAACACAACCCGACTATATGAAAGAGTTGTGTAGCAAGCTAAACAAGAATCCTTCCTAGGCGTTAGTTGCCCCTTCTTTCCAGACAATCCAATATCTTAAGCTTCCATCTAAAAGTTCAAAGAAATAAAATAAGTACCGACATGAAAGAAAGCAAAGCAACAAGACCATGGTTCCAGTGAGGATGAGAATGGAAGATTTCAATAACAAGAAAGACCAAGTGACCAAAAAGGCCTTGTTTCAAGCTGGACTCGAACCTGCACTTCTGGGACCCAGCGAACTTTCATTCTTTTGCAACTTTGGTTACCCGGTTCACTTGTAAGCTACATTCGATCTGGAGGGCATTCTTTTTCCGTTCCGAAGGAAAATAAAAATATGGATAATTGCCTCGACGAAATTAATTTTCATCAATTTATTTTCAACCATTTTACAGGACGTTAAACTATGCATGACAGGATACCTAACCAATTAATATACTGGCAGGGAAGATAGCATAAAAATATATAATTCACTCGATATGCTCAACACATGAAAGGATAAGGCGTTGATCTAATAGTAACTATTTATGGAACCGTACGTAGTTTCTACTGAAACTAAGTGCACCGCTCAACTATTAGTTTCGTTTTGTTTAGTAGAACCATAGGAGGCTTCCTTTCTCAACTCCTGAGATGATGAATAATTTGAGATCAACCAAAGAGGTCTTCGTGCACCTATGGTCCTTCCTCAGGTCCCCTTCCAGTCCCATATTTGATCACGAGGAGGTATTATCCGTTAAAGCACAAGTGTTATGAACTATGCCGCCTAGACTACTAGTGAAGTTGTCTCAACAGGCGTACCCAACCTAAGCCGCATCTAATTGTTTAGTTGAATTTCCATGCGCTACATACATAAGGCCCTGGATCTCTTTTAAGGTTAGGGCCAGTATAAACATTGGTACCAACAGATCCTATGGTCGTCTTTGTCTGTTCTCCCAATATCAAAGAATAGATGTCTAGTACCCAGTAATCATTACACTTCAAGACAACTAACAAAGTCAGTATATTAATTGGGCAGGAATAGTTTGCAATTCTTGAACAAGGAATTGGATCGGTTCTTTCGTAGCTACCTCTTTCTTTGACTGCATCAAGTTGTAAGACCATTGAACCCTACATACATGCGAAGGCATTACCTTCTGCTTGTTGTACACCTCATTATGATTAATTAGAAAACCCTATCGCGAAGAAAGGTAGCTAATAGCATAATTCACACTAATTCTCTCCCGTTTATCAATTAATGCTTGGGTCGTCCTATAGACAAATAGCACGATGTCCCATAACAACTATAGGCTATGTATCTTGGATTAGTCACTTAAAACCTATTAATTGGGGCATGTACAACTTTTTCATAAGCCTTGTAGAAAATATCTCTTTACCACATGGAAATCTTCACTAGATCCCTACGATTTTTGCTATTCAGCACTGCGTTACTAAAGAATGAAGATTAATTACGTAGCTAAGCAGGCAACCTCCACGTCCAGCACATAAAGACAAGTAACAAGGCGCCAGTATATTAATTGGGGATCGGTTATGCATAACACTATTGTTATCCCGCCTTTTCAGCAAGGTCATGATATCAAAAGATCGACCGAGAAAAGCAAGATAGCTCGTCTCAAAGATTGGTCAAATCAGCATCTCAACGAAGCAAGTTTTGTTGAATGATTTTTCATCTAAGATCCCCTACGGAGGGGGGGTTCAGGAGTGGTGCCAACCCCCCAAGGTGGGGGTGCTGGGGCAACACCACCGCTACGGTGTTCGACCAGACCGGTCAGGTCGTAGGGGTCCAGGGGGCAGCGCCCCCGGCGGGGTGCGGAGCAGCGGCCCGTCCAAAACGGTATGCAACTTAGAGCATGGAGTATCCAACAACCTAAAGGATGCAGCGACTTAGCCATGTACCCGACTTAACGAGTTAAGGTTTCTAGCGACCTAACATTCTCCAGGTCTCAGCGACCTACTTCCTGCCGACCTAAGCGGCTCAGCGACTTAAGGCAAAAAGTAACTCAGTGGTCCAACGACCTAAATCTAAACGAATTAGCAACTCACGGGAAGTCACGACCTAAGAGTTCAGCGACCTAAAAGATATCGCAACCTAAAAAGTGGGACGACTTAAAGAGTTCACGACATAAAGACTTAGCAAGCTAAGACTTCACAACTTAGCAAACTAAGACTTCACGAGTTAGCAACCTATCTCCCTCCAAGTTAGGTCGCTCGTAACCTAACTCCTATCCTTAACCCGTTTTTTGTTGGGGTCACGACCTATATCCAGCCGACCTAACTCCGAACTCTCCTATAAATACACCGCTTACTCCAACTAGAGGGGGACTTTTCGGATTTCAAGAGGCCGATATTCTGTAGTTTTCTCCACTCTTCCAACTCTTCAACCATCGAAGATTCTTCATCAAAAGATCTACTTCATTCAAGAGAGATTCGAAGAGCAATTCATCATCAAAGTTCTAACTTCTTTCTTCGATTGTGTTGCAATTGTAAAATTGTGTTGTAAAGGTGTTGTAATCGAAATATTGTGCTGTAAAAAGTATTGTAATCTTGTTAAAGTGTGTACGAAGAAGATAATGGAAAATGTAAAGTGGATGTAGGCTTACTAGAAGCCGAACCACTATAAAAATTTCTGTCTCTTTTACTTTCCTGCTATTTTCTTTTTACTTTGATTCCCATGCAAACGGGTGGTGCTTTCACTTCATCATGAGCTACACCGAGTGTTAGGGTTAAAGTCATTTTTATCGTTAATATTTTGGTGCTTTCAATGAGAACCCAACTCAGGAATTCTACTAATCAAGACTTGAATCCGAGAGATTGAGGAATTTGAAGAATTATGGTAAGGCGATCCAGTAGATTGCAAAGACCGGAGGATAGTCATCAAGAAGGAAGTCAAGAGGCTTCTTCGAAGGCAAGCCACACTTCAGCCTTCGTTAAGAGAGAGGAGATGGAGGCAATGATGAAGAGGCAAGAGGACTTGATCCAGAATTTGTTCCATCAAATTGGGCAACTTGGAGCTTAAAGTCAAAGAGGAACAGAAGCTCAACCGAAGGAACAGATTTCACCATCCCCTCATGAACTCTGGGTGCAAGACGAGAGTATTGGACGAGGACAATCACTTGGCGACAACGATAGATTGGTGGAAATGGTCAAAAAGGCTATGAGAGGTGGTTTGGTAAACAAGGACTTGGAGGACGTGAATAGCAGCCCTTTTACAACATCAATCAGGCGAGCTAAGGACCCACCAGACTTTAAGCTACCATCACTGGATATGTATAATGGAAGGACTGACCCTACAGTTCATCTGACAAAATATATGAGGCATATGGAAGTGCTGGGGGCACCAGAGGAAGTGATGGCCCGGTGTTTTCCATTATACTTGACGTATATTGCGTCACTATGGTTCAGACAACTGGAGAATGGATCGATCAAGACTTGGAATGATTTGATCGAAAAATTTATGAGACAATTCAGGGTCCACATCTCGAGGCCTAAGAATGTCATGAGTTTGACAACACTAAAGCAAAGAACTGGAGAATCTCTAAGAAGCTTTTTAACGCGATTCAATGCAACTACGGCATCGATGGACCGGCCAGATCCATCCATGGTCCTAATGGCGGCCGTGTCAGGCATAGCTAACGGCACATAGTTCAATAATTCATTGACCAAAGATCCTCCTATGGATTTAGGATAATTTTTGCATGAGGCCGAAGGGTTCTTGCAATTAGAGGACGCAAAGACTGAAACAGAGGAAGGAGAAGGAATCGATGTTTTTGCAATCAAAGGTGGGAATCCTCCTGGGAAAGGTGCAGAAACTAACAAAGGTAATTGAAAGGTTGAGGATTACAATGATAAATCAGCACGCCAACAACGGGTATCAAGATTCACTTCATACTTAGAATTGAATGAGATCTTGGAACGGATCTATCAAGACACCAAAGGATAGATTCCCTTATCGAAAGCCAATTAAAAGAGATCCGACAAACAACGAGAAAAAGTCAGACAAGTATTGCTTATTCCACGAGTTAAACGGTCATAACACAAATGATTGTAGACACTTGAAAGACGAGATTGAGGAGCACGTTTGGGATGGTTAGCTATCTCAGTATGTCAAAAAGAAGGCTGCAGCTATGGAGCAAGAACGACTACCACCTGCACCAACTGGAGATGCCTCAGAATCGAGACGTCGACCTGTCATCGAACGAATGAGGTTATGATGAATGAGTGGAAAACTCTACATCAACACTAAGTTGTTCACACATATAGTCCAATATTACTTAGAGGGAGAATATGTGAGGTCGCTTGATCTTTCTATTGCGGGGTAGAGCGGTAGCTCACAAGGCTCATAACCTTGAGATCATAGGTTCAAATCATGTCTCCATATCACACTTATTTTTCGGTATTCCGCTCCGCAAGCAAGGAGCGCCGCGAGCATAGCGAGAGAACGCTGTGAACTTTGGTGATGTTGGAAAATTTATAACCTTGAGAAGAAAAACAGGGCATGTACCATACTCCAGCTTTGGATCAATGTCCCTAAAGCAAGGAGTATGCCTGAGTGTTCTGAGAGATAGTAGGAGAGTTATTTCGCCCAATTAATATACTGGTCTGAACTCTATTGGTATTCATTTACTCCATTCAATAGTCAAATTATTGCTCCTTGGAGTTCATACTGGACCTCTAGGTTAGAGGTCGAAGTGTACTCTCACTTCGCTCCTTATCGATCGCTTGTGTTCTTATGAAAAAGCCCATGATGGTCGATCGTGAAATATGAAACATACTTTTAAAAGTTAATGAAGTGGACAACAATGTGTTGCTTCTTATGAAAAAGCTGTTAGTGTTGTATGAAATAGCTAAAATGATCATGTGTTTTAATGTACAGAAAGAACTTTCTTTACTACTAATGAGTCAATCATCTTTGTGAAATGATGTGCATCCTAAAACGTTATTTTGATGATAATATTATTATTTATTGCACATAGGCAAGTATAAAACAATACAATGTAATGTTATGTGTAACAATTCTACGCAACAACAAAAAATAGATTCGCAGTAAATTCAATAATAAACCATAGTTTCATACAATAATAAAATTTGAACAATATTATATTGATATTTAACTCTTTTGCACATATTAAATTGAAGTTTGAAATCAACATAAATGCAAAAAATTCTGAAACAAAAGTCTGAACCATGACATCAATTGAAACAGAAAACAAAAGTAACATTTTGTTTGAGCTGAAACATAAACTGGACTCTAAAGCATAGCAAAATTTACTCCTTGTACATATTTTCAACAGTTTCTTCCACTTGCTTTCTTTTTTGTTCAAGATCATCTTGAAGCATTACATAGCTGAGGTGCTTAACTTCACTCCAACTGTACCTGTCACTTGTAAACAAACCATACGCTATTTCGACTCTCATTTCTTGAATTTCTTTCCTTGAAAAGGATGTAGGTAACCATTCATTATTGCTGATGATTTCCATATACTTCATAATGTACATTCCACAATCCAAACTGCAGGCATTAAATTTATATAAAAAATTTGTATTTCATCTATGTATCAAAAGGTAAAAATATGACAAAATCACAGTCAAACAGGAAAATAGTCACACTAAGACAAAATTCCATTGGGTCCCATAATAGTTCACAATCATATAAATGTCAATCAGAATAGAACACAATAATTCAATTTAACATATATTAAGTTAGATAAATGGCATAATACATTTTCTCTCACAACAAATGTTGGGGTTAGGGGGAAGCAAAACTTATGAATGAGTCATAACAATGTGACCTTATTGATAATATCCAAATGATCTTAATTACATTGTCCATTTTTTGTGCATTATTTACAGGTTCTGGTTCTTAATGTAGAAGGCCATAACCTAAAGTAGAATTTTTTTTCGCTTTTATTCTTTGAAAAAAGGATCATGTGTGAAATAGGGCGAATAATTTACTATTTGGTGAACGCTAGCTACGCCAAGAAGAGTCAAAAGCTCATCACTCCACAGAAAGAAGCATAAGATAATTGTATAGCACATGAAATGATTTCCAGGGTACCTAACCTACCTTAAGTGATTTAAATGTAAGTAGAATGTTGCTGCTTATGATCCATGGTAAAATTATAGAATTGACTTTCGAATTTTCTGGTTGCTGAGGGCAATCTTTGCATTCAATATTACTTTCATTACCGGATTTCATTTGTGGAATTGCATTTCTAAGCCATATGTCTTTCATCATGTCCTTTATGTTTTTTCGCTGCACATTTAAAGAAAACTTAATTTATTAAACAATATAAAATATTAATATTTGATAGTGTTGTTTTACTTACCACTTTTACTATTTCTTTTGCATATGGCCAGTTTGGAAAAGAATTTGGTTTTACTGAATTATACAGGCTCCACTGCATATCTTCATAATCAAGTACTAAAAGTGTCCAATGAGATTGTTGATGACATATTGGCAAGAATATCTTGTACAATTCAAGTTCTTTTTTATGATATCTCACTATTCTTTCTTCCAATTGCTTAGCCAACAAAGTATGGGTTGTTGATTTCAAATCCAACAATATGCAATTCTATAACACAAGAAATATAAATATTATTATATAAAAGAGTAAACTAAGCAATTAAGACTTATATTTGTAAATAAGACAAAATAAAAACAAACTCACTGTGCCTTCAGGTCTCACGTATAAATTGTTTGGATAATATGGCCTTAGCTTGGAAACTTGAAACCAGTGTATTTGTAACGACCCGTATTTTACGTGTCGATAGATCGTAGAATTTGCAGGTCGATAGTGTTGTTTGTGTGGCCTCTAGCTTGAGTCGTTTAGGAGTTGACCCGAGTGCAAGTGATGAGTCGTGACCGACTCATAGATAAGTCGTAGACGACTTAAGGGGATGGACCGAGTTAAGGGATAGAACGGCATAGTAGTTGCCGACTTAAGAAGAGAGGCGAAATAGGGGTCAAGTGATGAGTCGTGGTCGACTCATAGAGGGCCGACTCATAGGCATTGCCGAGTTAAGGGTTGAGTCGTGACCGACTCATAGGATAGGTCGTGTACAAGTTACGACTCATAGGATGGAAGGCTTGGGAGTTAGGTCGTTTGAAGGATAGGTCGTAGGTAGGGGTGAGCGACCTAAGGAGCTAACGGGTTAGGATGTTAATGTGTTGAGAGTTAGGTCGGTTGAGCGACCTAGGATAGAGGAACGACCTAAGAAAGTGACCGACCTAGTGGAGAGCGACCTAAGAGGGGGTAGCGACCTAAAGGAAATAGGTTGAGTCGTGAGTCGGCTATGTTGTTAGGTCGTAGCATGATAGGTCGGCAACGACCTAAGTTAGGTCGGCGGCGAGTTAAGGAGATAGGTTGTTAAGTCGTTTGAACGACTTAAGGGTTGAGTCGCTTTGGTGTTAGGTCGGCATATAGTTATCTCGTATCTCGTAGCTCGTCTCCGAGTTAGGGTATATGTCGTTAGGTCGTAAGCCTTTTAGTGTTGGGTCGTATCTTTGATAGGTCGTTGGGTTCTTGAGTCGGCAGGGTTGATGAGTCGTTAACGACTCATGGCTTAGGTCGTTAAGTCGTGAAACGACTTATGGTTAGGTCGGTGACGACCTAAGGGGCGGACGACCTAAGGGAAATTCAGCCTATAAATAGAGGGGTTTGGCTCACTTTTTGGCACCGGTTTTTGAAGCGACGAAGTGCTGCCATTTTGAAGACTCGACTACAACATTTCTTCATCTCCTTTTCTCCATTCCAATCTAGTTTTAACATCCATCCAAGATTGAAGATCAAGATCAAAGATCAAGTGCCAAAGTTGAAGATTTTCATCCGAAGAGGCTAGATTTCACCGTTTCAAGTGAAATTTCTCCGGATCAAGCTCAAGTCCTTGCTGTCCAGATCTGTAGTTGTTTGATTTTAGGTTGTTTTGGTGATTTGGTGAGTGGTAGTTATCTCTCACGCGGATCCAAAGGAGTATATTGGATTGGTGGCTAGTTTATGTGTTTAAGATAGTGAATTCTCACATTTTCCTAGAGTCTGCATGTAAATCCATCATTTATGAAGATGTTTACTTATGCAAGTTACTTAACAAGTATTAGAGACAAAACCCATGTTTTATATTTGATGGATCTATGCTAAAAACCATGATTTTCACATATGTTGGACTTTTGCTCATTTATTTACGAAATTGCCATTATAGTGAATATTGCTTATTAGATCTTGCTTAAATGATTGATTGTTTGAATGTATGATTGATTTGATTGTTTCCAAGTTAGCTAGTAGTTGATTTGGAACAAGATGATTGAAGATGATTCAAAAGCTATGGAAGAAGGCTCTTGAATGGTGAAAGTTGCTTAAGGCATATGTAGCGGATGTTGAAGCTCATATGTATGATGTTGAGATGGAACTTTGCCATGATGCGATGAGGCAAACCATGTTGTTGAGTTGAGACTTTGCTTTGGTGCGATGAAGCGAAGTAAGATGTGAGTCTTGGCTTAATCCAGGCAGGGATCACTCCAAGCATGTTGATAACTTGAAGGGTAGTTCAAGTATGATGTGAGTCTTGGCTTAATCCAGGCAGGGATCATTCCAAGCATGTTGATAACTTGAAGGGTAGTTCAAGTATGATGTGAGTCTTGGCTTAATCCAGGCAGGGATCATTCCAAGCATGTTGATAACTTGAAGGGTAGTTCAAGTATGATGTGAGTCTTGGCTTAATCCAGGCAGGGATCATTCCAAGCATGTTGATAACTTGAAGGGTAGTTCAAGTATGATGTGAGTCTTGGCTTAATCCAGGCAGGGATCATTCCAAGCATGTTGATAACTTGAAGGGTAGTTCAAGTTGGTTGATAATGGATTGCTCAAGAGGTAGCTTGGGCAAAGTTGAGAATAGTCGTCGAGGAGGATGACTAGAAGGCTTGGATTTCATCGTTGTTGAAGGTTCTAGCAAACTTAAAGCAAGAGTACATAGGGACGCCTAAAAGACTACAGGCAGGTAGTCGAGTACTCTGGGCCAAGTAGATTAGTCCTAGGCACAAGGTAGTGTGCGGAGTTTTGTCTAGAACCGGGGTTACCATTAGCCCTTGACAGATGGCTCAGGAAGGAGTCGGTCATTCAATTAACGGTGATTTCGAAGCAAGGTTAACAGTGATAGCCAGAGTCATGGATGTTTGGATGTTTGGTTGTATCATCATTCGGCTTCAAGAGCGGTGTTTTCTGGGTGCTTATCTGATCTTGGTTTAGGCCTTGGGGGTTTGTATTTGGAAAACATCGTCCTTGACTCGAGTGATTATTGCTTTACCTTACTTATCTGCTATGTTATGCTTACTTCTCCTTAGTGTGTGTCTGGGGGCTATCACTGTAGAAAGAGGTGGAGTGGGATGGTTTGGTTCCTATTCCTTTATTTCCTTATGCTCTTTTGGTATGCTTGATTGTTAATTTACTGCTCACTAAGACTTTGTCTGACTCAAGGTTTTATGTCTCCTCTTATTACCTTGGGCTGTTCATCCATGTTTGGGATGGGCAGACTAGGTAGCAGGTGGCAGGTGCTGTGCTTAGAGTAGAGTTTTCCGTTGATGATGGCGAAGACGAGCAGGAGGCTATGCATATTAGTTTTCTTACTATATGTACTGGGTATCCGCTGCTGTATTTGGTTGAGTGATTTGTAGTGAGGCTTTCATGTATGGATTTGAGTAGATGATTGTATAAAACTACTGTGATGCTTATATGATGATGTTCTGTTCTATGGAGCTTCACTATATTATATTTCTCTATTGTATTTTGTCCACGCGCTGTGAGTTGTACGATAGAGATTCTTTTGTTCTGTTTTACCCTGACTATCGTCCATGGCTGCCTGGCACGCCTTTCAGCGCATTATTTCCTTGTTTTGGTGCGGGAGTCATGGGCGGTCGTCACATTTGGTATCAGAGCTTTGGTTAATCGATTTTAGCCAACGCTCGCTGACGTAACTACGTAAGAGAGACGTAATTGTATTTTGATGGATGATTACTATATATAATATAGTAGTTTAGATGGATTTGAATTCCTTATGCAGTTGTTTCTTAAGTTGTTCTAATCATTTCTTTTTGTAGATATTAAGGATGAGTATAGAAGAGGGACAAGCTGCTAAGGAAGGTTGTGCAGCTGAAGGAGTTGTTGATCATGCTGCTGAGTTCGAGGCTATGGTGTCTTCAATCGTGAAGAGACAGATGGCGGATTATCTGGACAATTCATTTGAAGAGCTTATGGAGAAGGCTTCCAGGCACAGGAACTTGTTTCCTAAAGAAGAACCTGCTGTTGTTTTAACCAAGGAAGGGTTTAAACCACCACAAGGCGGAAACAAGAAGAAGAGGCAGCAACAGAAGAAGGGTAAGAGTGGCCAAAAGAAGCAGAAGGGCGAGGTGACCTGCTACAATTGCCAACAGAAAGGCCACTTCTCCAGGGATTGCAAGAATCCAAAGGTGCAGGGAAAGTGTTACAACTGTGATAAGCCGGGACATATCAAGAAGAATTGTCCAGAGCCGTCAAAGGTTGAGCAGGTTGAGCAAGGCCATGTGTTGAGAGCTGTTCCTTCAACTTCACAAGCTCCTACTATGGAAGGGAAGGAGAAGAGTGTAGTGGTCTAAGGTGCTCTTTGTGGTGTTCCAGTTAGGGTATTGTCTGATACTGGAGTGTTGTATTCTCTTGTTTGTAATAATCTTGTAGACCGGTTAGGTTTGAAACCGGACATTGTTGATAGGCCATTGGTTGTGACTAATCCAGTTGGGGGTTCGTCATGTTTGTGTATGATATGCCGTGGTCTAGATGTATCGAGTCATGATTGCTCGTTTGTTTGTGATTGCTTTGTTCTGAACTTTGCGGGATTCGGAATTATTTTGGGTATGGACTGGCTTAGGAAGTATGCGGCTAGGATTGATTGTGAGAGATTGGAGGTGACAGTCGGGAATGTGGAGGGGCGAAAGGTTGTGATACGATGTAAGCATGAAGAAGGCGTTTTCATGAGCTTCATGTATTCGCTGGTTGTTCCACGGGATGGACTGTCATCGATGCCAATCGTGAATGGATTTGAGGATGTCTTTGACGAGGTCAAAGGGTTACCGCCGCATAGGGAGATCGAGTTTCGTATCGATCTAGTTGAGGGAGCCAGACCTGTTGTGATGCCACTTAGGCGGATGGCACCGAGGGAGCAGCAAGAGCTGAAGGTGCAAGTTGATGACCTTTTGCGAAAAGGATTCATTCGGAGAAGTGTGTCCGAATGGGGTGCGCCAGTTGTGTTCGCAACCAAAGCGGATGGATCGTTGAGGTTGTGTGTTGATTATCGTGAGCTGAATAAGGTGACTAAGAAGAACAAGTATCCATTGCCGAGAATAGATGACTTGTTTGATCAGCTTCACGAGGCTAAGGTGTTTTCTCAGATGGATTTGGCAACAGGATTTCACTAGTTGAGAGTGGCGAAGGATAGTGTGCCGAAGACTGCTTTCAGGACACCATCCGGGTTTTATGAGTGGCTGGTAATGCCGTTTGGATTGACTAACACACCAGCATATTTTGTGGATCTTATGAATAGAGTGTTCAGAGATCAGTTGAATAAGTTCGTGCTTGTGTTCGTGGATGATATTCTGATTTATTCCAGAACTGAAGAAGAGCACAAGACGCACTTGAAGGTTGTTTTGGAAATCTTACGGAAACATCAGCTGAAGGCTAAGTTTTCGAAGTGTCACTTCTGGAAGAGTGAAGTGAGGTTCTTAGGCCATGTTATCTCTGGAAGTGGAATAGCGGTTGATCTCGCTAAGGTGGCAGCAATCCAGGATTGGGTTAGGCCTAAGAATGCATCTGATGTGAGAAGTTTTCTTGGATTAGCAGGATATTATCGTCGGATTATTAAAGACTTTTCCAAGATAGCTGCACCGTTGACAGGATTGACAAAGAAGAACCAAGTGTTCAGCTGGGATGATAAGTGTGAGCAAGCTTTCGTAATCCTGAAAGAGCGACTGACGAGTGCTCCTGTTTTGACGATTCCAAGTGGGAATGATGAGATGGTGGTTTACACCGATGCATGTG